>CM038671.1:68796837-69426837 GCA_021605145.1 Aegilops bicornis | reverse complement strand
GGCAATACTTAGATCTATTCTCGCTTTTATGCCTAGCTAGGGGCGTTAAACGATAGCGCTTGTTGGGAGGCAACCCAATTTTATTTTCGTTCTTTGCCTTTTGCTCCTATTTAATAATAAATAATTCATCTAGCTTCTATTTAGACGTGGTTTTATGTTTTAATTACTGTTTGTGCCAAGTAGAACCTATAGGATAACCTATGGTGTCAGTTAATTTGATCTTGCTGAAAAACAGAAACTTTTGCACGAGAGAAAAAAATAATTTTAATAAATCACAGAAACGTTCTTTTTAGTTGATTCTTTTTGCAGAAGATTAACAAACAAATTTTCTCGAACTTCCTATTTTGGTAGAAGTTTTGGAGCTCTAGAAGTATTCGAAAGTTACAGATTGCTACAGACTGTTCTGCTTTTGACAGATTCTATTTTTCATGTGTTGTTTGCTTACTTTGATGAATCTATGGCTAGTATCGGGGGTTATGTGATACGTCTCCAACGTATCTATAATTTTTTATTGTTTTATGCTATTATATTACCTGTTTTAAATGTTTATGGGCTTTACTAAACACTTTTATATCATTTTTGGGACTAACCTATTAACCGGAGGCCCAACCCATATTGCAGTTTTTTTGCCTATTTCAGTGTTTCAAAGAAAAGGAATATCAAACGGAGTCCAAACGGAATGAAACCTTCGGGAGAGTTATTTTTGGAACGGAAGCAATCCAGGAGACTTGGAGTAGACGTCAGGGAAGCAACAAGGAAGCCACAAGGCAGGGAGGCGCGCCCTACAACCTGGGCGCGCCCCCACCCTCGTGGGCCCCTCGTGGCTCCCCTGACTGACTTCTTTCGCCTATATGTATATCCATATACCCCGAAAACATCTAGGAGCACCATAGATCGGGAGTTCCGCTGCTGCAAGCCTCTGTAGCCACCAAAAACCAATCGGGACCCCAGTTCCGGCACCCTGCCGGAGGGGGGATCCCTCACCGGTGGCCATCTTCATCATCCCGACGCTCTCCATGACGAGGAGGGAGTAGTTCACCCTCGGGGCTGAGGGTATGTACTAGTAGCTATGTGTTTGTGTAGCATTCCAAATTTTCAATTTGGCATGTTATATATTAGATCATCATTGCATATCATATTTTATTGCATTTTGGTTGATCCTAGAAATTCTACGCAACTCAAGGACCCACGAAGAGAGTTGGGGATTTCGTTATTTTCATATTTGAGTTTTCTCAAATTTTGAAAAAAGAGGATCATTTGGTTTTAATTATTTTCCCTCCGTATATTTCAACTATAAAATAAAAGAGAGGGGATAAAATGACTTTCCTAAATTAAAGAAATATTGGTGGAAAAATATTAAATCAAATAAGTATTTTATTCGGAGTTTTATTGCAATCTTATTTGAATTAGGCAAACAAATGCGTTTCTCAAAATTGCATTAGAGTCCCAAATAAATGTTCATCTTGTGCGGCGTATTTTTAGAGGACGGTGAAAATTTATTTCAGGATTTTTGGAGTCTGTTTAGTATTTATTTTTTGTTTTTCTGCGTGGTATTATTTTAAGAAAAAAGTTAAACCGACCTAGCCAGGCCGTGCCCGACTAGGACTCCAAGGCCCTTTAAGAGGCGGCGTCTGAGCCGCCAGCCTCGCCTTCAAAAACCCTAGCGGCCACCGCCAGATTCAAGGCCGCCCAAGGCCATTGCCACTGCCACGCTTCTCCGAGTAGCCCGCCGCTTCCGGAGTATCGCCGCCGCCGCCGTCCCGAACCCCGAGGTAGCCGCCGGTTTTCGTTGAAAACTGTTCGTTTTTTAGAAAACCCTAGGTTTTTTTATTAGATCGTTTTTTCGGTTTAGTTAAATAGCGGACGTTCGTCCGTACGTTCGTTTTAACGAACGGTGTTCACCCGTTAGCCACAGACAGCGAACGTTCGTTCGTTAGCCTCTTCGTCAGTTTTCTTTTTCCAGGGGTTTTCCGCAATTATTTTCGATTGCGATTTCAGCCCAGATCTTAGTTTTAGTTTATCTTTTCGCTCGTTTGTCGGAACCAGGCGATTCAAGCGCCTAGATCTTCATCTCAAAGCCCTCTTTCTGTTTAACCAACTTGAACAAGATTTTGGTACTGTAAAATTTGGCTTTAGTCCAGATTAGTAATCGGATCTTGTTTCTTTTGCAGTTTGAGTTCCGTTGCTTCGTTTCATTTGATTTCTTTTTGCAAACCGGAGTTCTTAAGTTGAACTTTCTGGTTAGATCTGTTTTGTTTGAGTTTTACCCGTGCTTTTAGTTGAGTGCTTATGTATGTTATTGTTTGTTTGCGATAGAGTACCCGGAGTGCGAAGCGTGCTACTACGAGTCTCTAGGTTTTGCGGATCATCAGCAAGGCAAGTAACACTTTGATCATACCTCTTTACTTCCCAGTTTTATTGTATTAGCTCAATCCTCAAACATTGCATGGTTAGGATCTGATTAACATGTGGGTTCTGGCAAGTAGTTGATGAGGTAGAACCTATTTCCCTGTTTATTACTAAACCTTTGGGAGTTACATCTACGATATGCTTATGTTGCTATGCTATGCTCGTAGACGTGGTTTGGGTGAGTGTATCCATGACAGATGTGAGTATTGCTAATTAATGGTTAACTTGAGGTGGCAACTTAAATACACATCTAGGTGGATTGTTTGTGGGCACCTGGAGAATCCAGTCTTGTCCTAGGATATCCCGGGGTTCCGTGTGATCATCCTAAGGTCCGCCACCCAGGCTCAAAGGGATCATAAGATTATTCATGCTAGAAACTGCCGTGTGCAGCCACAAACTATTATGGGCTCTAGCATAGTTGATTAAGTTGCATGACCTATTTCAGTGGTGGGCTAGCAGATGTAGGGGAAAGTAGGTGTAACTGTCCATCCAGAGTAAAGAGTTATTGTTTCTGAAGACTGTGTCTCGGTCATCCGTTTCTCAAACACCATGTAGTGCGAGAAATCCGACGGAGGAGATCGAGTCTTGTGTGGGAAAAGTGCGCAAACCTCTGCAGAGTGTACAAACTAATCATGGTTAGCCATGTCCCCGGTTATGGACATCTTGAGTATCTGGTTCTTGGATTATCATGTTGATCCCATCATGTTAATTAAATAAATTGATTGGGTTTAATGATGATGCTTAATTGGGATTGAGTTGGAGGAACCTTGTCAATGTTTAACATCCACCATGATAGTTAAATAAAATTTATTTCTTTGTTGTAGGGAAAAATTGGCTTTATGCAAAACTGTAAACATAGAGCTTTCCACCAGCCATATTGCATGTAGTGATAGCAATTATTCTGTTCATTACTCTATGTGTTACATTGCCAGCATATTCCATGTGCTGACGCGTTTCGGGCTGCAACATTTTATGTTGCAGACTTTTCAGACGACTAGTAAGGTGCCATAGGTCGTTGACTTTCACTCAGCTATGCCGTTGGAGTTGATGGACTTACTTTATCTTCCAAGCCTTCCGCTGTTATCGTTTTTACCTTCCGCTGTCATCCGCTGTTATCCCTGGACCACCAGCCATATTGTAATAAGTTCTCCTTTGAGACACTCGATGTAATAAGTGTCTGATTTCTACTCTGTTATAAATCCTCAAGTACTGTGCGTGTCAGCATTACCGATCCAGGGATGACACTGATGCACAGAGATCAGACTGTCTCAGGTCTGGTCGCTACAAGATGGTATCAGAGCACACGCTGACTGTAGGACACGACCACTAAGCTAAGACCATAGTACACTCTTCTCTACTCATTTCTGTCTTCTCTCCCTTTTCTACTCTATAGGATGGCGGATGCAAGGAACAATTTTGCGCAACCGGATGAAGATACACCTTTTGGACGACACTTGAAGGAAGTAACTAGGTACCTGAACATAGGAACACCAAGCTTCACCGAGACCTACATCGCCACTATACCAGAAGAGGAGTGTTGGATGATTCAAGTTCAAATTCCAGGAAGGACGTTCATGCCAGTCACTAAGCCCATAGAGTTTTCCTTTGATGCACCAACCTGGAGTCTAGGCAAGAGCATGGCAGCTCACATCGCCATGGGACGCATTGGAGAAGTTTACCACAAGGATCTCAAGGATACTATCTACCAAATTTGTGGGCGCCGAGATGAGCAATGGGAGATGATCAGCACCAGGAGGGATAGGTCCATTGTAGCATTCATCCAGGAGTTAAACCAGCACATTCGTCGCCAGGAGAACCAGATGTGCGCAGGCATAATAGATCTGAAGAAGGCAATGACCAAGATTTCAGAACTGGAGAAAGAACTCAAGTCTACATGTGATGGATATGAGGAGGAAATGACGATACTCGTGGGGAAGAATGACAACCTGACGAGGAAACTAGGAGTATTCATGGGAGACCCCGCGCTAGGAGGAGATGACGACGAAACCAAGGACTACATCATCATCGACGACACCGACTTGGACCCTAACGATTGCGATGATGACTATGTTGATGAAGCTGGAGCAGATATCATGGAGTCTTTGTCGGTGGTAACGACACCTATGGGACCAACTGGTATCCCTACTACGGTTGCGGGGCGCGGGGTTGAGAAGAGAGCGAGATCGGGGGCCAATTCAGAGCCCACGAGTCGTTTACCCAGGTTCGGGCCGCAGCGTGTGTAATACCCTACTCCTGCCTAGAACATCTATTTGAGTGTTCTTGCTGTTCTTGAGCTAGCTACAATGAGTGTAACTTGTCCAAGGGTCTGAATCCTTCTCCTGGATGCCTTGGGCCTCCTTTTATAGGCAAGGGGATCGCCACAGTGGCACACAGGAGGTGGCATCGGGGTACTGTGGTTAAGCCTATCGTTAACCATATGGGACAAGGTGCATTAAATGCGAACCCCCGTCCCGTCCGTCGCTGCTCCACCCTGCTTCGACACGCATTCGACCCAGCGGGGCGCGTGGTGCCATGTAGGCAGGCAGGTAGCTGAGGTGGCGCAGTGGAGAAGTCTTCACGAAGATTGCATGCCACCACGTAGGCGTTTCTGAGTTGGCCTAGAGGCCTCCTGTTGACACGCAGGTGCCTGCCTAGATAGTGGGATGGCAGTTGCATGGGGAGTGGTGGCGGGACTGTAGCAAGCGCGGGCCTGGCCGTAGATGTCACAGACGTCCTCGACAAAAGGTGCTTTGCCGGGGCCCCGGCAAGGGTCTTTCCGCGACGTCCTGGTCATCCCCGGCAAGGACGTCGCCGGAGGTCTTGTGGGCTTCCTTGGCAAGGATCTTGCCGAGGTTCGTCGCCTTCTATTCCTCCTCTGATTTGGAGTGTCTCTTGTCTTCACAAAGATCTGCATGCCACCACAGAAGTGCCTCCCGAGCCCTGGTTCCAATGAAGTTGGGAACCTTGGGCTCAAGGGTGGCGCATTCCGCTGGCGTGGGGCTGGGCAAGTTGCCCCGGCAAGGCTCTTGTCGGGGCCGCAGAAGCTGCCCTGGCAAGGCTCTTGCTGGGGAGGATTGCCTTGCCCTCTTGGTCTTCTGGTCTTGGTGCTATGTTTGGCTGTTTTGTTGCTTTAACCCCTCCCTCTGCCTTGCCCAATGTGGTTGTGGGCACGGTTGTGACTGCCCGTGCACTTAGTAAGGGGTACAAAGTAATGCCCCTACTTTAGTACACCGACATGAGCCCCCGGGCCTAGGCCACACATAAGCGCGACGCGTTTGTTGGGCTAGGCCCAAAAATGGTGCGCGGGCAGGCGGGGCCGTTTTTACCGCAGTAACCTTTCGCCCGCTGCGCTTCCCCACGACGCACATTGAATGCGTGACGTGGGGGTTACGTGCGCGGTGATCGAAGCACACTAGCGTCATTCACAACGAACAGTAAAGAGGCGTCTTGCGTGTCTCTTTGAGACCGTTGGGCTGCTGCTCATTTACTCTCCGTACCTGGGAACCGTCGCTCCACGCGTCCCATTACGCCCGTCCCCTGCGCCACGTACGCCTCATGCACGGGAAGACGTGCGCACGTGGGTTGATACCCACGCGCCTTCAATTGGGCGGGAGGGCGGTCGACGGCTTCGCCCACTGTCACCTTATTGAGCCGGATTGGCCGAAAGGGGAGGCCGAGCCCAACCCCCGTCCCTTTATAAAGAGGGGAGTGGGAGGAACGGCGCCTCCCAATCCTTCGCCATCTGCCTCTCCCCATCTCTACTCCTTCCTCTCTTTTGTCATGTCGAGAGGCCGCGCTGATGCTTCATCGGTGGCGGCGAGGGTCTCCGCCCGACAACGTGTCGCCCCTCCCCAAGAGCCTGTGGCGGCGGAGCCGATCGTGAGGGGAAGGGGGAGGGGGCGAGGTCGAGGCAGCCGTGGTGCTCGGGGAAGAGGAGGACGGGGCGGTGCATCGTCCTCGCCTCCGCCAGCGGTCCTTCCCCCAATGGAGGGCCACGCCGGGGACAACACTTATGAGTTCTTCATCAGGTTGCACCGGCCGGCGCGCCGTCGTCTTTGTCTCCCGACTCTGTTTGCTCGGGAGATGGAACTAGACCCACCGCAGGTGCTGAGGATGCACATGAGGGGCTGCGGGAACAGCGGCACATGGGCCGACGTCGACTCCCTAGCCCCTCATGTCATGTATCTTCGTCGTGGGTGGAAGACCTTCGCCCGCATCCACAGCCTGACGCCGGGGCTCATTCTCTATTTCAAGTTGATGGAGAACGGCTTGCTCTCCGTCAAGGTCTTTGGAGACCTTGGCATTCGCTTAAAGTACTACGTGGAGAGCTCCTCCGACGATGAAGATTCTTCCTCGAGTGGGAGTGACGAGGAGGACAGCGGCAGCGACGACGAGGGTAGCGGGCGGCAGGATGACGGGTCTGACTAGGCGTCGGGCACGCCGCTCCGGGGTGACACCGGCGACCCCATCATCCGTGTCACCGGCTCCTTGAACTTCTAGGGGTCGCCTCCTTGGGCGGCTGGCGTGGGGGAGGCCGGAGAAGGCGAAGAAGGTGGGTGGCGGGCAGTCAAGTCGGAGTACGATGGCACCAACGCCTTCATAGCGTATTGACGGACCGCTGCCTCATCTTCCAGCTCTTCCTCCGGCGCCATCACTGCCAGCCCTCTCCTAGGTGATCGCCGACATGTTCTCTTGGAGCCTTCTGCTGCTCGTACCTTGCCTAGGCGCTCCTTCTGCCCTTTTTACCTTCTTGTCGCATTTCCTGAGGAGAGGGACAAGAAAGGGATTACGGGCACCTTATCTTCTTTTCAGTTTGTAAGCCTACGGGCCTTAGTTAGATCTAAAACCTGTAATCCCCTTGCTCATGTCTACATTCCGTATGATTTGTACTTGTATGGGGCGTATTAATGAAAAAGGGTGCTTGTCGGGTCCTTTGTGTGTGAGCCATGCCCATACCAAGGAACAAGTCCTTGTTATTTTCTGTATAAACAAAGTCTCCCAGCAACAGGCCTTGTTGCTCCCTTACTTCGTTCAGCTACACTCACGTTTTTGGCGGAGGCAGTGATGAAATAGAGTTAGGCCCTATGTCTGCTTCCTCGCTGCCGCAGCTGCAACCAGATTCTGCCCCAAGAAATAATTTCTTTGGTACAGGAAAAAAGGAGCATGGTAGCCTAGAAGCAAGACGAAGCTTCATACGCTCCTAGTTTCATACGGGAATGCAAGATAAGGGATGAAAAACTTACCTAGATCTGCGGTCCCCCCTCCGGCAGCATTGGCTTGCCGGGGACGGACCCTCATGTCTTCAGCCCCGGGCAACCCTAGCTTGCCGGGGTCAGAGCACCAGCTTGTTCTCCCCATCTCCATATGGCTAAGCGGATATGCTCATGTATCTTGTGAACCAAAAAGGACGTAGAGGAATAAAGAGATGCAAACTCGACCTCTGAGCTAGGGGTTACTCGCCGCTAAGCACTATCAACCCTAACCGAGGAGGAGACTCAACCTAGCATGCATGCTATAACTTAGGGCACCAGCAGTTTGTTTATTTATGCTCAGGGTCTGCGCCTGGCTTTGTACAAAGGGTTACATGCCTTGCCGGCAAGGATTGTACAAAAAGGTGGCCTGCCAGGGGGCCCGACAGCCGCGCCTTATGGGTAAAACTTGCGAAGATGCTCGATGTTCCCGGAGTTGCTCACTTGGATGGAATCTTCGGTCTCCAGGCGGATTGCGCCAGGCCTGGTGACTCGTGTTACCCGATAAGGGCCTTCCCACTTTGGCGTCAACTTGTTGGAATTCTTGGCCGACTGAACGTGCTGAAGAACAAGGTCACCTTCCTCAAAGCTTCGGGCACGAACCTTGCAGCTATGGTAGCGACTTAAAGCTTGCTGGTAGCGTGTTGCTCTCATAGCCAACCGAAGACGATCTTCCTCAAGGAGCGTCGCGTCATCTTGCCGCAATCGCTCTTACTCAAGCCCATCATAAGCAAGCACTCGAGGTGACCCATGAATGAGTTCCATGGGGAGAACTGCTTCTGCCCCGTAGACCAGGGCAAAGGGTGTCTGGCCGGTGGCTCGATTTGGCGTCGTTCTGATCGACCAAAGAAACGCCGACAACTCGTCAATCCAGCGCCTTCCACTCTTGCGCAACTTGTCAAAAGTCTTCGTTCTTAAGCCTCGCAGAACTTCAGCATTTGCTCTCTCTGCTTGGCCGTTGCTTCGTGGGTGTGCCATGGAAGCGAAACATACCTTGCGGCCGAGATCCTTGATGTACTGCATGAAGGCGTGGCTTGTGAACTGTGTGCCGTTGTCGGTGATGATCCTGTTGGGTACACCAAAACGACAAACTAGCCCCTTGAAGAACTTGATGGCTGACTGCACTGTCACCTTCCTCACTGCTTCCACCTCAGGCCACTTGGTGAACTTGTCGATTGCAACGTACAAGTACTCAAAGCCCCGACAAAGACGAGGGAAAGGGCCCAATATGTCGAGCCCCTAGACCGAGAAGGGCCAGGAGAGAGGGATGGTTTGAAGGGCTTGGGCTGGTTGATGAAACTTCTTCGAATGGAAATGGCATGCTTCACACCTGGTTACTAGTGTCGTCGCATCCTGGAGGGTAGTGGGCCAGAAGAAACCCTGCCGGAAAGCCTTGCCGGCAAGGGCCCTCGACCCTATGTGGGAGCCACATGTGCCCCCATGTATTTTTGCCAACAGCTCCAGTCCTTCCTCCCGGGGAATGCATTTCAGCTTGACATCGTTTGGCCTTTTTCTGTACAAAACATTGTCAATGAACTGATACAGGGCAGACCGACGGGCCACTCTCTCCGCTTCTTCCTGCTCCTCAGGAAGTTCCCCCGTTTGAAGGAATCAGACGGTATGCTGCCCCCATGCCGGAGCCTGAGGCTCGACGGTAAGGACTAAAGGCATCTCTTCTGCCATGGGAGCTGCCGCCTCTAGTACAGGGCTTGACGCCTCGTCGGAGTCGGTGGCCCCACGGCAGGCTCAATACCCACGGCAGCATCCTTGCCGGCAGCCCCAGGGGGCTCGGCGGGAAAATACTTGCTGGGGCCTGATTTCCATCGCTTGCTCTTCCCTGTTGATGGTTCTACGGACGGTTGAGTCAGCCGGAGCACAAAGGTACCTGGTTCCACAGGTAGTTTGAAGGCAGTGCGCTTCGACAGGTAGTCGTGATCTCGTTCTCCACTCAGGGAACGTGCTCCGCATGTATACCATCAAAACGCTCCTCCAGCTTCCTCAGTTCATCCACGTAGGCGTCCATCAACGGACTTTGATAATCCTTATTAACTTGCCTGACGACGAGCTGCGAATCACCTCTGACAATGAGCTTTTTGAATCCGAGGTCTGCCGCGATCCTAAGACCGGCAAGAAATCCCTTGTACTCGGCAGTGTTGTTCGTTGACATCTCCCTGGGAAAGTGCATCTGGATGACATACTTGAGGTGTTCTCCGGTGGGCACGAAAAGCAGCACACCGACACCGGCGCCTTGCAATGAGAAAGCCCCATCAAAGTACATAATCCAGTTGTGACTTGCTTCCTTGCTGGGGAGAGTGGTCTCCTGGACCTCTTTATCGGGCATCGAGGTCCATTCCGCAATGAACTAGGCCAAGACTCTGCTCTGGATCGTCGAGGTACTCTCAAACTTCAAACCGAAACTTGACAGCTCCAAGGCCCACTCCACAATCCTCCTCGTTGCATCTGGGTTATGCAATATCCGTTGCAACGGTAGGCGGGTGACAACAGTGATCTCGTGCGCTTGGAAGTAATGACGCAGCTTCCTCGAGGCCATAAGGAGGCCGAAAAGCAATTTTTGCACACCAGAATACCTCGACCTAGCCCCCTGCAAGAGGAAGCTGACGAAGTAAACTGGGTGCCGCTGTTCGGGAACGTAGCAGAAATTCAAAATTTTCTATGCATCACTGAGGGAGTCCTGGATTAGGGGGTGTCCGGATAGCCGAACTATCACCGTTGGCCGGACTCCTGGACTATTAAGATACAAGATTGAAGACTTCGTCCCGAGTCCGGATGGGACTTTCCTTGGCGTCGAAGGCAAGCTTGGCGATACGGATATGTAGATCTCCTACCATTGTAACCGACTCTGTGTAACCCTAACCCTATCCGGTGTCTATATAAACCGGAGGGTTTTAGTCCGTAGGGCGAACAACAATCATACCATAGGCTAGCTTCTAGGGTTTAGCCTCTCGATCTCGTGGTAGATCCACTCTTGTACTACCCATATCATCAATATTAATCAAGCGGAGTAGGGTTTTACCTCCATCGAGAGGGCGAACCTGGGTAAAAACATCGTGTCCCTTGTCTCCTGTTACCATCCGCCTAGACGCACAGTTCGGGACCCCTACCCGAGATCCGCCGGTTTGACACCGACATTGGTGCTTTCATTGAGAGTTCCTACGTGTCGTCATCCTTAGGCCCGATGGCTCCTTGATCATCAACAACGACGGCCCGGTGAGACTTTTCTCCCGGACAGATCTTCGTATTCGGCGGCTTTGCTGCGGGCCAATTCACTTGGCCATCTGGAGCAGATCGAAAGCTACGCCCCTGGCCATCAGGTCAGATTTGGGAGTTTGAACTACACGGCCGACATCCGTGGAGACTTGATCTTCGACGGATTCGAGCCACAGCCAAGCGCGCCGCACTGTCTCGATGGGCACGATCTAGCTCTGCCGCCGAACGGTGCCCTGGAGGCCGCACCAGCGTCCGCTCCGACCCTTAGCTCGGAGCCGACTCCGCCGATCGAGGACGAGTGGCTGGACACCGTCTCGGGGGCTACAATCTCTACGGCGATTGCGCCGAACTCCATCCCTGTCGCTGCGAAGATCAGTGACTCCAAGGTGCCGGACTCCTCTCCGGACTCCGAACCTCCCGTGCCCCTGCCAGTCGAATCCGATTGGGCGCCGGTTATGGAGTTCATCGCCGCGGACATCTTTTAGCACTCGCCCTTTGGCGACATCCTGAATTCACTAAAGTCTCTCTCTTTATACGGAGAGCGCTGGCGGACTCTGATCGGGAAGGTTGGGATGCGGACGACAAAGAAATTCAACGCCCACCCACCACCTACTTTGTAGCCACTGTCGAAAGCTTAAACGACGTGCTCGGTTTTGCCTCCGAAGACATCGACGGTATGGACAATGATGTATACATGGTGGATACACCTAAAGGATGGGACGACGAGGAACAACGGGACGCTATGAAGGATAAATCCCTCGAAAAGCAGTCAAAACGGCAACGTAAATGCCGCACCAAGTCCCGCCTCGACAAAGACCCAGCCATAGAGCAGGGCGAACCAGTGGACGACAAACATGCTATCGAGCAACCGTCCGAACAGGACAACTTGGATAAACAACCCGTCCCCGGCGAAGATAACAGTTCGGACGATCTCACGCCGGACAAGTTGTTGGAGCAGAAGAACCTCCACAAAAGGCTCATCGCCACTGCACGTAGCCTGAAAAAGCGGAAGCGGAAGCTCAAAACAGCGGAAGATGCACTCAGAATCAAATGGAGCAAAGTACTCAACACCGCAGAGAAATACGGCGACAGTCGCCAAACAAAGAGCTACCCGAAGCGCAAACTACTGCCCGAATTCGATGAGGAGGCCGTGAAACCCGCAATCAAAGAACAAAGAGGCCGCCCGGTCGGATAGACGACCACATGGCAAACATGGAGCGGCAAGCGGCGCCGCACACAAGCCGGCACGCGATCCGCATAAGGATACACATCAAAAGGATGGCCCAGTTAGGTCCATCTACGAGCCGAGAAAGCAAGCTCTTCCAAGCAATGCAACACCGCAAATATCCGAACATCACGGCACACCCAAATATAGGGGTTCCGCTCACCCCCTGTGTTTCACCGATGAGGTGCTGGATCACGAATTCCCAGCGGGATTCAAACCCATAAACATAGAGGCATACGACGGAACAACAGACCACAGATGCGGATTGAGGATTACATCCTCCACATACACATGGCTAGATGAGATGATCTCCACGCCATAAAATATTTACCCTCAAGCTCAAAGGGCCAGCCCGACATTGGCTCAAAAGCCTCCTGAAAATACCATTGGAAGTTGGGAAGAGCTCGAGGATGCTTTTGGCAAATTTTCAAGGGACTTATGTCCGCCCTCGGATGCGAGACGATTTAAGTTAGATAACTCAACAACCCGGAGAGTCAGCCCATAAATTCTGGAATAGGTTCCTCACCAAAAGAACCAAATAGTCAATTGTCCGGACGCTTGAAGCCTTAGCAGCTTTCAAACACAACGTCCGAGGGCGAATGGCTCGCCATGAGACACCTCGGCCAGGAGAAGCCGAGAACAATGGCTGCATTAACAAGCCTCATGACCCGCTTCTGCGCGGGAGAGGATAGTTGGCTGGCAAGATGCAGTACCAGCGACCCAAGTACATCTGAAGTCAGGGATGGAAATGGAAAACCACGACGCAGCAAGGACCAGCACTGGACAAAGGGAAACAACCCGAAGAGCACGGCAGTCAACGCCGTATTCAGAAGCTCCCGGCAGAATCATAAAACACTGCCCCTCAAGGATAACAACGACGAGCTATCCAACCTAAACAAAATCTTGGACAAAATATGCCAAATCCACAGTACTCCCGGGAAGCCTGCAAACCATACCCACAGAGATTGTTGGGTCTTCAAGCAGTCCGACAAACTCAATGCCGAACACAAGGGGCTCGACACACCAAGCGAGGACGATGATGAACCCAACAAGCAGAGCACCGGAAAACAAAAGAATTTCCCACCAGAAGTCAAAACAGTGAACTCACTTCAAGTGACAAAAGGGAAAAACAGAGCGGCGCCCATAGAAACACGCGCCGCACGGTCTATCCCAGTAGAGTCCCAATGTTGGTTGTCAAAACCAATCACCTTCGGTCATCAGGACTATTCCGGAAGTATCCGGAACGCAGGATGGACTGCCTTGATATTAGATCCTATAATCGACGGACTCCAATTTACACAAGTCCTAATGGACGGAGGTAGCGATCTAAACCTGCTATATCAGGACACAATCCGCAAATGGGGATAGACCCAACCAAAATTCGCCATAGAAACACCTCCTTCAAAGGGGTAATGCCAGGCCTATATGCCCATTGTACGGGCTCCCTACTGCTAGAAGTTGTGTTTGGCTCATCCGACAACTTCCGCCGCGAAAAGTTAACCTTCCATATCGCCCCATTGGAAAGTAGCTACGAAGCACTACTGGGACGTGAAGCTTTCGCCCGCTTTAAGGCAATAACACATTATGCATCTCTTACACTTAAAATGCCCGGTCCACGCGGCATCATCTCTTTACAAGGGAGTACCAAGTGTTACTCGAGCACGGAAGAACGTGAGCCTGCCTTGATAGCCCCACACTAATCCGGCTTCGCTAATCAAAGCACCCGAATAGGTCATTCGGACCCCGGACATGGCTAGACGAGTCCGGCGTAAACATATAAACGCCTACTAGCGGCATACCCCCATACAAGGGGCTGCACGCATGTAAAACAAGAGACAATAAAGCTCAATTCTATTCACTTTTCGAACCATACTCTGTTTATTTAACATAAAGTACATTTTTCGCACGATCTTTTTTTTCTTTTCGACTAAGTTCTTCTCTATTACAGATGAACACCGTGCTACACCCGTCCAGGATATGGCACAACGGAGACACAGGCGCAGACGTGCAGTAGGGACCCGTTGCAAGGATTCTTTTCAGATTAAGACCCTGCGTAAACCTTTTTTAGTGTCTCTTGTTGATACACATCCCCCGGTTTCTTGCTATAACCGAGCAGGAGGCTGGCGTTTTGGCATCGGCCGCACCAGAATTTTTGCGCGTACCTGGACACCAGGGGCTTAGGGCATTATTCTACCCATTTTCATAAAGACCGAATACCTTAGGGAGTGTTCGGCGTCTCGAGTTAGGCCTTATATGCATCAGCTCCGAATCATGTCTTTGGTCAAATGTTGAGTTTGCCCGGCTCCTATGTTTTGCTGCCTTACGTTCCGTTCTATCGGCTAACGAGGGACCAGGAGAACTACTGCGATTGTGCCCCGGTTCGGCCAGGTGAGCACCTCGAGAGAAAGCGAAATCGATTGTCATGATATAGCGTGAGACTGGTCAACCACTCAATGACTCACCAGAATGTTTAGAATTCCCCGGCATTAACGAAGGACCGTTTCCCGGTCAGGCACATACGCGCCCCGAATTCAAGAGAGCGCGGTGCCCCTAGGGGCTATATAATAGCCCCACCATCGAACTCCTATGGCTACGTGAAAGTGATAAAGCATTATAGTCCGGTTGCCTAGTTTGCTACGCTATCACCTCCTTTACAGGACCAAGACGTTGGATTAAGTGTGAAAATCGCCTTTTGCAAACACCCCGCATTATGTGCGTGGGGGCTGAAGTCAAGACTGCCATCTTTCAGGTTATATACACATATACAAAGAACGGCCGACAGAGGTGTTTTAATACTCGAACGCACAAGTATAAAAAGCTCTTATATTATATTGGAATATTGTTTTCACAAATCATACATGTCACTAAAACATAATATCCTTCGAGCACTGCGTCTCTATTAAACGAGCACCCTGCAGGACTTCCTCAAAATAGTGCTCGGCAGGTACTAAACTGTCATCCGAATCTTGGGATGCAACATCGGTAGCCTTCATCTCCGCCCGGTATGTCTTCACACGGGCAAGAGCCATCCAGCACCCTCTATGCATCTTGACCGCTTCATTGCATCGATATGCGGCACCGCACCAAAAAGCTGTTGCACCAAGCCAAAATAACTCTTCGGCTCGGGCCTGTTCGGCCACAAATGAGTCACGACAACCTTCATGGCAAGTCCGGACAACCTATTCAGCTCAGCCCATTTGGCCAAACGATCGATTAATGAAAGTGGACGCTCGGGGCTATGGAACTGTGACCAAAAAAGCTCTTCCATTCCGTGATCCTTTTGACCTCGGAAGTGTTCGACCGCGTCTGTGGCACTCGCCGCCAAGTCCAGATAGGCATGCTCCGCACCCCACTGCCGGTCCAATTGAGCGTACTTAGGATCCGTGAATTTCCTCCGCAGCAGAAAGGGCTTTCCAGCCGCAATATTCTGGCCTGACGTAGCTCGTCCTTCATAGCTCTCATCGCAGAGCGAGTGTCCTTGGCCTCGGTGGCGGCCTTTTTCAGGTCCTCTTCTTCCGCACGATCTTCTTTTTCAAGAAGCTCGCAACAGTCAGTAGCATTCCTCAATTTCACGGCCATCTCGGCCATTTCTTTCTTGCTTCGGCAGTGAGCAACCTGTTCGGCTTTTAGCTCTGCGGCCGCCTTTAAGGCAGCCGCATCACTTTTTCTGGCTTGCTCCTTGGCTCGGGCGAGCTCCGCCCGAAGGTTCTCCATAGCAGCGGCACCATCTGCATTAAGCATACATGTTGTAAGGCATGGGCGTCAAGCTCCCTTACCAGGTGTCCGTGGAGAAGTTGCATACCTTGTGACTCGTCAAGCCGCTTATTAACAAGCGTGATGTCCGCATCCGCCACATCAAGTTGCCACTTCAGTTCGGCAAATTCATCAGCCCGGCTAGCCAGCGGACGCTTCGCCACCTACATAGGAAGAGCGCATATTATACCTCGGGTTATGATCCTCGGCGCGCCGTCATTTTTGACACCGCACCAAGTCTTAGGGGCTACTATCTATACAGGGCGCATTTTATATGCAAAACTATCAGAAGGTACATTATTTTGCGTACCTCAAAACCCGTCAGTAAACTTACGACGGCTTCATGCAATCTGCTCTCAGCGGATGAAATCCTTTCAATCACCGTACCCATTAATGTATGGTGATCTTCCGAGATAGACGCTCACCCGAGCCGATCCTTCAGCCCCTCCGACCGGACACCTGTTGGTGCCGGACTCGTCCGGTGGCCTTTTTCGAAGACCGGACACGGAGGGCTTTGAGCAGACATACGGCTGCCTTCTGGCCCCGCCGGATTCGGAGAAGCCCTCCGCGACGACACCTCAGGGTCGTCCGCCTTGCATAATGGTACGGCAGGCGGAGGCGTTTCGCTCTCCATCATCTTTGGACTAAGATCCCCTGAAGACGAGCTCTGCTGTGAAGGGTTGAGATCCGAACTACAAGGTAAACTTTCGGTTACCTTCAGAAATAAAACGGGGATGTCTCTCTTTCTAAAAAGAAAACGCCCCCCTTTACTTACGGCTCGCTGGAGGGCTGATCTCCTTGGGGAAATAGTGCGGCCGGGGCATCTCCCGCCGCAGGACCCTCTGGCGAAGATCTCTTCCCCCGCTTCGAGGCTTTGGTCTCCGGATCTTGAGCGGTCCTCTTCTCCCTTGGAGGAGGGATTCTCGATCCCCTTTCTTGATAGCCTCCTTCATGGAGGTAGTAGTTCACTTGTTCCCCCTTCGCCTTCTTCAAAAGGCACAGCCTCTAGCATCTTGGTTATCTGAGGATCCGGCGTGGTCTCGGGGAGGGGGCGGACACATGATCAGTTTGCCTTTGCTATCCACTCCTGTTTAAAGGATAGCTCTTTTAAGGGCAAGTTTATGATAAATATCACGGATAGCATGTCCGGTCTGGGACTACTTACTTGAGTATCCGGGTGATTGCAGCTCAGACCTTCGTCCTCGGTTAAGTCCGGACACATTGCTTGTGATCCGAAGAACAGTTGGTACATCTCCATGGGCGTTGCACCCATAAAATGTTGGAGAGCTCGTGGTCCCTCCGGATTAAACTCCCACAGGCGGAGGGGGCGACATTTGAAGGGCAAGGTGCGACGAATCAGCATGACCTGCGCTACTACGACCAGATTGATCTCTCTCTCTCTCTCGGAGGTCTCGAATACGGCCCTGCAACAGAGGTACATCCTTGGACGGTCCCTAGTCGAGCCCTTTATTTACCCATGACGCCCGCCGCAGTGGAGGACCCGAGCGGAAGGCAGGTGGCGCCGCCCATTTGGTGCCCTTGGGATCGGTAATATAAAACCACTCCCGTTGCCATAAATTGAGCTCCTCTTGAAAAGAGCCCTCGGGCCATGGAGCGTCAGCATTCTTGCTTATAATAGCCCCTCCGCACTCTGCCTGATGCCCCTTGATCATCTTCGGCTCCACTTTGAAGGTCTTGAGCCACAATCCGAAGTGAGGGGTAATGCGGAGGAAGGCTTCACATACGACAATGAACGGCGAGATGTGGAGGATGGACTCCGGATCCAAATCATGGAATTCCAGCCCATAATAAAACATGAGCCCCCTCACGAAGGGGTCCATCGAGAAGCCTAATCCCCGAAGGAAGTGAGACACGAAGACCATGCTCTCACCAGGCTCGGGAGTGGGAATAACCTGCCCTTGGGCAGGCAGCCTATGCGAAATTTCGCTGGTTAGATACCTGGCGTCTCTCAGCTTTAGCACATCTTCTTCCGTGATGGAAGAAGACATCCACCGGCCATGCAGGTCAGAGCCAAACATCATTGAAGGTCCGAAGCGCCTAAATCTGGAGCTTTGGGTGTTGGAACTCGAGGCGGAGAGCGGATTCGATTGAGATTGAAAGGAAGGAGCGGGCCTTGGTCTCGTTGTAAAGAGGTTGAATACCAAGAGCCCTCCCCGTGACCATTCGGGACTCGCCTTTGATGGAGGAGGCGTGCCAACGGGCACAACTGGGTTACCCACGCTCGTATTGATGAGGATCCCGAAATAAGGGGGGCACGATCTCCGCTCTGATAAGACGTGCCATGGAAACCGCCTCGCTAAACGCGCTGAGGTGGGACAGTAAAAACGATTCGTATAAAGGCCTGGCCGTGGTGTGATGTCACGCCGCGGAATACGTCAGCAGATCTGTGCAAAGGTTATTCTCTCTACGATAGTATATGGAACTTGTTTTGCGAGCGGACACAATCCTTGTGTTCAAAATCTTCTATGAAGTATTCGCGGGAGGAACCCGCCTTGCAATGCCGAAGACAATATGCGGCGCAACGCGTCGTCATTGAAGCCTGGTTCAGGGGCTCTTGAGGAGTCTGGATTAGGGGTGTCCGGATAGCGAACTATCACCGTTGGCCGGACTCCTGGACTATGAAGATACAAGATTGAAGACTTCATCGCGTGTCTGGATGGGACTTTCCTTGGCGTGGAAGGCAAGCTTGGCGATACGGATATGTAGATCTCCTACCATGGTAACCGACTCTGTGTAACCCTAACCCTATCTGGAGTCTATATAAACCGGTGGATTTTAGTCCGTAGGACGAACAACAATCATACCATAGGCTAGCTTCTAGGGTTTAGCCTCTCTGATCTCGTGGTAGATCCACTCTTGTACTACCCATATCATCAATATTAATCAAGCAGGAGTAGGGTTTTACCTCCATCGAGAGGGCCCGAACCTGGGTAAAAACATCGTGTCCCTTGTCTCCTGTTACCATCCGCCTAGACGCACAGTTCGGGACCCCCTACCCGAGATCCGCCGGTTTTGACACCGACAATCACCAAGATCAATCTATGGAAATTCTAGCAACAAGAGAGAGGGGATTGTATCTTCATACGCTTGCAGATCGCGATGCGGAAGCATTGCAAGAACGCGGTCGGTGGAGTCGTTCACGAAGCGATTCAGATCGCGGCCGAATCGGATCTAAGCACCGAACAACGGTGCCTCCGCGTTCAACACACGTGCAGCCCGGTTACGTCTCCCATGCCTTGATCCAGCAAGGAGAGAGGGAGAGGTTGGGGAAGACTCCATCCAGCAGCAGCACAATGGCGTGGTGGTGATGGAGGAGCGTGGCACTCCAGAGGGCTTCGCAATGCACTACGAGAGACGAGGAGGGAGAGGGGTAGGGCTGCACCAGGAGAGATGGAAACTCATGTGTTTGGCAGCCCCAACACCCCCACTATATATAGGGGAAGGGGAGAGGGGCCGGCCCCCTCCAAATCCCATCTAGAGGGGAGGGGCGGCAGCCAGGAGGGGAGGCTTGCCCCCCAAGCCAGGTGGACGTGCCCCCCTCCCCTAGGGTTTTCAACCCTAGGTGCCTTGGGCCCTTGGGAAGGGGTGCACCAGCCCACTAGGGGCTGGTTCCCTCCCATATTCAGCCCATCAAGTCCCCCGGGGCAGGTGGCCCCACCCGGTGGACCTCCGGACACTTTTCGGTGGTCCCGGTACAATACGGATAACCCCCAAAACTATTCCGGTGACTAAAACTGGACTTCCCATATATAAATCTTTACCTCCGGACCATTCAGGAACTCCTCGTGACGTCCGGGATCTCATCCGAGACTCCGAACAACATTCGGTAACCACATAGAAACTTCCTTTACAACCCTAGCGTCATCGAACCTTAAGTGTGTAGACATGACCGAGACAACTCTCTGGCCAATAACCAACAGTGGGATCTGGATACCCATGTTGACTCCCACATGTTCCACGATGATCTCATCGGATGAACAATGATATCAAGGATTCAAGCAATCCTGTATGCAATTCCCTTTGTCAATCGATATGTTACTTGCCTGAGATTCGATCGTCGGTATTCCAATACCTCATTCAATATCGTTGCCGGCAAGTCACTTTACTCGTTCCATAATGCATGATCCCGCGACTAACTACTTAGTCACATTGAGCTCATTATGATGATGCATTACCGAGTGGGCACAGAGATACCTCTCCGTCATACGGAGTGACAAATCCCAGTCTCGATTCGTGCCAACCCAACAGACACTTTCGGAGATACCTGTAGTGTACCTTTGTAGTCACCCATTTACGTTGTGACGTTTGGTACACCGAATCACTCTTACGGTATCCGGGAGTTACACAATCTCATCGTCGAAGGAAATGATACTTGACATTAGAAAAGATTTAGCAAACGAACTACATGATCTTGTGCTATGCTTAGGATTGGGTCTTGTCTATCACATCATTCTCCTAATGATGTGATCCCGTTATGAACGACATCCAATGTCCATGGTCAGGAAACCATAACCATCTATTGATCAACGAGCTAGTCAACTAGAGGCTTACTAGGGACATGTTGTGGTCTAAGTATATACACATGTATTACAATTTCCGGTCAATACAATTATAGCATGAACAATAGACAATTATCATGAACAAGGAAATACAATAATAACCATTTTATTATTGCCTCTAGGGCATATTTCCAACAGTCTCCCACTTGCACTAGAGTCAATAATCTAGTTCACATCAACATGTGATAGTAATGAATCCAACACCCATGGGGTTTGATCATATCTCGCTTGTGAGAGAGTTTATTAGTCAACGGGTCTGAACCTTTCAGATTCGTGTGTGCTTTACAAATCTCTATGTCATCTTATAGATGCAGCTACCACACGCTATTTGGAGCTATTCCAAATAACTGTTCTACTATACGATTTCGGTCTACTACTCAGAGTCATCCAGATTAGTGTCAAAGTTTGCATCGGCGTAACCCTTTATGATGAACTCTTTTACCACCTCCATAATAGAGAAAATTCCTTAGTCCACTAGTTACTAAGGATAACCTTGACCGCTGTCCTATGATCCATTCCTGGATCACACTTGTACCCTTATGGTGACTTATGGCAAGGCACACTTTAGGTGCGGTACACAGCATAGCATACTGTAGAGCCTACGTCTAAAGCATAGGGGACGACCTTCGTCCTTTCTCTCTCTTCTATCGTGGTCAGGTCTTGAGTCTTACTCAATACTCACACCTTATAACACAGCCAAGAACTCCTTCTTTGTCGATCTATTTTGAACTCCTTCAAAATCTTGTCACGGTATGTATTCATTTGAAAGTACTATTAGCGTTTTGATCTATCCTTATAGATCTTGATGCTCAATTTCAAGTAGCTTAATCCAGGTTTTCCATTGAAAAACACTTTTCAAATAACCCTATATGCTTTCCAGAAATTCTACATCATTTCCAATCAACAATATGTCTTCAACATATACTCATCAGAAATTCTATAGTGCTCCCACTCACTTCTTTGGAAATAAAAGTTTCTCATAAACTTTGTATAAATCCAAAATCTTTGATCATCTCATCAAAGCGTATATTCCAACTCCGAGATGCTTACTCCAGTCCTTAGAAGGATTTCTAGAGCTTTGCATACTTGTTAGCATCTTTTAGGATTGAAAACCTTACGGTTGTATCACATACAACCTTTCCTCAAGAAAATTGTCGAGGAAACAATGTTTTGACATCCTATACGCAAGATTTCATAAATAATGCAAGAATCGCTAATATAATTCCAACAGACTCTTAGCATCGCTTCTGGTGAGAAAGTCTCATCGTAGTCAACTCCTTGAACTTGTCAGAAAACATCTTAGCGACAAGTCGAACTTTCTTAATGGTGACACTTACCATCATTGTCCGTCTTCCTTTTAAAATCCATCTGTACTCAACAGCCTTACGACCATCGAGTAGTTGTTCCAAAGTCTATACTTTGTTTTCATACATGGATCCTCTCTCGGATTTTATGGCCTCGAGCCATTCGTCGGAATCCGGGCCCACCATCGCTTCTCCATAGCTCGTAGGTTCATTGTTGTCTAGCAACATGACCTCGAAGTCAGGATTACGTACCACTCTAAAGTCGTGCGCATCCTTGTCGACCTACGAGGTTTGGTAGTGACTTGATCCGAAGTTTCATGATCACTATCATAAGCTTCTACTTCAATTGGTGTAGGTGCCGCATGAACAACTTCCTGTGCCCTGCTACACACTAGATGAAGTGATGGTTCAACAACCTCATCAAGTCCCCACCATCCTCCCACTCAATTCTTTCAAGAGAAACTTTTCCTCGAGAAAGGACCCGTTTCTAGAAACAATCACTTTTGCTTCCGGATCTGAAATAGGAGGTATACCCAACTGTTTTGGGTGTCCTATGAAGATGTATTTATCCGCTTTGGGTTCAAGCTTATCAGGATGAAACTTTTCCACATAAGCGTCGCAGCCCCAAACTTTCAAGAAACGACTTAGGTTTCTCTAAACCATAGTTCATACGGTGTCATCTCAACGGAATTACGTGGTGCCCTATTTAAAGTGAATGCGGTTGTCTCTAATGCCTAACCCATGAGCGATAGTGGTAATTCGATAAGAGACATCATGGTATGCCCCATATCCAATAGGGTGCATCTATGATGTTCGGACACACCATCACACTATGGTGTTCCAGGCGGTGTTAGTTGTGAAACAATTTCCACAATGTATTAATTGTGTACCAAACTCGCAAGTCTGATATTCATCTCTATGAGGATATCATAGACATTTTATCCTCTTGTCACGAAGATCTTCAACTTCACTCTGAAATTACTTGAACCTTTCAATTATTCTGATTTGTGTTTCATCAAGTAAATATACTCAACATCTACTCAAATCATCTATGAAGTAAGAACATCACGATATCCTCTGCATGCCTCATCACTCATTGGACTGCACACGTCAAAATGTATTTCTTCCAACAAGTTTCTTTCTTGTTCCATCTTACTGAAAACGAGGCTTTTCAGTCATCTTGCCCATGTGGTATGATTTGCATGTCTGAAGTGATTCAAAATCAAGTGAGTCCAAACGATCCATCTGCATGGAGTTTCTTCATGCGTACATACCAATAGACATGGTTCGCATGTCTCAAACTTTTCAAAAAACTAGTGAGTCAAAAGATTCATCAGCAAGGAGCTTCTTCATGCGTTTTATACCAATATGACTTACATGGCAGTGCCTGATACATCTCCAACATACCTATAATTTATGAAGCATTCATGCTATATTATTACGTGTTTTGAATGATTATGGGCTTTATTATACAGTTTTATATTAGTTTTGGGACTAACCTATTAACCAGAGGCCCAGCCCATATTGCTGTTTTATTGCCTGTTTTAGTATTTTGAAGAAAATGAATATCAAACGGATTCCAAACGGAATGAAACCTTCGGCAACGTGATTTTTTTGGAAGAATATCATCCTGGAGACGTGGAGTTCAAGTCAGAAGATACTCGAGGAGCCCAGGAGATAGGCCCCCCCCTACAGGGCGCGCCCCTGTCTCGTGGACCCCTCGAGCACCCCCCGACCGACTTCTTTCGCCTATATAACCCTACGTACCCTAAAACCATCGAATATCAAGATAGATCGGGAGTTCCGCCACCGCAAGCCTCTGTAGCCACCAAAAACCTCTCGGGAGCCCGTTCCGGCACCCTGCCGGAGGGGTAACCCATCACCGGTGACCATCTTCATCATCCCGGCGCTATCCATGACGAGGATGGATTAGTTCACCCTTGAGGCTGAGGGTATGTACCAGTAGCTATGTGTTTGATCTCTCTCTCTCTCTCGTGTTCTCGACTTCACATGATCTTGATGTATCGCGAGCTTTGCTATTATACTTGGATCTTATGATGTTTCTCCCCCTCTACTCTCTTGTGATGAATTGAGTTTCCCTCTTGAAGTTATCTTATCGGATTCAGTCTTTACTTTGAGAACACTTGATGTATGTCTTGCCGTGTTTATCTGTGGTGACAATGGAATATCACGTGCCACTTGATGTATGTTTTGGTGACCAACTTGCGGGTTCCGCCCATGAACCTATGCATAGGGGTTGGCACACGTTTTCTTGACTCTCCGGTAGAAACTTTGGGGCACTCCTTGAAGTACTTTGTGTTGGTTGGATGAATCTGAGATTGTGTGATGCATATCGTATAATCATGCCCACGGATACTTGAGGTGACAATGGAGTATCTAGGTGACATTAGGTTTTTGGTTGATTTGTGTCTTAAGGTGTTATTCTAGTACGAACTCTTGAATAGATCGATCCGAAAGAATAACTTTGAGGTGGTTTCGTACCCTACCATAATCTCTATGTTTGTTCTCGGCTATTAGTGGCTTTGGAGTGACTCTTTGTTGCATGTTGAGGGATTGTTATATGATCTATCTATGTTATTATTCTCGGGAGAACTTGCACTACTGAAAGTATGAACCCTAGGCCTTGTTTCCTATCATTGCAATACCATTTACGCTCACTTTTATCATTAGTTACCTTGCTGTTTTTATTATTTCATATTACAAATACCTTTATCAACTATCCATATTGCACTTGTATCACCATCTCTTCGCCGAACTAGTGCACCTATACAATTTACCATTGTATTGGGTGTGTTGGGGACACAAGAGACTCTTTGTTATTTGGTTGCAGGGTTGTTTGAGAGAGACCATCTTCATCCTACGCCTCCCATGGATTGATAAACCTTAGGTCATCCACTTGAGGGAAATTTTCTACTGTCCTACAAACCCTTGCACTTGCAGGCCCAACAACGTCTACAAGAAGAAGGTTGTGTAGTAGACATCAAGCTCTTTTCTGGCACCGTTGCCGGGGAGGTGAGTGCTTGAAGGTATATCTTTAGATCTTGCAATTGAATCTTTTTGTTTTCTTGTTTTGTCACTAGTTTAGTTTATAAAAGAAAATTATAAAAAAATGGAGTTAAGTTTGTCTCATACACTTCATCTTTTTAATATCTTTCGTGAGTTTGATGGAAAGGAAAATTGTGCTCAAGTGCTAGAAGAAGAGTGCATTAAAATGCTTGGTACTGAATCTTTGAATGTAGCGACCTGACCCAACATCGGTCAAGTCTCTGTGTCTGTACCATCCCAAGATCATGCTGGTACTCACAGTACATCGATAAAGTAATCAAAGTTCAATCACACCTGAATTTTATTACACGATTCTCATATAGAGTTTTTATTACAAGGGATTAAATTCGGCTCAAGGCCAACTCATGAGAAATAAACTACTAATGCTGCGGAAGCGTCGAAGGTAAGCGAGTCCATCCGACTCCAAAGGGCAATCGCCCGGCGGAGCGTAGCCTCACTCTGATCGGAATATATCTACGCAACATAATACGTTGCAGCCATGTAGGTCAGCTTTTGGAATAAGTCGGCAAGTCATGAAGAATAACAATAATAAAGTTACTACCTCTATATGCATTTTTGGCTGTGGAGCTCTAAGTTTCATCATTTTGCGAAAAGCCAATTTTATCCTACTACAGTGGACTTATTTGCAAATTACTACAAATGGTTGGTAGTTATTGAGATGGTTCCGCCAACCAAAAATCTCGTTCCCAAATTATTAAGTCATAAACCCTCAAATTAATTCATTAGTTTTAGTGTTGAGATATCCGAATACTTCCAAGTTCCAGAGGCTCAAATGTCCGTAACCGGGGACACGGCTAATCGATTAGGTTTAAACTCTGCAGAGGTTTGCGACTTTCCCATAAGAATCATTCCCTCCTTTAGAGTCTTCGCACTTCATGGTGTTTGAAGGCGGGACAGATGAAACAGGTCTTCCAAAGAGTTCTTACGGCCACCGCCGGTACCCATCCAATCCTACCGTTCGTCTACTTCTCGTAGTACCGTCCAGCCAGCGTCACTACTAGGGTCAACCCAGCGAGCCCATAATGGCTTGCGGCTGCACAGGTAAGCTTCCGGTCATGGGGCATCCATCCTTCTCTTCGTGGCTGGGTGAAGCTTTCCGCAGGATGTCATGGCGCTTCTCCATGCATCCCGGCCACCACTGGGTGCTCCAGGGTGCCCGTCAACCGTCCTCCACCCAGTAGTGATTTTCCGAAGTCCATCTTGATCATTGTAGTTCATGGGGTCATCATCATCATTGACTCTCACATCTTGCTTATGAATATCACTCATACCAAATCCCGTCTACGAGCATAGCAAAATAACTACTACGTCCCGGGGTCATGGTAACAAGGGGATTGGTTCATCCTACCACATGATACTACTCAAGTTTAATGACTTCAAGATTTCACTACTGCATGCATGGTGGGGTGGTGACAACTACTAATGCACAAAAAACATAGGTATAGAAATAACATGATCAAAACTTGCCTTCTTGATGATCCTCGTAAGCTAAAGAGTCGTAGTAGCAAGCTTCGCACTCCGGGAACTCTACCGAGACAAACAATAACACAATAAGCACAAAGCAAGAGGATCACACAAGATAACAATAGTAACATAGCACAACAAAACAATCAAAACCAAATCCAAAGGAAAACTCAAGAAAAATCACTCAAAGTTTCCTACTTCAACAATAGCTAGAACTAGTTTTTATATAACAAAAATTCCTTAATATAACCTAATCATGGTTTTAGGTTAACTTAACAGAAAAGGATTCACTAAGCAATTAGGAGCAAAAAGAATTAATTAAAAAGCTATTATAAAACTCATTTTAGGCCTAATCCAATTTCTATTAAGAAAAATAATTTAAAACTTTTATTAATTATAAATAAAAGTTCATCTACTAGAATGACAGAAACTAACCTAGAATAACTAATCACAAGTTAAAAATAAATTAATTTACTAATTAATTTAATAGGAAAACAGGAACTAGTTAATTAATTAGGATTAATAGGATTCTGTCTAGAACTAATTATTTATTAATCCTAAAATACCAAAGTTAATTTCTAGGGTTTGGCAATGTCAAAATAAAGTGGTGACAAAAAGAATCATGCAAAAATAATTTTTCTAACTAAAACTATAGCAGATTTGCTATTCTGACTAAAACAATATTAAAGCATTTTTAATTATTTTTAACATAGCTAAATATATGTTCTACAGAAACTACACAAAATTTGCAATCCAACAAAAAAAGAATCACTCAAAAATATTAAACAGAATAAAAGATATACATTTTTGAAAATTGAAACTATTCGGCTAAAACAGAAAATCAAATTAAAAGAAAAAGCCCAATGGGCCTATATTGTGCACTAGGCGTAGTTTAGTCTAAACGGGCCTAGGGTTAACTAAAAACGAACCGGCCTAAACAAATAAACCTAACTAAAAATAAACCGTTAAGACGTCCGGTTTCTAATAAAAACATACCCCTTGAGGTTCTAATCGGAGCCGTCGATCTAAGATCGAGCAGGGGAGGGATCTTAGGACTTACCGGACTCCGGCGGCAAGCGGCGGCGAGAGTGCTCGAGGCGTCAGGCGTCAGCGAGCTTCGAGTCGTCGGGGAGATGCGGGGAGCACGGGAGTGGTTCGGTGGGGTTGGGGAGGTCGGGGTGCACTGTGGCGTCGGCGGTGACTTTGGCGGAGGAGGGTTCGGTGCTCGGTGAGCTCGGGAGGGAGAGGGAGAGGGGTCCGTGAGGCTAGGGGGGATGGGGTGCGGAGGGGTCTGGCTTTATAGCCGGGCCTCGGGGATGATTCGGAAGGGCATCGGGGCGTCGGGGGATCCCGGATCCTTCGGGATCCGGTGGATCTCCGGCGAGCTGCGGGGCTTGGGCGAGGGGGGAAGAAGACGGGGCGGGGCCCGCGGGTCAGTGAGAGGGAGAGGGAGAGGGTTCGGTCGGGTGGCCGAAGCCTAGGGAAATCGGGCGAGGGGCGAGGGTGCTGGGCTGGCTCGCTCGGTTGGGCTGGCCCTGGTGGGCCGGCTTGGCTGGGCCAGGTGCGGAGTGCGGAGGGGTGAGGTGGCGCTGGCTGGGCCTGGGTGGCCTGGCTGGCGCCTCAAGGGTTTTTTTCTTTATTTTTTAATTAAAACAAAACCAAAAATAAAACCTAAACTATAAATATTTTATATAGGGTATATATATACCAAAATGATCAGGGAATATTCCCTTTCATTTGAACATTTTTCCAAAGGCAAAATCCAAACTTTATAAAAATCCATTTTTCAAATTCAAATAAAATTCAGATTTGAATTCCAATTCTTTTGGCATTGTTTCCTCTGATATTTTTGGAGTGTCATGTTTGCTCCTCTCATACTTTTGATCAAGTATTTATCAGGCTTAGTTTTTGAATTGTTTCCCACATGCCAAAGTTTGGAATTCAAATTCAAATAACTCTGAAACTTCAAATGGCATTCAAATTCAAACAGGATGCATAGGATGCTTAGCTATAATTGTAAAACATTCCAAATAGGAAATTTGGGATGTTACAAACCTACCCACCTTAAGATGAATCTCGCCCTCGAGATTGGGTTGGCTAGCAAATAGGTGCGGATGGTCTCGACGAAGATCTTCTGCGCGTTCCCAGGTGGCTTCTTCCTCGGATTGGTGACTCCACAGCACCTTGCAAAACTTGATGACCTTGCTGCGGGTGACTATGCTTGCAGTCTCGAGAATTTTGACGGGTTTCTCCTTGTAGGTTAGATCCTTTGTCAAGCTGTATGGCCTCTAGGGGCCTTTGTGTCTCTCAACGGAACATCGGCCATGTCGGCATGACACTTCTTCACCGAGAAACATGGAAAACATCATGAACTCCGGACAATCCTTCCGGCAATTCCAACTTGTATGCAACTTCTCCACGACGTTCGAGGATTTTGTAGGGGCCAATGAATCGGGGTGCTAACTTTCCCTTGACACCAAACCTCTTGATTCATCCAAGGTCTGGGTTTCCAACACTATGAGGTCCACGGGAAATTTGTGGTTCCCGATGTTGAGGGTTGCAGGACAGCTTAAACCTGCCATCATTTCTCCTCCTGCTGAACTGACACGAAGGGGGCTTCTAAGGGTTCTAGTGCGCAATCCGTACTTATCCACAACTACCCTTGATATGAATGAATGCGTTGCACCAGAATCAAAGAGAACCAAAACTGAACGTGAATTCAATAAAACTTACCAACCACGATTGTCCGGCTGATCATAGACGTCCTCCACATCGATGTGGTTCACACGAGCACGAGGGAACGGATTGGGCTTCTTCGCTGAGCCTCCATTGCCATTACCATTCCTCTGCTTGGCCTCCGGGCGGTCGGTGGCGTAGTGCCTGTCTTACGGCACTTGAAGCGGTGATGTGGCTCGGATCCTTGGAGCCGGGCGAAACGGTCTTGATTGCCATTACCATTTCCATTGCCATTGCCATGGCCTGACTTGTTGTCCTGGCTGCGGTTGTTCCCATTTCCTCCATGGTTATGACCTCCATGGTTATGATGGGTGTGCCCTCCCGAGTACGGTGCATAAGCGGGGCTTCTTTGAGCTCCCGAGTTGTGCTTCCCTGGCTGTACTTCCGCTATGCGACTTTCTATCTGCTGCTGCTTGCCTTCGAGAATGGTGGCCTTGTCTACCAGCTCTGGTAGTTGTTGAAAGTAGCCACAATAAGCTGCATGCTCAGTTCATCATTGAGTCCCTCAAGGAACTTCTCACCTTGGCGGCATCTGTGGCCACATCATCAGGGGCATAGCGAGCAAGATTGCTGAATTCATCCACGTACTGTGCCACAGTACGATTCCCCTGGCGTAAGTTGCGGAACTCACGCTTCTTCAGACTCATGGCTCCAGCTGGGACATGAGCAGTGCGAAAGGCCTGCTGGAATTGGTCCCAAGTGATGCCACCCATGGGAAAAGTGGCGGTGTAATTCTCCCACCAAGAAGCCGCAGGTCCATCCAGTTGATGCGCGGCAAAGCGCACCTTCTCAAAGATCGGTGCATCCAACGGTGACTAGCTCTCTTCCGATTTTGCGGAGCCAATCATCAGCCACAATTGGCTCGGTGCTACTAGAGAACAACTGGCGGATTCAACCTCGTAAATCGAGTCAAGTTGTCCACAAGTGGGTGGTGGTGGTGGTGGATTGTTGGCGGTGTTGTTACGATTACGAATAAGGAGTTGCATCGGTGCATTCTGCTGCTTTGGAGCAGCTGGGTGAGCTCCGGCGGGAAACCAGTGTCACGTCTCGGAGGCATCTGGTGTTTTTTTTTGGAGTGGGTGAGAAAATTAGAATAGAACAATGGTCTATAAGGAATAACACTACCCACATGAATGCACAATCATAACACACCAATCATTTATTCATTCCACTCAAACATGGTTCAAACTCGATTACAAAAGCTCATGACTAATCGAAGGAAAAACATCGGCCTAACTGATCGACGAAAAAGTAAAAGATAACATGGTGGTCGACTAAAAAGTCTTCATCAGTGGCGCCTCTTCTTGGGGTTTCCTTCAGTGGTACTCCCTTCGAAATCCTGATCATTGCTCACGAGGGGTGCTTCGTCTCCACTCGGGTAAAGGTCCTCTCCCAAGTCCATCTTTTCCTCTATCGCGGCAAGCTTCATCTTCAGGTCGTCGACTATCTCCATGAAGTCCGTGATTTCTTCCTCATGGCCAAGGAAGTCTGCGTGCCTTCTCCTCCGGTTCGATTCGCGGAACAAAAGCTTCAGTGTGTCTTTGAGTTCTGGCGAAGTCTGAATCTCCCGTTTCTGAGAAGACACTCCAAGTCCTGGATGTCTGAGAGAGTGGAATCGTCCTCAATGGTACGGATGATATCTCCATTCCTTGCCTGCGAGAAACCATGGCGAGGTGCGAGTGATCGAGCTCGGCCTGTACTCCTCTCGGAGATGTCCAAGCGCTTCGGTAGATCGCCACGTCCCTTCCGATGATCCAGTTGAACTCGGTGAACTCAAAGTTGATAGGCTCCGTGTGTCCTCCAAAGGTTCTCCACAGGATATGCACCTCAATCCTGTAGCGGGTGTCCGTCGGAAGTGCATTAGTGGGTTTCCCGGTGATCGAGGGTAGAGCTATCTTCAGCTGCTTCACCATCTGGACCAGCTTCCTTCCGAAGGGCATCGTCTCATCGGGCTGGCAGAACTCCGGTAGCAAAACTGGGGTGAACTCGACGGCCATCTAGAATGTTGCAAAGGGGAGAAGAGTCAGAATAGAACAAGGAAGAATTATAGAATGAAAAGGGGTTCAAAGTAAATGGTCTCTGCTTATGGCTTTCCGATCCTAGGGGTTACGATCTCACGGTCGGCGTGTGCTCGATACCATCTCTGTGGCGACCTGACCCAACATCGGTCAAGTCTACGTATGCATGTACCATCCCAAGATCATGCTGGTACTCACAGTACATCGATAAAGTAATCAAAGTTCAATCACACCTGAATTTTATTACACGATTCTCATATAGAGTTTTTATTACAAGGGATTAAATTCGGCTCAAGGCCAACTCATGAGAAATAAACTACTAATGCTGAAAGCGTCGAAGGTAAGCGAGTCCATCCGACTCCAAAGGGCAATCGCCCGGCCTTGAGCGTAGCCTCACTCTGATCGGAATATATCTACGCAACATAATACGTTGCAGCCATGTAGGTCGACTTTTGGAATAAGTCGGCAAGTCATGAAGAATAACAATAATAAAGTTACTACCTCTATATGCATTTTTGGCTGTGGAGCTCTAAGTTTCATCATTTTGCGAAAAGCCAATTTTATCCTACTACAAAGTGGACTTATTTGCAAAAAACAACAAATTGTAGGTAGTTATTGAGATGGTTCCGCCAACCAAAAAATCGTTACAAAATTATAAAGTCATAAACACTCAAATTAATAAATTAGTTTTATAGTTGAGATATCAGAATAATTCCAAGTTCCAGAGGCTCAAATGTCCGTGAATCGGGACACGGCTAATCGATTAGGTTTAAACTCTGCAGAGGTTTGCGCACTTTCCCGCAAGAATCATTCCCTCCTTTAGAGTCTTCGCACTTCATGGTGTTTGAAGGCAGGACGAATGAAACAGGGTCTTCCAAAGAGTTCTTACGGCCCTTTGCCGGTACCCATCCAATCCTACCGTTCGTCTACTTCTCGTAGTACCGTCCAGCCAGCGTCACTACTAGGGTCAACCCAGCCAGAGCCCATAATGGCTTGCGGCTGCACAGGTAAGCTTCGGTCATGGGGCATCCATCCTTCTCTTCGTGGCTGGGTGAAGCTTTCCTTGAGGATGTCATGGCGCTTCTCCATGCATCCCGGCCACCACTGGGTGCTCCAGGTGCCCGTCAACCGTCCTCCACCCAAAGTAGTGATTTTCGAAGTCCATCTTGATCATTGTAGTTCATGGGGTCATCATCATCATTGACTCTCACATCTTGCTTATGAATATCACTCATACCAAATCCGTCTCTGAGCATAGCAAAATAACTACTACGTCCGGGGTCATGGTAACAAGGGATTGGTTCATCCTACCACATGATACTACTCAAGTTTAATGACTTCAAGATTTCACTACTGCATGCATGGTGGGGTGGTGACAACTACTAATGCACAAAAAACATAGGTATAGAAATAACATGATCAAAACTTGCCTTCTTGATGATCCTCGTAAGCTAAAGAGTCGTAGTAGCAAGCTTCGCACTCCGGGAACTCTACCGAGACAAACAATAACACAATAAGCACAAAGCAAGAGGATCACACAAGATAACAATAGTAACATAGCACAACAAAACAACCAAAACCAAATCCAAAGGAAAACTCAAGAAAAATCACTCAAAGTTTCCTACTTCAACAATAGCTAGAACTAGTTTTTATATAACAAAAATTCCTTAATATAACCTAATCATGGTTTTAGGTTAACTTAACAGAAAAGGATTCACTAAGCAATTAGGAGCAAAAAGAATTAATTAAAAAGCTATTATAAAACTCATTTTAGGCCTAATCCAATTTCTATTAAGAAAAATAATTTAAAACTTTTATTAAATATAAATAAAAGTTCATCTACTATAATGACAGAAGCTAACCTAGAATAACTAATCACAAGTTAAAATAAATTAATTTACTAATTAATTTAATAGGAAAACAGGAACTAGTTAATTAATTAGGATTAATAGGATTCTGTCTAGAAATAATTATTTATTAATCCTAAAATACCAAAGTTAATTTCTAGGGTTTGGCAATGTCAAAATAAAGTGGTGACAAAAGAATCATGCAAAAATAATTTTTCTAACTAAAACTATAGCAGATTTGCTATTCTGACTAAAACAATATTAAAGCATTTTTAATTATTTTTAACATAGCTAAATATATGTTCTACAGAAACTACACAAAATTTGCAATCCAACAAAAAAAGAATCACTCAAAAATATTAAACAGAATAAAAGATATACATTTTTGAAAATTGAAACTATTCGCTAAAACAGAAAATCAAATTAAAAGAAAAGCCCAATGGGCCTATATTGTGCACTAGGCGTAGTTTAGTCTAAACGGGCCTAGGGTTAACTAAAACGAACCGGCCTAAACAAATAAACCTAACTAAAAATAAACCGTTAAGACGTCCGGTTTTCTAATAAAAACATACCCCTTGGGGTTCTAATCGAGCCGTCGATCTAAGATCGAGCAGGGAGGATGCCGAGGACTTACCGGACTCGGCGGCAAGGGCGGCGAGAGTGCTCCGAGGCGTCAGGCGTCAGCGAAGCCAAGTAGTCGTCGGGGAGATGCTTGAGGAGCACGGGAGTGGTTCGGTGGGGTTAGGGAGGTCGGGTGCACCAGGCGGCGTCGTGGTGACTTTGGCGGGGAGGGGTTCGGTGCTCAGTGCTTCGGGAGGGAGAGGAGAGGGGTTGGCGAGGCTAGGGGAATGGGGTGCGGAGGGGTCTGGCTCTTATAGCCGGGCCTCGGGGAGGATGCGGAAGGGCATCGGGGCGTCGGGGGATCCCGGATCCTTCGGGATCCGGTGGATCTCCCATGAACTGCGGGCTTGGGCGAGGGGGAAGAAGACGGGCGGGGCCCAAGGGGTCAGTGAGAGGGAGAGGAGAGGGTTCGGTCGGGTGGCGAAGCCTAGGGAAATCAGGCGGGGCGAGGGTGCCGGCTGGCTCGCTCGGTTGGGCTGGCCTGTGGGCCGGGCTTGGCCAAAGTGGAGTGCGGAGGGTGAGGTGGCGCTGGCTGGGCTGGGTGGCTGGCTGGCGCCAAGGGTTTTTTTCTTTATTTTTTAATTAAAACAAAACCAAAAATAAAACCTAAACTATAAATATTTTATATAGGGTATATATATACCAAAATGATCAGGGGAATATTCCCTTTCATTTGAACATTTTTCCAAAGGCAAAATCCAAACTTTATGAATTCCAGAGGCTCAACCAAAAATCTCGTTCCCAAATTATTAAGTCATAAACCCTCAAATTAATTCATTAGTTTTAGTGTTGAGATATCCGAATACTTCCAAGTTCCAGAGGCTCAAATGTCCGTAACCGGGGACACGGCTAATCGATTAGGTTTAAACTTCTGCAGAGGTTTGCGCACTTTCCCATAAGAATCATTCCCTCCTTTAGAGTCTTCGCACTTCATGGTGTTTGAAGGCGGACCAGATGAAACAGGGTCTTCCAAAGAGTTCTTTTGGCCACTGCCGTACCCATCCAATCCTACCGTTCGTCTACTTCTCGTAGTACCGTCCAGCCAGCGTCACTACTAGGGTCAACCCAGCGAGCCCATAATGGCTTGCGGCTGCACAGGTAAGCTTCGGTCATGGGGCATCCATCCTTCTCTTCGTGGCTGGGTGAAGCTTTCCATGAGGATGTCATGGCGCTTCTCCATGCATCCCGCCACCACTGGGTGCTCCAGGTGCCCACAACCGTCCTCCACCCAGTAGTGATTTTCGAAGTCCATCTTGATCATTGTAGTTCATGGGGTCATCATCATCATTGACTCTCACATCTTGCTTATGAATATCACTCATACCAAATCCCGTCTCTGAGCATAGCAAAATAACTACTACGTCCGGGGTCATGGTAACAAGGGATTGGTTCATCCTACCACATGATACTACTCAAGTTTAATGACTTCAAGATTTCACTACTGCATGCATGGTGGGGTGGTGACAACTACTAATGCACAAAAAACATAGGTATAGAAATAACATGATCAAAACTTGCCTTGCTGATGATCCTCGTAAGCTAAAGAGTCGTAGTAGCAAGCTTCGCACTCCGGGAACTCTACCGAGACAAACAATAACACAATAAGCACAAAGCAAGAGGATCACACAAGATAACAATAGTAACATAGCACAACAAAACAACCAAAACCAAATCCAAAGGAAAACTCAAGAAAAATCACTCAAAGTTTCCTACTTCAACAATAGCTAGAACTAGTTTTTATATAACAAAAATTCCTTAATATAACCTAATCATGGTTTTAGGTTAACTTAACAGAAAAGGATTCACTAAGCAATTAGGAGCAAAAAGAATTAATTAAAAAGCTATTATAAAACTCATTTTAGGCCTAATCCAATTTCTATTAAGAAAATAATTTAAAACTTTTATTAATTATAAATAAAAGTTCATCTACTAGAATGACAGAAACTAACCTAGAATAACTAATCACAAGTTAAAAATAAATTAATTTACTAATTAATTTAATAGGAAAACAGGAACTAGTTAATTAATTAGGATTAATAGGATTCTGTCTAGAACTAATTATTTATTAATCCTAAAATACCAAAGTTAATTTCTAGGGTTTGGCAATGTCAAAATAAAGTGGTGACAAAAAGAATCATGCAAAAATAATTTTTCTAACTAAAACTATAGCAGATTTGCTATTCTGACTAAAACAATATTAAAGCATTTTTAATTATTTTTAACATAGCTAAATATATGTTCTACAGAAACTACACAAAATTTGCAATCCAACAAAAAAAGAATCACTCAAAAATATTAAACATAATAAAAGATATACATTTTTGAAAATTGAAACTATTCGGCTAAAACAGAAAATCAAATTAAAAGAAAAAGCCCAATGGGCCTATCATGCACTAGGCGTAGTTTAGTCTAAACGGGCCTAGGGTTAACTAAAACGAACCGGCCTAAACAAATAAACCTAACTAAAAATAAACCGTTAAGCCGTCCGGTTTTCTAATAAAACATACCCCTTGAGGTTCTAATCGAGCCGTCGATCTAAGATCGAGCGGGGAGGGATGCCGGGACTTCTGGACTCGGACGGCGGCGGGCGGGCGGCGAGAGTGCTCGAGGCGTCAGGCGTCGTGAGCTTGGCGAGTCGTCGGGAGATCTTGAGGGAGCACGGGGAGTGGTGCGGTGGGTTGGGGGTGGGTCGGGGTGCACCAGGGCGGCGTCGGCGGTGACTTTGGCGGCGGGAGGGTTCGGTGCTCGGTGAGCTCGGGAGGGAGAGGGAGAGGGTCCGTGAGGCTAGGGGAATGGGGTGCGGAGGGTCTGGCTTTTATAGCCGGGCCTCGGGGATGATTCGGAAGGGCATCAGGCGTCGGGATCCGGATCCTTGAGGATCAGTGGATCTCCCATGAGCTGCGGGCTTAGGCGAGGGAAGAAGACGGGCGGGGCCATGGGTGATGAGAGGAGAGGGAGAGGTTCGGTCGGGTGGCGAAGCCTAGGGAAATCAGGGGCGAGGGTCTTGGGCTGGCTCGCTCGGTTGGCTGGCCTGTGGGCCGGCTTGGCTGGGCAGTTAGTCTTGGAGGGGTGAGGTGGCTGGCGGGGCTGGGTGGCTGGCTGGCGCGAAGGGTTTTTCTTTATTTTTTAATTAAAACAAAACCAAAAATAAAACCTAAACTATAAATATTTTATATAGGGTATATATATACCAAAATGATCAGGGGAATATTCCCTTTCATTTGAACATTTTTCCAAAGGCAAAATCCAAACTTTATAAAAATCCATTTTTTTTTTCAAATTCAAATAAAATTCAGATTTGAATTCCAATTCTTTTGGCATTGTTTCCTCTGATATTTTTGGAGTGTCATGTTTGCTCCTCTCATACTTTTGATCAAGTATTTATCAGGCTTAGTTTTTGAATTGTTTCCCACATGCCAAAGTTTGGAATTCAAATTCAAATAACTCTGAAACTTCAAATGGCATTCAAATTCAAACAGGATGCATAGGATGCTTAGCTATAATTGTAAAACATTCCAAATAGGAAATTTGGGATGTTACATTGAATGATGAGCATGATTGCAATGTTGTTAGTATAAACTCCTTGAATATCCATAGTACTAATGATGATTGCTCTAGTCATGATGAAAATATCTCTTATGAGCATGTCAACTTTTGTGGAGTGCATGTTTGCATGAACGCACCAAATAGAGAAGATATATATGGCAAGAGGCATAAGTACTTAGAAACTAAATGGTTGCAAGAAAGGCTAAATGTGAGTGCTGAAAATTTGTATTTCCTTTGCCGTACTTGTGAACTATGCAATGAACGTGGTCATTTACATCTCCTATGCAAATTGTTTCATGATCGAATCGTGTCCAAAAATTGTGATGATTTGATCTCCCTTGCACATTACAATGAGCTTAGTTTACTTTTGGGTTATGAAGAATTGAAATGTTTAATTAAGGACCTTCCAGAATTTGCCCATAAGAAATTCCTTGATATTGATCTAGAGAAGATTTATTTGTATTGTGCGGAGAATTGTATTGAAAATCCTTATATTACCAATTACATAAAGAAAAGAAAGCAAATAGAAGATGATGAGAATACTAATGAAAGTGAAGAGACTTCCCAATATCCTCTTATTATTTCTTATGATGAATCAGGTAACGAGGAGGAGCTTTCTATTCAACCAATCTCATCAATAAGGAGCTCAAAGAGGAAGGTTGAACCCACACATAATGTGAAGAAGAAAAGTAAATGAATGGGCAACAAAGGTAAAAAGTTATCCCTTCCAAATGATGTTGCTCCTACTACTTGTGATGATGATAATTGCTATACTATTGGTGCTATCCATACTATTAATGATGAGAGTGATTATGCTTATGATATGAAAAGGCCCAAGCTTGGGGAAGCTATGTTTGATGAGAATGACATATTTGATAATATATTTGCTGAAATCAATGTTTGTCCCAAGCTTGGGGACGCTACGTTTAGTGAAGATGATATTTTTAGCATCCCAAGTTTTGATATGCAAAGTTGTTATGATGATAGCATGCCTCCTACCTATGATGATTATATTGATGAAAGTGGGTTCGGAAGAGTGTCAACTTTAGGAAGTAGTGATCCCACTATTTTGGAGGATGTTGAATTTTATTGTGATGAATATGAAAGTGGATTTGGAAGAGTGTCAACTTTATTTAGTGATTCCACTATCTTGGGAGAGGTTTCAATCGATTATGATGAGAACGAAGTTGCTACTTATGATGATTATTGTGATGAAACTTATGCTATAAAAAGTAGTGATGATTATATTTATAAATCTTGTCATGATTATGATTACCCTTTTTCTGAACATTACTCTTTTAATGTGGAATTTTTTTTTAGTGTTCAAGTTTCTTATGATACTCCAACTATTCCGAATGAGAAGAATTTTGCTTATGTGGAGAGTAGTAAAATTTCTATGCTTGTAGATCATAAAAAGAATGCTTTAGGTGCTGGTTATATTGTTAAATTCATTCATGATGCTACTGAAAATTATTATGAGGGAGGAATTTATGCCTGTAGGAATTGCAATAATATCAAGTTTCCTCTCTATGTGTTGACATTTTTGAAGCAATGCTTGTGTTACCTTCCTATGCTTGTTATTATTGTTCGCATAAGTTGTTTGCTCACAAAATCCCTATGCATAGGAAGTGGGTTAGACTTAAATGTGTTAGTCATGTGCTTCATGATGTTCCCGTTATGTTTCAATCCTTATCTTTTATGTGAGCATCATTGTCCGTATTTGAACACGTAAGCTTTGGGTTGAGGTCTTGAGGAGCAGTGCTAGCACGACACGAAGCACCTACGATGATGCTAGTGAATATAAAGGGGGGAAACCATAAGCTTTACGAGTATAGTGCCCGTGCCATGGTGGATCTGAAGGTGCAAACCGGACAAAGCTACTTCATGACCAATGTTTGCTTCGACTAGCCACTATGATTTGGTACGGACAAGAAAAGTCTGATAAACAAATTACGATCTATTTTCCGGGTGAGATCAATAACTTAAGCACATATGGAAGAGTACCACCTCTCTTGCAACGCCATGTAGGCCTATGCTGATATGTTGAGGGTGATGCGGGTGCGATGGCTATTGGCGGCGGAGAAGAAGACTTTAGACGGTAGACGGCCGGGTCGGGGGATATATCCTATTGCCGTGGACGAGGCGGTCATAGGAGCGGCAACGACAAGGTGGATAACATCGCCGATGATGCGAGAGGAGGCGATGAAAGGATCCTGGTCCAGCGCCGTGGATGAGAGATGTCCATCTCTTGAAGTGGATGACGGGGTAGGGGTAGCGGCTCCGGCAAGGTGGAGGATGGGGTGGCGGACGGAGGAGGCTGGCCGCAGTGTGGAGGTTGTCGTGCCGCCGATGTTGTATGAATGGGGAAATGGAGGGGAGGGGGGGGGCGATCTCAAACTTTGGGACGCGCTTCTCTGACACGGGGGAAAGTTGCGAACTTATCCCCCATTTAAAATATCAGACATCACGTCGGTTGGGGATAGGACGGTCCCAAATATTTGCCGGTAACTATTTCGGGCGAGGAGAGTGTGTTTTGCCGCCCACGGTTGGCGCCCACGGTGTATGAACGGGGCTGACAGGTAGGGCGGTTGTGTCACGTCTGATGGAAGTTACAAATCTTCCCCTATTTAAAATATTAGCCTACATCGATTTCGGACGAGGAGAGTTTGTTTTGCCGCCCACCGTGTATGAACGGGGAAATGGAGGAAGATACACATGTCTTTCGGACGAGCTTGAATCAAATGTGTTTTGCCGCCCACGTTTGGCGCCCACCATGTCTGAATGGGCTCAGAGGCCGTCGTGTCACGTCTGATTGAAGTTACTAGTCTACCCCTATCGACAGCAGTGTAAATCCAGTCGATAAGGATGTCAAGTGTCAGGGGTAGACAGTAATTTCCATCTATAAACACTTGCTTCAGGCAGCCCACAAATTATAGTGGGTGTTTAGCCGCTTCGTTCAAAACTTGGGAGAATTAGCATTCACATTTGCCCTGGGACCTGGCAAACTAAATTCAAATCCAGTTTGTATTCGATTACGAATATCCACAGATAATTATACGTTTTGTTATTTATTTCTTCAAAACCACAACAAAGATTTTTTCCACCTTTATATATGATTATGATTTAGAAATGTCGTGATCTTCGAATTCAGTAGGTTGGATACACTCTGATTCAAACAGTAATTTCATCCAATACAATATGCTCACACGAAAAACAGTTCACCTTATGTCAATCATACAAATCTTGAGGATTACCTCGCCTAAAAATTCGGATCATTACAACACATGGACAACATGGAATTCGGACAACATAGGGGTCTTGCAACATAATCCATTCAGAGACATGACACAACATGCAAGTACAATAATCTAATGACAATTTCAACTGGTATCTAAAGAAGAACCGGGATTACCTTGGGATTCAGATAGCAAAAATAGCAGGACCTCCTCCATCTTCAAATGCAACATTCTTACTTCCTCCAATTCTTGGGTTGCTTGCATAATGCGTGCCGCTAATTCCGTAATTTCCAGCCTCAAGATAAAGATTACCTCATTCATGGCAGCCACACCATCTCTTTCTGCCTCTAGTAGAGCCTCAAGCACTATAATATCTGTGCTCAGACTGCTCTCCGGCGGTGTTGCCTCTGAACTGCTACCATCTAGTAACATGGATGGCGCACTGCTTCCACAAATAGATATTGGGGTTGTACATTGTGTCCTAGTGTGAACGGCATCCTGAAAGGTTTCCGCTGGACATAAGAGATAGTTATCGTATGATCCAGGCAGTAAGCTTACATGGTAAACGATGGACGAATTGTTGCCGAGCATGGCAAACTATATTTAAATGGTTCAAAGCAGCATCAGCCGAAAATAAATTAAAATGGTAAGATGAAAGTTGAAAGGGAGTGTACAACCGCTATATTTAAGTTGCCAAGGCATCTAAGAAGTTGAAATAATCTGAGAAAGCACTTAACAGTGTGGCCTCATATGAACTACGAAGACAGTCTTGTGATGAAGTTGAGAGGAAAAGTTAAGAACTCAAATGAAATAGGCATGCATTTCTTTACGATAGTACAACAGGCAATGCTGACATATTGGCCAACTCAGGTATAACGTAACAACAAACAAGCATTCGAATCAAGCAATACAACCAAAGCGGAACAAGCTGAACTATTTGTAATTCAGTAGGATTACACGTTGAGAGCACAAGCCAAGAAAGCAGCCCACTCGCATTACATTTAACATGTACTAAAACACACTGGCTTACCATATGTTGCTGTGAAGCCTAGCTGCTGTTGCAATGTTCTTTAAAGATATCATCAGCATCCCGTGGTTGCAAATCTAGTGGTTGTAGTTTATTCTGCACCATCTATTTAGGTAAAATTAATTTAATCGCATGCACTGGTCTGAATTGATCATCAATGGTTCATCTAAACTAATGAAAGAAGGGTGTGTGCTTACACGACAATATATCTGCTTCCCTCTATTTTTATGCTTGTTCGAGGTGCCAGCACCAAAAGAACAAATATTTTGCTTGATGGGGTTGGCAGCTCCATAATTAATAGAAGCATCAAATTAGTCATGTAACTTGGGAAGATCAAGAACACACAAACAAGTAATGAACAGAGGCTTGGAGCAGTGATGTAATAGCTAGCATTAGAAAATGTAGGGTAAAACGAACAAAAAACAGCGGAACCACATGCTAGTTTGCTGATGTGTAATTAAGCATAGAGAACATTAAGCAGTCTGATGGAACCAACAGGTGGCAACAGAACAAAACTAAAGCATATTAACTATATTTGCACTGGTATGTAATTTAGCACATGTAACATGTTCACTGCCATAAGTATGGCCCTACAGGTGCAAGCAAAATAACGCGTCTCATGAAAAACTGAATGATGCCCTGAAGAAATTCAAAGGTGCGGTGCTTATGCTAGGAAAGTTAACGTAGGCGCCGGCCGTTGGATAATATTACCTGATTCTCAGCGGCGTATGGGCATCGTTGTCATACTTTATAGCTAAGGATCGTCGATGGTGCTCGTGTTGCGGTTGGGTTTGGGCCGGCTGTCGTCATCGCCGAAGCTGCTCCGGTGCTACGGTTGCGGCGCCTGTCGACATACAAGAAAGCTCATCTTTGGCAAGTGAACAGTTGCACGATAAAGAGAAAAACCGAAGGAGTACAAATCGAAATAACCTGATGAGGCTGTGGCGTCGGTAAAGCAGGGCCAGTGGAGTTGAATATGGCGTCCGTGGAGCGGGTCCGGTCTGATGGGCGAAAGGCTTGGCGGCGCGTTGTATAGTTCTTTCTGTGAGGCGGATCTATTGCGTCGGACGAGGGCTTGTATGAAGGGCCAGCGAAGGGGCGGACGAGGGAGTCAGTGAAGGGCCTACGCTGTGGTGGAGGGTGCCGATTAAGCAGATCCGGTGCGGTGGACCATGATGGCGGTGAAGGAGATCTGGAGCGGTGGACAAGCCAGTCGCTAAAGTGGCTCCAGTGAAGTGGTGAGTTGGCAGTTGGGGGTTCCAAGCTGCGGAAGGTAGATCCGGCGGGGTGTGAGGTCCACCGCTGCGGCGGAGGACTAGATTCGGCGGCTTGCCGTGGGTGGGGGGGTCGGGGAGGGGAAAGGGAGGGGCTCTGGGGAAGAATGTTGGGGGCAAAGAGGGGAAAACAATGGAGTTACCAAAGCAGCCCTTTTCCGTTCACGTGGCAGGGGTAAAACAGGAATATCGCAGGGCTAAACTTTCGGGCGCATGATATTTCGATGTGAGCGGGAAGTTTGAAAGCTTTTGGCGCCTAAAATTATAAGTACTCTGCTCTCGTACGGCCGACTATGATATCATGGCCGACAATTTGTTTGTTTTGCATAAAAAAATGTGCAAGTTTGGAAAATCAATGTCTCCGACTCGAAACTTAGATTGTCCATTCAATTCAAATATGGATCATTGAGCTACTACAAGCAAATACCATCATACGGTCCAATTCAAATGAAATTCCAAATGTGTTTATCCTAAATATGATGACAAAAGCAAAAATATGTATGTGTATGAATAAAGTGGATGATTATAAAGTTTGAACATGCCCGTATGTGTATATCTCTAGGTTTGATATATGAATTTGAAATCACGAAATCCCGGCTTAAAAAATGTACCTCTGTTTAAATGAATTACAAAAGCTAATGATGGAGTCGAATTCCAAAATTCCAATCTTAGGTTTGTTATTCGGGTACATCAAGGTATATCACGCATGTTCAAAAGTATCGTTATCTCATAGTACAAACTGTGAAACAAATGGATCAACCATGAGTGAACAATATCTCAATTACGCTAAAGTCCCTCAAATCTAGACACCTCACTCCTTATCTGGAGCCAACCCCCCCCCCCCCACCACCACCACCACCACACACACACACATAGAGAAGTCTTCTCTCCCTCAAACACCAACACACGAGCACATTAACACCCCTCTATCTTTTAAAGTCCGGACCCCAACATAGGTCTCTAACACTTTGTCTCTCGGGCATGCACACGTCTCTTCCCTCACTCTCCAGGTCTCCCGCTATCTCTCTTACCCAAGCACATGCACTACGTAGACTGTATATTTCCCATACACACAAAACGTCATTTCAAACGCGTCTATCTCCCTAGTTATGTGGTTCTCGGCGCACTCACCTCACACACCACCCCCACTGCAAACAAGCACATTTTGTCTCCTTCTGCACCACTCTCCTCTTTCTATCTCTCCCACATTCGGACCCGCCCCAGCTCCTTCCCTGCATACATATATGTCGTGACTCTTTGCATAGATCCCTAATGTATAATCGTTCTCGATTTCGCACATTGTTCTCTACACCATCTATTCTAGATCTCTCATGAAGTCCCTACCACACACACGATGACTCGCTTCCCTTGCGTCTCCGTTCATAGGCCAATTTCAGACAACATCAACATTGTCTCCCTATCTATACGCCATTTATGGACACAAACGAACCCTCTCGCCCCCTCTCTTCCTCTCTCTCTCTCTCCGTCGCTAGCTCTCTCTTTCTCTCGCTCTCACACCCCTCTCCCACACATACACTCGATGTCTCTTCCAAATAGTCTGCTCCCCCAGCCCGCACCCGTGCTATCCCGCTACTACACATGTCACACCATTCCCCCCTTCCCTTATACTAGGTTTACATCATCAGTGCTCTCTCTATTCCACGTACACTCTCTCCCTCTCACACCCAAACGCATGCACAAACACAAACAAACACGCACAAACACCCATTTATCTGGATGCTCATCTCTCCCCATGTCCGCATGTGTATCTCACACACTCACTCTCTAATTATGTATATGTGTCTCCATGTTACACAACACAAAGCCCCATGTACATGTCTCTCTCTATCCTCCACACACATAGACACAAATAATCTGTTATCATTGCCTCAGTCTCTAACATATCACACACGCACACTGTCTCTCTCTCTCTCTCTCTCTCTCGCAAACACGCTCATCAAGGGTTTCCCCGTGAATAACTTACCGTCTATTCATCAACAGTTGTGGCAGTACGGCGAACACGAGACGTGAAAAAGAATAAATCTACACGTTCTTAGACCACCTAGTATGACTATACTAGGACTAGGAAACAAGCCAAAAGCGGCGCGCCGTCACCCCCTCCTTGTCGGCGACGGAAAATCTTTGTTTTACGGTCGAGAAGTCATGGTGCTAAGGGCCCACATGCCGAGGCATTGAATAGAATGTAGATGCTAGTTTACGGAAGCAAGTATCGATAATACGTTTGTATCTCCATACTTATATTTCTTCTCTTATAAAAAACCGAGGTGGTGATGATGGTACGTGTGCCATCTTGCAATATAGACCGTCCGATCTATATCCGACGGATGGAAATTAAACTAAAAGATACCCGCACCCCTCTCCACATTTGCAGACAAAGCCTTCCCTCGTTCATCCCTGTCTCCAACAAACCTCATTGTTGAGCAATTAAGAAAGGAAGCCTCTGGAACAAACTGGCTTGGTGGCCGCTGCCGGCGTCGTCAATCCCCATGCCTCCGCCCAGTCCGACCACCAACCACCACCACACCCCACTCCTCTTCACCTTATCTCGTATTTCTCGAGATATCATTTGTTTTTACACGTGGGATTACTCCCACAAGGGTCAATCACAACAAGTGTTTTATAAAAAAATGCATCTTGATGTTTTGTGCAATGCACGGATCTTGCTAGTACTCCTACACAAGACTAAGTTGGTGATGCTAGTGTGTCTGCCATCCGTCGTTTCTGACCATTAGATCTACATCTAATGATTGTGAGGTAAGTTGTTGCCTTTTCTCACCAACATCCCACTTGTCTACCAATTTGCAGAAAAACCCATAATTAGTATCTTAAAGCCAACCACATCCCTCCCTGACCTCACCAAAGCAGCCCAAGGAATATATTCTAATTGAAACATATGTATATCAAAATTAGAGTGTTTTGTACAAAGTTTGTGAATAAGTATTATTCTAATTATGATTAAATTTACAGCGGACATGAACATTGCTAGTATTTCCAACCATGCATTTTTTTCCTAGTATTCCATAGTTTTCAGTTTTCCATCAAGCTATTAGTCACTCATGGTTGATATTTACTTTCAATCATGTACACATATGCACTATGTAACTAGCCTTGCTTATTGGCTTCGAAAGCTAACTTTCACTCCTTCTTACAATATGTAGAGTATTTAACAAAAAACTACCACTTTCAACCATCCCTAGGAAGAATCTATTGTACAAAAAATAGCAAAAACATACCAAAAATTTCTTAATCCACGCCAAAAACTACTGGCTAGTACTCCTACCGATTAGGTTCGTTTAAACCCATTTATGACAGGGTTGGCCCACACGTCTGCGGCCGACGAGGCAGGCAGCTTAAACCAACACATTTTGTTTGACCGTTGACACGAGGGACCCACATCTGACCTTCTATCCTGTTATTCCCCCTCAAATCATTATTTTTCATGAACATTACTTCAAACAGTACTGATGTGTGTTCGTCGATGGCGCCGGTGATGAGCGAGTTGGCCGCCGCTCCGCCGGACGGGCCGGACGCCTTGTGGCCTCCGCCGCAGGTTGGCAGGCTGGCCCGGCGTGACTCACGCAGCGAGCAAGCCGCGCTGTTGGCTCATGCTCGAGCCAGATGGCTGGCCTGAGCGCGGGGCGCGCGAGCAAGCCGCCGCGCTGCCGTGCCAATCTAGCTAGCAAACCTTGCAGACAAGCAGCTGGACGGAGCTATCTTGGCTAGCTAGCGGCCGCGAGCGCCGGACGGAGCTGGCATCCGGGCTGCCGCAACATGGGCTCCGCACCGCCGGCGGTTTTGACCTCGCCTTCTGCCGGCGGCGGTAGCTGCGTCCCATGGCCGAGGATGACTAGGTGGACGGGCCGGAGGTAGGAGGTCACTCGAGGATTTTTGTTGGTAAGTGCATGTACAATGACTGATAAGGTAGTCTTATCTTAAGTCTGCCACGTGTGCAAGTGGTAGTTGTTTCTTGGCATTTTAGTGGTTTCTTGCATTATTAGGGGTTTCTTGTAAGGAAATGTACGTACTATACTAGCGACAAAAGGCGATCCTAGGTAGCGTTGTACTCCAACGAGTACTACTAGTGGTCGCGGGAGTGTATACCTCGTTTTGTGGGTTCAATCCCGGCCGAACGCACGGCGGCCTTTTAAAGAAAAATAGTACTACTACACTTCGCTGCGAGCCATATTTTACACGTGTAGTTTGAGTTTTGAAGCCGAAAGGACGTGCGGCCCCACAATCTGGGTGCACTGGACAACCTAGACATGTGAATGGGTTTTCCTTCCCAGCATCCCGTGGCTCGCGTGCTCGCCCTAGCCGCACCTCGCTTGCTGCTTCCTCATCAGCTAGTAGCATATTCAAACTAGCGCCTCCCAATTAAGCCCGAGGAGCCGGAAAAGCCTGGTGGGGCATTGGGAACTGTGCAATATGGCTTCGTACGTAAAGTGGTCTACTACTACTCTGTAGCTTGTGGTGTTGCACGCATGGACTTCACTCCATTATCGGCTCTACTATAAAAGAAATTCCTCTTGATGTGTTTTTTTAAACGGAGGCAAAAGCTTTGCTTCATCTCATTCATAAAGAAGTAACTAGTACTAACAAAGTTTGACGAGATCCATTACACCTCCACAAATGGAAGCGAAAAGCCTAGTCTCGCTGTATCAAATAACTCAAATGTTCTGCCCCCGCAGTAAACGTCGATGATAAACAGGCTCCTAGTGTGTGCGTGAGAGGAGCGGCTGAGTAGGCCAGCTACTCCTACGTGAGAGGAGCGGCTGAATATAGCACCGAGAGTACCCACTAGGCCACTACGCAGGTGTACTTCCCCTGCATTGATAGTACAACGATGGTTCTAGAGAACAGTAGTACCCTCCACTTCCAATTGAGATTCAAGAGTTCAAAACTGGTGCACTATACTAGACTAGACTAGAAGTACAGTACATCGCACTACTAGTTGAGAAAAGTAGCACTGGTACTGCTATAGTACGAGTACGTACTCCTCCGCAAAAAATGTGAGACGTTTTTTGACACTAGTTGGCGTGTACAAAAAATGGCAAAAACATACCCAAAATTTCTTAATCCATGCCAAAAACTACTACCTAGTGCCAAAAATTTCTTACTAGTGCTATTATTTACAGTATAATGCAATCCCATAATGTTCCATAATGCTAGTACTAGTAGTAAATAATAGCCTCACCTCTTCACTGAGGAACGATCTACAGTTGGAAGGGACGAGGCCCTGCGGTTACTACGCTCTTATCTCCTGCTCGCCAGTTCCCCTCCCCCCGAAGAGAAGGCAGTTTGTCGCTGCTCCCATGGATTCTCCAGGCGGTTCTCCTCCTTGTCGGAGCTGGGAGACCTTGGACGACGATCCACTGGGAGAAATCGCACGCCGCTCCGACGTCCTCACCGCCGCAAGACTCGGTGCTTCCTGCACCAACTTTTTCAAGACGCTGCTTAAACAGGCTTGGGAAAAGGCCATGCTTGTTGGTCCTCCATGCGTCCTCGAGGAGAAGGTTTTTCTATGGGACAATCCTTTGAACAGTCCACCGCTCCCGGGCCATGGTTGCACGTTGAATCCGCTAGAGTTGCCGACGTTGAGAGGTAGTCGGATTTTGTCCGATGAGCAGGTCAGTAATGGAGTTTGATCATGTAGTACTTAGTTATTCCATTTCCATCCCGTAATTTCTACGCTGCCCACCGTCTTATATATAGGTCTGGGTCTGGATTGGCTTGCATACCTCCGGCCGGATACCACCATCATTTTGCACAACATCCACAGCAGTGCGGCCGTTCCGGTAGACCCCTTCTCCACCATTGGAATCGGCCTTCCGCACTGGCTGGGCTTGAATACGTATGTTGATGCCTACATGAGATTGAAGAAGATAGCAATTGCGGACCCGCCAACAAAGCGACGCGGCTACAACGATTACCATCTCATCACGGTGTTCGACATAAGGATTGCCATAAATGCAAGACGCAGTAACAGCAGAGGCTGGGCATGTTGGCGACGGTAGATTTGTACCCCTACACGTTCGAAGACACCATGAGCCTTCTAGGCCGCTTCTTCGCGGTGACAAGCCAGGGGACTTGTTTCATCTGGTTGGCATCCTACGGTACGGGAGATTACAAACGGAATGCACAAACCATCATTTTCATCCCTAACGGTACTCCATTATTTTGCAGGGACCAGTCATCCCCCCCTCAAAATAAGATCGCCGATCCTAGATGTGCATTTGCATCCGCGATTCGGTCTAACCTGGAATCTTGTAGCTGACTTTGGCATATTGGGATCAACTATCTTAGCAGTCGTTACCCATGGTACCACTGATGTGCAACATGGTCACACAATCTACCACGATCGGACCTTCACCATCTACCCAGGTATTCCATTTTTTAACCCTCTCGCCTTCTCTTTCATTGTTGTACTAGTAGTATACTTAGTAGTACTAGTAGGAGTACTTTTTACCTTGGAGGACGCGTATAGCTAGCTAGGCCCTTGAAGACTTGAACCCACTAGCTGCCACCATTTTTGTTTTTCCATGTCTTACTATCTCATCCATGTAGCCAAGAGTGGCTATATATAATAGGCCGGTTATTTTACTTCCTCTATACCGGAGTAGTACTATTTGCTGCACAGTATTATTGACCGCCATATTTGAGCACAACATTATTATGCATGGACCTTGACTATGTACGTCACCATGTGTCCAGATCTGGGATGCCGCGTGTACCAGATGAACGGCGCCGAGTTCGACCCCCGGGATGCTACGTGGGTGCCGAGGAACACTCTTGGAGAGTACTTGCTTTTCATCGGGGACAGCTACCCCATTGTGAAGCGGATGCCACCTTCCGTGCACAACACGGAAGGCCTGCCGTTCATGAAGCATGGTTGTGTCTTCAGTGCGCACCGCCGGATGAACGACATGCTGGGACACGCTATCCCTGATTTATGCCGCTTCAGCTTGGATGAGTCTCCATCGTGTGGAACCGGACTAGAAAGCTGCGACAATGATTGCCGTTGCCCACCGCTATGGATTGTGCCATCCATGAAGAACACACAGGACTGGAACACGGAGGAGGACATGCATGTAGTCCATCTATAACGTGTAAGTGGAGTACGGTAATTGTGAGCAGTAGCGCTGTGAATATATGTAGACTAGTCGTGCACAAATATATCACATGAAATGGAGATGAACTTGTGTGGCATACTGGCATTTGTCCTTCAGAATTTATTACTAGTAAATGTGTTATATGTACGTGCAACTTGTATGGTTGTTGCACGGGCTCCAACACGCTCTTTGAGAAAAAAAGGTGGCACAACTTTGGATATAGGTGACGTAGCAGCATCATACAGTAGCACCGTTCGCTATAGTTGTAGTACACTCCTACTAGGACGACAACTCCTATAAAACCTTGCGCTTGGCTCTTTGCCTCTTCGGGAGGTTCAACAGTTCGTACTCGTGTGAACCTTGCACTTGGCTCTTCGCCTCTTCGGAAGGTCCAACAATGATGATACTACAGTACAATATGCTTCTGGCAATCTGACACCTATTGAACTGCTACACGTCCACGGCGAGGGCGATGGCGAGGGCGAGGGAGGGAGAGGGAGAGGCGCTGTAGTCAAAACCCTCTCCTCGTCCTGCGAACCACCGCGCGCGTGGGCGAGGGAGAGGTGTAGTAAGCAAGCTTCTCCTCGTTCGGCGAGTTGACGGGGCACATCGAAGGAGTACTAGTCTCTACTCCTAATGTCTCAGTTGGTAGGTCGCGTTCCGGGTTTTATTTTCGTCCCACCTCACCCGCTCTTTTTTGGTACTTATTTGGTACTTCCTCCCACCTCCCCCTCAGCTGTGAAAAACCAAGAAAAACCCCGCGATCGAGTCCCGCACATGCCCAAACTCCCGTCGTTATCTCTACTCCTAATGGAGCAGTTGGTAGCCTCGTACGGTTTATTTTCGTCCCACCACTTTCAACCGTTTTATTTCGCTGGTTTTTTTTCGTCCCTCCCCCACCCCACCGGTTTAGTTTCGCGTCACCCTCTCACACAACGAAAAAAAGCCTTAACGGATCATAACTTTCCATGCCGGTGCAAGTTATTTTTAGTAACGTCTTTATGTGAAAGAATCAATCACAATCAATCTCTAAATGTCAAATCTAAATTAATTAACCTTACCTTAAATTGCTCAATCACATTAATTAGGAAACAAAATAACCGATTTTAAGAAAATATCTACGCTTAATGGAGGGTATTACATACCAAACATAGGTGCGTCATTAGCTCGCTTCCTTCCCTTCTCTTCCCTTCGTCCCTCAGTCCCATGCTCGTGGCGCTGAAGTGGCATCGACAGGCGATGGCGGCGAGGACAGAACGTGGCAGCCCCTGAAGCACGAACACGATTGCACCTCGGGTCTGCCATCTCTTAATGGAGTGTATTACATACCAAACATAGGTACGCCATTAGCTCTCTTCCTTCCCTTCTCTTCCCTTCGTCCCTCAGTCCCATGCTCGTGGCGCTGAAGTGGCATCGACAGGCGATGGCGGCGAGGACAGCACATGGCAGCCCCTGAAGCACGAACACGACTGCACCTCGGGTCTGCCGTCTCCCAAGATATGGGTGAGTTCTCGTGATGCCCACCCTAAACCCTCACGTCCTACAAATTCCTCAACCTCTACCATCTCGATTTCGTCCATGCTCGATCCAAATGACGATGCAGCTCCGGCCGATTGACAATGGTGGTTCACCATCCTTCCTCTCAGCACCCACTCACGGAGGAACGACACGCCATGCCGATCGAACCGGTCGAGATCACTCACCAAGATTGCCATTCGGAAGTTTTTTGTCAAAAAGTGAAGAGTGAGCCACTTGTGCAGGTGCAGGTTTTGTTTTAAAAATCCAATTTGTTTATCCTTTTGTCGCTGAAATTGTTTACTAATTATGTCATTCGTCCCACCTCCTATGATTTTTTTCTACCTCCTCCCACCTTCGCTGGTTTTTTTAGATTTTTTCGTCCCTCCTCCCATTTCATCGGTTTATTTTCGCGTCACCCTCTCACACAATGAAAGAAATCTAAAAGATTAGAACTTTCCATCTTTGGCGCAAGTTATTTGGTAATGTAGAATCAATCACGAACAATCTCTAAAGATCAAATCTAAATTAATTAACCTTACCTTAAATCACTCAATCACATTAATTAGAAAACAAAAAATTGATTTTCAGAAAAGTCGCTCAATCACATTAACCTTACCTTAACTCACGGATGGTAATCAATCTCCAAACAAAGTAAACAATACATCGAGGGAGCAGTAAATAAACTCGCTTTCTTATGACATGTATATGATCTTCCCTTCCCTCTCCGTTGTCGAGCGTTCTTGATTCTCGAGGCCGATGCTTGGGCTGCGTCACTAGGTCGCGACGGTGCCGGGGGACGAGGACGGCGAGGCCGTGTGCCACGGCACCGTGTTGGCCGCGCCGTGAAGAAGCGAAGAAGGGCGGCTTCCAGCCTCGGGAGTTGGTGCGGTGGAAGCGGCACTTGAAGGATCCGGCATGGGTGGCGTGGCAGACGCACTTGGAAGCGGGCCCGTGGCGTGCGCCGGACGGCGTCGATGCCGACCCGTGCCACCTCCTCCACGTATTGTTGGAGCTGTGGCTGACCCATTTACATGAAATTAATTTCCTTAGTTGTGGCGGCAAATATAATACACATAATCCATATTGTTATGCACTAGCGCGTGTGTGAAATAGATGGATTATGGTCACGTGCTCTAATAAGATGGATATGTGTGTGTGTGTGTGTTAGAGAGAGAGAGGGGAGAGGGGGAGAGAGAGTGTGGAAGAGGGGGGAGAGAGAGTGTGTGTGAGAATTTGATGGTAAAAAAGGTCGCCAATGTCACTTGATACGTATGAGTATATTAATATTGAACTCTTAAAGTTAATGTGACCCCGTTGCAACGCACGGGCGTTCTTCTAGTACTAGTAGTAGTCCATACTGCGTCCTTTCCGATTAATATGGCTTAATTTGAAACGAGAAAAATACACTGGCGGTCAACGTATGTAACAATACGCTCTTTACGGTCACTACATATAGTTTTGCGGCGTGGCACTTTGTTGACTGGTTAAATTGTCACCTGGTTTCTGGGTCCCACCTGTCAGTTGGCAGAGCAAAGAAATCAGTTAAACAAAACTTTACGCAGGCGCGACATGAGTCCAACCCTTGCGCGTGAACCGCCCTTGCTGTGTATGTGAGTGCATGCACGTGTCCTCCCTCGGTCTTCCAACAAAGAGTGTACATCGACTACAAAACAAAGAGTGTGGTACATAATGTACATCTACCCTTCCGATGCATGTAGACTTTAATCTAAATCGATATTGATTGACTAATGCACCAAATTGTGCTGTAGGTATAGGCTACATGTCTATCCTTAATTACAGCATGCAACGGCCTTCATTTAATCTTCTTATCTCAATGGTCGCATGCACACATAAGTCTGCTACTTTTGGGCGTTAATTATGCCCTTGTCAATGTGTAAATCTCTAAATGTACAGTCTTTCACGGACGTAGGGAGTAGGTTGAGCACTTGAGCATGAGCTGTGTGTGTTGCGTCGTGTGCTGTGTGCCGCATGGGTGCGTGAGTGTTGCGTGCGTCCATGTGTACGTGTGAGTGTTGCATGTTGCATGCATGCATGCATGCATGGGGCTTACTCCCTGCCATTGACATGTTCATATTTCAAGCTTCCTTTGTTCCCTCCATATGGTGATACTCCCTCTGTTCCCAAATAGTATGGAGTAAAAGCCTCCCTCTGTTCCCAAATACGGAGTATTTTTCTTTCTACAGATTTCAATAAGTGACTAGGTACGGAGCAAAATGAGTGTAGTGAGCGTAGAGGCATAGGGATACTGTAGAAAGGAAATCCTCGCGATCCATTATTCCCCATCTCGGTCAGAGAGAACTATTCAACTAGTCTTCGCAGTGAAGTGACAATACATGCTGCAGCAGATGGGACACGTAATTAATAAGCTGAACCAGCGTGTTGTTGTTACTAAATCAGCCTTTACCCAAGATCGCCATCATGTTTGCCAAGAGAGCACGCTTCCACAAATACGCCCACGCACCTCTGTCCTCCATTAACTGACATATGGGCCCTCTTGTGGTAGACCCACATGTCATCGGTGTAACTATTCACACTCCGAAGGACGGTATATCCTGGTAGTAGTACTAGTAGAATTGAGATTTAATGCACTTTCTTCCACGTTATCCACTATTCTTCCTCCTCTCTTCTTCTTCCTCCTCTCTTCCCCATCGTCGGCCGCATACCATTTACCCCCGCTCACTGCTCGCCCGCCCGTGCCATCTTCCTTGGTAGCTCGCGCGTACCATATCCCCCGCCACCGCTTTCGGCCACACGAGGAGAAGCTTCTTCGCTCGCCCGCCTGAATCCACTTCCCCGCTGGCTCGCAGGCACCAAAAACCCCAATGGCAGAACCGACTGACACGCAGAGCCGCGATTGGAATTCCCTCCCCGATGTTCTCTTGGAGCAGATCTGTAGTCGTATGGACCTACTCAGCACCGTCCGTCTGGCCGCATGCTCGGTGTCTTTGTACCGTCTACTCGTCTGCAACCGGATGACTCTTTTCAAGACACCCTGCTTGTTGATGCCCGATCCTCGCAGGTGGCCCAGACACCGACTTGACGATCCTACGGACGTTGCCGTGGTGCCCATTGACATTCTACCACTACCCGTCCACCTGTCCTTCATGCGCGGCCACTACTGGGCGGGCATGAAGGCCAACTGGATCGTCCTCATCCACCGCATCGGTAGTCCGTGGCGTCTCGTGGATATCTACACCCAGCGAGAGATCACCCTTCCATCGTTGGATACCGCCGACATCGAGCCTCGCGGCCCGCTGGACACTCCTGCCTACTACGCACGAGACGCGTCAAGCTTTTGGCTCGACCTCTGTTTGCAGAAAGTTGTAATCTGCGAAGTGCCCACACCATCAGAAGACTACATGGATTACAAGCTCATTGCCTTGTTCAACATGGGATTAGTCTATCTGGAATCCGGTCGCCATACATGGTTATGGCTCATCATCAATCTGTTGAGGCAACATTTACATCGATGCTATAGTGCACGATGGCATCATTTACTGTGATCGGCCTTGCACGATTGGCTGCCTATATTGGTGGAATCTATCGTCGTGTAATTGTTCTATCTCATCTCATCTTTACCTTATCAATACGACTGCCTGTTCATTTGTTACAAATTTAGAATGCATAGCATGTCTATAACCACATCATTGCTATGTGTTCCTCTCATTTCCTAGATTTTTATGACCACACATGTTATTGTTAGAGTTGATATGAGAACAATTGGCATCTAATGATTGTTAGAATACATATTATGAGCATAACATCATGATTGCTATATGTTACTCTCGTTTACAAGATTTTTATAACAACGCATGTCATTGCTTAGAGTTGATATGAGAACAGTAGTAGTAAGTGCTACGGTAGAATATGAGTAGGCGCTGCCATAGCTGTTTTCCTCTCATTGTTACATGATGTTTGAACCATGATATGTTGCTAGAATATGAAAGCCATTGGCTTATTTTTTTAACTTGGGGTATGATTATGACCACGGCATTGCAATTCTCTGTCTATGATATGTGTCACTGTTATAATAATCTTAATTCCACACATAATCTGAACATGATTGTTTATTTTTGTCCTTTTGGTCTCCAATTTGAATTGTTGCAGCAGATTTAAAATGCGTTGGCCTTCATGATTCGGGACCTGGAATCATACCAGCCGATGGGTGGTGGTTTATCGCTCGTTCAGCTGACGGTGGTCATTTGATGCTCATTCGCACGTACCAAATTGACCAAACCATTACATCAAACCACATGCAGTACAATGCATGGGGCGTTCGTGACATTGATGGCTATGGCTGCTTCGTGTTCGAGAAAGATCCCAGCTCCGTTGGGCCAGGCGTATTCAACTGGAGGCGGGTTTACAGCCTCGACAACCTCTCCTTGTTCCTCGGGCTCAATTATACGATCATCCAACCAATCATCGATCGTATCACCGACGATGATTACTGTGCTACGCAACTTCCATTCACGAGGGGGGGCTGTGTTTACACATCATACCATGGGTTGAATCACCATATCCAGAGATTCGTCGACACAGCTTGTTGCCTGGTAATCTTCAGTGTGTGAAAGGCATCAAGCTTCCATGCGATGGATGGCTTTTGCAAACCCGACATGCGGCGATGTGGTTCATGACAACAACAAATATGCACAACTTGATTCGTGCTGATATCTAGATCGAGCCATGTGATTCGCTGCTGTAGCACGACCCTCTTTTGTTGGATATTATGTATTGTTCTTAGTTTGAAGAACTCCTCTGGTTTGAAGGATAGATACCTTCACGGGATCAAGTGCATCCTAACTCACCTGCGTAGGATGTACTGATAATGATGATGGAGATGCTGTGCAGAAGCCATATATATATCAGTTAGGCTTCAAGTGCGTACTTGTTAGTTAAACCTATGTATAAATTGTGATACTAAATACGACTAGTAAGTAGTACAGTAGCAGTACTAGTATACGTCGGTCAAATTATTCGTCATGTCCACACATTGAATTGACGTGACAACACGCTGCGCGTGAGGTGACACAAGAATCCCGGCGGCGTGTTCGGGTATTCTGGACTTCAGATTTGGAGTACCACTTATCTGTCGAAATCTTTCATCATTCACTTAAAACAGTCGATTGATCATACATTGAGTACCATATAACTGGAATTACCGATGCAAGTCGAAGAAGGATTGGCGGGTCTGCCGGTGGCGTCAAGTTCGATCCCACGGATCAGGAGCTGATCGAGCACCTTGAGGCCAAAGTGAGTGCTGACAGCGCGAGATTTCAGTCTCTCATCGATTTGTTCATACCAACCATCGACAACGAGCACGGCATATGCTACACCCAACCTGAGAAACTTCCAGGTAAGACACCGATCGGCCGTCTACTTGCACAAACATATTCCTTTGTTTATAGCTCTCTTTTTCTTTTTAGACGCAGACCTGGTGAAGCAATTACAAATTTGACAGTTAATAAAAAGTGAAACAAGTGACTGCAACATGCCAAAGATGTTATGAAAATGCCAGCTACGTACACTAAAACCTGTATTCCACAATACTGCAGGTATCCCACAGAGTGGCCTAAGGAAGCAATTCTTCCAGCGCAATTCCAGTGCGTTCAAAAGGGGCACGTGGACGCGTCGCAAGATACAGTCGGAGTGCGGCATGCACGCGGTGTGGCACAAGACCGGCAATACCTTGCCTGTGATGGTCAACGGCCGGCAGACGGGTAACAAAAAAGGTCCTCGTGTTGCACACCAAAAAGAACTTCGACCAGCAGAGGACCAACTAGGTGATGCACCAGTACCACCTCGGGGACCTGGAGCAAGAGAAGGAGCGGGAACTGGTCCTCTGCAAGATTTTCTACCAGACGAACACTAGGGCCAGTAGTAAAAAGATTATAAGTTAGTTAGGTATTGGTACTTGTACTACCTTGTCATCCGCAAGTTGGTATTGTTGTTAACGATCTTATGGTATGAACTTGCATTTGCTTCCAACCATCATGCCGAGGGTCGGCGTGGATATAAAGCTAAATCATTTGTTTCGAAATGAATTTTCAGGCACCTGATTTTTATTTGATGGGTAGCATAAGCACCCGCCGTTCGAATTCCCAGTTCTCCAATTTTTTTGAAACAAGTGCATGCACTTATTATCACGATAAAAAACAATATCCGTGCTGCATCCTAGCTATCAGTCTGTACTTGCATAATTCTCTCGTTTATTGAGCACGTATATTGTTTTTTCAGGTCGAGCAAGTTTCAACTGGGCTGCAGACTGCCGAGGGTTGGTTTTGTTTTTAACAGGCCCAACCCATGATGACAACGGGGCACAAAGATCCAGCAGGTATCTACTGGCCTCTGGCCCGCCAGCGTTAGTTATATTTTGTCTTACAACATCCGCAGGCAGTTTTTTTTATTGAATCAAACACATAGCCCAGTTCTATTTTCCTCTTGCAACGCATGTCCTACATCCGCTTTTCTAATCTCTACCTATAGTTTTATTAGTTCATATACACGTATCATTATATTGAAAACACATGAAATTCCCTTTTCATATTTACATGCTTATTTTTGTTGTTTTTTCCCACCCAGCGTTGATTTTTTTACCACTGGTTTCCCTTAAACCAACTCAATTGTCCCACGTCTTATTTGCTTACAAAAAACAAAATGATTTTTTGGAAAATCAATAAGTTCTTAAAAAATGTTTATCATTTCGGGATTACAACAGTTCAGACTCCACCGAAATATGCAAAATAAGGTTGAACTTTTTGACCGTGGTCCTGGGCAGAAAATGGGATGTAATAAATTACTTAAGAATTAGCAAATGGGCTGCAAATTATAAAAAATAGCAAATGGGCTTTATGTTGTCTGCCACAGATTTGGAGGCTGACTTGTGGGCCTACCAAGTTCATGCGTACACAAGTTTCGCAAAAAAGAAACTTAGTCAACAATCGACTCTACCAGCGTCAGACCGTTAGATGTCAATCTAACGGCAATCGTGCTTCTTCAGTCTCTGATCTTCCTGCCCAGCCGCCAAAACCAGCGCCGTCGCAACCGCCTGCTCCCGCCTCCCGTGGCCGGCAGTGCTGCCGGGCAGGCCGCACGGCCCCATCATATCGCATCCCTGGCCTGTCTATCCCTCTACTCACCCACACCTCCTGTTATTTTCCGGCGACGGCAGCCGAACCAGTCAACCCTCAGACTCTCCATCACGTGGGCAGCCACTGCCGTGTCTTCCCCGGCTCCGTGTCGTTCCCTTTGTAGGCCTCGCCGTCGTCCCACCGCCCTGGTGCTCTCGGTGCGGCGTGGTCAACAATGTCCATCCAACGGCCGTAGTGCTTCTTCAACCTCTGGTCTTCTTGCCCCAGCCGCCCAAAGCAGCGTCGGTCGTGCCGCATGCTCCTGCCTCCCGTGGCCGGCTGTGCTACCGCGGAGGCCTCACCGTCCCCATACTACTCCCACTGGCCAGGCCATCCCTCCACTCGATCCTCCCCCTGTTATTCTGCGGCGGCGACGGCCTCCTCACACTGCAGCCCGAACGGTGAACCTCGTGCTCCTCTCCGCGTGGGCATCCACTGCCACGTCTTCCCCGGCTCCGCGTCGTCCCCTTCCTAGGTCTCGCCGTCGTCCACCGCCGTGGTGCTCTCAACGCGGCGTGGTCAATGCGGTCAACGACCGACTTCCATCGGAAGAGTACTGTACGTGGTGAGGCTGACAGCTGGGTCCACGGCAGCCGCAAGGAAGTGCATCCCTATTACGCGCAAAATAATTATTCCTCCACCTGACAGCAGGGACCCACCGGACCGGCCACCAGTATTTCGTAGAAAAAACGTTTCCCCCCTAACTGCTGGGACCCACCGGACGGACCACCGTATTTTGCAAAAAAAAAATGTTCCCCCCGCTGTCAGCTCAGACCCACCGGAAGTGCCTCCTTATTACGCACAGAAAAATGAATATTCCCCCTACTAGCTGGGACCCACCATGGTGGGAGGCTGACTTGTGGGCATACTAAGTTGACGGGGACAGAGGGCTTTGTCAACTTCGTCAATATGAACGATTCTAGCTCCAGTGACCGTACGATGTCCATCCAAAGGCCGTCGTGCTTCTTCAATATCTGCTCTTCCTGCTCCAGCCGCTCAAATAAGCGCCGGCGGGACTGCCTGCTCCCTCCTCCCCGCGGCCGGCTGTGCTGCCGCGCAGCCCTCACCGCCCCACCGTACTCCCATCGCTGGCCTAGCCATCCCTCTACTCACCCACACCTACTGTTATTCTCCGGCGATGGCAGACGATCCAATAAACCCTCGTACAGTCGTACTCCCCTCCGCGTGGGAAACAACTGCCGAGTCTTCCCTGCCTCCGCGTCGTCCCCTTCCTAGGCCTCGCCGTCGTCCACCACCCTGGTGCTCTCGGCGCGGCCTCGTCAACGTGGTCAACAACCGACATGCATCTGAAGTGGACTGTACGTGGAGAGGCTGACAGTTAGGTCCACGGCCGCACGCAAGGAAATACCTCCTTATTACACGCAAAATAATGATTCCTCCACCTGACATCGGGGACCCACCGAAAGGGCCTCTGTATTTCGTGAAAAAATGTTACTGCCGCTGACAGCTCAGACCCACCAGCTATATCTTCGAAGGCAAGGAAGTGCCTCCTTATTACGCACAAAAAAATGAATACTCCCCCTGTTAGCTGGGACCCAGTATAGTGGTAGGCTGACTTGTGGGCCTACTAAGTTGACGGGGACGGAGGGCTTTGTCGACTTTGTCAATATGCACGATTCTAGCTCCGGACTGCATGGCGATGTCCATCCAACGGCCGTAGTGCTTCTTCAACCTCTCGGTCTTCTTGCTCCACCGCAAGAAACCAGCGCCGGTCGTGCCTCGTGCTCCTGCCTCCCGTGGCCGTCTGCGATGCGGCGGAGGCGTCACCGCCCCCTACTACTCCCACCGCTGGCCAGGCCATCCCTCTACTCACCCACACCCCCTGTTATTCTGCGGCGACGGCAGCCTCACACCGCAGTGAACCAGTGAACCCTCGTACTCCTCTATGCGTGGGCATCCACTGTTGCGTCTTTCCCGGCTCTGCGTTGTCCCCTTCCTAGGCCTCGCTGTTGTCCACCGCCCTGGTGCTCTCGGCGCGGTGTGGTCAACGTGGTCAAGGAACGGCTTACATCGGACGTGGATCAGACGTGGAGAGGTCGATACCGGGTCCACGGCCGCAGCAAGGAAGTGCCTCCTTATTACGTGCAAAATAATTATTCCTCCACCTGACAGCGGGGATGGGCCACCGTATTTCGCGAAAAAACGTTTCCCCCTGACTGCTGGGACCCACCGGATACATCTTCACACGCAAGGAAGTGCGTCTGGGCAAAAAAAACGATTTGCCCCCCTGACTGCTGGGACCCACCAGCTACATCTTCGCACGCAAGGAAGTGCGTCCGGGCAAAAAAACGATTCACCCCCCTGACTGCTAGGACCCACCAGCTACATCTTCGCAAGCAAGGAAGTGCCTGACAGTCGGGACCCACATGGTTGAAGCGTACGTAGCGTTGTCATTCTGGTCGACGTGTACGTACATACTGGTCGATGTAGAGGCGCACACGTGTCGTAGTAGAGGCGCGCACGTGTCATAGTAGAGGCGCGCACATAGCATGTACACGTACGTATAGCGGCGAGGGTGCAAGAAAGAAAATACGGCCACGTACGTACATATGGGCAGGGTCTCGAACTCCTACTCGCGCATACGTACATGGCTGGGTCGAAACGGAGAAACAACGTCGTCGTCGTGTTCATGGGGAGCCAACCGGCTGGGTCGAAACGGAATGCGTGGTCGTGTTCATCGGGAGCGCTTGGACGGAACAGGCGATGGAAACAAGGCCTGGCGTACCGCACAACGGTGGAAACAGACCTCCTACGTTCGGAACGGGTCCCGTTGATCGGGAGGGTGTGGCGCATCGCAAAACGGAGGAAATGGACCTCCCACGGTCGAAACGGGGTCCTGTTGATCGGGAGGGGTGTGGCGATCGCAAAATGGAGGAAACGAACCTCAGACGATCAAAGCAGGGGGTCCTGTTGATTGGGAGGGGTGTGGCGTGCATAAACGGATTTAAACGGACCTCCTACGGTCGAAACGGGGGTCCTGTTCATCGGGAGGGGTGCGGCATACCGCAAAACGGGACTCCACGGGATACTGTTCATCTCCACCGTCGACTTCCTCCAGCCTCCATGGGCTCATGTTCATCCAGCCTCCACCGCGCGCTACTCCACCGGCTACTGTTCAACCACCCCTCCACGGGCACCCCTCTACCGTCCACTGTTCATCCAGCCCTCCACACCACGGGGTCCTGTTCAACCACCCCTCCACCGTCTACTGTTCATCCAGCCCTCCACACCACGGGGTCCTGTTCATCCAGAGGCAACGCCACCGCTCACCGTTCATCCAAACCCCCCGCAACGCTCACTGTTCATCCAATTGATCGGCTTCAGTTAGCAGCAGCAGCGAAGGAATCGCTCCATCAGGTTCAGTTAACAGCCATCGATCGATCGCTCGGGTTCAATAACGCGTAGCCTGCAGTGCAATCGCTCGGGTTCAGTTAGACCCCAAAGCCTTGCTCGGGTTCAGTTAGAGCCAATGCCTTGCACACACGCACATACATGTACGAGAGAAACGCGCATCGCTCGGCCCCGACCTCCCACCGTAACCGGCAACTCCCTGAAATTTTCCTCCCCCTCGCTTCTACCACGGTTTTTTCCGTCATGGACGGCCCAAAGAATGTCATGCAGCTGCGTCTCCGGCTCGCCCAGGACGAAAAGCCCATTTTCTGTCATGATTTTTTGTCATAGAAGTAAGAGCCCACAACATCTATGATGATACTGGGTTTTGTCAAAATTATCGTCATAGAAGTGTCATATGTATGACAGAAAAAAAAATTGTTCGGCCCAAAATGTCACGGATGTGTCTTTTTTTGTAGTGTGAACTATTGTTATGACATATTATCATGCTAGAAAAGGTGATTGAAATTATCATTGATCAAACTTGTGCACCTTCTATCATTCACACTTCATAAATTATTTCTTTATCATTTACCTACTCGAGGACGAGTAGGAATTAACCTTGGGAATGCTTGATACGTCTCCAACGTATCTATAATTTATGAAGCATTCATGCTATATTATTATGTGTTTTGAATGATTATGGGCTTTATTATACACTTTTATATTACTTTTGGGACTAACCTATTAACCAGAGGCCCAGCCCATATTGTTGTTTTATTGCCTGTTTCAGTATTTCAAAGAAAAATAATATCAAACGGAGTCCAAACCGAATGAAACCTTTGGCAACGTGATTTTTTGGAAGAATATCATCCTGGAGACGTGGAGTTCAAGTCAGAAGATACTCGAGGAGCCCAGGAGAGAGGGGGCGCCCCCCCCCATAGGGCGCGCCCCCCTGTCTCGTGGACCCCTCGAGCACTTCCCGACCGACTTCTTTCGCCTATATAACCCTACGTACCCTAAAACCATCGAATATCAAGATAGATCGGGAGTTCCGCCACCGCAAGCCTCTGTATCCACCAAAAACCTCTCGGGAGCCCGTTCCACCACCCTGACGGAGGGGGAAACCATCACCGGTGGCCATCTTCATCATCCCGGCGCTATCCATGACGAGGAGGGAGTAGTTCACCCTCAGGGCTGAGGGTATGTACCAGTAGCTATGTGTTTGATCTCTCTCTCTCTCTCTCTCTCTCTCTCTCTCGTGTTCTCGACTTCCCACGATCTTGATGTATCACGAGCTTTGCTATTATAGTTGGATCTTATGATGTTTCTCCCCCTCTACTCTCTTGTGATGAATTGAGTTTCCCTCTTGAAGTTATCTTATCGGATTGAGTCTTTACTTTGAGAACACTTGATGTATGTCTTTCCGTGTTTATCTGTGATGACAATGGGATATCATGTGCCACTTGATGTATGTTTTGGTGACCAACTTGCGGGTTCCGCCCATGAACTTATGGATAGGGGTTGGCTGCGTTTTCTTGACTCTCGGTAGAAACTTTGGGGCACTCTTTGAAGTACTTTGTGTTGGTTAGATGAATTTGAGATTGTGTGATGCATATCGTATAATCATGCCCACGGATACTTGAGGTGACAATGGAGTATCTAGGTGACATTAGGGTTTTGGTTGATTTGTGTCTTAAGGTGTTATTCTAGTACGAACTCTTGAATAGATCGATCCGAAAGAATAACTTTGAGGTGGTTTCGTACCCTACCATAATCTCTACGTTTGTTCTCTGCTATTAGTGGCTTTGGAGTGACTCTTTGTTGCATGTTGAGGGCTTGTTATATGATCTATCTATGTTATTATTGTTGAGAGAACTTGCACTAGTGAAAGTATGAACCCTAAGTCCTTGTTTCCTATCATTGCAATACCATTTACGCTCACTTTCATCATTAGTTACCTTGCTGTTTTTATTATTTCAGATTACAATTACCTTTATCTACTATTCCTATTGCACTTGTATCACCATCTCTTCGCCGAACTGGTGCACCTATACAATTTACCATTGTATTGGGTGTGTTGGGGACACAAGAGACTCTTTGTTATTTGGTTGCAAGGTTGTTTGAGAGAGACCATCTTCATACTACGCCTCTCATGGATTGATAAACCTTAGGTCATCCACTTGAGGGAAATTTACTACTGTCCTACAAACCTGTGCACTTGCAGGCCCAACAACGTCTACAACAAGAAGGTTGTGTAGTAGACATCAGTGCCACAAGTAGGTGGTACTATCATTACTATCTTATATCTTTTGGCATGAACATGTGTATCACTACGATCGAGATTCAATAAACCATTCATTTTAGGTGCAAGACCATTGAAGGTATTATTCAAATAAACAGAGTAACCATTATTCTCCTTAAATGAATAACCGTATTGCGGTAGACATAATCCAATCATGTCTATGCTCAACGCAAACAACAAATAACAATTATTTAGGTTTAACACCGATCCCGATGGTAGAGGGAGCGTGCGATGTTTGATCACATCAACCTTGGAAATACTTCCAACACATATCGTCACCTTGCCTTTAGCTAGTCTCTGTTTATTCCGTAGCCTTTTATTTCGAGTTACTAACACTTAGCAATCGAACCGGTATCTATTACCATGGTGCTACTAGGAGTACTAGTAGAGTACACATTAATATAATTTATATCCAATATACTTATGTCGACCTTGCCTGCCTTATCTACCAAGTATCTAGGGTAATTATGCTCCAGTGACCATTCCCCTTATTACAGAAGCACTTTGTCTCGGGTTTGGGTTCAACCTTGGGTTTCTTCACTAGAGCAGCAACTGATTTGTCGTTTCATGACGTATCCCTTCTTGCCTTTGCCCTCTTTGAAACTAGTGGTTTCACTAACCATCAACAATTGATGCTCCTTCTTGATTTCTACTTTCGCGGTGTCAAAAAATCACGAATAGCTCAAGGATCATCATATCTATCCCTGATACGTTACAGTTCATCACGAAGCTCTAGTAGCTTGGTGGCAATGACTTTGGAGAAACGTCACTATCTCATCTGGAAAACTAACTCCCACTCGATTCAAGTGATTGTAGTACCCAAAAAATCTGAGCACATGCTCAACGATTGAGCTTTTCTCCCTTACTTTGTAGGCTAAGAAACTCGTCGGAGGTCTTATACCTCTTGACGTGGGCACGATCCTGAAATCCCAATTTCAGCCCTTGGAACATCTCATATGTTCCGCGACGTTTCAAAAACGTCTTCGGCGCCACAATTCTAAACCGTTTAACATTACTTGAACTATCATGTAGTCATCAAAACGTGTATGTCAGATGTTCGCAACATCCACAGACGATGTTCGAGGTTCAGCACACCGAGCGGTGCATTAAGGACATAAGCCTTTTGCGCAGCAATGAGGACAATCCTCAGTTTACAGACCCAGTCCGCATAATTTCTACTATCAACTTTCAACTATATTTTCTCTAGGAACATATCTAAACAGTAGAACTAAAGCGCGAGCTTACGCCATAATTTGCGAAGACCTTTTGACTATGTTCATGATAATTAAGTTCATCTAATCACATTATTTGATGAACTCCCACTCAAATAGACATCACTCTAGTCATCTAAGTGATACATGATCCGAGTCAACTAGGCCGTGTCCGATCATCACGTGAGACGGACTAGTCATCATCGGTGAACATCTTCATGTTGATCGTATCTACTGTACGACTCATGTTCGACCTTTTGGTCTCTTGTGTTCCGAGGGCATGCCTGTACATGCTAGTCTCGTCAAGTCAACCTAAGTGTTTCGCGTGTGTAAATATGGCTTACACCCGTTGTATGTGAACATTAGAATCTATCACACCCGATCATCACGTGGTGCTTCGAAGCAACAATCTTTCGCAACGATGCACAGTTAGGGGGAACACTTTCTTGAAATTATTATGAGGGATCATCTTATTTACTACCGTCGTTCCAAGCAAATAAGATGCATAAACATGATAAACATCACATGCAATCAAATAGTGACATGATATGGCCAATATGATTTTGCTCCTTTTGATCTCCATCTTCGGGGCTCCATGATCATCATCGTCACCGGCATGACACCATGATCTCCATCATCATGATCTCCATCATCGTGTCTCCATGAAGTTGTCTTGCCAACTATTACTTCTACTACTATGGCTAACGGTTTAGCAATGAAGTAAAGTAATTACATGTCGTTATTCAGTGACACGCAGGTCATACAATAAATAAAGACAACTCCTATGGCTCCTGCCGGTTGTCATACTCATCGACATGCAAGTCGTGATTCGCATTAAAAGAATATGATCAATCTCATACATCACATATATTTCATTCATCACATCCTTCTTGGCCATATCACATCACATGACATATGCTGCAAAAACAAGTTAGACATCCTCTAATTTTTGTTGCAAGTTTTTACGTGGCTGCTACGGGTTTCTAGCAAGAACGTTTCTTACCTACGCAAAGCCACAACGGTGATATGCCAATTTCTATTTACCCTTCATAAGGACCCTTTTCATCGAATCCGATCCGACTAAAGTGGGAGAGACTGGCACCCGCTAGCCACCTTATGCAACAAGTGCATGTCAGTCGGTGGAACCTGTCTCACGTAAGTGTACGTGTAAGGTCGGTCCGGGCCGCTTCATCCCACAATACCGTCGAAACAAGATAGGACTAGTAATGGTAAGCATATTGGACAAATCATCGCCCACAACTACTTTGTGTTCTACTCGTGCATAGAATTTACGCATAGACCTGGCTCATGATGCCACTGATGGGGAACGTAGAATAAATTCAAAATTTTCTATGCATCACCAAGATCAATCTATGGAGATTCTAGCAACAAGAGAGAGGGGAGTGTATCTTCATACCCTTGAAGATCGCGATGCGGAAGCGTTGCAAGAACGCGGTCGGTGGAGTCATTCACGAAGCGATTCAGATCGCAGCCGAATCCGATCTAAGCACCGAACAACAGTTCCTCCGTGTTCAACACACATGCATCCCGGTTACGTCTCCCTTGCCTTCTAGCAAGGAGAGAGGGAGAGGTTGGGGAAGACTCCATCCAGCAGCAGCACAACGGCGTGGTGGTGATGGAGGAGCGTGGCACTCCAGCAGGGCTTCGCCAAGCACTACGAGAGACGAGGAGGGAGAGGGGTAGGGCTGTGCCAGGAGAGATGGAAACCCATGTGTTTGGCAGCCCCAACACCCCCACTATATATACGGGAAGGGGAGAGGGGGGCGGCCCCCTCCAGATCCCATCTAGAGGGGAGGGGCGGCGCCGGAGGAGGCTTCCCCCAAGCAAGGTGGAGGCGCCCCCCTCCACCAGGGTTTTCAACCCTAGGAGTCTTGGGCCCTTGGGGAGGGGCGCACCAGCCCACTAGGGACTGGTTCCCTCCCATATTCAGCCCATCAAGTCCCCCGGGGCAGGTGGCCCCACTCGGTGGTCCCGGTACAATACCGATAACCCCCGAAACTATTCCGGTGACTGAAACTGGACTTCCCATATATAAATCTTTACCTCCGGACCATTCCGGAACTCCTCGTGACGTCCGAGATCTCATCCGGGACTCCGAACAATATTGGGTAACCACATACAAACTTCCTTTATAACCCTAGCGTCATCGAACCATAAGTGTGTAGACCCTACGGGTTCGGGAATCATGCAGACATGACCGAGACAGCTCTCTGGACAATAACCAACATCGGGATCTAGATACCCATGTTCACTCCCACATGTTCCATGATGATCTCATCGGATGAACCACGATGTCAAGGATTCAAGCAATCCCGTATGCAATTCCCTTTGTCAATCGGTACGTTACTTGCCCGAGATTCGATCGTCGGTATCCCAATACCTCGTTCAATCTCGTTACCGGCAAATCACTTTACTCGTTCTGTAATGCATGATCCCGCGACTAACTACTTAGTCACATTGAGCTCATTATGATGATGCATTACCAAGTGGGCCCAGAGATACCTCTCCGTCATACGGAGTGACAAATTCCAGTCTCGATCCGTGCCAACCCAACAGACACTTTCGGAGATACCTGTAGTGGACCTTTATAGTCACCCAGTTACATTGTGATGTTTGGTACACCCAAAGCACTCTTACGGTATCCGGGAGTTACACAATCTCATTGTCTAAGGAAATGATACTTGACATTAGAAAAGCTTTAGCAAACGAACCACACGATCTTGTGCTATGCTTAGGATTGGGACTTGTCCATCACATCATTCTCCTAATGATGTGATCCCGTTATCAACGACATCCAATGTCCATGGTCAGGAAACCATAACCATCTATTGATCAACGAGCTAGTCAACTAGAGGCTTACTAGGGACATGTTGTGGTCTATGTATTCACACATGTATTACAGTTTCTGGTCAATACAATTATAGCATGACCAATAGACAATTATCATGAAAAAGGAAATACAATAATATCCATTTTATTATTGCCTCTAGGGCATATTTTCAACAGCTACATCATCTTCTTCTTCTTCACCACTTCACCTAGTTGCGTGGGTCCTATCTCGCTGGCACCAGGTCCGCTGTCACTTCTGTCTTCTCGTCAACCTCCCTCTGCGCCACTAGTGTGGCACTAACCACCTGATTCGTCGCTGCTAGATATAGCAGCAATGGCTACTGTGGCTTAGGCGCGACCAGTATGGGCATAGAGGAGAGGTACTTCTTCAAATCTTGCAGAGCTGCCTCGGCCTCTGGGTCCACTCCATCTGGCCTGCCTTTTTCAAAATTTTGAAAAAGGGAAGGGCACGCTCAGCAGACTTGGAGATGAATCTGCTCATGGCGGCAAAGCAGCCAGTGAGCTGACACACATCCTTGATCCGCTCAGGGGCCTCAATCTGCTCGATGGCCTTGATCTTGTCGGGATTCTGTAAGTGCATCTAGTGCCCCTTAGTGATTTTGGTGTATTGAAGACTTATAGGTTAAGGGACTGATGTGTTTGTGAGTGTACACAGGTCTCTAAGTCTATGAGGAGTTTGATATTTACAGAGAAAGTCGACCCCTAGAAATGAAGTTCTTCATCAGAAGACTTTCGATTTCTGAAGACTTTGAAAGTGAAGAAATTGGTGTGACCTTGAAGACTTGGTAATCATTCGAGGAACATGAAGCGTGAAGACTCTTGTTTTTTCTGTTTCATTTTCTCTTTCTTGAGTCATAGGAAACACCGTACTGTTAAAGGGGGTCAAGGAAATACTAAGGAAAAATTTCCATGTGATGCTCAACTCAAGATCCTACACCTACCAATCCTTTCGAGTGAAGCAATTGGAAATCTCACTAGTTCAGTCATATTCTTCAGTGACAGAGACGAAGTTCTTCTGGTTGCTGAGGAATTTGTTCTAACTGAGGAGTTAGGAATTCGCCAGTGCGGATTGCCTACAAAGTGAGGAACATGATAGCCCTGAGGTATTTGAGAGTCAAATATTCCGACCGTTGATGTGCTACGCGCCAGCTGTCCCAAAATATCTACCCACCGAACGGTCATATCATTGAAGGGCATTTACGTCTTATCATGTCGGGCTGCTCCCTAGGCTATAAATAGCCGCCCCCTACAACCACTAGTTGGTTGGCTACTCCAAGAGAAACTAACACTTGTCATTTGAGAGCAACCCATCCTCCGAGGACTTTGAGTGAAAATCATCAAGTGAGGAAATCCCAAACCCAAACCTACAAACCCCAAAGTGATTGAGCATCACTGAAGAGATTGATCATGCATGGATCCGACGCTTGTTTCCTTTGAAGACTGTGCTTCTTCCAGACGGTTAGGCGCCAAGGTCTAGAGCATCCTAGAGGAATTGTGGATCGCCGAGTGACCGAGTTTGTGAAGGTTCGGAAGTCACCTGAAGACTTACCACGAGTGATTGGGTGAGGTTTGTGTGACTTTAGCTCAAGGAGAATACGATGAGGACTGCGTGTCCGGGACTGGGTGTCCTCAAGTTTAAATACTCAACCGCTCCAACCAGATATACAACTGAGACAACAGCTGTAATTGTCTACCAAATCATTTTGCGGAATCTGGGCTCACCATCGCTTCTTCATAGTTCGTAGGTTCATCATGATCTAGTAGCATGACTTCCAGAACAGGATTGCCGTACCACTCTGGTGCGGATTTTATTCTGGTTGATCTACGAGGTTCTGTAGTAACTTGATCTGAAGTTTCATGATCAACATCATCAACTTCCTCACTATTTGGTGTAGATGTCGCAGAAACTGGTTTCTGTGAAAAACTACTTTCCAATAAGGGAGAAGGTACGATTACCTCATCAAGTTCTACTTTCCTCCCACTCACTTCTTTCGAGAGAAACTCCTTCTCTAGAAAGGATCCATTCTTAGCAACAAATGTCTTGCCTTCGGATCTGTGATAGAAGGTGTACCCAACTGTCTCCTTTGGGTATCCTATGAAGACACATTTCTTCGATTTAGGTTCGAGCTTATCAGGTTGAAGCTTTTTCACATAAGCATCGCATCCCCAAACTTTAAGAAACGACAACTTTGGTTTCTTGCTAAACCACAGTTCATAAGGTGTCGTCTCAACGGATTTTGACGGTGTTCTATTCAGCGTGAATGCGGCCGTCTCAAGAGCATAACCCCAAAACAATAGCGGTAAATCTGTAAGAGACATCATAGATCGCACCATTGTTGGGGAACGTAGTAATTTCAAAAATTTTCCTACGATCACGCAAGATCATGGTGATGCATAGCAACGAGATGAGAGTGTTGTCTACATACCCTCGGTGACCAGCAACGGCAGCGTGGACGCCCCGGAGAGGAAGTAGTCGTACTTCTTCACGATCCAACCGATCCAAGTACCGAACGACGGCACCTCCGGAAGTTCTGCACACGTTCAGCTCGATGACGTCCCTCGAACTCCGATCCAGCCGAGTGTTGAGGGAGAGTTTCACAAGACGACGGCGTGGTAGCGATGATGATGTTCCACCGACGCAGAAGCTTCGCCTAAGCTCTGTGAACGGTATAATCGAGGTGTAATTTGGTGGAAGGGCACCGCACACGGCTAAGGAAAGATCTCAAGGATCAACTTGTGTGTCATGGGGTGCCCCTGCCCTGTATATAAAGGAGGGAAGGGAGGGGCTGGCCGGCCAAGGAGAGGTGCGCCAGGGTGTCCTACTCCTACTAGGAGTAGGATTCCCCAAATCCTAGTCCAACTAGGTTTCCCCAAGTGGGAAGGGAGAGAGGCGCCCCTTCTCCTAGTCCTAATAGGACTAGGGAAGGGGGGAAGTCTGACCAGCACTTGGGCCCCTTTCTCCTTTCCACTAAGGCCCATGTTGGCCCATTAGCATTCCGGGGTTCGGTAACCTCCGGTACTTGGTAAAATTCCCAATTTCACCCGGAACACTTCCGATGTCCAAACATAGACTTCCAATATATGAATCTTTATGTCTCGACCATTTCGAGACTCCTCGTCACGTCCGTGATCTCATCCGGGACTCGAACAACCTTCGGTACAGAAACATCATAAAAACTCATAGTAACATCGCCGAAGCGTTAAGCGTGCGGACCCTACGGGTTCGAGAACTATGTAGACATGACCGAGACACCTCTGCGGTCAATAACCAATAGCGGGACCTGGATGCCCATATTGGCTCCTACATATTCTACGAAGATCTTTATCGGTCGGACCGCATAACAACATACGTTGTTCCCTTTGTCATCGGTATGTTACTTGCCCGAGATTCGATCGTCGGTATCCAATACCTAGTTCAATCTCGCTACCGGCAAGTCTCTTTACTCGCTTCGTAATACATCATCTCACAACTAACACATTAGTTGAAATGCTTGCAAGGCTTATGTGATGTGCATTACCGAGAGGGCCCAGAGATACCTCTCCGAGCAATCGGAGTGACAAATCCTAATCTCGAAATATGCCAACCCAACATGTACCTTCGGAGACACCTGTAATGTACCTTTATAATCACCCGATTCACGTTGTGACGTTTGGTAGCACCCAAAGTGTTCCTCGTGCAAACGGGAGTTGCATAATCTCATAGTCATAGGAACATGTATAAGTCATGAAGAAAAGCACTAGCAACAAACTATACGATCAGGTGCTATGCTAATGGAATGGGTCATGTCAATCAGATCATTCAACCAATGATGTGATCCCGTTAATCAAATAACAACTCCTTGTTCATGGTTAGGAAACACAACCATCTTTGATTAACGAGCTAGTCAAGTAGAGGCATACTAGTGACACTCTGTAGGTTTATGTATTCACACATGTATTATGTTTCCTGTTAATACAATTCTAGCATGAATAATAAACATTTATCATGATATAAGGAAATAAATAATAACTTTATTATTGCCTCTAGGGCATATTTCCTTGATCTCCCACTTGCACTAGAGTCAATAATCTAGATTACACAAGAATGATTCTAACACCCATGGAGTCTTGGTGCTGATCATGTTTTGCTCGTGGAAGAGGCTTAGTCAACGGTGCGCAACATTCAGATTCGTATGTATCTTGCATATCTCTATGTCTCCCACGGACCAAATCCCGGATGGAGTTGAAGGCGTCTTTTGATGTGCTTGGTTCTCTTGTGAAATCTGGATTCCTTTGCCAAGGCAATTGCACCAGTATTGTCACAAAAGATTTTCATTGGACCCGATACACTAGGTACAACACCTAGATCGGTTATGAACTCCTTCATCCAGACTCCTTCATTAGCTGCTTCAAGCAGCTATGTACTCAACTTCACATGTAGATCCCGCCACGACGCTTTGTTTGGAACTGCACCAACCCAGCTCCACCGTTTAATGTAAATACGTATCCGGTTTTGCGATTTAGAATCGTCCGGATCGGTGTCAAAGCTTGCGTCGACGTAACCGTTCTGACGAGTTCTTTGTCACCGCCATAAATGAGAAACATATCCTTAGTCCTTCTCAAGTACTTAAGGATGTTCTTGACCGCTGTCGATGATCCACTCTGGATTACTTTGGTACCGCCGCCAAACTTACAAAGAAGGCACACATCAGGTCTGGTACACAGCATTGCATACATGATAGAGCCTATGGCTGAAGCATAGGGAACATCTTTCATTTTCTCTCTATCTTCTGCGGTGGTCGGGCATTGAGTCTTACTCAACTTCACACCTTGTAACACCGCAAGAACCCTTTCTTTGCACGATCCATTTTGAACTTTTTCAAAACTTTATCAAGGTATGTGCTTTGTGAAAGTCCTATTAAGCGTCTTGATCTATCTCTATAGATCTTAATGCCCAATATGTAAGCAGCTTCACCGAGGTCTTTCATCGAAAAACTCTTATTCAAGTATCCCTTTATGCTATCCAGAAATTCTATATCATTTCCGATCAGTAATATGTCATCCACATATAATATCAGAAATGCTACTGAGCTCCCACTCACTTTCTTGTAAATACAGGCTTCTCCAAAAGTCTCAGATAAAACCAAATGCTTTGATCACACTATCAAAACGTTTATTCCAACTCCGAGAAGCTTGCACCAGTCCATAAATGGATCATTGGAGCTTGCACACTTTGTTAGCTCCCTTTGGATCGACAAAACCTTCTGGTTGCATCATATACAACTCTTCTTCCGTAAATCCATTCAGGAATGCAGTTTTAACATCCATTTGCCAAATTTCATAATCATAAAATGCGGCAATTGCTAACATGATTGAGACGGACTTAAGCATCGCCACGGGTGAGAAGGTCTCATCGTAGTCAATCCCTTGAACTTGTCGAAAACCTTTTGCAACAAGTCGAGCTTTATAGACGATAACATTACCATCAGCGTCGGTCTTCTTCTTGAAGATCCATTTATTCTCAATTGCTTGCCGATCATCGGGCAAGTCAACCAAAGTCCACACTTTGTTCTCATACATGGATCCCATCTCAGATTTCATGGCCTCAAGCCATTTTGTGGAATCTGGGCTCACCATCGCTTCTTCATAGTTCGTAGGTTCATCATGTTCCAAAGAACATGACTTCCGAATAGGATTACCGTACCACTGCAGTGCGGATCTTGCTCTGGTTGATCTCTGAAGTTCTGAGAAACTTGATCTCAAGTTTCATGATCATCATCATTAGCTTCTTCCCTATTTGGTGTAGGTGTCACGTAAACTGTTTTACGTGATGTACTACTTCTCAATAAGGGAGTAGATACAGTTATCTCATCAAGTTCTACTTTCCTCCCACTCACTTCTTTCGAGAGAAACTCCTTCTCCAAAAAGTTTCCGAATTTAGCAACAAAAATCTTGCCTTCGGATCTGTGATAGAAGGTGTACCCAACAGTCTCCTTTGGGTATCCTATGAAGACACATTTCTCCGATTTGGGTTCGAGCTTATCAGGTTGAAGCTTTTTCACATAAGCATCGCAGCCCCAAACTTTCAGAAACGACAACTTTGGTTTCTTGCCAAACCACAGTTCATAAGGCGTCGTCTCAACGGATTTAGATGGTGCCCTATTTAAAGTGAATGTAGCCGTCTCTAAAGCGTAACCCCAAAACGCTAGCGGTAAATCAGTAAGAGACATCATAGATCGCACCATATCTAATAAAGCACGATTCTGACGTTCGGAGACACCATTACGGTGGGGTGTTCCTGGGGGCGTAAGTTGCGAAACTATTCCGCATTGTTTCAAATGTAGGCCAAACTCGTAACTCAAATATTCTCCTCCACGATCAGATCGCAGAAACTTTATTTTCTTGTTACGATGATTTTCCACTTCACTCTGAAATTCTTTGAACTTTTCAAATGTTTCAGACTTGTGTTTCATTAAGTAGATATACCCATATCTGCTCAAATCATCTGTGAAGGTGAGAAAATAACGATATCCGCCACGAGCCTCAACATTCATTGGACCACATACATCGGTATGTATGATTTCCAATAAATCTGTTGCTCTCTCCATAGTTCCGAGAACGGTGTTTTAGTCATCTTGCCCATAAGGCACGGTTACATAAGTGCCAAGTGATTCATAATCAAGTGACTCCAAAAGTCCATCAAGTATGGAGTTTCTTCATGCGCTTTACACCGATATGACCTAAACGGCAGCGATTACCACAAATAAGTTGCACCATCATTATCAACTCTGCATCTTTTGGTTTCAACATTATTAATATGTGTATCACTACTATCAAGATTAAGTAAAAAATAACCATTCTTCAATGGTGCATGACCATAAAAGATATTATTCATATAAATAGAACAACCATTATTCTCTGATTTAAATGAATAACCGTCTCGCATCAAACAAGATCCAGATATAATGTTCATGCTCAACGCTGGTACTAAATAACAATTATTTAGGTCTAATACTAATCCCGAAGGTAGATGTAGAGGTAGCGTGCCGAATGCGTTCACATCGACTTTTGAACCATTTCCCACGCGCATCGTCACCTCGTCCTTAGCCAATCTTCGCTTAATCCGTAGCCCTGCTTTGAGTTGCAAATATTAGCAATGTAACCAGTATCAAATACCAGGTGCTACTGCGAGTATTAGTAAGGTACACATCAATAACATGTATATCACATATACCTTTGTTAACCTTGCCATCCTTCTTATCCGCCAAATACTTGGGGCAGTTCCGCTTCCAGTGACCAGCCTGCTTGCAATAGAAGCACTCAGTTTCAGGCTTAGGACCAGACTTGGGTTTCTTCTCTTGATTAGCAACTTGCTTGCCGTTCTTTTGAAGTTTCCTTTTCTTTCCTTTACCCTTTTCTTGAAACTAGTGGTTTTGTTAACCATCAACACTTGATGCTCCTTTTTGATTTCTACCTCCATGCTTTCGGCATCGCGAAGAGCTTCGGGCATTGTTTTGGTCATCCCTTGCATATTATAGTTCATCACGAAGCTCTTGTAGCTTGGTGGCGGTGATTGGAGAATTTCATCAATGACGCAATCATCCGGAAGATTAACTCCAGTTGAATCAAGTGATTGTTATATCCGGACATTACGAGTATATGCTCACCGATGTAACCGTTCTCCTCCATCTTACAGCTATAGAACTTATTGGAGACTTCATATCTCTCAATCCGGGCATTCGCTTGGAATATTAACTTCAACTCCTGGAACATCTCATATGCTCCATGGTGTTCAAAACGACGTTGAAGTCCCGGTTCTAAGCCGTAAAGCATGGCACACAGAACTATAGAGTAGTCATCAGCTTTGCTTTGCCAGACGTTCACAACATCCGGCGCAGCCCTTGCATCAGGCCTGGCACCTAACGGTGCTTCCAGACGTAATTCTTCCGTGCAGCAATAAGGATAATCCTCAAATTACGGACCCAGTCCGTGTAATTGCTGCCATCATCTTTCAACTTTGCTTTCTCAAGGAACGCATTAAAATTCAACGGAACAACAAAGACGAGCCATCTATCTACACATCATAGACAAGCAAGATACTATCGGTACTAAGTTCATGATAAATTTAAGTTCAATTAATCATATTACTTAAGAACTCCCACTTAGAAAAATATCCTCCAATTCTCTAAGTTATGCGTGATCCATATCAACTACGCCATGACCGATCATCACGTGTGATGGAGTAGTTTCAATGGTGAACATCAATATGTTGATCATATCTACTATATGATTCACGCTCGACCTTCGGTCTCCGTGTTCCGAGGTCATATCTTATATGCATAGCTCGTCAAGTATAACCTGAGTATTCTGCGTGTGCAACTGTTTTGCACCCGTTGTATTTGAACGTAGAGCCTATCACACCCGATCATCACATGGTGTCTCAAAGCACGAAGAACTTTCATAGCGGTGCATACTCGGGAGAACACTTCTTGATAATTTAGTAAGGGATCATCTTATAATGCTACCGTCAATCAAAGCAAGATAAGATGCATAAAGGATTAACATCACATGCAATCAATATAAGTGATATGATATGGCCATCATCATCTTGTGCTTGTGATCTCCATCTCGAAGCACCGTCATGATCACCATCGTCACCGGTAGCGACACCTTGATCTCCATCGTAGCATCGTTGTCGTCTCGCCAAACTTATGCTTCTACGACTATCGCTACCGCTTAGTGATAAAGTAAAGCATTACAGGGCGATTGCATTGCATACAATAAAGCGACAACCATATGGCTCCTGCCAGTTGCCGATAACATCGGTTACAAAACATGATCATCTCATACAATAAAATTCAGCATCATGTCTAGACCATATCACATCACAACATGCCCTGCAAAAACAAGTTAGACGTCCTCTACTTTGTTGTTGCAAATTTTACGTGGCTGCTACGGGCTTTAAGCAAGAACCAATCTCACCTACGCATCAAAACCACAACGATACTTCGTCAAATAGACTCCGTTTTAACCTTCTTCAAGGACCGGGCGTAGCCACACTCGGTTCAACTAAAGTTGGAGAGACAGTCTTCCACAAGCCATCTATGTGCAAAGCACGTCGAGGAAACCGGTCTCGCGTAAGAGTACGCGTAAGGTTGGTCTGGATCGTCTGTCCAACAATACCGCTGAACCAAAGTATGACATGCTGGTAGGCAGTATGACTTGTATCGTCCACAACTCACTTGTGTTCTACTCGTGCATATCATCAAACCATAAAAACCTAGGCTCGGATGCCCCTGTTGGGAAACGTAGTAATTTCAAAAATTTCCTACGATCACGCAAGATCATGGTGATGCATAGCAACGAGATGAGAGTGTTGTCTACATACCCTCGTGAGACCAGCAGCAGGCGTTGACGCAACGTAGAGGAAGTAGTCGTACTTCTTCACGATCCAACCGATCCAAGTACCGAACGACGGCACCTCCGAGTTCTGCACACGTTCAGCTCGATGACGTCCCTCGAACTCCGATCCAGCCGAGTGTTGAGGAGAGTTTAAATCGACCTGACGGCGTGGTGGCGATGATGATGTTCCACCGACGCAGAAGCCGCCTAAGCTCCGTGAACGGTATAATCGAGGTGTAATTTGGTGGAAGGGGCACCGCTGCGGCTAAGGAAAGATCTCAAGGATCAACTTGTGTGTCATGGGGTGCCCCTGCCCTGTATATAAAGGAGGGAAGGGGAGGGCTGGCCGGCCAAGGAGAGGTGCGCCAGGGTGTCCTACTCCTACTAGGAGTAGGATTCCCCAAATCCTAGTCCAACTAGGTTTCCCCAAGTGGGAAGGGAGAGAGAGGGCGCCCCTTCTCCTAGTCCTAATAGGACTAGGGAAGGGGGAAGGTGCGACCAGCACTTGGGCCCCCTTTTCTCCTTTCCACTAAGGCCCATGTTGGCCCATTAGCATTCCGGGGTTCCGGTAACCTCCGGTACTTGGTAAAATTCCCAATTTCACCCGGAACACTTCCGATGTCCAAACATAGACTTCCAATATATGAATCTTTATGTCTCGACCATTTCGAGACTCCTCGTCACGTCCGTGATCTCATCCGGGACTCGAACAACCTTGGTACAGAAACATCATAAAAACTCATAGTAACTGTCATCGAAGCGTTAAGCGTGCGGACCCTACGGGTTCGAGAACTATGTAGACATGACCGAGACACCTCTCCGGTCAATAACCAATAGCGGGACCTGGATGCCCATATTGGCTCCTACATATTCTACGAAGATCTTTATCGGTCAGACCGCATAACAACATACGTTGTTCCCTTTGTCATCGGTATGTTACTTGCCCGAGATTCGATCGTCGGTATCCAATACCTAGTTCAATCTCGTTACCGCAAGTCTCTTTACTCGCTTCATAATACATCATCTCACAACTAACACATTAGTTGAAATGCTTGCAAGGCTTATGTGATGTGCATTACCGAGAGGGCCAGAGATACCTCTCCGGCAATCGGAGTGACAAATCCTAATCTCGAAATATGCCAACCCAACATGTACCTTCGGAGACACCTGTAATGTACCTTTATAATCACCCGATTCGTTGTGACGTTTGGTAGCACCAAAGTGTTCCTCGTGCAAACGGGAGTTGCATAATCTCATAGTCATAGGAACATGTATAAGTCATGAAGAAAAGCACTAGCAACAAACTATACGATCAGGTGCTATGCTAATGGAATGGGTCATGTCAATCAGATCATTCAACCAATGATGTGATCCCGTTAATCAAATAACAACTCCTTGTTCATGGTTAGGAAACACAACCATCTTTGATTAACGAGCTAGTCAAGTAGAGGCATACTAGTGACACTCTGTAGGTTTATGTATTCACACATGTATTATGTTTCCTGTTAATACAATTCTAGCATGAATAATAAACATTTATCATGATATAAGGAAATAAATAATAACTTTATTATTGCCTCTAGGGCATATTTCCTTCAACCATATCTAGTAAAATGCGATTACGACGTTCGGACACACCATTGCGCTGTGGTGTTCCGGGTGGCGTGAGTTGCGAAACTATTCCGCATTGTTTCAAATGTAGACCAAACTCGTAACTCAAATATTCGCCTCCACGATCAGATCGAAGAAACTTTATTTTCTTATTACGATGATTTTCAACTTCACTCTGAAATTCTTTGAACTTTTCAAATGTCTCAGACTTATGTTTCATTAAGAAGATATACCCATATCTGCTTAAATCATCTGTGAAGGTGAGAAAATAACGATATCCGCCATACGAGCCTCAATATTCATTGGACCACATACATCTGTATGTATGATTTCCAACAAATCTGATGCTCTCTCCATAGTACCGGAGAACGGTGTTTTAGTCATCTTGCCCATGAGGCACGGTTATGAAGTGCGAAGTGATTCATAATCAAGTGACTCCAAAAGTCCATCAAGATGGAGTTTCTTCATGCGCTTTACACCGATATGACCTAAACGGCAATGCCACAAATAAGTCGCACTATCATGCTCAACTCTGCATCTTTTGGTTTCAACATTATGAATATGCGTATCACTACTATCGAGATCCAGGATAAATAGACCACTCGTTAAGGGTGCATGACCATAAAAGATATTATTCATATAAATAGAACAACCTTTATTCTCTGATTTAAATGAATAACCGTCTCGCATCAAACAAGATCCAGATATAATGTTCATGCTTAACATTGGCACCAAATAACAATTATTTAGGTCTAAAACTAATCCCGAAGGTAGATGTAGAGGTAGCGTGCCAATCAGCGATCACATCGACTTTGGAACCATTTCCCACACGCATCGTCACCTCGTCCTTTGCGGTGTTAAGCAATCGTAGTCCCTGTTTCGAGTTGCAAATATTAGCAATGTAACCAGTATCAAATACCAGTGCTCATGCGAGCTCTAGTAAGGTACACATCAATAACATGTATATCACATATACCTTTGTTCACTTTGCCATCCTTCTTATCCGCCAAATACTTGGGGCATTTCCGCTTCCTGTGACGGTCTGCTTGCGGTAGAAGCACTCGATTTCAGGTTTAGGTCCAGACTTGGGTTTCTTCACTTGAGCAGCAACTTGTTTGCTGTTCTTCTTGAAGTTCCTTCTTCTTCCCTTTGCCTTTCTTTTTGAAACTAGTGGTCTTATTGACCATCAACACTTGATGCTCCTTCTTGATTTCTACCTCCGCAGCTTTCAAGCATTGCGAAGAGCTCGGTATAGTCTTTACTAACCCTTGCATATTATAGTTCATCACGAAGCCTTTGTAGCTTGGTGGCAGTGATTGAAGAATTCTGTCAATGACACAATCATCCGGAAGATCAACTCCTAGTTGAGTCAAGTGATTGTAATACCCAGACATTCTGAGTATGTGCTCACTGACAGACCCATTCTCCTCCATTTTGCAGCTATAGAACTTATTGGAGACTTCATATCTCTCAATCCGGCATTCTGTTGAAATATCAACTTCAACTCTTGGAACATCTCATATGCTCCACGACTTTCAAAAGCGTCGTTGAAGACCCGGTTCTAAGCCGTAAAGCATGGCACACTTGAACTATAGAGTATTCATCGACTTTGCTCTGCCAGACGTTCTTAACGCCGTCGGTTACATCAAGAAGAGGCACGGCACCTAGCGGTGCATCCAGACGTAACTCTTACGTGCAGCAATGAGGATAATCCTCGATTACGGACCCGATCCGTGTAATTGCTACCATCATCTTTCAACTTTGCTTTCTCAAGGAACGCATTAAAATTCAACGGAACAACAAAGACGAGCCATCTATCTACAAGCAGAGACATAGACAAGCAAGATACTATCGGTACTAAGTTCATGATAAATTTAAGTTCAATTAATCATATTACTTAAGAACTCCCACTTAGGCAGACATCTCTCTATTCATCTAAGTGATCACGTGATCCAAATCAACTAAACCATAACCGATCATCACGTGAGATGGAGTAGTTTTCAATGGTGAACATCTTATGTTGATCATATCTACTATATGATTCACGCTCGACCTTTCGGTCTCCGTGTTCCGAGGCCATATCTGCATATGCTAGGCTCGTCAAGTATAACCTGAGTATTCTGCGTGTGCAAAACTGGCTTGCACCCGTTGTAGATGGACGTAGAGCTTATCACACCCGATCATCACGTGGTGTCTCGACACGACGAACTTTGGCAACGGTGCATACTCGGGAGAACACTACTTGATAATTTTTGTGAGAGATCATCTTAAAATGCTACCGTCAATCAAAGCAAAATAAGATGCATAAAGGATAAACATCACATGCAATCAATATAAGTGATATGATATGGCCATCATCATCTTGCGCTTGTGATCTCCATCTCCGAAGCACCGTCATGATCACCATCGTCACCGGCGCGACACCTTGATCTCCATCGTAGCATCGTTGTCGTTACGCCATCTATTGCTACTACGACTATCGCTACCGCTTAGTGATAAAGTAAAAGCAATTACATGCGTTTGCATTTCATACAATAAAGCGACAACCATATGGCTCTGCCGATTGCCGATAACTCGGTTACAAAACATGATCATCTCATACAATAAAATATAGCATCACGTCTTGACCATATCACATCACAACATGCCCTGCAAAAACAAGTTAGACGTCCTCTACTTTGTTGTTGCAAGTTTTACGTGGCTGCTACGGGCTGAGCAAGAACCGTTCTTACCTACGCATCAAAACCACAACGATACTTCGTCAAATAGACTCCGTTTAACCTTCTCAAGGACCGGCGTATGCCTCGGTTCAACTAAAGTGAGAGAGACAGACACCCGCCAGCCACCTTTAAGCACGAATGCTCGTAACGGTGAAACCAGTCTCGCGTAAGCGTACGCGTAATGTCGGTCCGGGCCGCTTCATCTCACAATACCGTTGAACCAAAGTATGACATGCTGGTAGGTAGTATGACTTGTATCGCCCACAACTCACTTGTGTTCTACTCGTGCATATGACATCAACGCATAAAACCTGGCTTGGATGCCTTTGTTGGGGAACGCAGTAATTTCAAAAATTTTCCCACGCACACACAGGACCATGGTGATGGCATAGCAACGAGAGGGGAGAGTGTTGTCTACGTACCCTCGTGAGACCGTGGCGGAAGCGATCTGGCGTAGAGGAAGTAGTCGTACTTTCTCCTCGCGATCCTGCCGATCCCAGCGTCGTTACTCCGGCACCTCCGAGTCGATGATGACGTAGAGGAAGTAGTCGTACGTTCTCCTCACGATCCAGCCGATCACAGCGCCGTTACTCCGGCGCCTCCGAGTTCTTGGCACACGTTCAGCTCGATGACGCTCCACGGGCTTCGATCCAGCAAAGCTCCGGGGAGGGGAGTTCCGTCAGCACGACGGCGTGGTGACGATCTTGATGTTTCACCATCGCAGGCTTCGCCTAAGCACCGCTACAATATGACCGAGGTGGAATATGGTGGAGGGGCACCGCACACTGCCAAGGAACGATCTCAAGGATCAACTTGTGTGTCCTAGGGTGCCCCCTCCCCGTGATATAAAGGAGGGAGGGAGGAGGTGGCCGGCCCAAGGGGGAGGCGCAAGGAGGGGAAACCTACTCCAAGTAGGTTTCCTCTCTTCCTTATCTTATTTGGAGGGGAAGGAAAGAGTACTAGTAGTTAGGAAGTAGTACTAGTAGTAGGAATAGGAAGAGGGGAAGGAGAAAGGAAAGGGGGCCAGCCCCCTCCCCAATTCGGATTGGGCTTGGGGGGGCGCGCCCCACTCACTTGTTGCTTCTCCCTTCCTCCTACATGGGCCCAATAAGGCCCATATACATCCCGGGGGGTTCCGGTAACCTCACGGAGCTCCAAACTTCTCCGGAACCTTTCCGGTGTCCAAATATATCCGTCCAATATATTAATCTTTATGTCTCGACCATTTCGAGACTCCTCGTCATGTCCGTGATCATATCAGGTACTCGAACAACCTTCGTACATCAAAATACACAAACTCATAATATAACCGTCATCGAAACCTTAAGCGTGCGGACCCTACGGTTCGAGAACAATGTAGACATGACCGAGACACATCTCCGGTCAATAACCAATAGCGGGACCTGGATGCCCATATTGGTTCCTACATATTCTACGAAGATCTTTTATCGGTCAGACCGCATAACAACATACGTTGTTCCTTTTTGTCATCGGTATGTTACTTGCCCGAGATTCGATCGTCGGTATCCAATACCTAGTTCAATCTCGTTACCGGCAAGTCTCTTTACTCGTTCCGTAATACATCATCTCACAACTAACTCATTAGTTGCAATGCTTGCAAGGCTTATCTGATGTGTATTACCGAGAAGGCCCAGAGATACCTCTCCGACAATCGGAGTGACAAAACCTAATCTCGAAATACGCCAACCCAACAAGTACCTTTGGAGACACCTGTAATACTCCTTTATAATCACCCGATTCACGTTGTGACGTTTGGTAGTACCCAAAGTGTTCCTCCGTAAGCAGGAGTTGCATAATCTCATAGTTATAGGAACATGTATAAGTCATGAAGAAAGCAATAGCAACATACTAAACGATCAAGGTCTAGGCTAACGGAATGGGTCATGTCAATCAGATCATTCTCCTAATGATGTGATCCCGTTAATCAAATGACAACTCATGTCTATGGTTAGGAAACATAACCATCTTTGATTAACGAGCTAGTCAAGTAGAGGCATACTAGTGACACTCTGTTTGTCTATGAAATCACACATGTATTATGTTTCCGGTTAATACAATTCTAGCATGAATAATAAACATTTATCATGATATAAGGAAATAAATAATAACTTTATTATTGCCTCTAGGGCATATTTCCTTCATATCTGGGATAGGCTCTCCAAAGTAAACGAAGGAGTCTCAACTCAACGTGACTCTCGTGTCGATGTTCTTCGCAATATCTTCAACCGCTTCAAAAGACTCGACAATGAAAATGTTCAGCAAACCTTCGATCGCCTCACTGATATCTCAAATGAGCTTCAAGCACTTGGCGCCACTGACATCACCGACCATGAGGTGGTGATGAAATTGCTGAGATCGCTCGATTCTTCATTTGACACTCTGGCACTGATGATTCAAGAGCGTGCTGATTACAAGCCACTTGATCCCGCTGATATCCTCGAGAGGCTAAACACTCATGAGTTCCAGCTTGCTGAGAAGAGAGATCTCTATGGTTCGAGCTATGGCAAACCACGTGCTCTGAAGGCCAAGGCAGTCTCTGAGTCTGAAGAAGAGGACTCTACCAGCAGCCTTGGTGATCCTGAAGAACCGAGCCAGGAACTTGCACTGCTCGTGAAGAAATTTTAGAAGTTCTCAAGACGTGGTCGCTTTGGAAAATCCTCAAGGAGCAACGATTCCTCATCTAGTGACTACAAGAAAAGGTTGTGCTACAAATGCAAGAAACCTGGTCACTACATTCAAGATTGTCCTCAATGGGACAAGGAATTAAAGAAAAAGAAATACAAGGATTACAGTCCTGATGATGCCAAGAAGAAGAAGAAATCTTCAAAGTATTCATCATCAAAATCCTCAAAGTCTTCATCTCACAAGAAGAGCAGCTCCAAGAAGGCTCGGGCATTCGTTGGCAAGGAAATGGATTCTGAGGCTGAATCTGAGGATCATGAGGAAGAAGAGGCATCCGAGGAGTCTGAGTCGGGTGTGGCAAGTCTAGCTGTTGCTACCACATTTGTTAGCAAGTCCATCTTCAACTCTGAAGAAAATGGCAACACCAACAATGCTGATGAAGGCAATGATGACTACACTCCCACCTATTGCTTCATGTCAAAGGGTGCCAAGGTAACTAAATACCCCTCCTCTGAATCAAGTGAGGATGAATCTGATGAAAATCTTAAGCCCAGCTACTCTAAACTTGCTAACATTGCTGTGAAACAACAAAAGGCTATTGAAAAGCTTCAAAACATGCTAGACAAAAGTGATGATATGTTGGGTGAGGAAATGGACTACACTAAAGACTTAACTGAAAATCTTCAGAGTTCAGTCTAAGTTTGACAATCTTCAAGGTCATCATAACACTCTCTTATCCGATCACGAGAAGCTTTCTTATGAATTTCTTCAAAGAAAGCAAGATCTTGAGAAGCTAAGAGTGAGATATGAAGATCTTCATAAGGAGCGCGATTCATTACTTGCTCAACAAATCTGCGCTACTCAGGAAGAATTTGTTCCTCCATGTCTAAAGTGCGTTGAACGTGAATCTGCTAATTCTTCACCTGAATGTTCAAATGCTTCAAATGTTACAAATTCGTCACCTGACTCTGCTATCACTAATTCCTCATCTAAGGACATTGCAAGTACTACTGATGATGCAGGGCTCAAGGAATTGTACATGACAGGCATGTACAAAAGCCTCAAAGGGCATCAAATTCCTTGTGATGTGCTTAAAAAGCAGATCCTCAATAGGAACCCTAGGAAAGAGGGTATTGCATTTGAGAGGAAACTCAATGCTGATGGAACATATTGCAAGCCTGAGCAGTATCCCAAAACCTCGTGGGTTGCTGCAAAGGGACCTCCAGTTGATCCATCCAATTTATCTGGCTTTACATGTGAATCTCCTCGTTCTTCTGATGAGTCATTTGACTCCAACTATAAACTGTTCAAAAATCAGAATGGTGAAGTATTTGCTAGATATGTTGGTACTAACTGCAGGAACGGTTCCCCTATGAAGAAAATCTGGGTTCCCAAAAGTTATCTTCAAAGTCTTCAGGTGAATGTCCTCATGACACCACCTGAGAAGAATAGGAACCCCAGATAAAATTCTTCATATGGACCTAATTCTTCATATGGATCAAATTCCTCAACCGGATCAAAATCCTCACATGATCATCATCGTGCTAACCCTTCTGTTTCGCAGGGTAGAGCTAAGGGCTATTGTAACACCCCAAAAATTTAACCAGATTTTAGTTATTAAAATTTTGCCAAGAGTTTAAAAATTTTGCCTGCAAGAATATCTCTATGGATTTCAAAACTTTTCTTTTAATATTAAGGAGTTCTTCCCAAGTGGGTCCTTCCAAACATTTTGGACTTCTATGCACTCTCATTAAAACAATTTCATAATCAGTAGATTTATTTATTAAATTATTCCACCCTGAGCTATATTCATTAAAATGACTTGTTTTTAGTTTTGGAGCTCTTTTTGTACTACAACCATTTGATAAATTTAACTAAAAATCCAACCAAAATTTGGAGATGTCATGTGATGTCTCTAAATCACTTTTGTGCAATAAGATATTTCATTCATTGCATATTTTGAGTGCTACACATGTTTTTCTTCTCTGGTCCAGTGGGCAATTTTACACTACAACCCTTTTAAATATTTGTTTCTAGCTTCCACCAAAATTATGGGATGTTAGTAGCAGCATATGATTCCATTATATGCAATAATCCAAGGATGTTCTTTGAAGATTTTGAGTAAATCAACCTAATCTTCATTCTGGTCCATCAAGATGGTTTGTACAGCATCCCTAATATTGCTGGCTCTTTGGCCCTAGATTCTTTTCCCTACTTGTAATCCTCCATGCTAAACCCCTAAGCCCAGGAGCATGCAACCCTTGGCATATTTTTGGTTCATGAAATGATGCCATTCACATCCTGTCCAGATTTGAAGTTACGCAAAACTTGCACTAGCAAGTTTGTGCTTTTCACCAACTAACCTCACCACCCTCTTGTGCACCCACAGAGACACTGATCTGGAAGATTTGGCCACTCCAAGAAAAGCCTAAGTGTCGGTGGCATTTTGTCAAACACCTGGAGGGCATGATCAGTTTTGACATGAATTGTTGTTGACATAGTGAACTTTGTCTCCTGACCAAACCACCTTGCCCCTTGAGCTTCCCTCTATCACTAACCTACTTCTGTTACCTGCCAACCTCACATGTGACCTGTAGCGTGCCACGACATTGTGTCGAACACCTTCCGTGCGTGCACTGGACGCACCCAGAGCACGCGTATTGCACGCGCGTGCGCCCGAGCCTCCGCGTCACGCCCCGCACTCACCCCAGCCCGTGACCGACCGCAGCCAGCACGCCGTGTCCCCTTGCGCGCAGCATGCCCCCCCTCACCGCAACGCGCCATGCAGAGCCTCGCCGCGTCCCCGGCAAGCCAAGGACTAGCCGCCACGGCCGCCCGACAATCCTGCTCAAGCCAGCGCCGCCCAAGCCACCCCGGCTCGCCACCTGCCCCTATGAAGAGCGCAAACTTATCACCTCGCCCGTCGGCTAGCTACCGTCGTTGCCACGACGCTTCGACGCCTTCTGAGGAGGCGGTTCGCCGTCGTCCTTATCGCCGGCCGCATCGAACCGACCTCCACCGCCTATATAAGGGCCCCGGAGCTCCATCTAGCCCTCGATCAACCTCCAGTGATCCTCCTAGAGCTACCCTGGCCAGCATTCGAGGAGGGGAAGGCCTTCTTCCCTGAGTCCGGCCGGTTCGGTCGCCGCCAAGCCCCGGTTGATTCAATCACCACCAGGGCCTCTCCTTCTCCAATCTCTCCACCAAGAACTCCCCCTCCCTCTCGCGAGTGCAACCCCTCGATCAATTTTGGTCGGAGACCACCGCAGCCCAAAAATCACTTTGTCACCGAAGCCCCCCTCCGCCGCGGAGCTCGCCGCCGGCGACTCCCTCCACCTCCGGCGACCCTGCGACCACCGGAAGGACCGCCTAGGAGTGGCGGATCCATCCCTGCTCTTAGATGCCCGCGAAAAGACGCCGTTCGCCGGCGTTGATCGCCGGGCGCCACGCCTCTGCTCGGGCAGAGAAGAGTGAGGACTGGTCAAACCTGACCAGTGGGGCCCCTGGACCCACTGTCAGTGACCCCCGTTCCAGTCCACGTGGTTTAAGTGGAAGCGCACTTCCGAAGTACGTTTCGACATGTACGTGTTTATTTGAAACGTTTTTCTTTTCTGTTTTTTTTTCTTCTAAATAATAGATTTTGACCAAACTTTGACCTGCTGTATCTTTTCAAATATAACTCCAAATGAATTAATTCTTTTTCCTACCTCTCTCAAATATTGTCTAGTTTATTTTAAGATTTATTTGAAAAAATTTCAGAACAACTTTTGTGCTGTTTTTATTTTTGTGTTTTAATTCATTTATATTTCTAAAATAGGATATTTGAAGAGAGGAGAAACATTTCAAGAGTTTGAAATGCACCCTGCCTTCCCATGACCTGAAGGCAAGCATTCTGAACCCCGGCATAATACTTTTGTGTGTTCGTTGACACGCTTATAACACTACCTCATTTTTGGAGGACTTGTTATTTCATGTGAAACGATCATGTGCATGGATGCATATTTGTGATTTCCATGCTGTTGGGAATGATCACACTTGTGATAATAATCATCCTCATGTGCCTTGCTTGCATGCCGGAAGGAATCCGGGAAAGTCTCTGCCTTGGGTAGGCATGAGTTTGTCGCCGGTTCCCGTTGGGACGGTCATGTCGGTATGGTATAGTGAGGTATGGTGAGCGGTGATCGTGTTGGTTGAGATATATTTGTTATACATGTCATGCAGGAAATACTTAAACCTCCCGAGTCGACCGTAGATCGAGTCTTGTTCGATAACCCCATACTTGCCCGTACTACCACTCGTCTCTACAACAAGTGGAGTACCGTTCGATAAGTTGTCAACCTCTTTCTAGCACACACCGCATGAGAGAGAGGCCAGGGTGGAAGATACCGGTTGTAGCTGGTAGGCGAGGCCACAGGTCCGGGGCATGGGTGTTTCGGTTGAGACCGAGAGGGAGGCCACCCCTTAGAGCGTGCAATATAAATTTGATCCCATGCTACGCGAGGTTGTAGCCTCCCACTTAGAGTTTGCTTGACAGTGTCGTGGGTGATTCCAGACAATCGTGATTTAAGCTGTGTGTGCAAGTTAGGTGTGTTTTCAACAAAAGACCAGAGACGGAATTAGTCCCGATGGACTAAAGGAATCCGTTACTCGTGGGTAAAGAGTACACCCTAAGAGATTAAACCTATTCGAATAGCCGTGTCCATGGTCAAGGATTACGATGCAGGATGGGTCAAGTGTCGGTCTTAGTGTCGGTCTTCGGAGGTGAAACTGTTAAATCAGAACTAATATTACGACTTGCGACATGTGATAATGATGATTATTATTTTGTTGTGGACTAACCCGTGATATCATTGGTATTATCGAATATCCCTGGGATGGTTCTACCTCCTGGATATTCACTATGATTGTTTTCTTCTAAAGCCCTTTATGTGGTGTCGCTCAGACGCCCGACCGTGGCATTTCTTTTACAGCCCTTTATGTGGTGTCGCTCGGGCCGACCGTGGCATTTCTTTTAAATCCCTTTATGTGGTGTCGCTCAGACGCCCGACTGTGGCATTTCTTTTAAAGCCCTTTATGTGGTTTCGCTCAAACGCCCGACTGTGGCATTTCTTTTAAAGCCCTTTATGTGGTGGCGCTCAGACGCCCGACTGTGGCATTTCTTTTAAAGCCCTTTATGTTGTGTCGCTCAGACGCCCGACTGTGGCATTTCTTTTAAAGCCCTTTATGTGGTGTCGCTCAGACGTCCGACTGTGGCATTTCTTTTAAAGCCCTTTTTGTGGCGTTGCTTCAGACGCCCGCTCGGTGACTTTTATTAATATTATGTTATTGCATTTTTATAAATAACCTGCTTACATGCATCTGAGATTCATTTACCTTTTATGACTGACGTCGTGAGCATAAATATTTTTGGAACATCGTTCTTATATTATTCCCGTGTTCATAATGTTTGCGAGTACATTCAAAGTACTCACTGGTTTGTCCCTGGCTATTGGCTTGGCCAGATTTCTTGCGCGGAGAGGAGCGACGTGATGACAGCCCCGGAACCTAAGCAATGGTGATAGCATCCTCGCGAAGATAGGAGTTAACCTGGTCAGCTGTTCCCGAGGGAAATGAAGTCCCATAGACACTAATGATTTTCAGCCCGCTTCTGCCATCAACCACTAGAAACCATTTGTTGTACTCACAGGCCAGAATGGTCTTGTACTACATATTTTGTAATTGCTTGGAATTTCTGTATCAAGTTGGTGCCTCATCAGCTAACAGTTATCCTGGGGCTGATGACCACAAGGGCCATTTTCTGGGAATTAGTACCCGGAGAATCGGTCCCCACAGCTATGAATATGAGCGTTATTCTTCAAATCATTATGTTCATAAGTCCTCGAAGAATTTCTCTGCTTATTCATATGCTTACCCTAACCCCTCTTATGTGAAACGAAGCGGACTGGCTTCTATGCCACATTTCTCATATGGTGCTCACAGAGTGATGAGTTCTTTGCCACCCCTTCAGATGTGGGTGATGAAGAAAAGAACTAACCTCTTATGCAGGGTCAGGTCTCCAGACGTGCTCAAAACGTCTGAAGAATTTGCTGGAGACCTGAATGTGCCTGAAAGGACGCAGGCTAATCATGAAGAAATGAATTTTCATTTCTCTCGTCCTCATACTAATTTATTTGTGTTGTTGCTTGATGAAATTGATCTCATGATATTGATGTCATATTCTTCACTAATGAAGTATATGAGTTCGTAAGTTGCACTAATTCATCTGCAGGATGATCAACCCAAAGCAAACGAGTGGGTCCTCGATAGTGGATGTACGAATCACATGACTGGTGACAAGAATCTATTGAGGGATGCTCCTTTATCACCGTCACATCTGAAGCATATCATCTTCGCAGACAAAAGCAAAAGTCAGGTATTGGGTCTAGGTAAGGTTGCGATCTCAAAGGATCGACACATGGACAAAGTCATGCTTGTCGAGTCCTTAGGATACAACCTCATGTCTGTCTCAATGCTTTGTGATCTTGATATGGTTGTTGTATTTGGAAGATATCGTTGTGTTGTGATCGTGGAAGCTGACCATTCCAAAGTCTTCGAAGGCTTTAGGAGAGGAGACTTGTATATTGTTGATTTATCTCCAGGACCACAACCAGCCGTGTGCTTACTTGCAAAAGCTTCAGAAGGCTGGCTAAGGCATCGACGACTTGGTCATGCTGGCATGAGGAATCTGCACACGCTTGCGAAGAAGAAGCATGTCATTGGCATTGAGAATGTCAAATTCCTCAAGGATCACTTATGCGGAGCTTGTGAAGCTGGAAAGATGACAAAGGCCAAGCATCCAGTAAGATCATCATGACTACCACTCGACCATTTGAATTGCTTCACATGGATCTCTTTGGTCCTAACCATTATTCTGCAATTCTGAATGATGCGTCTCAATATGGCTTTGTTATTGTTGATGATTATTCTCGTTACACATGGGTGCACATTTTCACTTACAAACATGAAGCGCAGGAATTCTTCAAATGATTTTCCTCGAGGGCTTCAATCAACTTTGGTGTGAAGATCAAGCACATCAGAACTGACAATGGGACCGAGTTCAAGAATTCCGGTCTTGATGGCTATCTTGATGAACTTGGTATTACTCATGAGTTATCTGCTCCTTATACCCCTCAGCAGAATGGTGTCGTGGAGTGCAAGAACAGAACCCTCGCTGAAATGGCTTGCACTATGCTTGATGAATACAAGACGCCTCGTCGCTTTCGGATTGAGGCAATTGATACCACATGCCACGTCATCAACAGGGTATATCTTCCCAAATTCTTCAAGAAAACTGCATATGAACTCCTCACTAACAAAAAGCCCAATGTGAGTTATTTCAAAGTCTTCGGTGCTAAATGTTGGATTAGAGATCCTCATCACACTTCCAAATTCTCACCGAAAGCACATGAAGGTTTTATGCTTGGTTATCGAAAGGACTCGCACACCTACAGAGTCTTCAACAACATTCTTCACAAAGTTGTTGAAACTGTAGATGTGCGGTTCGATGAAACTAATGGCTCGCAAAGAGAGCACCTACCTTCTATGATAGATGAACCATCACCTCAAGATTCTATCAAGTTCAAGGCTATTGAGGATGTCATTCATACCGAAGAATCTGCTGAAGAATTCATTCCAGATCATGATGATCACCGGGCTGGCGCACCTGAAGAAAATGGTGCTGAAGAAAATGCTCCTGAAGGGAATGCTGATCAAATTCCTCGAAGACAGCCCACTCATCCTCGCATTGCTATCGAAGTGCAAATTGAGAAGATCATTGATGACACTGAAGCACCAGGTCCTCTCACTCGCTCAAAATCTTCACATTTATCTAACTTTTGTGGGCACTTTGCTTTTGTCTCTATCTCAGAGCCCACTAAGGTAGATGAAGCATTTCTGGAGCCTGAGTGGATTCAGGCTATGCAAGAAGAATTACATCAGTTCGAGCTCAACAACGTCTGGGAACTGGTCAAACGTCCAGATCCTCGCAAGCACAACATCATTGGCACAAAATGGATCTACCGCAACAAGCAAGATGAAAATGGCCTTGTGGTGAGGAATAAGGCATGGCTTGTAGCTCGAGGCTACACACAGGTTGAGGGTATTGATTTCGATGAAAATTTTGCACCTGTTGCTAGACTTGAGGCTATTCGCATATTACTTGCTTACACTAACCATCATGATATTACTTTATATCAAATTGATGTGAAAAGTGCATTCCTCAATGGTAAGCTTGAGGAAGAAGTATATGTTGCTCAACCCCTAGGTTTTGAAGATCGAAAGAATCCCGACAAAGTCTTCAGACTCAACAAGGCCCTATATGGCCTCAAGCAAGCCCCTCGGGCGTGGTATGATACTTTGAAGGAATTCCTCATGAAGAAAGGCTTCAAGCCCGGTTCACTAGACCCAACTCTTTTCACTAAGTCTTATGATGATGAAATGTTTGTTTGCCAAATATATGTTGATGATATTATCTTTGGTTGTACTGACGAACGTTATAGTGATGAATTTGCCTATATGATGAGTGAAGAATATCAAATGTCTATGATGGGAGAATTGAAATTCTTTTTAGGTATTAAAATTCGTCAACAGCGCAATGGCATGTTCATATCTCAGGAGAAATACCTCAAAGATGTATTGAGGAAATACGGCATGCAAGACTACAAAGGGGTCAAAATTCCAATGCCCACAAATGGCCATCTATGCACTGATGAAAATGGTCAAGACTTCGATCATAAGGTATACCGCTCCATGATTGGCTCTTTATTGTACCTGTGTGCATCTAGGCTAGATATTATGCTTAGTGTTTGCATGTGTGCCCGATTTCAAGCTACACCGAAGGAATCACACCATAAGGCTGTGAAGCTTATTCTTCGATATCTAGCTCACACACCAACACTTGGATTATTGTATCCCAAGGGCTCTTCATTTGATCTCATTGGATATTCAGACTCTGACTATGCTGGCGATCGCGTGGACAACAAGTCAACGTCAGGCACATGCCATTTCCTCGGACGATCCTTGGTCTGTTGGTCCTCGAAGAAACAGAACTGCGTATCACTCTCCACTGCAGAAGCTTAGTACATTGCTGCTGGATCGTGTTGTGCTCAATTACTAGGAATGAAGCAAACATTCAAGGACTATGGCATCAACGTGAAGAATGTGCCTCTCTACTGTGACAATGAAAGTGCTATCAAGATTGCTTATAACCCTTTTCAGCACTCGAAGACAAAGCACATCCACATTTGTCATCATTTTCTTCGTGATCATGCGTTGAATGGTGATATCTCCATTTGCCATGCAAGCACTGAAGATCAGCTGGCTGATATCTTTACTAAGCCCTTGGATGAGAAGAGATTTAGCAAGTTGCGGTGTGAGCTAAATATCCTAGAATCTTCGAATGTTCTCTGAAATGGACACACGTCCTAACACTTATGCTGACTTGATGACTTAGATGCGCAACACACGAAGTGACATTTTTCTTCAATCAATGAAGACTAACCCTCTAAGTGTGAAGAAATCAATGAAGAAATTGATTCTCAACGCCCTATGACAATTGTGCGCGGTGTCTGAAATCAGCTTTCTTATACGGTGGGGTACGCCACCAACCAAAGTTGAAAATCTTCAATTTGAGTTTTTCTTCGTTTTTGAAATTCCTTAGTTTTTCAGATTCTTCAACTTTGCATTGTCTTCACCTTCTCTGATTTTGTTCTTTAGTTGAATATATATATATGAGTTTTATGTCCTCTACAACATTCACTTATTGCCAATTCTTCAAGTTGATTTCTTCTGCTAAGTGAATGTGATCGGACCCTTCCCCCTCTAAGATAAACTCAACCCAATCTATTCACAAATTCTTCATGTGCGTTCTAATTTGATACTCGTTCAAAATCTTCACTGTGTCCTTGATAGCTGAAGAAATTGCGAACGGAAACTTAAAATAATCTTATCTGAATTTTTGGCTTTGCCGCTCAAACCGTTCCGTATTCCATGATAATACTTATCTATTCACCCACGATCCTACAAGATCGCCACCTAACAGTATGTGGGTGACACATGTCACGTGAATGAGAAGGGCCAGGGGCACGTTCGTCCGAAATCTTCGGGCGTACAGTTTTTCACTGCCACTATAAATACCCCTGCCTCTTCCTCACTTCACTTTTACTTCGCTCGACCTCACTCCAGCTCGAGCTTCCCAAACCCTAGCGCCACCGCTACTTCATCATCGCCAGTGAGGAAGAGCTTCACTGCCTCGACCTCGTCGCCGTCATACTCGCGCCAGTTGCGGATTTCTTCACTCCGCCGCCGCCGTAGCCGCCTTCCTCTACCGAGTTAGGGCGTGGAAGATCTGAACGGACGAACTTCACTTCTACACTTCCCAGTTCGTCGTGTTCTTCACTTCGGGTAATTAAAAGCTGCTTTTACTGCCCGCTTTAATTCACGTGTTTTCTTGAAAATCTTCAAAGGTGTTTATTCTTCAAATCTTCACACACTAAACACCTCACATGATATCTGTTCTTGATTCGTTTCTCTAAGCAATGATTTTATTCAAGATTCCTCAATTGTGTGGATTTTAAAATCTGTACAACTCTGGGCCCTAAGATGAAGAACGCTTAGTGAAATTCTTCAAGACTCATCGGTTAAATTCCTCAAACCTATTCCTTTTTGAAAATCTTCTGAGAACGCGTATGACCTCTCCAAATTCCTCGCAACTATACTCTGTTCATAGGTACACATGTCCGCTGCTAAATCACTAGGTTCTCATCAACTTAACTCATTTGCAGCGTTCCTCGAAGAAAAGTTGCATACCTCTTCAGAAACTTCAGTTGCTCATATTCCTCAGTTGAAGAAAATGGGCGATGGTAAGAAGCCACAGAAGGGAGGAAAGAGGCCTGAGGTCAATACTGCATTTGAAATCCCTGAGGACATTTATGCTGGGTACTGCACACCCCCTGAGGAAGATAGAAATCAGCGCAAGGGGCGCATTCAAAAGATTGAGAGGAGATGGGCACGAGAATGGAGGGAGTACAGGTATGTTACTCCCAAGTATATGAAGAAATTCACGCTCAACCCTCCATTCTCAAGACCTCCATTGGCACCTGGCCAACTGGCGGATCCCACCAGCCTCAAGTATGGTGAGGACTATGCTAATGAATGGGCAAGGCGCCAGGCCAAACTGGCCAAGCAAGCAAAGGAAGCAGTGAAGAAATTCAATGCAGACTCTGCTGCTGCTGCTACCGCTGCTGAGGCCTCTGCTAGTCAGTCGAAGAAGGCGATGCCTAACAAGCCTGCCCACAAGTCAAGTGCTTCTCCTTCAATGCCCTCACGGCCAAGCTCCTCAGCAGTGCCCTCAAGGCATGTATCTTCAAAGCCCTCACGACAAATTCCTCAGTCTACTCCTCCTCCTCCAAAGTCCTCAATTCCTCCGACAAAGTCTTCAGCTGCTCCGATCAAATCCTCGGCACCTTTGCATCTCGCCACGTGCCAAAGGACAACCGGCATCTCTATTGCCTCAGGAGCATCTGCTAGCTCCACTACTGCACCAAGTTCCTCAGCCGGTCCATCTCTGCTGAAGAAAAGACCACTGCTGGACGAGGTCCACGACCAAGTCCTCAAAAGAAGCAGGTTGCCTTCCAAATACCCTCAGATGATGATGAGCCTGATGATGAAGAACTTGCTGAAATCATCAGGGACAGGCAAGCCAGGGCCGCTAGAGCCAAAGGCAGCAATGTGCCACTGCTATTGGATCCAAAGTTGATCCTCGACTTCATTGACTTATGGCACAAGGACCCTAACACACCTCTGCCGGAGATGAACCTCACCCCTGGTCAAAGTCATGTTTTGACTCACTTCATTGAGGAAGAGAAGTGGAAATATGAACAAGGAAGAAAACTGAAGAAAGCGCAGTACAAGAAACAACGCTACCTCAAGGACAATGTCCTCACTCTTACCCCTAAACAACTCATTGCCTTGCAAGCTGAAATCAAGAAACTGAGTGATGTTTCAATCGGTACTATGCTGATTGGAAGGGAGCAAAGGTTCGGTTCGTCAATTTGACGAAGACATTTACTTCAACTGCCACTGCTCCTATGCACGTTGAAATTCCTCAGGCTAAAGCATCTTCTCAGCCTACTGAAGAACATGCCAGCACCGCTGATGTCAGTCAGGCTGCTGAAGAAAATGAGAGTACCAGGGTTGATGACTCAATTCCAGCCACTGAAGAAATTGCCAGGGCATCCACTAGTGGTGCGCCTGAAGAAAATGAAGAAGTCAGGGCAACTGCAACAGTTGTGCCTGAAGAAACTGAACCCAAGTCCTGTGCACGTCCTGCACCTACACCAGCTCCTATCCTTCCATCTGCCCTAGATGTGAAGAAAACCAAGGCTGTAGAGCAGGCAGCGATGAAAAAGAGGAAGGCATCAGCTTCATCAGATTCTTCAGCTTCAAAGAAAATGAAGCCTTTGAAAAGTTTAGCTGAAAATCCTATTGATGCAGTTCCTGTCTCTTTCATGCCATCAAAGGACCTAGTTCCATTTGGTGAAGATTATGAGATTCCCGAGGAATCCGATAAAGAAACTCCTTCTGCTGCTTCGACAGAGCAGTTGGATGAAGAAATTGAAGTGGATAGAATCCCTTCAACCCCAGTCATCTCCTCACCTTTGCCTCAGTTCACTGCTGAAGAGGCAGGTGTTGAAGAAATGGAAGATGAGGATGTGGACATCGGCTATACCACTCCCGTACTGAATGATGATTTTTGGGAAAGTCAGCACCCCAACTCGCCATTGTTCACTCCTCTCCAAGCAATTCCTCAGTCCCCATCAGCTACTGAAGTGCATATGGGATCTGATGAACCTCGTGCAACCCCGTCCGTCCATGAAGAAATTCCAGCCACTAGTGCTGAAGAAAATGTGAATGAAGAATTGATGACCCAGGCTGCAGCTGCAGAAGAGCTTGAAATTCCTCAACATGTGGAACCTGAGATTGTGATTCCTGAGGTGGTAATGCAGATCACTGACACCCCTCAACCCAAGCCAAAGGATCCCTTCTCCAAGAAGCCAAAATTCAAGGCTGATGATTTCTTCGGTGAGCATGTATTCTTCACTGAATTAAACCCATATGACAATGCTCGTCTTAGAAGGAAGCGCTTCTGGACTGCCAGCCAGGCCAACTTCTATTCCTCAGTTCTCTTCGACAAGGACAAAGTCTTCGACCACGAGCACATTCCTCACGTGGACATGGAATATATGCCTTGCTTCACGCCGGTCCTCAGTATGCTTCACGATGCAGGTCTGCTTAACTTTTGCACTGACATAGTTGACTGGAATGAAGAGCTAATTCTTCAATTCTATGCGATGCTGCATATCACTGGTGAAGCACAACATCAACTCCTGGGTGTTGGACTGGATGACCGAAAACACTCATTACAAGGCACCTGCCTCTGAATTGCTTCGTGCCTTGCCAATCAGTCCTCCACCAGAAGGTGCTCGTTGTCTGTATGATGAGCCTGAACTCACTGACCACTATATGCAAGTGCTCATTAAGCCGCTGAAGCCTGGACAAGTCCAAAGGACCAAATTCCTCGTGAAGTATTTGCTGTATGTGCCAAGGACCATCTATGGCATTCTGACGAAGACTATCAGTCCAATCAAAGGTCATGACTCCTCTGATGAAGAAATTGTGGGGATGATGAAGAATATGCTCTTCAACATCATGCATGGCATCCCTATCAATTACCATGATTTCTTCATGAGGACTCTTGCTAATGTTGCACTTTCACCATTTGAGCTGAAGCCTTATGCTCCATGGATCATGAGATTCCTCAGATCAAGGTCTTCACTCTACTACAAGGCTTACACTCTTAACCATGGCAGCTTCTTGCCCCCGATTGAAGTCCTCAAACGGACATATTCCTCAACTGAAGGAAAGGGCAAGGCACCTGCTATTATCGATGAAGGCACTCGTCCATTGGATGGTCAGTTCCGCAAAGCTGCATCTTACTCCACCAATGATGACTCTGCCACACATGATTCTGCTGCAAATGCCACCAAGTCAAGTCCTCAAGCTACTGCTCCTCGTGTGATGACTGACCACGAACTGCTTCTAAGTCTTCAACAGAAGGTGGATCCAAACCACAAATGGGTTAAGCGTCTATTTGGTTCTATTCTTCACAACATGACCTCTACACATAATGCAGTGAAGAAAAACCATTACTACCTCCATGAAGTGTTTGATCGCACCTGGGCTATTCTGTCACATCTGTATGGTGAAGAAGATCTGAAGCAAATGGGCTTCAAAGAGGACTTTGAGTGGTCTGCTCCTCCGCCGAAGAAGCTCAAGAAGGTCAAGGTTCCTCCTTTGGTCGCAAGTTCATATTCTTCATCCCGCGAAACGGATGAGTATGAAGACTTGGACGACACTGCAGCAGGCCCTACATCGACTCAAGACCCCAATAATGCTGGCGCTCCTTCATCTTCATGATATTATTCAGGGGCGTTAGTCCTCATTTTCAACCCTTTTGGTCATTCAATGACAAAGGGGGAGAAATTTGAGTTAGTCTTCAAGCGGGTCTATTCTATATGGGCGTTTTTTTTTGCTAAGTTACAACTCTCGTTCTTTTGTTGTGTTCTTCTGCATGCTTATTCCTCATTAATGTTAATGCACGCATGCTGAATTACATCAGTCACCATATTTCATCATGCATTTCAAATTCTTCATATTATATGTCAAATGCATGTATGAATTACAAGATATAGGGGGAGATCTCCATGATTATAATCTTCAAGTGTGCCTTGCTTCAAAAGCAAATTCCTCACTATGCACATCTTCAGGGGGGGTTCTTCTATATCTTGCAATAAAATTCCTCAATATCAGTATTTAGACTTCATATGTTTAACCCCGTTGAAAACTTAACCTATATTGTCATCAATCACCAAAAAGGGGGAGACTGTAAGTGCATCTAGTGCCCCTTAGTGATTTTGGTGTGCTGAAGACTTATAGGTTAAGGGACTGATGCGTTTGTGAGTGTACACAGGTCTATAAGTCTATGAGGAGTATGATATTTACAGAGAAAGTCGACCCCTAAAAATGAAGTTCTTCATCTGAAGACTTTGGATTTCTGAAGACTTTGAAAGTGAAGAAATTGGTGTGACCTTGAAGACTTGGTAATCATTCAAGGAATATGAAGCGTGAAGACTCTTGTTTTTACTATTTCATTTTCTCTTTCTTGAGTCATAGGAAACACCGTACTGTTAAATGAGGTCGAGGAAATACTAAGGAAAAATTTCCATGTGATGCTCAACTCAAAATCCTACACCTACCAATCCTTTCGAGTTAAGCCATTGGAAATCTCACTAGTTCAGTCATATTCTTCTGTGACAGAGATGAAGTTCTTCTGGTTGCCGAGGAATTTGTTCTGACTGAGAGGTTAGGAATTCGCCAGTGCGGATTGCCTACAAAGTGAGGAACATGATAGCCCTGAGGTATTTGAGAGTCAAATATTTCGACCGTTCTTTGTGCTCTGGCATGACTGTCCCAAAATATCTACCCACCTAACGGTCATATCATTGAAGGGCATTTATGTCTTATCATGTCGGGCTGCTCCCTAGGCTATAAATAGCCGCCCCCTATAACCACTAATTGGTTGGCTGCTCCGAGAGAAACTGACACTTGTCATTTGAGAGCAACCCATCCTCCGAGGACTTTGAGTGAAAATCATCAAGTGAGGAAATCCAAAACCCAAACCTACAAACCCCAAAGTGATTGAGCATCACTGAAGAGATTGATCCTGTGTGGATCCAACGCTTGTTTCCTTTGAAGACTATGCTTCTTCCAGACGGTTAGGCGTCAAGGTTTAGAGCATCCAAGAGGAATTGTGGATCACCGAGTGACCGAGTTTGTGAAGGTTCGGAAGTCACCTGAAGACTTACCACGAGTGATTGGGCGAGGTCTGTGTGACCTTAGCTCAAGGAGAATACGGTGAGGACTGTGTGTCCGGGACTGGGTGTCCTCGAGTTTAAATACTCAGCCGCTCCAACCAGATGTACAACTGAGACAACAGTTGGAACTGGTCTACCAAATCATTGTCTTCACCGAGCTCACTGGTTTTATTTCCTCAACTCTTTGATTTCCTCATCTCTGTTGTTGTATGTTTGCTCATATCTGTTTGAAGACATTGACTGAAGACTTTCTCAATTTCCTCAGTTCAATTTCTTCAGTCTGTCCGTCTTCATCTTGTGTTATCCTGTGTTTACGCTTTCTGTACTCTGTGCTTGTCTTCATTTCATCATGATGACTATGCGTGTGTTCTGCTATGTTTACTTTTCAGTACTTATTCCGCTGCAAGTAGTTCTTCATTTAGGAATTTCCTCACCGGCAAATTCCTCAGTGAAGAATTCATAAAAATCGCCTATTCACCCCCCTCTAGTCGATATAATGCACTTTCAGATTCGCCTCTATCCCACGCTGCGACACGAAGAAATCGAGAAGCTTGCCAGAAGGCACGCCGAAAACACACTTCTCAGGGTTCAACTTGAGATTGATCTTGTGTATATTTGTGAAAGTTTCCTCCAAATCTTGCACCAATGTTGCCTTGTCCTTGGTTTTGACCTCTATATCATCCATATAGGCTTCCATATTTCTATGTAGCTGGGGCTCAAAACCAATCTGGACTGCTCTTGCAAAAGTCGAGCCAGCACTCTTCAACCAAAAAGGCATCCGTAAAAAGCAATACGTACCGCATGGGGTGACGAATGTTGTCTTCTCTTCATCTTCCTTTGACATGAAGATCTGATGATATCCGGAGTAGGCGTCGAGGAAGGACAAAAAATCACACCCGGCCATGGAGTCAACAATCTGGTCAATGCGCGGTAACGGGAAGGGGTCTTTTGGACATCCCTTATTGATATCCGTGTAATCAATACACAGCCTCCACTTCCCATTCGCCTTGCGCACCACCACCGGATTGGCCAACCACGTCGGGTGGAGTACCCCCCTCACCAAGCCTGCTGCTTCTAACTTTCTGATTTCTTCTGTGATGAATTCTTGCCTTTCCAGAGCTTGCTTCCTGACCTTCTGCTTGACGGGCCGCGCATGAGGACAGACAGCAAGATGGTGCTCAATCACTTCCCTGGGAACGCCGGGGATGTCGGAGACTTGCCATGCAAACACATCGACATTCGCCCGCAGGAAAGCGACGAGCTCGCCTTCCTATTTGCTATCAAGGAAGGAGCTTATGGTGAAAGCCCCTCCCATGTCGTCCTCCTTGACGGACACCTTCTTGGTTTCTGGTGGTGCAGATCTGGACTTCTTGCTCTTGCCAGTGGAGCTCTGTGGCACGTCCTCCGCGGGAGCACAACACTCCAAAAGGTGCGCTTGCCGGTGTGGGTGTGAGAGGTCCTACCGGCTATCTTGCCCCCCGGAGCTACATCGGCACGAGCAAGTGTCTTGGCGGCAGCCGCTGCAACTTCTTGTCGATAGAGTTGATCAGCGCATATCAACGCGTCTTTCTTGTCGGAGGGAATGGTGATGACGGTCATCGTCCCGGGCATCTTTAGCGTGTTATAGGCATAGTGTGACGCTGCCATGAACTTAGCTAGCGCTGGGCGGCCAAGGATCCCGTCGTAGGGCAAATGGATCTCGGCTACATCGAAGACGATCCTCTCTGTCCTGTAATTCAGCTCACTTCCAAATATCACGGGCAGCGTGACCATTCCCTTTGGTTGGCTTCTTCCCGGGTTGACCCCTTGAAACGTGCCCGTTTCCTCGAGGTCTCCATCAGGAATCAGCAGCCTCTTGATCACGACTGGCGTGATTAGGTTCATGCTGGCCCCACCATCGACCAGCATCTTCGTCACCTTGAGGTTGCATATTCTTGACGCAACCAACAATGGCAAGCACCCGACCGCTGTTGTGCGATCAGGGTGGTCCTCGGTGTCGAAAATGATAGGCGTGCCAGACCACTTCAGTGGCTTCCGAGCGTCAACCGATGGCTCCGCCGCTGCAATCTCTCGTGCCCACTGCTTGAGTTGGCGGTGAGAGGTGTGCAACGAGGCGCCACAGTCGACGCACATGGCCTATGTAGCTTTCTGGAACTGATGGTCGCTGGACTCATCGTCCTCGTCATGATCATCATCTTCCTGTTTCTTGTCACGGCCCCTGGCGGGCCTCTCTTGCTGGTTTTCCTTGGCGCGGCGGCCTTCTTGGTCACCACGCTTCTTGCCGGACCCTCCAGCACCGTCTTTCCCCTTCTACTTGTCCCGCCGCTCGTACTTAGCTTTTTGCTTCTCAGCAAGAAGCTCGACTTGCCGACAGTTTTGGAGGTCGTGGCCTTTGGTGCGGTGGATCTTACAGTACTGCTTGTCAGAGCTCCCCAGCTTGTCGGTAGCCGCCAAGGCCCGACAAGCAGCACACTCGGCAACCTCCTTGCCGGGGTCACTTGCCTTGGCCTTCTTGGCAGCGCCGGTGTTGTCGGACCCCTCGACGACAAGTACTGTCTTGCCCTTGCGCTTTCTGTTACGATGTTGCCCCTTCTTTGCCGGAGCGGCGGTGTCGTCTGTGGAGTCGGTTTCCGCACCGGCGTCCTCGCCGGGGTACTTCCTCCCCTCATCAGCCCGGGCACACCTATCGGCCAGGACGTAGAGTTCGGCCACATCCCTGACCTTGTTCATTGCCAGCTCTTCATGCATCTTGCGATTGCGCACAATCTGGTGGAACGCGTTTATCACGGCGGCAGGATGAACGTCTGGGATGTTGTATTGCACCCGGCTGAACTTATGGATGTACTTGCGCAGGTGAAAGTGCAACTATCGCTAGGTGGTTTTGGTAATTCATTACAACATATATCTCATTGAGCTAATACTATTTCAAGATAAATATTTCAGGAAAGATCAATGGTTGGCATGGCATGGATGAGAAAAGTGGATCCCTCAAAATGCTAGGACAAAAGGATTGGCTCAAGCTCAAAGCAGAAGACTCTACTTTTTACTTTTAGTGATCCAAGATCACATTGAGTCAATAGGAAAGCCAATACTATTAAGAGGGGGTGAGGTGTTGCTTAATGAGTTGCTTGCTCAAAGTGCTTAGTGATATGCTCCAAAGCCCTCAACTACTTTCTCATATCCACATATGTCCCAAACCAAAAGTCAAACTCAGCCCTACCGAAACTCTTTATCCGGTGCCACCGAGTTCAGTTGACATAGCCACTGCCAGAAACCCTAGTCTTTTCGGTCTCATCATAGGGATCTCGGTCTCACCGAGATGGGATTGTTATCTCTTTGTTTCCCTTCGTAACATTTTGGTCTAACCGAGATGAGCTATCGGTCCCACCGAGATTGCAATGTAAAATCTCTGTTTTCCTTTCGTAACGTTTCGGTCCCACCGAGATGAGCGAATCGGTCCCACCGAGTTTGCCTGACCAACTCTCTGGTTAGCTTATTACCAAAATCGGTCTCACCGAGTTTGGGTCTCACCGAGATTGCGCTATGCCCTAACCCTAATGATATCGGTCCCACCGAGTTGACATGTCGGTCCCACTGAAATGCCTAACGGTCACATTATGAACTAAATCGGTCTAACCGAGTTTAACAATTCGGTTCCACCGATTTTGGTAAGTTGTGTGTAACGGTTAGATTTTGTGTGGAGGCTATATATACCAATCCACCCACTCTTCATTCGAAGAGAGAGCCATCAGAACATGCCTACACTTCCAACTTGCCGTTTCTGAGAAGGAACCACCTACACCTGTGTTGAGATTAAGATCTTCCATTCCTACCACTTAAATCTTGATCTCTAGCCTTCCCCAAGTTGCTTTCCATTCAAATTTTCTTTCCACCAAATCCATATCCTGTGAGAGAGAGTTGAGTGTTGGGGAGACTATCATTTGAAGCACAAGAGCAAGGAGTTCATCATCAACACACCATCTATTACCTTTTGGAGAGTGGTGTCTCCTAGATTGGTTAGGTGTCACTTGGGAGCCTCCATCACGATTGTGGAGTTGAACCAAGGAGTTTGTAAGGGCAAGGAGATCGCCTACTTCGTGAAGATCTACCCGAGTGAGGCAAGTCCTTCATGGGCGACGGCCATGGTGGGATAGACAAGGTTGCTTCTTCGTGGACCCTTCGTGGGTGGAGCCCTCCGTGGACTCGCGTAACCGTTACCCTATGTGGGTTGAAGTCTCCATCAACGTGGATGTACGATAGCACCACCTATCGGAACCACTTATCAAAAATCACCGTGTCACCATTGAGTTTGCTTCCTCAAACTCCTCCCTTTACCTTCGTATGCAATTGTTTACATTTCGCTGCTATGCTCTTAGAATTGCATGTGTAGGTTGATTGCTTGAATTGTGCTAAGTTGCTAAAATCTGCCAAGAACTAAAATTGGGAAAACGCTAGATTTTTATTTGGTTAAGTAGTCTAATCACCCCCCTCCTCTAGACATACTTTCGGTCCTACAATTGGTATCAGAGCTTTGGTCTCCATTTGCTTTGATTTCCATAGCTTTTGGTGTTCATAGCCTTGGTCTCACAACCTAGGAGAGTATGGCGTCTAGCAAGGGAAATTACCACCATAGAGGTCCTTACTTTGATGGTACAAATTTTACTAGTTGGAAGCATAAGATGAAAATGCATATTCTTGGACATAATCGCGCTGTTTGTGCTATTGTGTCTATTGGCTTGCAAGGTGAATTCTTTGATGGGAGAGAACCGAACCGTGAAGCTATCGCGGAAGAGTTGAAGATGCTACAATACAATGCTCAAGCTTGTGATATTCTCTTCAACGAATTGTGCCCCGAAGAATTCAACAAAATCAGCCGTCTTGAGAATGCAAAGGAAATTTGGGATACTTTGATTGACATGCACGAAGGTACCGACTCCGTCAAGGAATCCAAATTGGATGTGTTTCAAAGTCAACTTGACAAGTTCAAAATGAAGGATGGTGAAGGCGTCGCTGAGATGTATTCTAGGCTTGCTCTCATCACAAATGAGATTGCCGGCTTAGGATGTGAAGAGATGATCGACAAATTCATCATCAAGAAGATCCTAAGAGCCTTGGATGGAAAATATGATACCGTGTGCACATTGATCCAAATGATGCCCAATTACAAGAATCTCAAACCAACGGAGGTCATTGGAAGAATTGTTCCTCATGAGATGTCAATCAAGGATAAGGAAGAGCTCCACAACAAGTCAAGTGGTGCTTACAAAGCCTCATGTGAAGCTCCCACATGATCAAGTGAGAAACAAACCTTCAATGAAGAATTGAGCCTAATGGTGAAGAACTTCAACAAGTTCTACAAGAATAGAAGCAAGGAAAGAATTTCCAAGACAAGGTCCTACAATGACAAAGATCTTCGAGTCGTGAGCGTAATTAGTACAATTGTGGAAGACCCAGACACTACTCCAATGAGTGTACGGCTCCCTACAAAAGAAGAGAAGATTCTCCAAAAAGAAGGAGTAGAAGAGAAGAATCACCACCAAGAGAAAGGAAGAGTAGAGATGATCGCTATGAACGAAGAACATCCCGGAGAAGCAAGGATTCGGAAAGGAAGGACAAATCATCAAAGAGCTACACAAAACAAAGACATCAAGCTCATGTTGGTGAATGGGTATCCAGCTCGGACACTGACCATCACTCCGAGAGAAGCTATCACTCTGACTCCGAATATACTCAATATGAAGGTGTTGACGGTCTAGCACTTGTGTCAACCAACTTCTATGATATATTTGAATCACCAAATGAAGGTGTTGGAAGTTCTTCTTACATTGCCAAGCGTTTACTCTTATCTAATTACATGCCACAAGTCAAGTCTAGTAATAAGAACAAGAAAGATTCTCCTTCTAGTAGTAACAATAATCATGCTAAATCCAATATTGTTGCTTCTAGTAGTTCTCTTTATTCAACTAATGATTCTCTTATCCAAGTTACACTTGAGCATGAAAATAGCTTATTGAAGGGAATCATAGAGAAAGGCGTTTACAAGAGCCTTGCTGGAAGCAAGCAATTTGAGGAAATTGTATGCAAGCAAGGAAGGCACCGGAAGAATCAAGGTGTTGGTTTTGAACGAAAGTTCAATGCCAATGGAGTTGAGTGGGAAGAGGATCAATACCCCAAGACAAAGTTTGTTCCTCAATAAGAGAAGTATGATCCCACTTCTTTCAAAGGAACACAAGCTCAAGATGATCTTCCGCCAGAAGACCACAAGCAAAAAGGCAAGGACAAGCTTCAAGAGGAGATTGATGCATTTGAAGAAGCTCCTAAGGCCTTGGTCAAGTGGATTCCCAAGACTACATCAAGTACTACTTCATCAAGTACGACTACAACTCCAAGGATTCCCATCAAGATGATGTGGATCCCAAAGAAGAAGAACTAGAGTGTTCTTGAGGGTGACTCCGCCAACATACTTCACTCTTATAATTTTGGCAAGGATAAGTGCAAACAACCTCCACATCTTGCATTGATCCAAGGAGTCACAAACCCTCTTGTTGGTAAGACAAGGGACAAGGTAACCTAATGCTTTCATGGACATCATCTTGCGTGTGCATCACTCTATGTATATGGAGATCCTTGTTTGTTCCTTGTGGGACTAACCCGTGTAGGTATTGAAAGTGCAACTCACTCCAATGGATTGCTCCAAATGATCTACAACAACATTGAGCATCCACATCTTCAACACCTACATGAAGTCATCATCGATAAAACCCAAGGTTAGTTCATCCCTCTTAAGGGGGATATCACATCTAGGGGGATCTTTACTCTAAAGTATTGAGCTAAAGCAACTCTAATGATGTGAACACAACAATACTTTATGTAAAAGTGGTAACCCCACTTGTGCTTAAACGATGAGTATGACCTATGATCAAATGTTCTCATTTGACTCCTAAGTCAATATACCCATATATAGATGACCTAGTCATCGCTAATAGTTTGATAGATGCTAGAATTGGTTGTGCATGCTTTGTCACATATTTCATTTGCCATTTTATTGTGTGGGCATGTCGTTTGCATATTTTACTCATTCGAGGACATCCACTTGTTGTTTTGTATGTTTGGGTTTATTTTCTTTGACCAAGTGGATGAACAAGAATGCCTAAGTACCGTTGAGGGAGTCCTGGATTAGGGGGTGTCCGGATAGCCGAACTATCACCGTTGGCCGGACTCCTGGACTATGAAGATACAATTTTGAAGACTTCGTCCCGTGTCCGGATGGGACTTTCCTTGGCGTGGAAGGCAAGCTTGGCGATATGGATATGTAGATCTCCTACCGTTGTAACTGACTCTGTGTAACCCTAGCCCTATCCAGTGTCTATATAAACCGGAGGGTTTTAGTCCGTAGGACAAACAACAATCATACCATAGGCTAGCTTCTAGGGTTTAGCCTCTCTGATCTCGTGGTAGATCCACTCTTGTACTACCCATATCATCAATATTAATCAAGCAGGAGTAGGGTTTTACCTCCATCGAGAGGGCCCGGACCTGGGTAAAAACATCATATCCCTTGTCTCCTGTTACCATCCGCCTAGACGCACAGTTCGGGACCCCCTACCCGAGATCCGCCGGTTTTGACACCGACATTGGTGCTTTCATTGAGAGTTCCTCTGTGTCGTCATCCTTAGGCTCCTTCGATCATCAATAATGACGCGATCGAGGGTGAGACTTTTCTCCCCGGAAGATCTTCATATTCGGCGGCTTTGCACTGCGGGCCAATTCACTTGGCCATCTGGAGCAGATCGAAAGCTACGCCACTGGCCTTCAGGTCAGATTTGGGAGTTTGAACTACACGGCCGCCATCCGCGGAGACTTGATCTTTAACGGATTCGAGCCACAGCCAAGCGCGCGCACTGTCTCGATGGGCATGATCTAGCTCTGCCGCCGAACAGTGCCCTGGAGGCCGCACCAACGTCCGCTCCGACCCTTAGCTCGGAGCCGACTCCGCCGATCGAGGATGAGTGGCTGGACACCGCCTCGGGGGCTACGATCTCTACGGAGATTGAGCCGAACTCCATCCCTGTCCTTTGCGAAGACCGTGACTCCAAGGTGCCGGATTCCTCTCGGGACTCCGAACCCCCCGCGCCCCTGCCAACCGAATCCAATTGGGCGCCGGTTATGGAGTTCACTGCCACGGACATCTTTCAGCACTCGCCCTTTGGCGACATCCTGAATTCCCTAAAGTCTGTCTCTTTATCAGAGAGCCTGGCGGACTACGGTCAGGAAGGTTGGGATGCGGATGACGAAGAAATTCAACGCCCACCCACCACCCACTTTGTAGCCACTGCCGATGATTTAACCGACATGCTCGACTTCGACCAAGACATCGGCGATATGGACGGCGATCTTTGAGACGACCAAGAACCAGCGCCTACAGGGCACTGGAAGGCCACCTGGTCATACGACATATACATGGTGGACATCCCAAAAGATGGGAACGGCGATGGAACAGCGGAGGATGACCCCTCCAAGAAACATCCCAAGTGCCGGCGTCAGCGGCGCCGCTCTAAATCCCGCCAAAGCAAAAACGGTGATTCCGGAACGGGAGATAATAACACCCCGGACAGTGCCGAAGACAACCTCCTCCAGCAGGATTCAGCACATGAGGAGGGAGAAGCCAGCCCTCATGATAGAGCGGCAGACAGGGAGGTGGAGGACGATAATTATATGCCTCCCTCCGAAGATGAGGCAAGCCTCGATTGACGGCATTTAATATGTCGTGCCTGAGGATCCCTCCGAACAGGAGCGTCTCAAACGCAGGCTTATGGCCACGGCAAGCAGCCTCAAGAAAAAGCAGCAGCAGCTTAGAGCTGACCAAGACTTGCTAGCTGACAGATGGACTGAAGTCCTTGCAGCCGAAGAGTACGAACTCGAACGCCCCTCCAAGAGATACCCAAAACGTAGGCTGCTACCCCAATTAGAGGAGGAAGCACCCAAACCTACATCACCAGCGCATGATGCGGCCGACCGGCCACCCCGTGGCCGCGACAGAGAGGCCTCTAGGCCATCCATTCAAGCCGCACCCCGGCGCCGTTCAAAAAGTACCAAGGCACGGGGAAACGCGCCAAACCTGTGAGACATATTGGAGGACAAGGAAAGGCAAACAAGATCGATCTACGGATCGCGTGGGCGCCCCATGACACGTGATGATAACCGTCACGCCGGATACAACAAGTCCGGCCGGTCCGAACACTATAGACAAAGCTCATTTGAGCTGCGTCGTGATATAGCTCAATACAGAGGCGCCGCACACCCACTATGCTTCACAGACGAAGTGATGGATCATCAAATCCCCGAGGGTTTCAAACCCGTAAACATTGAATCATACGATGGCACAATAGATCCTGCGGTTTGGATCGAGGACTACCTCCTCCATATCCACATGGCCCGCGGTGATGATCTACATGCCATCAAATACCTCCCACTCAAGCTTAAAGGACCAGCTCGGCATTGGCTTAACAGCTTGCCAGCAGAATCAATTGGTTGTTGGGAGGACACGAAGCCGCATTCCTTGATAACTTCCAGGCACATATGTGCGACCACCGACACCGATGACCTCAGCCACATAATTCAGCAGCGGAAGAATCGGCGGACAATTACGACACGGTTCCTCACCAAGAAAAATCAAATCATTGACTGTCCGGATGCAGAGGCCCTTGCAGCCTTCAAACATAACATCCGTGACGAGTGGCTTGCCCGGCACCTAGGACAGGAAAAGCCGAAATCCATGGCAGCCCTCACAACACTCATGACCCGCTTTTGCGCGGGAGAGGAAGCTGGCTAGCTCGTAGTAACAACTTGACCAAAAACCCTGGTAGTTCGGATACCAAGGACAGCAATGGCAGGTCGCGTCGCAACAAGCACAAGCACCGCATTAACGGTGATAATACTGAAGACACGACAGTTAATGCCGGATTCAGAGGCTCTAAACCCGGTCAGCGGAAAAATACGTTCAAAAGAAATGCTAAGGGCCCTTCCAATCTGGACCGAATACTCGATCGCTCGTGCCAAATACATGGCACCCCCGAAAAACCAGCCAACCACACCAACAGGGATTGTTGGGTCTTCAAACAGGCACGCAAGTTAAATGCCGACCTCAATGACAAGGGGCTGCATAGCGATGACGAGGAGGAGCCCCGTCCGCCGAACAATAGAGGACAGAAGGGCTTCCCCCCACAAGTGCGGACGGTGAACATGATATACGCAACCCACATACCCAAAAGGGAGCGGAAGTTTGCACTAAGGGACTTATATGCGATGGAGTCAGTCACCCCACAGTACAACCCATGGTCCTCCTGCCCAATCACCTTTGATCGAAGGGACCTCCCCACTAGCATCCGCCACGGCGGATTCGCCGCATTGGTTCTTGACCCAATCATCAACGGATTTCACCTCACTAGAGTCCTGATGGACGGCGGTAGCAGCCTGAACCTGCTCTATCAGGATACAGTGCGCAAAATGGGCATAGACCCCTCAAGGATTAAACGCACAAAGACGACCTTTAAAGGCTTCATACCAGGTGTATAGGCTAATTGTACAGGCTCAGTTACACTCGAAGTGGTCTTCCGATCCCCGGATAACTTCCAAAGCGAAGAGTTAATCTTCAACATAGTCCCGTTTCGCAGCGGCTATCACGCACTGCTTGGACGAACCGCATTTGCAAAGTTCAATGCGGTGCCGCACTACGCATACCTCAAGCTCAAGATGCCAGGCCCTCGAGGAGTAATCACGGTCAATGGAAACACCGAACCCTCTCTCCGAACGGAGGAGCATACGGCGGCCCTCGCGACGGAGGTGCAAAGCAACCTCTCACAGCAATTCTTGGGTCCGGCTACTAAACGTCCGGACACCGCCAAGCGCGCCCGGAGTAACCTACAACAAGACCGCCTGGCACGATCAGCTCACGCGTAGCAATCCAGCCCCAACCCCAGCCCTCGTGAACTTGCGAAGCCAGTACAACGCGTACATAACTACGCTCTGGAGATACCATGGACATAAGGGGAGGGGCACGACCACGGAACGCCCAGAATGCGGCTCAACCGCACTAGGGGCTCCCGATTGCGTCATTCTTTTTCTTTCTTCTTTTTTCTTACTTTTAGGACTCCGTTTTCCAGAAGCCCTGTCCGGCACTAGAATTGCCGAATTCACGATGCAACAGCCAGGGAAGCAGAAAGCTACGTCGAGTGTCCAGGTGGTCTCTATTACGAGCATTATACCTGTTTTACATACCATCCCAGAAGCGTGCCCACGGAGGGGACATGTTAAATAGTCCCATCCCTTGCTTATCGCACTATTTGTATCGTTCTCGCTTTCATTGCAGTACCTTTTGAATAAACAATACATAGCTTTTGCCTATTATTGCACTCCGTTCTTTATCTATATATATGTTCATTCATGACATGCTGCACCCGTACACTTTGGTACGGCCAATACACCAGGGGCTTAAGTACCCCAAAAATATGGTGTGATAAGTCCGAACACTTTCACAAGTGCGGCACCCCGAACTTATAGCATTATATGGATTGGCTCCGAATCATGTCTTGGGTCAATAGTTGGGTTTGCTCGGCTCCCATGTTTTGGTACCTTAGGTTCCGTTATATCAGCTAAGGTAGCGCTGGGAGAAACACTGCCCCGGTTGAGCTGGGTTAAGCACCTCAGTGGAGAAAGCTAAAACTGACCGTCATGATAGGGCGGGAGCCGGTCGCTGTTCGAGAGGTTTTTTCGGGTCCCTAAAGACTTATGCCGCTTAGAGCGAGGAGTCGGCATTGTCCAGCCAAGGCATGGATAGCACCCCGAACTCGGTCTTCCAAATACTAGGGGCTTCGCCGAAATTTAAAATTATAGAATTCTATGGCTAAATGAGAGTGTTCAAGCACTATAGTCCGGTTGCCTTGTTCGTTGCGTTGAATGCCTCCCACAAAGGACCCAAGAATGGGAACAAGAGCGTTCAAGTTTATCCCGAACACCCCAGCACTCGTGGCATGGGGGCTGAAGCCAACGACTTGCCATCTCTCAAATTTGATAAATAGCCGCACAGAAGGTAATATTTTAAATTCACAAGCGTTGCTTAGCGCATATGAACAAGTTTTCAGCGTACAGGATAACAAATGCGAGTCTACTCAAAAATAATATCTTTATAACATTCATCCGCTATAAGGCAGGCACCCTTCAGGACGCCCTCATAATACATTTCGGGCTTGCGATGCTCCTTGCCCAGCGGTGGCCCGTCCGTCACAAGCTTCTTAGCATCCAACTTGCCCCAGTGCACTTTAGCACGGGCAAGGGCCCGACAGGCACCTTCAATGCGCATGAGCGCTTGATGACTTCAATCCATGGACAAAGGCGTCCACCAGCCGCAGACTAGCCCGAATTAGCTCCTGTGCATGGCTTCAGAGGCCACATCCGAACTATGAGGCCCTTCATGGCCTGTTCGGCGACCTTAGGAGCTCGACCAGCTGCTTCAGCTGGTCGCTCAGGGGCACCGGGTGTCCGGCCTCAGCATACTGAGACCAGAACACCTTTTCCGTCGAGCTCCCCTCCTCGGCGCGGTAGAACGCGGCAGCATCAGACACACTGTGGGGCAGATCTGCGAATGCTCCTGGAGAGCTCCGGATTCGGGTAAGTAATAGATAATTCACTTTCACATGCTTGCTTTGCATAAAGAATGCCCTACCCGCCGCTATCTTCTTTAATGATTCAATTTCCTGGCGGGCTTTTTGGGCTTCGGCCTTAGCGGCTTTGGCACTCTCAAGAGCCGAGGCGAGCTCTGACTCTTGAGTCTTCGAGTCACACTCCAAACTCTCGTTTTTTTCCACGAGAGCCTGGAGCTCTTGCCGCACCTCCGCCACCCGCGCCTCTTGCTTCTCTCACTCGGTGCGCTCCGCGGCCGCTTTGCTTTCGGTCATGGACACCGCTTCCTTCAGGGTCGCCACCCCATTCGTGGCCCCTACAATACCCACGTTAGTCCTGTCATTTTTGCAACCAAAACCTTTATATAAGGTATTACTTTAATAAGGTGTTACTTAACTTCCTTGTCCTCGAGCTGCTTCTTGGCAAGGCCGAGCTAGATTATCGGACCGCTCGAATCTACGCTTCAATGCATTGACCTCCATGATCAAGGTCTGGCAGAGGTCGGCAGTAGCCTGCATTCCCATATTGACATACTTATGTTAGACTCCTGCGTATATCTTTTAGATCCTCACCGGCTTTTCTTTCCGAACACCGAACTAAGCATCAGGGGCTACTATCTATGCGGTAATATTTTTACATATTCTAAACTTACCTCAAAGCCTTGTTAGAAGGCTGGTGCAGGCTTGATCAGCCCGCTCTTGGCGGATGAACTTTCGGATCACCACACTCATAACGGTGTGGTGCTCCTCGTCGATGGAGGCGCCGTTAAGCGCCTCCAAGAAGCTATCCAGTGCCTCCAGATGGACGGAGGTCATCGGCGTCGCGATCTTACCCTTCTTACGAAGGGGCGCTTGCGAGACTTGGAACCACCGAAGGTTCGATGCGAGTCCGGCAAGACAGGGCCGGACTTAGAGCCCTCTGGGGTTTTGCCCCCTTTGCGCTCGGAGTCCGGGAGGTCACCTTGCGGCTCCTCCAGGACCACCTCCTCCTGACTGGGCCCCTTTCGGGACTCCACCGCGGTGTCGTCTGCGTAACGAGGGGAGGAGGCGGTCGGAAGTGAAGTGCTATTCACATCCGACGAATTCAGGGAGCCGCTTGACGAAGCGGCGAGCTCGTCTTTGGGCGGGCTACATGGTTATATTCGGCATTAGAAGACACTATGCGACAAATAAAAAGTCATGAGCTATTCCGGAGTCCGGACACTTACAATCTCGCCAGGGGCTTGGCCCTTGGTGGCCACTCCTCCTCGTCATTGTCGGCGTTGGTGGAGAAGTCCGGAGGAAGAGTCCTTCCTTTCTTGGACCCTCCGGCCTCCCCGGTCGGGGCGGCCTTCCTTTTCCTCTCTTCCCCTGCTGGGGGAGAGGCTTCGTTTTCCTCCTCCTTGTCCTCAGGGGAGGATTCCGCCTCAGAGTCGTTGGACGATGAGTCCGACAGCACCTGGCGCCCGGAGCTCCTTCGAGTTCCCGTGGCCTTCTTCTTGGCCTTCTTCTCCGGCACCACATGAGGTGTCGGAACCAGCAGCCCCGTCAATCGAGCGTCCGCTGGGTCTTCTGGCAATGGGGCCGGACACTTAATCTATCCGGACGTCTTCAGCCAGTCCTGTCAAAGGTTAGGGAGTTTTAGATCCAGCATAGAGTCAAACTATGAAAAAAAGAGTCCCATAAAGGGTAAAATAACTTACCTCGCTGGCTTGACGCTGCGAGCTGAATCCGCGATCTACGGTAGCGGATGCGGGAGCTTCGGCGCCCTTGAACAACACCTTCCAGGCATCTTCGTACGTAGTGTCGAAGAGTGGGCTCAAGGTTTGGTGTTGTGCCGGATCAAACTCCCACAAATTGACGGCCCGTTGCTGGCATGGGAGAATCCGGCGGATGAGCATCACCTGGATTACGTTGACAAGCTTGAGATTCTTGTCCACCAGGTTTCGGACGCAGGTTTGGAGTCCGGATAGCTCTTCCGAATCACCCCACGTCAGGCCCGTCTCTTTCCATGATGTGAGCCATGTGGGGAAGCCAGATCAGAATTCGGGGGCCGCCGCCCATTGAGAGTCGCACGGCTCGGTGATGTAGAACCATGCCGATTGCTACCCCTTTATGGTGTCCACAAAGGAGCCCTCGGGCCATAGGACGTTGGCCATCCTGCCCAGCATGTCACCTCCGCACTCCGCTTGGCGGCCGCTCACTACCTTCGGCTTGACATTGAAGGTCTTCAGCCATAAGCCGAAGTGGGGCTGGATGCAGAGGAAGGCCTCGCACACGACGATAAATGCCGAGATGTTGAGGATGAAATTCGGGGCCAGATCATGGAAATCCAGGCCGTAGTAGAACATGAGCCCCCGGACAAATGGGTGAAGTGGAAACCCTAGTCCGCGGAGGAAGTGGGGGAGGAACACCATCCTCTCATGGGGCCTGGAGGTGGGGATGAGCTGCCCCTTATTGGGGAGCCGATGTGCGATGTTGTCGGACAAGTATATGGCCTTCCGCAGCTTTTTGATGTGCCCCTCCGTGACGGAGGAGGCCATCCACTTGCCTCCCGCTTCGGACATAGTTGGAGAAGGTTGATGTAGGGTGTGCGGACTTGGTATTTGGAGCTCGAGTCTTGGCGGAAATGGATGAGCAAAGGAGGAAGAAGGAGTAGGTGAAAAGGTGGATCCTTATCCCCTTGAATGGACGGACGAAACTATGCGTCCCCCGCCAGCCTGGTAAAACTCGCGTATCTCCCAAGCGTCGTAATGGATGGCGCGGTTGGGTTACCCACATCCGTATTGATGGGAATCCCGGAATAAGGGGGCACGATCTCCGCTTTGATAAGACGTGCCAAGGAAACCGCCTCGCTAAACGCGCTGAGGTGGAACAAGAAAACGATTCAGATAAAGACACGGCCGTGGTGTGATGTCACGCCATGGAATATGTCGACAGAGATCTGTGCAAAGGTTATTCTCTCTACGGTGGTATGTGGAACTTGTTTTGCGAGCGGACACAATCCTTGTGTTCAAAATCTTCTATGAAGTATTCGGAGGAGGAACCCACCTTGCAATGCCGAAGACAATATGCGCGCCGGACTAGTCATCATTGAAGCCTGGTTCAGGGGCTACTGAGGGAGTCCTGGATTAGGCGGTGTACGGACAGCCGAACTATCACCGTTGGCCGGACTCCTGGACTATGAGCATACAAGATTGAAGACTTCGTCCCGTGTCCGGATGGGACTTTCCTTGGCGTGGAAGGCAAGCTTGGCGATACGGATATGTAGATCTCCTACCGTTGTAACCAACTCTGTGTAACCCTAGCCCTATCTGGTGTCTATATAAACCGGAGGGTCTTAGTCTGTAGGATGAACAACAATCATACCATAGGCTAGCTTCTAGGGTTTAGTCTCTCTGATCTCGTGGTAGATCCACTCTTGTACTACCCATATCATCAATATTAATCAAGCAGGAGTAGGGTTTTACCTCCATCGAGAGGGCTCGAACCTGGGTAAAAACATCGTGTCCGTTGTCTCCTGTTACCATCCGCCTAGACGAACAGTTCGGGACCCCCTACCCGAGATCCGCCGGTTTTGACACCGACAACCATCTCTAGCTATCTATGTTTTTCTCATCTCGAAATCTATTCAGTCTACATCACCAAGATTGATAAAGTCAGATTCAAACCACTCTATGTGAGGAGCACTCGGAGTCCCTGATTTGTTATAGACTTAAACTTCCAAAACCTCTTTGTGCATTTCGGTCTGACCGAGAAATCCATTTCGGTCACACCGAGTTCACTAAGTTTATCTAGGATTTCACCTCGGTGCAACCGATTAGAACTCCTCGGTCACACCGAGTTGTAGTAACTGTTCACAGTTTTGCATCTCGGTGCCAATGAGTTGTTCCACTCGGTCACACCGACAGGGTCAGGTTATAAATACCGATGGGTCAAATTTTGGAAATTTCTCCGAAACCATTCACCCACGCGTAATCTGCTCTGCCTCCAAGGGTCTCTGGATCGTCTTCTCGCCGCCAGCGACCTCCCACCGCTGGACTCCTCCGTCGTCAACAGAAATCAACTCCACCTATGCCGCCCTATCAAGTGCATCGCTGGATAGGGTATGAATTTGTCTCTTTGTGCTATTCCTTAACTCCGATTCCTAGCACATTGCATTACCATGACTCTTGCCACGTGTGAAATCATCCTGTCTAGCTAAAACATCCCGTAGGATAGATTTGATCTGAAAATTTAGGGTTAGGTTTCCGCCGAATTCATCTCGGACCGACCGAGTTGTTGAAATCGGTTCCACCGATTTGGCTTAGGCCATTGACATGCGATTCTCGGTCTGACCGAAAATTGCAGATCGGTGTGACCGAGTTCGATTCTTTCTGAAACCCTAGCAGTCTCGATGCCACCGAACTGAGACTCCGTCTGACCGAGATCACTAGTTTAGGTTCCAAAAGCTGCTTCGGTATCACCGACTTTACAAATCGGTAGCTCCGAAATGCTTTCTGTGGAAAACTAAAGTAAGTTTTTGAATCAATTGTTTTGCAAAATCTCTAAACCTTGTGATGCTCATCTACTCTACCTCATCTACAACCTATTCACAGGGTCTGCTGACAGTTATGATTGAAGATGTCTAATCAAAGTGACAGTCAGAACAAGTCAGAGGAGCAGGCTCAGATAAGTGAGGGCACTAGTCCCTCAAGCAGCTATGATGATGGAAGCAGAAGCACACCTAGTAACTTGCCCAAGGCAGCTACTAGGACAAGGAAGAAGAGAACTTCAGATTCTGAAGATGAGGACTACATTGCAGCTGAGGATGAGGCCACCTCAAAGAAGAAAGTGATCAAGAAAGAGTTTGGAATTGCAGCTTCAACAAAGCCTGGAATGAACAGAAAAGCTCCAGCAAAGAGAGTTCCTATGCTCAAGGTCAGAGAATCCACTCAAGAAGCTTTGGGATCTGAACCCAAAGAGGAAGTTGTGGTTGAGAAGAAGAGGAAAGAAAGGGCCAAGAAAACTATGGCCAGAGTTGTTGGAAAGCCCTCAATGATGGAAGAAGAGGAAGAGGTTGCTGCACCAGCACCTAAAGCTCAGAAGCTGATGGGAGATGCTATAAGATCAGGGGCTGCTCCATCTAAGCCCAAAGATGCTCCCAAGGCTGCTGCTCCTAAGCCCAAGTCTGCACCCAAGAGCAACTTCAGGAGGAAGTGGAGGAGAAGAAGGGCAAGTCTACCACAGATGCTTTTCATAGAGTGCCCAGGAGCCAGAGGTCTGCTGCAGTGCATGTCATAGATACAAGAGCTACTACATCAGCACCAACTGCGACAACGTCAGTTCCACCAGCTCCAGCATCAGCTCCACCAGCTCCAGCTTCATCGACAGATGCCTTCGTCCTTGGAGTCATCTCAACGCCTCCTCATTAAGACCAAGCCTGAGAGTCGTTTAGCAATACGCATTTTTTATGAACTTTTTGGTAACTTGTTGCCAAAGGGGGAGAAAATGTATAGATCATAGTCTTTGAGAGAGAGAGATAGAGAGAGAGAGAGAGTTGCTTTTTGGTCTCTCTTTGATTTGCTTGAACTTTATTGGTTGCTTGCTTGATACACTATGTCGATTGTGTGATACTTGGATGATCATGCGATTGAGCATATGCTACCTTAATGCTTGTTGGATGATATTATCTCTTATATACTTTTATGATCATATACTTGCTTGGTGATGAGTGCATGCTTTTAACTTCTATCATTTTGAGCGCTCCACCAAGTTGAATGTGACATGGAAGAGTAACCCATGATCCTAACACACTGTGCATTTGCAGTCCAAAGCAAATTTTAAATAATGCACAAATTTAGGGGGAGCTCTTGCTTATCACATACTTCTCAAAGCGACGATGTTTTTCAATCTTATTATAATTTGTCAAAGCTTTGATCTATATGTTGTCATCAATTACCAAAAAGGGGGAGATTGAAAGTGTAACTATCCCTGGGTGGTTTTGGTAATTCATTACAACATATATCTCATTGAGATAATAATATTTCAAGATTAATATTTTCGGAAAGCTCAATGGTTGGCATGGCATGGATGAGAAAAGTGGATCCCTCAAAATGATAAGGACAAAAGGATTGGTTCGAGCTCAAAGCACAAGACTCTACTTTTTACTTTTAGTGATCCAAGATCACATTGAGTCAATAGGAAAGCCAATACTATTAAGAGGGGGTGAGGTGTTGCTTAATGAGTTGCTTGCTCAAAGTGCTCAGTGATATGCTCCAAAGCCCTCAACTACTTTCTCATATCCACATATGCCCCAAACCAAAAGTCAAACTCGGCCCTAACAAAACTCTTTATCCGGTGCCACCGAGTTTAGTTGACATAGCCACTGCCAGAAACCCTAGTATTTTCGGTCTCACCGATAGGGATCTCGGTCTCATCGAGATGGGATTGTAATCTCTCTGTTTCCCTACGTAACATTTTGGTCCAACCGAGATGAGCGATCGGTTCCACCGAGATTGCAATGTAAACTCTCTGTTTCCCTTTCGTAATGTTTCGGTCCATCTGAGGGAGTCCTGGATTAGGGGGTGTCCGGATGGCCGGACTATGACCTGTGGCCGGACTCCTGGACTATGAAGATACAAGATTGAAGACTTCGTCCCGTGTCTGGATAGGACTTTCCTTGGCGTGGAAGGCAAGCTTGGCGATACGGATATGTAGATCTCCTTCCATTGTAACCGACTCTGTGTAACCCTAACCCTCTCCGGTGTCTATATAAACCGGAGGGTTTTAGTCCGTAGGACGAACAACAATCATACCATAGGCTAGCTTCTAAAGTGTAGCCTCTCTGATCTCGTGGTAGATCTACTCTTGTACTACCCATATCATCAATAATAATCAAGGAGGAGTAGGGTTTTACCTCCATCGAGAGGGCCCGAACCTGGGTAAAAAACATCGTGTCCCTTGTCTCCTGTTACCATCCGCCTAGCCGCACAGTTCGGGACCCCCTACCCGAGATCCGCCGGTTTTGACACCGACATTGGTGCTTTCATTGAGAGTTCCTCTGTGTCGTCACCTTTAGGCCCGATGGCTCCTTCGATCATCAACAACGATGCGGTTCAGGGTGAGACTTTTCTACCCAGAGAGATCTTCATATTCGGCGGCTTTGCACTGCGGGCCAATTCGCTTGGCCATCTGGAGCAGATTGAAAGCTACGCCCCTTGCCATCATGTCAGATTTGGAAGTTTGAACTACACGGCCGACGTCCGCGGAAACTTGATCTTTGACAGGTTCGAGCCACAGCCAAGCGCGCCGCATTGTTACGATGGGCATGATCTAGCTCTACCGCCGAACAGTGTCCTGAAGGCCGCGCCAGTGTCTGCTGCGACCCTTAGCTCGGAGCCGACTGCGCCTATCGAGGACGGGTGGCTGGACACCGCCTCGGGGGCTGCAATCTCTACGACGATCAAGCCGAACACCATACCTGTCCTTTGCGAAGCTCGTGACTCCAAGGTGCCGGACTCCTCTCCGGACTCTGAACCTTCCGCACCCCTGCCAATCAAATCCGATTGGGCGCCGATCATGGGGTTCACTGCCGCGGACATCTTTCACTAAAGTCTCTCTCTTTATCAGGAGAGCCCTGGCCGGACTATGGTCAGCAAGGTTGGGATGCAGACGACGCAGAAATTCACAGCCCACCCACCACCCACTTCGTAGCCACTGTCGATGATTTAACCGACATGCTCGACTTCAACTCCGAAGACATCGACGGTATGGACGACGATGCAGGAGACGAACAAGAACCAGCGCCTACACGGCATTGGAAGGCCACCTCGTCATATGACATATACATGGTGGACACCCCAAAAGAAGGGAACGGCGACGGAACAACGGAGGATGACCCCTCCAAGAAACAGCCTAAGCGCCAAGCGTCGTGACGCCGCCTCTAAATCCCGCCACAGCAAAAGCGGCGATTCCGGCAATCAAGACAATAACAGCCGGACGGTGAAGACAACCCTCTAGCAGGATTCAGCACAGGAGGATGGAGAAGCCAGCCCTCATGAGAGAGCGGCAGACAGAGAGGTAGATGACGATAATTACATGCCTCCCTCCGAAGACGAGGCAAGCCTCTATGACGACGAATTTATCGTGCCTGAGGATCCGGTCGAACAAGAGCGTTTCAAACACAGGCTTATGGCACGGCGAGCAGCCTCAAGAAAAAACAGCAACAGCTTAGAGCTGACGAAGACTTGCTAGCCAACAGATGGACTGATGTCCTTGCGGCCGAAGAGTACGAACTCGAACGCCCCTCCAAGAGCTACCAAAAACGCAGGTTGCTACCTCGATTAGAGGAGGAAGCACCTAGACCTACATCACCAGCGCATGATATGGCCGACCGGCCACCTCGTGGCCGCGACAGAGAGGCCTCTCGGCCCTCCACTCAAGCCGCACCCCGGCGTCGCTCAAAGAATACAAAGGCACGGGGAAATGCGCCAGACCTGCGAGATATATTGGAGGACAGGGCAAGGCAAACAAGATCGATCTATGGATCGCGTGGGCGCCCCACAACACGTGACGATAACCGTCATGCCGTTTATGGTAAATCCGCCGTCAACACAACAAACAAAGCTCGTTTGAGCTACGTCGTGATATAGCCCAATCTGTAGGCGCCAAGACACCCACTATGTTTCACAGATGAAGTAATGGATCATCAAATCTCTGAGGGTTTCAAACCCGTAAACATCGAATCATACGATGGCACAACAGACCCTGCGGTATGGATCGAGGATTATCTCCTTCATATCCACATGGACCGCGGTGATGACCTACACGCCATCAAATACCTCCCACTCAAGCTTAAAGGACCAGCTCGGCATTGGCTTAACAGCTTGCCAGCATAATCAATTGGTTGTTGGGAGGACCTGGAAGCCGCATTCCTCGACAATTTCCAGGGCACCTATGTTCGACCACCAGACGCCGATGACCTAACCCACATAATTCAGCAGCTAGAGGAATCGGCCAGACAATTCTGGACACGGTTCCTAACCAAGAAAAATCAAATAGTCGATTGTCCAGACGCAGAGGCCCTTGCAGCCTTCAAGCATAACATCATGACGAGTGGCTTGCCCGGCACCTAGGACAGGAAAAGCCGAAATCCATGGCAGCCCTCACGACACTCATGACCCGCTTTTGCGCGGGAGAAGACAGCTGGCTAGCTCGTAGTAAGAACATGACCAAGATCCTTGGTAATTCAATAACCAAGGACAGCATAGGCAGGTCGCGTCGCAACAAACAAAAGCGCCACATTAACAGTGACAATGCTGAGGATACGGCAGTTAATGCCGGATTCAGAGGCTCTAAACCCGGTTAGCGGAAAAAGCCATTCAAAACAAATACTCCGGGCCCATCCAATTTGGACCGAATACTCGATCGCTCGTGCCAGATACACGGCACCCCCGAAAAACCAGCCAACCACACCAACAGGGATTGTTGTGTGTTCAAGCAGGCATGCAAGTTAAACGCCGAAAACAATGACAAGGGGCTGCATAGTGATGACGAGGAGGAGCCCCGGCCGCCGAACAATAGGGGACAGAAGGGTTTCCCCCCACAAGTGCGGACGGTGAACATGATATACGCAACCCACATACCCAAAAGGGAGCGGAAGCGTGCACTCAAGGACATATATGTGTTGGAGCCAGTCGCCCCAAATTTCAACCCATGGTCCTCCTACCCGATCACTTTTGATCGAAGGGACCACCCCACTAGCATCCGCCATGGCGGATTCGCCGCATTGGTTTTAGACCCAATCATTGACGGATTTCACCTCACTAAAGTCCTTATGGACGGCGGCAGCAGCCTGAACCTGCTTTATCAGGATACAGTGCGAAAAATGGGCATAGATCCCTCAAGGATTAAACCCACAAAGACGACCTTTAAAGGCGTCATACCAGGTGTAGAGGCCAACTGTATAGGCTCAGTTACACTAGAGGTGGTCTTTGGATCCCCGGATAATTTCCGAAGCGAGGAGTTAATCTTCGACATAGTCCCGTTCCACAGTGGCTATCACGCACTGCTCGGACGTACCGCATTTGCAAAGTTCAACGCGGTGCCGCACTATGCATACCTCAAGCTCAAGATGCCAGGCCCTCGAGGAATCATTACGGTCAATGGAAACACCGAACGCTCTCTCCGGACGGAGGAGCATACGGCGGCCCTCGCGGCGGAAGTACAAAGCAGCCTGTCAAGGCAATTCTCCAGTCCGGCCATTAAACGTTCCGAGCACGCGTAGCAATGCGGCCCTAACCCCAGCCCTCGCGAAATTGCGAAACCAGTACTGCGCGTACATAACTACGCTCTGGAAATACCATGGGCATTGGAGGAGGGGCACAACCACGACACGCCCAAAATGCGGCTCAACCGCACAAGGGGCTCCCGATTTTATCATTCTTTTTTTTCTTTCTTACTTTCAGGACTCCACTTTCCGGAAGGCCTGTCCGGCGGCATAATCGCCGAACACACGATGCAACAGCCAGGGAGGCGTAGTTCGCCGAGTGTCGGTGGTCTCTATAACGAGCAGTATACTTGTTTCATATATCATCCCGCAGCTCGCCCCTGGAGGGGGGACATGTTAAATAGTCCCATCTCTTGCTTACCACACTATTTGTATCGATCTGCTTTTACCGCAGACTTTTAGAATAAACAATGCATAGCTTTTGTCTGTTATTGCATTACCTTTTTTATATATAAAAATATGTTCAGTTATGACATTATGCAACTGTACACTTTTGTACGGCCGATACACCAGGGGCTTACGTACCCCAGAATATGGTGTGAGAAGTCCGAACACTCTCATGAGTGCGGCACCCCGAACTTATAGCATTATATGCATTGGCTCCAAATCATGTCTTGGGTCAATAGTTGGGTTTGCCCGGCTCCCATGTTTTGGTACCTTACGTTCCGTTATATTGGCTAAGGTAGCACTGGGAGAACCACTGCGATTGTGCCCCGGTGGAGCCGGGCTGAGCACCTCAGTGGAGAAAGCTAAAACTGACCGTCATGATAGGGCAAGAGCTGGTCGCTGTTCGAGAGGTTTTCGAGTCCCTAAATACTTATGCCGCTTAGAGCGAGGAGTCGGCTTTGTCCGGCCTAGGCGTGGATAGCGCCCCGAACTCGGTCTTCCGAATACTAGGGGCTTCACCGAAATTTAAAATTATAGAATTCTATGGCTAAGTGAGAGTGTTCAAGCATTATAGTCCGATTGCCTTGTTCATTGTGTTGAGCGCCTCCCTCGAAGGACCCAATAATGGGAAAAAGTGCGCTCAAGTTTATCCGAACACCCCAGCACTTTCATGCATGGGGGCAGAAGCCGACGACTCGCCATCTCTCAATTTTGATAAACGGCCACACAGAAGGTAATATTTTAAATTCAAAAGAGTTGCTTAGCGCATATGAAACAAGTTTTCAGCATACAGGATTACAAATGCGAGTTTACTCAAAAATTACATCTTTGGAGCACTCATCCGCTATACGGCGGGCACCCTTCAGGACGCGCTCATAATACATCTCGGGCTTGCGATGCTCCTTGCCCGGTGGTGGTGCGTCCATCACAAGCTTCTCAGTGTCCATCTTGCCCCAATGCACTTTAGCACGGGCAAGGGCCCTACGGGCACCTTCGATGCATACGGAGCGCTTGATGACTTCAAGCCTTGGACAGGCATCCACCAGCCGCCTTACCAGCCCGAAGTAGCTCCCAGGCATGGCTTCCCCAGGCCACAGCCGGACTGCGAGACCCTTCATGGCCTGTTCGGTCACCTTATATGGAGCTCGACCAGCTGCTTCAGCTGGTCGCTCAAGGGTTGCATACTGAGACCAGAACACCTTCTCCGTCGAGCTCCCCTCTTCGGCTCGGTAGAATGCGGCTGCGTCGAACACACTCTGGGGAAGATCTGCAAATGCTCCTGGAGAGCTCCGGACTCGGTTAAGTAACAAGTAGTTCACTTTCGCGTGCTTGCTTTGCATAAAGAATGCCTTACCCGCCGCTATCTTCTTCATCGCCTCAATTTCCTGGAGGGCTTTTTGGGCTTCGGGTTTGGCAGATTTGGCGCTCTCAAGCGCCGAGGCGAGCTCGGACTCTCGAGTCTTTGAGTCATGCTCCAAACTCTCTTGTTTTTCCATGAGAGCCTGGAGCTCTTGCTGCACCACCGCAACCCGCGCCTCCTGCTTCTCTCGCTCGGTGGCGCTCCACGGCTGCATTATTTTCGGCATTGGACAACGCTTCCTTCAGGGTTGCCACCTCAACTATGGCCCCTGCATACCCATGTTGATCCTGTCATTTTTTTTGCAACCGTCCTCGAGCTGCTTCTTGGCAAGGCCGAGTGAGGGAGTCCCGGATTAGGGGGTGTCCGGATAGCCGGACTACCGTCATCGGCCGGACTATCATTTGCCGGACTATCATCATCGACCGGACTCCAAGACTATGAAGATAGAAGATTGAAGACTTCACCCCGTGTCCGGATGGGACTTTCCTTGGCGTGGAAGGCAAGCTTGGCGATACGGATATGTAGATATCCTACCATTGTAACCGACTCTATGTAACCCTAGCCCTCTCCGTTGTCTATATAAACCGGATGGCTTTAGTCCGTAGGACAACAATCACAACCCTTACAATCATACCATAGGCTAGCTTCTAGGGTTTAGCCTCCTTGATCTCGTGGTAGATCCACTCTTGTAAACATCCACAATATCAATATCAATCAAGCAGGACGTAGGGTTTTACCTCCATCAAGAGGGCCCAACACAGGTAAACATCGTGTCCCTTGTCTCCTGTTACCATCCGCCTAGACGCACAGTTCGGGACACCCTACCCGTGATCCGCTGGTTTTGACACCGACATTGGTGCTTTCATTGAGAGTTCCTCTGTGCTGTTGCCGATAGGAAGGATGCCTACTCCCGTCTTCAAGGACGATATTTTCACCAACGGAGCCTTGGCCGCCGGCCAAACAATCCGACTAGGTGGTTTTCTTATGACCGCCTGTCCGGCCATCGCTTCGACAATGACCTCTCAAGTCATCAAAAGGAATCTTCACGTCAGCTCGGAATTCGCCGAGGGGCTAGATCCAATAGAACTCTCGTCCTTAAACGAGCTCTTGGATCGCATCGCCGCCCTGGGAGTCGCTATAGACTATGATCAAATTGGGCTTAAAGCCGATCTGAGAGAGATTAACTCTCCCGAGGTCACCCACCATGTTGCAGTGGTAGAGGATCAATGCGGCGACGCCTCTCCTGTATTGAAAACTAATCGCGTCCGGATCCCCGAACCCCCCATGCTGGATTCCCGCGGAGGGATGGGCTTCGAGAAAACACTGAACTTAAAGTCAGGCATCGGACCGGACACGTTGGACAACATCCAGAAAGCTAAGCTTCCAAAATTGGAAACTTCTCGGCCTTCGAGCCTTGAGATGGGCAGGGTTCTGGACTTAGTTCCACCCACCCGCCCAGACATATGCGATCTAACTCTAATTCGGCAAGAGCCCGCCGAGACAGTACATCACTACTGGGCCAGATTCCTCCTGGTTATGGACAGGATAAAGGACTGCCGAGAGGAAAACGCAATCTCAATCTTCTGCAATAATTGCACGGACAAGGGAATCCTAAACGCCATAAGTCGTCGCGAAATTACACGCTTTGCTGACTTTGTGACCATCGTACAAAAGTACTGTGCGATGGAGAGCGTCTGGAAAACCGAAAGTAAATTTTGGGATAATCCGACCCCGAATACATCCCTAGTCCGGAACCAAAGGGTGCATCATGATCGAGCACCTGGGTTGAATACCAAAAAACAAAACCCCCTAAAGGGTACGGGACCGTACTGGAGGGCTGGCTAAACGGACCCTGCAAAATTCATAGCACAGAGGGCGCCACTCCAACTCATAGCCTTCGAGCATGTTGGATACTACGGCAGGTGGCCAAAAGTGGCGAAGAGCTTCTAGCTTCGAATCCCAGCCCAAAGAACGCCAAAGACGGTGTTGACAGTCTTGAGACATTCGCATCCAATAACATGCGAAAACGACAACTCCGCAACCTTGCCGAAGTCTACCAAGTAGCAACAATAAATCCATGGAGTGACACGGCTATTACCTTCAATGCCAGTGATGAACCTAAATTCCGAACTGCCCGGGCACCAGCCGCATTGGTCCTCAGCCCGATAGTAGCTGGCTTTCGCCTTACTAAGGTACTCATGGATGGCGGCATGGACTAAACCTCATCTATGAGGAAACCTCCGAAAAATGGAAATAGATGGAACCGCATTGAGCGAAGCAGCACAACCTTTAGAGGAATAATCCTCACCGGAAGCATGCTTTGCACAGGAAAAATCACGCCGGACGTAGTGTTCCGCTCGCCGGACAATTACAGGTCCGAGGAGATCATATTTCAAGTGGCTCCATTCAGCAGCGGATATCATGCTTTATTAGGACGAGAGGCATTCACAATTTTTCAAGCTATACCCCATTATGGGTACATGAAGCTTAAAATGCCGGTCCCAACGGAATTATCACTCGCTAGTGATCCGAACATAGCACTCGCTACCGAAAATAAGACTGCCGCACTAGCCCTCGAGGCACTATCCGAAGCCCTAGCGGCCGAGGAACTCACCGCGATGCGCCTCCACGGTAAACAGGGACGATGTGATACTTGATAAAAGATCCAAGTCCACCTCTTTTAAACCAGCGGATGAAATAGTCAAATTCAGGTCCACCTAACGGACCCCACGAAGACGGCCTCTATCGGGGCACAATTGAACCACGATGTAGACGCCGCGACTGCGAGAATTCCTTCGAAAATTGGGACATTTTTGCCCGGCACCCCTCGGATATGCCGGAATCCCACGCAGATTGGCGAACACAGCCTAAACATCCTAAAGGATTCAAGCCACCAAACAGGCTCTTCGACGATTTTCGAACCCAAAAGACAGGCAATGGGAGAAGATCTAGCCAAGCTATTGGAAGCCGGATTCATCAGAGACATCAAACACCGGATTGGCTAGCAAACTTGGTAATGGTACCAACGAAGCGACAAATGTCTGGCGCCTATGTGTCGATTTCAAAGACCTAAATAAGGCCTGCCCAAAGGATCCCTTCCCCCTCCCCCGCATCGACCAAATCATCGATGCCACCGCAGGACACGATTCACTGTGCTTCCTGGACGCATACTCCGGCTATCATCAAATCAAGATGGCAGAAGCGGATCAAGCCGCAACGGCATTCATTACTCCATATGGACCATTCTGTTTCAACACGATGCCCTTCGGACTTAAAAACGCCGGCGCAACATATCAGCGCATGATTCAGACATGTCTGGCTACCCAGATCGGCAAAACAGTAGAGGCATACGTGGACGACGTAGTTGTCAAAACCAAACACGTCGAAACTCTAGTAGACGACTTGAGGCTCACATTCGATAGCCTCAGAGCATATGACATCAAGCTGAATCCGGAAAAATGTGTTTTCGGGCGCATTTGGAAAGCTCTTGGGCTTCATCAGATCCGTAGAGGAATTGAAGCAAACCCAGCCAAGATCCGAGCTCACACAGCTAGATATCCCAAAAGACCTCAAGCAAATACAAAATTGATCGGATGCGTGGCGGCTCTAAGCCGCTTTATCTCCCGCCTAGGAGAAAAGGCATTACCCTCTATCGCCTCCTCAAAGCATCAACACTTCGAGTGGACGGATGCTGCCACCGCCGGACTCGAAGAAATAAAGGCCATATTGGCAACAAACCCGGTCTGGCTGCGCCCAACCCGGGCGAACCAATGTTGTTATACATCGCAGCTACGCATCAAGTCGTCGGTAGCGGTATTTCGTCGTCGAACGAGAAACAGAAGGGCATAAATTCCCTCTTCAAAAACTAGTATACTACGTATCCACTGTGTTGACCCCCTGCAAGTCCCGTTACCCGCACTATCAGAAGATAGCATACGCAGTGTTCATGGCCTCTGAAGCTCCGACACTACTTTCAAGAGAGTTCGATAACAGTGGCCTCTGAAGTACCACTTAACGACATTATAAACAACCGCGACGCGACGGGCAGGATTGCAAAATGGGCCATTGAGCTCTTACCATTTGATATATCTTACAAACCTCGGCGAGCTATAAAGTCACAAGTTTTGGCTGACTTCGTCGCTGAATGGACCGAAGCCGAACTCCCTAAAGAATACGGCGCATACTCCAATTGGATTATGCACTTCGACGGCTCTAAAATGTTAGCCGGGCTGGGGGCTGGCGTCGTATTGACGTCCCCGACCGGAGACACAGTCCAATACGCATTTCGGATAATGTACACGGACTCTAACAACGCAGGCGAATACGAGGCCCTTTTACACGGTCTCCGTATGGCAATCTCCATGGGCATTCAACGCCTAGAGGTGCGCGGGGACTCAAACCTCGCAATATCCCAGTAAACGGAGACTTTGACGCCAAAGATCCGAAAATGGCAGCATATCGCAACGCTGTCCTAAAAATGTCAGCCCGGTTCGAAGGACTTGAATTCCATCATGTAGCCCGGGACAATAACCAAGCAGGCGATGTACTGGCACGCATTGGCGCAAAACGCGACGCTGTCCCTCCTAACATCTTCCTGGAATGGCTCTTCAAGCCATCCGTACTATGGGAAGAGGAGTCCGGAACTAACAATCCGGAACAAGCAGCACCAACCGGCGATCCAGCCGATGACATAACACCTTCCGCCCACGACATAATGGCAGTAATTGCCCCGTGGATGTAACCATTCCTCTCCTACTTGCTTATGCAGGAGATTCCCGAAGACCAAATTGAGTCACGCTGAATTGTCCGGCTATCTATAGCGTACAAGGTCTATGTTGGAGAACTTTATTAGTTTAGCACAACCGGAGTCCTTCAAAGGCGTATCTCCGAAGAGGAAGGGCGAAATCTCCTGGCTGAAATTCATGCCGGACTAGGCGGACACCACGCCGCAGCTCGGGCCCTTGTTGGAAAGGCATTCCGTACAGGATTTTATTGGCCGACGGCCCGAGCAGATGCACAGGACCTAGTCCAACGATGCGTCGGTTGTCAACTCTTTGCTAATCAGAGCCATATGCCACCCACCGCCCTCAAAACTATACCCATTACCTGGCCGTCATGCGGTCCGGGGCTTGACATGGTTGGACCACTTAAAGGGGGAACCCACAAGCAAAGGTACCTATTGGTCATGGTGGATAAATTCACCAAATGGATAGAGGCCAAGCTAGTTAAAACGGCAGAGTCCGGACCAGTGATAGACTTCATATCCGGGGTAGTACACCGTTATGGTGTCCCCCACAGCAACATCACCGATAATGGCATGAACTTCACCGCCGACGAGGTTAAATCATGGTGCAAAAATATGGGCATCAAGCTCGATTACGCTTCAGTCTGTCATCCTCAAACCAACGAGCAAGTGGAACGAGCAAATGGTCTAATAATGAGCGGCATCAAACCCGCACTAGTGTGGTCCTCACGAAATCTGACATACCTTTGGGTCGAGGAGCTCGACTCCGTGCTACGGGGGCTGCGGACAACGCCTAACCGTACTACTGGATTCACACCATTTTTTTATGGTATACGACGCAGAAGCAGTTTTGCCCTGCGACATCATTCATGACTCACCTCGAGTGCGCATGTACGAAGAAAGAGAAGCCGAGTTGGATCGGCAGGACAGCTTGGACACATTGGAGGAAGAGCGCGACATCGCCAAGGCTCGTTCCACATTCTATCAGCAACAGGCTCGAACATATCAAAGCAGAGAAGTACGGGCCAAGACTTACAACATTGGCGAACTGGTTCTACGCCTGCCGGACAAGAAGAAGGACAAGCTCAAGCCCAAATGGGAAGGCCCCTTCATCATCGATCAAGTCCTGACCGTCGGAGCGTACCGTCTACGAAATGAATCGGATAACCGACTCGAGCCGAACCCATGGAACGCAGCCCGCCTCCGACGATTCTACGCCTAGCGCCGGACTAAGAGTTTGTCCCTTTCCCCCGTCCCAAAAAATTTTCTTCAGCTGCCTTTTGTTTCTCTTTTCTTCTCAACCCTATTCACCCAAGCCTTCAAAGGCCTACTTGCGCAACGTCATACAAGAATTGATGTGCTATCCGCACTCATTATACCTGGGGGCTTCTTTACCAGAAGCTTAATTATACGGGCCTCACCCCAGCACATGTGTCAAGCCTCCACATGTACCCTTTTATTCACCATTATATGCATCGATATGACTTAAGTTTTGGCCAAGCTGGGTTGCCTGGCTCCTGTGCTTACCCCTACGTTCCCTATTGTTCGGCTAGGAGGTAAAGGGAGCCCCTCTGCGATTGTTACTGCCGGGTCAGCCGGATGTGTACCTCAGACTGGGTGAAGCCGAAAGCTAGCGTTCTTAAGGGAATATTCGGTCGGTGACTTAAAAGATGATTTTGGATCCACTTATTTATCTGCCCCCAGATGTTTTCTGCTTTTTTCGCAGTCCGGACATGCACTTTAGGGCATGCCACCCCCAGCGGAAAGGAACCCTTAACGGAACTATTCTCCCTGGAAGATATTTCTTACTAACCATGTAATATAACATAACTAGTTGGGCACTTATGCGATAAAGCACCGATGACCCCTACGCCTGGTCTCCATGCATACCCCGGTTGTTTCATAACCGAGAAGGTATTCGGACACACTCCGGACTCTAGGGTCCCGAGGTCGAAGCGAAAAGGTCGGCAAAGACAAACGATCTACAATCCGGCTAGAAGGCATTTTGTATGTCATTTTATAATACATTGTCAAATCGACTGATTGTATTCTTCCTCCATCCCGTCTAACAGGTTGTCTAATTTACAGTCCTGTTGGGAAAATTTTGTGGCCAACTCCACTTGGCCGTATACTAAACTCACAGGGATCTCCTTCCCATCGGGCCCCACAGGTCCGACTTCGGCCATGTGGTTGGGATCCGCCTTCTTGTATCGCGTCTTTACCATAGCCCAGGCCTCCCTGGCACCTTGATGGCAGGCCGAAATCTTCCATAAATGGAAGCGCTGCCGCACTCCCTGCAGCTTCTCTGCAAGCTCCCCAAGACCCTCGGGTACGGAGAAGGCTGGCCATAATGCCCGGATGACGCCGCTCATAGCCTGCCGAACTCGTTCGATCAGTTGCAACAATTCGGGAAGTTTATCACCCGTTGTTACGGGCATCTCCTCCATGAGGCGACCTGTGAGCATACCTACAGATATATTCTGTCAAATCGACTTCCTCGCCGAACTCTTCTTTTCAAAGGAGTTCGCTCAAGCACTTACTATATATGCCGCGACGAAGCCGTTGATTCTCCTTAACGGAGCCCGACAGCTCGGCCCGAACGCCTTTCAGCTCTTCTCCAAGCTGGGCATGGGCGTCCTGGAGCTTGTTCCTTTCATGCTGCACCTTATGCAGCACCCTCTCGCCGGCCTTTAGTCGGCGCAGAAGTTCTTGCCTGTCCGGCTCTTATCCGGCAGCACCTGCAATGTCATTTTTCAGACTTGCGCAAACGGCCAAGCACTACTTATCTTTCTAAAAATACGTTACCAGGAGAGGTCCTTGCGTTTCCTCCTGCGCCAAATAATGCGGCCTCAAGTTGGGCCTTGCACTCTTGCAACTCCTGAGATAGTCGGGTATTCTTCTCGGTAAGATCCTGCATTTAATATGATCCTTAAATCAGTTAATATAACTACTTTAAGTCTCGGGGGCTACTGGCATATACAACTATTAAATTCTCTTACCCGTATGTCTTTTACATACTGCTCCGTGGCTCTGGTAAAACTATCTTGAGCGGCACGAAGGTGCGTGTCCCCCGTGTTAAAGGCATTCAACACCTCGGGGGAGAAGCACGCGTCACGAAATACTGTCCAGCGGCGCCTGTGATTCAGGGCACTCTCCACCTCAGACTCGGTGGCGGACAGTCTTTCGGCACCTCCCGTCGGAGGAACGTCCGGCTTGCGCCTTGCGCTCGCCTCCCCCTCCTGGCCAGGTGCGGGAGCCCGGCTGGTAGAGGTTGGATTGACAACCTCCACGCCCGCAGTCCGGCGGACGCTTTTTTCCCTATAAAAGTTATGAGCACTCAAACGCTTCCTAGGAACGTTGCTCTGAAGATAACGAATTGTGAGCTATACCTTTGCGGCGACGCTTCAGTCCGCGCCACGCTCCTCTTCCGCCTACCGGTCCGAACTGGCCCTTGTTGGTCAATCGCCGCGGGCTCGGCTTCTCGTCCTAGGGGCGCCTCCTGCACAGTGCCATCATGTACGGTGGTCAGAAATTGGCAAGGAAGGAATGACGGTGTCAGGGCTTCGGCCGCAATCACCTGGGGAGCCGGATTTAGTCCGGGATAGTCGGCCGTGATGGCGACTAAAGCATTATCCATGCTGAGCTGGTGGAAACCCCGTCGATTAGCTCCACCTTTATGTCCGGATCCTCTTCGGAGGCCGGATCCCGGGATCTCTCTGGATCCTCGCGCTGCGGAGCCGGACATATCATTCCCTCCACAGTCCGGCGCAGTTCCTGCGTTGAGAGAAGAACACAATATAAGAAACTTAAGTTTCGAAAGGCACGGGTCGGACACGCTGAGTGTTCACTTACCCAAGGTCGGGGATTGTTCATGGAAAACCCATTTAATGGGTTCGTCCGAAGGAAATCCTCCTTCTCCCCCTTGTACAGGACGGACAAGATTGTCGCCAGATCTTCGGCCGAATCCGGCCCTTTGCGGCCATGACGGGTGGCATCGTCCTCCCCGTTGAAATCCCACATGGGGTGGCCCCTGTATTGTAGTGGCTGCACCCCCCGTGTAATGCATGTTGCCATGATTCCAATCGTGGTCTACCCGGCGTGGTCCAGTAACCTTATTCGGCCCATCAAATAGTGGACGCTCTTGTCTTCCTCCAGATGGGGGCTCCGCGGACGCCAGCTAAGGCGTTTCTTCAGAGGAGCATTGCTGAACTCTTGGAGGCCGATCCGAACAGGGTCCGGCAGCGAAGCGTCTTCTATATAAAACCATTCCGAAGGCCAGTCTTCGGGCACCTTCTTAGGGGTTCCGGATGGATATCCGGTCCTGGCAATGCGCCATATTTCGGTGTCGCCCACTTGATATATGGACCCGTCGTAAGAGCGGGGTACAAGGCAAAACAACCTCTTCCACAGCGCGAAGTGGGGCTCGACGCCCAGGAAAAGCTCGCAAAGAGCTACGTAAGCCGCAATATGCAGGATTGAGGCAGGCGTGAGGTGATGGAGCTGGAGTCCGTAGAACTCCAGGAGCCCGCGGAGGACTGGATGTACAGGAAATCCGAGCCCCCTTATCAGATAGGGGACGAAGCATACCCGCTCCCCTTTGTTGGGATTAGGGGTAACCTCTTCTTGCTTCCCACCTTTGTAGGTGGCAAGCCCGGCTCGAACCAGAACCATGAAGGCCGGAGGGAGATATCCCCCATTTGGAGCTTCACCCGGCTTCGTTGTGCGTGTGAGCATCTCCTCCAATCTCTGGCAAAGGGCTGGGGCGAGAAGAGGAGCCGCGTTGACGATCCATGATGGAATGGATTTTTGGTCGAAAGCGCTCCGATGAGTATTCTTGAGAGGAAGATGGTGATTTGGATCTGGATTCTTGCCTCCCTTATAGGCAGATTGTTCGCACAACTAGGGGGTAAAACATAAAAGACACCCTGGCTTTTCACATTCGCGCGACGCGTGGAAGAAGGCCATTATTGGGCGTGGAAGCCCAGACGCGCAACATTGATAAGGAAGCCGGACACTGTTCGGCAGGTACATGGAACTTAAAGGAGAACCCGCCTTGCAACGCCGAAGACTACACGCATGCTGGACTTATCGTCATTGAAGCCTGGTTCGGGGGCTACTGAGGGAGTCTCAGATTAGGGGGTGTCCGGATAGCCGGACTACTGTCATCGGCCGGACTATCGTTTGCCGGACTATCATCATCGACCGGACTCCAAGACTATGAAGATAGAAGAATGAAGACTTCACCCCGTGTCCGGATGGGACTTTCCTTGGCGTGGAAGGCAAGCTTGGCGATACGGATATGTAGATCTCCTACCATTGTAACCGACTCTATGTAACCCTAGCCCTCTCTGGTGTCTATATAAACCGGATGGCTTTAGTCCAGAGGGACAACAATCACAACCCTTACAATCATACCATAGGCTAGCTTCTAGGGTTTAGCCTCCTTGATCTCGTGGTAGATCCACTCTTGTAAACATCCACAATATCAATATCAATCAAGGAGGACGTAGGGCTTTACCTCCATCAAGAGGGCCCGAACCTGGGTAAACATCATGTCCCTTGTCTCCTGTTACCATCCGCCTAGACGCACAGTTCGGGACCCCCTACCCAAGATCCGCCGGTTTTGACACCGACACCGAGCTCGTCCTCGGACCTCTCGAGGCTCTGCTTCAATGCATTAACCTCCGCAGTCAGTGCGGCAGAGGTCAGCGGCACATCCTGCATTCTCATATTGACATACTTATGTTAGACTCCTCACAGATATCTTTTGATCCTCGGCCGACTTTTCTTTCCGAACACCAAACCGAGCATCAGGGGCTACTGTCTATGCGGTAATATGTTTACATATCTTAAATACATACCTCAAAGCCTGTTAGAACGCTGGCACAGGCTTCGGTCATCCCGCTCTTGGCGGACTGAACCTTCTGGATCACCGCACTCATAATAGTGCGGTACTCCTCGTCGATGGAGGCGCCGTTAAGCACCTCCAGCAGATTATCCGGTGCCTCCGGTTGGACGGAGGTCACCGGCGTCGTAGGCTTGCCCTTCTTAGTAGGGGGCCGCCTGCCGGATGCCGGAACTGTTGAAGGTTCCGGTGCGGTGTCCGGCCTAGGGCCGGACTTAGAGCCCTTAGGGGTTTTATCCCCTTTTCGCCTGGAGTCCGGGAGGTCGCCTTGCGGCGCCTTCAGGACCACCTCCTCCTGGCCTGGCCCTTTTGGGACGCCACCTCGGCATCATCCGCAGCGCGAGGAGAGGAGGCGGTCAGAAGTGAAGTGCTGTTCACATCCGACGAACCCAGGGAACCGCCGACGGCTGCCGAGCCCGGCCTTGGGCGGACTGCATGATTATATTCGGCTTCAGAAGGTACTGTGCAATAAAAGAAACGCCATGAGTTATTCTAGTAACCGGATACTTACGATTTCGCCAGGGGCTTGGCCCTGGGTGGCCACTCTTCTTCGCCGTCGTCGGCGTTGGTGGAGTAGTCCGGAGGGAGGGTCCTTCCCTTCTTGGACCCTCCGGCCTCCCCAGTTGGGACGGCCTTCCTTTTCTTCTCTCCCCTTGCTGGGGGAGAGGCCTCTCTTTCCTCCTCCTCGTCTTCACGGGAGGAGTCCGCCTCAGAGTCTTCGGACGAGGAGTCCGACACCACCTGGCGCCGGGAAATCCTTCGAGTTCTCGTGGCCTTCTTCTTGGCCTTCTTCTCCGGCACCACGTAAGGTGCCGGAACCAGCAGCCCCGTCAAGCGGGCATCTGCTGGGTCTTCTGGCAAGGGAGCCGGACAGTCAATCTGCCCGGACGTCCTCTACCAATCCTGTCAAGGATAAGGGAGTTTAGATCCCGCATAGAGTCAAACTATGAAAACAAGTGTCCCATAAAGGGAAAAATAGCTTACCGCGTTGGCTTGATGCTGCGCGCTGAATCTGCGATCCTCGATAGCGGATGCGGGAGCCTCGGCGCCCTTGAACAGCACCTTCCAGGCATCTTCGTACGTAGTGTCGAAGAGCCTGCTCAGGGTTTTGTGCTGTGGCGGATCAAACTCCCACAAGCTGAAAGCCCGTTGTTGGCACGGGAGGATCCCGCGGATGAGCATGACCTGGACTACATTGACGAGCTTGAGCTTCTTGCTCACCAGGTTTTGGACGCAGGTTTGAAGTCCGGACAGCTCCTCCGAATTACCCCACGACAAGCCCGTCTCTTTCTAGGAGGTGAGCCGTGTAGGGAAGCCAGATCAGATTCGGGGGCCGCTGCCCATTCAGGGTCACGCGGCTCGGTGATGTAAAACCACCCCGATTGCCACCCCTTTATGGTCTCCACGAAGGAGCCCTCGAGCCATGTAATGTTGGGCATCTTACCCACCATGGCGCCTCCGCACTCCGCTTGTTGGCCGCCCACTACCTTCGGCTTGACACTAAAAGTCTTCAACCATCAACCGAAGTGGGGCTGGATGCAGAGGAAGGCCTCACACACGACGATAAACGTCGAGATATTGAGGATAAAGTTCGGGGCCAGATCGTGGAAATCCAGGCCATAGTAGAACATCAGTCCCCGGACAAATGGGTGAAGTGGGAAACCTAGTCCGCGGAGGAAGTGGGTGAGAAACACCACCCTCTCATGCGGCCTGGGGGTGGGGATGAGCTGCCCCTTGTCGGGAAGCTGGTGCGCGATGTCATTAGACAAGTATCCGGCCTTCCTCAGCTTTTTGATGTGTCCCTCTCAGGACGGAGGAAACCATCCACTTGCCTCCTGCTCCCGGACATGGCTGGAGAAGGTTGAGGTGGGATGTGCGGACTTGGGCACCGGAGCTCGAGTCTTGTGAAATGGATAAGCAAAGGAGGAAGAAGGCGTAGATGGAAAAGGAGGATCCTTATCCCCTTATATGGGCGGACGAAACTATGTGCCCCCACCAGCCTGGTAAAACTCGCTTATCTCCCAAGCGTCGTAAATTAATGGCACGGTTGGGTTACCCACGTCTGTATTGATGAGAATCCCGGAATAAGGGAACACGATCTCTGCTTCAACAAGACGTGCCAAGGAAACCGCCTCGCTAAGTGCGCTGAGGTGGGACAGAAAAAATGATTCGATTAAAGGCTTGGCTGTGGTGTGATGACACGCTGCGGAATACGTCAACAGATTAGATTTGTGTAAATATTATTCTCTTTACGGTGGTATGTGGAAATTATTTTGCAGAGCCGGACACTATCCTTGTGTTCAAAATCTTCTATGAAGTATTCGGAGGAGGAACCCACCTTGCAATGCCGAAGACAAACTGCGCACCGGATTCGTCGTCATTGAAGCCTGGTTCAGGGGCTACTGAGGGAGTCCTGGATTAGGGGGTGTCCGGATGGCCAGACTATGACCTGTGGCCGGACTCCTGGACTATGAAGATACAAGATTTAAGACTTCATCCCGTGTCCGGATGGGACTTTTCTTGGCGTGGAAGGCAAGCTTGGCGGAACGGATATGTAGACCTCCTTCCATTGTAACCGACTCTGTTTAACACTAACCCTCTCCGGTGTCTATATAAACCGGATGGTTTTAGTCCGTAGGACGAATGACAATCATACCATAGGCTAGCTTCTAGGGTTTAGCCTCTCTGATCTCGTGGTAGATCTACTCTTGTACTACCCATATCATCAATATTAATCAAGTAGGAGTAGGGTTTTACCTCCATCGAGAGGGCCCGAACCTGGGTAAAAAACATCGTGTCCCTTGTCTCCTGTTACCATCCGCCTAGACGCACAGTTCGGGACCCCCTACCCGAGATCCGCCGGTTTTGACACCGACACCCACCGAGATGAGTGAATCGGTCCCACCGAGTTTGCCTGACCAACTCTATGGTTAGATTATTACCAAAATCGGTAACACCGAGTTTGTGTAATCGGTCTCACCGAGATTACGTTATGCCCTAACCCTAATGCTATCGGTCCCACTGAAATGCCTAACGGTCACATTATGAACTAAATCGGTCTGGCCGAGTTTAACAATTCGGTCCCACCGAGTTTGGAAAGTTCTGTGTAACGGTTAGATTTTGTGTGAAGGCTATATATACCCCTTCACCCACTCTTCATTCAAAGAGAGAGCCATCAGAACGTGCCTACACTTCCAGCATACATTTTCTGAGAGAGAACCACCTACACTTGTGTTGAGATCAAGATCTTCCATTCCTACCACTTAAATCTTGATCTCTAGCCTTCCCCAAGTTGCTTTCCACTCAAATCTTCTTTCCACCAAATCCATATCCTGTGAGAGAGAGTTGAGTGTTGGGGAGACTATCATTTGAAGCACAAGAGCAAGGAGTTCATCATCAACACACCATCTATTACCTTTTGGAGAGTGGTGTCTCCTAGATTGTTAGGTGTCACTTGGGAGCCTCCGTCAAGATTGTGGAGTTGAACCAAGGAGTTTGTAAGGTCAAGGAGGTCGCCTACTTCGTGAAGATCTACCCGAGTGAGGCAAGTCCTTTGTGGGCGACGGCCATGGTGGGATAGACAAGGTTGCTTCTTCGTGGACCCTTCGTGGGTAGAGCCCTCCAAGGACTCGCGCAACCGTTACCCTACGTGGGTTGTAGTCTCCACCAATGTGGATGTACGATAGCACCACCTATCGGAACCACGGATAAAAAATCTTCATGTCACCATTGCGTTTGCTTCCTCAAACTCCTCCCTTTACCTTCATATGCAAGTGTAGAGACTGGAATTGAGGATGGCGTAGCATATTAGACCGCAATGCCGGAGTTTCCGTGAGATTTGTGTGCTTAGGTGTGCATGCATATTATTGTGTGAGTAGCAGTAATATGTGATGATTGCTTGATTTATTATATTAGTAGGATGCTCATGTGCTCTTGTTTTAGTCGTTTCTATTGTTCCTTTCTTTGGGCCTTCGGTGTTACAATTTTTTTCCCTATTAAAGTTGCTCGTCAACCGACGTCGGACCCGAAGAGTCAGCAAGAAATGCATATATTTGGAAATTCAGCTAAACAAAATGGAATTATCAGCAGACTGCAGTGAAATTGCGAATATCTTGCCGAGATGCAAAAGAAATCCTGGATGGAACGTCAGTATCAAGTTTGCATTAGTGTGCACTCATCACAACAAAATGATTATGTTTTTCCTTAAGAGTTTAGCAAAGTTGTTAAGAGTTGCCCATCCTCCTCAAGAAGACATTGGTACAAGGTACATACTGAGGAGGATGGGCTGGCTTGTGCTCGAAACTTTCATCGGACAGCTTGCTGAAGAAGACTGGGTATCGTGCTTCAGAAGCTTACCCCCTTAAAGACTTTGCTGAGGGAAAGACTTAGTATCTTATGCTGGAAGCTTTTGCGGTTGCTTACTAAAGAAGGCAGAGTAGCTTGTACGGAAAATCATCCATGTATCATATTGAGGAAGATAGATGAATCTTGCCTTGGAAACTTCTCTGGTATTTTGCGAGGGAAGATTGGGTTGCTTCCACCAGAAGCTTCTTATTGTGATATGCGGACCGATTTCCATATATACATACCATCTTAATATTTTTGTTTGCTTCCAGGTACATCGAATTCCAAAATCATCCTCAACAAAAAATTAAACTTGTATCTGAGCCATACCTTTGATAATATTCTGTCAACCTTGCACACAATTTATCTTCTTGCTGATTGTCGGGTGGTAAGTGTGACATATGCCAACGGGTGGCTAATCATAGTGGGAGCCAATAAGACATCGCCGGTGCCTGGAAACGGGATGAGGCGAATCTTACCTAGCTTTGGGGCTCTCCATGGAGATAACACCTCATCGCTGCTCACAGGTCTCGTGATGATCACTAGATGAACAAGTTGCTACAAGAGGCTCCTTGAGTTGTTCGGGTGAGAGGAAGAAGAAGGGCACGACTAGCTCTCCTCTTCCCTCTGGTGGTGTCTAAAACTCTAAGAGATCAACCCTTTGCATGGGTGCCTGGGGTTTATATAGGCCTACCCCTGTGGGTACAATGGTAATCCGCAAGGCGTGGCCCTAGCCATCGTGTCTTCGTCACGGCTTCTCCGCCGTCACCGGGGGCCCGCTGACCGGTGGGTCCCCGCCGCCGACTTCCTGGTCGACAAGCTGGCCCCACCGCTGAGGGCCTTGTCGGGGCTGGTTATCTGTGCCTCAACTCGATGACAAGGGCTTTGTCGGGTAAGCATCGCCATAAAGGTTGCCGCCTTTGGCGGGCGATCATCAGCCTCACTTCGCCTTGTCTCCTTAATGAGGCGCCTTCGAGGGAGGGAACAAGCCGTTATGGGGAGCCGCCATATCTCAGCCGACTGGGGAGGCCGAGCCGCCGGGCATCTCTTCGACCGGAGGGGCCCGTCAGCAGGGTAGTACCGACTTGGCGTGGGTGACATCATACCAACATGACAACAAAGGTTGCCGCCAGACGGGTGATGGCTGCCCCAGACGGGCGATCAGTAGCCACGCCAAGACCGGATGTCGGGTGGCAGGTGCTTCAATGTAGCCATGCCCCGCCTCATCACCGCTATGTGGGTGCAGATTCTCGAGGGTGCGGCCTTGTCCGCCATGGGCGGGTGGCTGCTCCTTGGAGTCGGCCTTCTCGTGGCCGGCTACGTGGAGTCGGCCCTCTGGTAGCCGGCTCCTTGGAAGCCGGCCCTCTCATGGCCTTCCTCTGTGGGTCTGGGGGGCAAGCCGCCTCCTGACAGCCGGCCTGAATGACAGCCGGCCGGGGGAAGGCGGCCCAGCGTCTTGGATGTTGGATGGCTTGTTTGGCTTGATCGGCTTGATTGGCTTGTAATTTTTTCAGAAGCCCCAGGGGGAGCCGGCTAGGCTACCCGTGGTCATTTACTCCGACAGTAGTCCCCGAAGCTGATTGGGCTTCGAGGTCGAAAGGAGGACGAGAAGCTCGATCAGCTTCCTATCTTGAGGAGCCGGCAGCTAGGAGCCGGCCTTGAATGGGCGTGCCTTCTTCGGGGAGCTCCGCAGATAGAAGGAGAGAACGCGGGCCGGCTTGCGCATTGACCGTGCGTCACCTTGTACGCCACGTGGCCAGAAAGGCCTGCCAGCCCACGCGCACGACGGCATGTCGCTGCAGGCCGGGGCCTACCAAACCTACGCCTTGGCCCACGTGCGGATCCTCTGCAGCCCAAGTGGACTGCTCGTCTTCCCGCGGTGGTTTCAGCATGCCTTGATGGCAATCTCGTTCTTATACGCACTCCATCTGATTTTCAGGAGTATCACAATCTTCGCGCGGCCGCCTTCAACTCCTAGGCCCGGGAGCTGAGCCAAAAGGCCGCCGACCGATTTAATAGCCAGAGTGAGTATTTGGTTTCTTCTCTCTCAAGTGGGGGCGCGTCAGCGCACCCACTGGGTGTAGTCCTCGAGATTCGGGCCGGCTGCTGAGCAGCCGGGTCGGATCTTCCCTGACAACTTTTCCCTTACTGTTTTTTTCCTTTTTCTCCATGCTTGCAGGAGCTATTGCCGACTTGAGGGGGCAGCTAGGCGAGGCCCTGACCGCTCTTCGCGCCAAGGAGGCCGAGAACGTCACCTTGTCCCAGGAACGCGACCGTCTGGCCAAGAGGCTGGCCGACCAGGAGGAGAGCCACAAGGCGGCCCTGAAGAAGGCGCATGACAACGAGGCCGCCCTTAAGGCCGAGTTCGAGACCGAGGCGGCGGGCTAGGCTGAAGCAAGGCAAGCGCTGAGCGAGGGCTATGGGCGGGGTGGAGAATCTGATCGACGGTAGGATGCCTTCCTCTTTTCACTCCTTTTCTTGCTCCTTGCCGTCTTGTTCATCTTCTGATTTTTGTGTCGTTTCCTTGTTCTTCACGCAGACATTTCCCGCCACTCCGTCGCCGCCAGCCTGCCATCGAGGCCCACCGCGAGATGCGCCGGGCAAGCAGGGGTTGCGATCAAGGCTTAGACGCCAAATGGACGCCGAGGAGCAGCTTTGGCGATCCAGCTCGGCCGCAGCTGCTCACCGCGATGCTCCGCCGCTTCAAATAAGGGCCTGCGCAAGTGTTGCCTCTCGGCTCGGGCGAGGTGATCCTCCGCACTTCGTCAGACCCCGATTCTAAGTCACACCGATCTAGCTCAGTAACACCTCATATCACTTTGCGGCCTCACGCACGGTATTCTACGTGTCGCCTTTAACATGGCCCGGGACCGTTTGCGCCTTTTGGCTCACGTATATCATAGTGTTGCTAGCATCCGTATGACAGAGAACCCGGGCCGACATGACTAGTCATGAACCCAAAGTGGCACTAACCTATGGGGACAGGCATACATGAATCTACATCGAGCATGTCGGTCCAAGAAGCAGGCGAATCCGGGTCAGAAACTGGCTAACAGGACTCCGGAACCCGGCTGTAGCAGTTAGGCAGACTCCTGGATGTCACCACGTGACATTTCCCGGAAGGGACAAACACGTAAACGAAGTGAATCACATGTCGCCAGCCTATGTTCCGGAGTCAGAGTGCTGCGCTTAGCAGTGACTCCGTAAACCGGTCAGAAGCGGACTACCATGGCTTGGTGGAAGCACTAGACTACATTTCCCCATAAGAGAGGCTACCAAGGATAAACAACTAGGTTGTCGGATCCCACACATAGCAATACATGTTACACGTACGCATAACATGCAAGTATGTGCTATACAACATGGCATCACAACATAACGCAAACTCATATAGATAAAGGCCCAGAAGAGCCACATAGCATTTAATACAAACAGGGGTCACATGACCCATCATTCGTGAGCATACAAGCAACGGAAGCATTACATGTCCGAGTACGCATAACTACAAAAGGAAAAAAGCTGAGAAGCCTGACTATCTACAAGACCCTCCTAAGGGTACAAGATCGTAGCTGAGGTAACAAGCTACTCGTCAAGTCCAAGCGAACTACTAGTAAGACCGAAATCTCCGCTCAAAAACATAAATAAAGCAACGTGAGTACAAAGGTACTCAAAGAAGACTTACATCAGTTCCTATTATACATGCATTTGTATCAAGAGGGTAATGTGGGGTTTAGTTGCAGCAAGCCAGCTTTGACTCTGTGGCTATCCTGTTCTACGACTACCAGACCTTCTTTGAGGTGATATGGCGCACACGAGTCCACTAGTCACCACATCAATAAACTATGATGGATTCATTCCCGTCTCCCTACGATAAGGCCATCCATAGCACTCACACTTGTCTTGAGCATTTTAGAGTATCCACTTCAAGATGTCTATGTACCACGTAAGCATCCAAGAAGTCCATAACCGAGGACACGACTATTCGAATAGATCATGATAACCCTGCAGGGGTGTACTTCTTCACACACGCTCTCGCCACTTACCTCCATGTACACGTCATGTATCTCGGCAACCTTCAAGCGGAAGCCTGGTGATGGTGTGGGCCACGACCTGACTAACCACACAAGACTCTAGTCCACGTTTATCGCCTATTCGGGTTCCATCCGCAAGGAGATCCGGCCGGGGTGTCGCTCATGGCCCCAAACGATGTGAGCAGGGTTCCCAAGCCCACCATCCGGTGCCACTTGGTACACCGTGCCACCTGTGTTTAGTCTGTTCTAAGCCCACCCTTGCCGGGTGCCACTGCATAAAAAATAGCACTACCTACAAACCCCGTAAACTAGTTGCGACTCCTCGCACGTATATCAAGTGGGTTAATAAGTTGAGAGGGCACTTAAGCATTCCAATGTGTGGTAGTAGCTAGTCATTGGACAACATACACGTAACTCATTGCTTATGACGATTCCAAAGGAGACAACCCACCATGTACTCCTACATGGCCTCTCACCGCTACCTTTACCAAATCGTGTTCACACACTTCACTCTCAAAGATCGTAACATATCGTAACACTCCAATTCATTCCCAGTGAATCATACCGACACAACTCTAAGCAATAGCAGTATAGCATGGTAGGAACACAACATGGCTCAATCAACTCCTACACATGCTAGTGGGTTTCAACTATTTATCGTGGCAATGACAGTCATGCAGAGGAATGGGTTCAACTACCGCAGCACAAAGTAGCGTATGAATCGTTGTTGTCCTAATGCAATAACCGAGAGCAGGAGCGAGAGAGTAGGATTGTATCGGAATGAACAAGGGGTTTGCTTGCCCGGTAAATCAAGAAGGGAGGCACCGCTTCACGCATGTGTACTCTCGAGCACTCTCCGGAGCTGGACCTATCGAGAAGGAACGGTGCCAACAATCAATACACAAGCATATGCAACAATATGATGCATGAACATGGCATGTAGATGTGATGCTGTTGGGCTAATGCAACTAGCATTCATTTGGTTGAAGTCCATTTGAACTAAAGGTTCAAATGCACCTCCAAAGTAAGTCCTTTATAAATGCCATTAAAGTGTTTCACTTATACAGCAGGTATAAGTTGGTTTATCATGCATGAAACTGGTACAGATGGTTAGATTGCATTTTTCTGATAATTTTTCATATATAAATTATTTCAATCTGAGCTACGGTTGAATTTCTATGAATTTTTGAAGTTTATAACATTTTCTGGAATTTCCTGAAAAGAATAAATCTAGAAAATTGCATTACTGCGTCAGCATTGAGAAGCATGATGTCAGCAAGTCAACTACGGCTGACTAGGGTCAAACCTGACGTATGGGGGCCACACGTCAGTGACACAGTGGTTAGGCCCGGGTCAAACCCGCACTAACCAGGGTTTGACTTGGCCCTAGGGCCCACGGTCAGCGGCTGGTGGGGTGGTTTAGGCCCGGATTAGGCGCGCTTAATGACAGCCACGCCGGTTCGCTGGTGTTCGCCGGCGACGACCTCGAGCCATGGGCGGTTCTTCGCCGAGTCGTTGTTCCGCTGCATGCATTTACGCTGTGGAGAGGAGCTACGGGAGCTGGCGGAGTGCCGCATCCAACGGTGCAAAGGTTTTCACCGGAGGTGGCCTGCAACGACGCCGGGCGACGACGAGTGCGCGGCCGGAGTTCGCCATCGGGTTGTTGACGCTATGGGCACGGGGAGGCTGCGAAGCGGAACCGCTGACTTCGCCGAGGTGCAATGAGTGCAATGACGAGCTCGGCTGCGGGCTGCGGCGGCTGTGGCCACGATGGCGAGTAGCTGCGGCGGCGATGGCTTAGGCCATGGTGGAAACGACGGCTACGACGCGGGAACGAGGGGGAGAAGAGAGGGGAAACGGGGAGATGCTCACGGCGGACTCGAAGGGCTTGTCTGCGAGCTCGGGAAGCGCCAAGATGGCGGGCGGCGAAGACGATCTCCGCCGACCGGAGATGAAGACGGGCGGCGATGGCGACTCTCCAGGGCCTCCCGAGGCGGGGGCTTGACGGAGAGGTAGCCGGCGATGTGGCGGAGCTTCTGGGCGCAGCGGCAGGCCGAGGGGTGGCCGGTGGCCACGGGCGGGCGAAAAGGGCGCCTCCGTGCGCGCCGGTGAAGAAAGGGGGAGGGAGCCACAGGAGGGGAGAGGCACGGGAGAGAGAGAGTGGGACCAGCGGGATCGGGGTGGCAGCGAGAAGAGGCATCGCGGCGTCGCGCTGGCAAGGGGGCAGGCAGGCGAGCTGGTGGCGTGGCGCCTCGCCTGCGCGCTGCCGGGCCACACGCCTGGCCGACTGGTGCCAGGAGGACGACAGCGGTGGTGGGCTGGGCCGGCCTGCTGGGCCAGGCCAAGCCGCACAGTGCCAGTCCGCAAGTAAGTCCAGGTTGGTTTTTTCCTTTTCTTTTTCTTTTCTATTTTCTGACATTTGTTTTGATTTAATAAAAAATACTAAATCATTTTATTTTCTTACGCCAATTTTTGTAGGAACTAGTGGTATTATTCCAGAGCTCCCCAACAAGTGGCACAATTTTTGGACACATATTATATATATAACATATATATATCCAATGCAAATAATTATGCATTAATTCCAAATGCCCAAAATAAATACTTATGAGCTCCTAAAAATATTGGTTTGATTTTTATCTCTGTCCAATATTTTCAGAGAGCAACATGAGCATTTTCTTGGACCCTTTTGGAGCAATTTTTATTTGGGTCATTTCTAGAAATGGTTTCTAAGGGTTTCGCAAATCCCCATTTCAAAATTAAGTGGAATTTAAACATGATGCACACATGACTAGCTAGTCTAGGTCATACTAGAACTAGGGATGTGACAACTCGCCCCCACTTGAAAGAATCTCGTCCCGAGATTCAGGGGTCGATGGAAAGAAAGTGGGGTACTCCAGTCGAAGACGATCTTCTCGCTCCCAAGTAGCTTCTCTCTCGAATGATGAGACCACTGAACCTTGAGAAACTTGATGTTATGATCGCCGGGTAACACGCTCGCTTGATCAAGAATGCGATCCGGTACTCTCGATATGTGAGGTTATCTTGGAGATCAAGTTGCTTCGTGGTCCACTCGCGGATGGGATCTCGAGAAGCAACGCTCGAGTTGAGAGACGTGGAAGACATCGCACTCGAAAGATGTGGGGTAGTTCCAATTGGTAGGCAACCTCTCCTTGTTTAGCGAGAATGCGGAAGGGACCAATGTAACGAGGAGCCAACTTGCCCTTGATAATCAAACGATGGGTACCCTTCAAAGGAGTAACTCAAGGTAAGCTTTGTCGCCAACTTCATAAGCCACTTCCTTATGACGACGGGTCATACGGGCTCTTTTGACGAGATTGGGCTGTTTTCAAATTCTCACGAATGATGCGAACTTGCTCTTCTCGCCTCTGGATCATGTCCGGTCCAAAGAATTGTCTTTCACCGGTTTCGACCAGTTCAAAGGTGTTCGACACCTTCGTCCCATAGAGAATCTCAAAAGGAGCTTTCTTGAGACTGGATTGATAGCTATTGTTATAAGCAAACTCGGCAAAAGGAAGACATTTCTCCCAATCCATACCGAATGAGATAACGCAAGCTCTAAGCATGTCTTCGAGAATTTGATTGACCCATTCCACCTGACCACTTGATTGAGGGTGGAAAGTGGTACTGAAGGAAAGATGGGTGCCCATGGCAGTTTGGAAACTCTCCCAGAAATGAGAAGTGAAAAGACTACCACGGTCTGAATTGATCTCTAGTGGAACACCACGAAGGGATACTATTCGAGAAATATATAAGTCAGCAAGCTGACTAGCAGTGATACTCTCTCGAACAGGTAGGAAGTGCGCCACTTTGGAGAGACGATCAATGACTACGAAGATAGCATTATTCCCTTTCTTGGTCCTGGGAAAGCCGGTGATGAAGTCCATACCAACTTTATCCCATTTCCATTCAGGAATAGCTAAAGGCTGAAGAGTGCCAGCAGGCCTTTGATGCTCTGCCTTAACACGATGACAAACGTCACAATTAGCAATAAATTGAGCAATTTCTCTCTTCATCCTAGTCCACCAGAACCTCTGGCGTAGGTCCTGATACATCTTAGTACTACCGGGATGAATCGTGAGAGGGGATTCATGCGCCTCCTTAAGAATCAATTGTCGAAGATGTTGACTCTTGGGAACCACCAAGCGATTCTCAAAGAAAACAACACCTCGATCATCCATAGAGAAACAACCACCAACTCCCTTCTTAATGTTTCTCTTGATGCGGATAACACCCCTATCAAACTTCTGGTCGGTAATGATCTGATCCTCGAGAGTAGGTTTCGCCACCATGGTAGAAAGGGATCCGTGAGGAGCAATGTGAAGGTTAATCTTACAGAATTCCTCATGGAGAAGTGGTTGACCCTGCTGCAACATGAGATTGTTGCAATAGGATTTACGGCTTAGCGCATCAGCCATGACATTAGCTTTGCCTGGGGTGTAAGTAATCCCTAGATCATAATCTGAGATCAACTCCAACCAATGTCTTTGTCCAAGGTTCAAATCTGGTTGGGTGAAGATATACTTGAGACTCTGGTGATCGGTGTAGATCTTGCAACATTTACCAAGAAGGTAATGTCGCCAGGTCTTGAGTGCATAGACTATGGCTGTAAGCTCTAGATCATGTGTAGGATAATTCTCCTCATGTGGATGCAACTGACGAGATGCATAGGCAATCACATGACGATCCTGCATAAGAATGCAACCTAGTCCCCGCCGTGAGGCGCCACAAGAGATAACAAAGTCCTTCGTGAAATCCGTGGCACAAGTATGGGAGCAGAAGTCAGGCGTCTTTTCAGTTCCTGAAAACTGTACTCACACTGTGGGGACCACTCAAATTTTTTATCCTTCTTGAGAAGTTCCATGAGAGGTTTGGCCACTTTGGAGAAATTTTCAACAAAGCGGCGACAATAACTGGCTAGACCAAGGAAACTCCTAACTTGTTTAACGGTTTCAGGTGGAGTCCAATCAAGAACAGCCTTAACTCTCTCGGGATTGACAGCAATGCCCTTACCAGAGATCACGTGGCCGAGATAGGTCACTTCTAGAAACCAAAATTAGCACTTGGAGAACTTGGCATAAAGGCGGTGCTCTCTGAGTTTTTCTAGCACAAGTCTAAGATGTTCGGCATGCTCTTCCTCGTTCTTTGAGAAAATAAGAATATGATCGAGGTAAACCATGACGAACTTATCTAGGTACTCCATGAAGATCGAGTTCATCAAGCGGGAGAATATAGCTGGAGCATTGGTTAGACCAAAGGACATGACTTTGTACTCGTACTGGCCATAACGAGTGACAAAGGCTGTCTTGGGGATGTCCTCGTTTCTAATCTTGATTTGGTGGTAGCCTAACCTCAAATCCATCTTGGAGAAGACTGAGGATCCAGCGAGCTGATCATACAGGTCGTTGATCCTGGGGAGCGGATACTTGTTCTTTATCATGACCAAATTAACGGGACGATAATCTACAACCATCCGGTCCGTACCATCCTTCCTCTTGACAAAGAGGACGAGGCAAGCCCAGGGAGAAGAACTAGGACGGATGAAACTCTTTTGCAAGGACTCATCAAGTTGTTTCTTAAGCTCGGCTAGTTCTAAGGGTGCCATCTTGTAAGTTCTCCTAGAGATTGGAGCGGTTCCTGGGATAAAATCTATGATTTAACTCTACATCTCTCGCTGTGTGGAACACCGGCAGTTCCTTCCTGAAAGACATCCGGAAAGTCACGGACTACCGGGATATCTTCAAGGTCTGGAAGAGGGCTTCCATTAAGAGAATAGAGTTGACGCTTTTCAACTCTAGTGGAGACAGTGACTATCTTGCCAGATGTGTGTGTAAGTTGAACAGACCTGGTGTAACAATCAATCTTGGCATAATGAGCTTTCATCCAGTCCATACCCAAGATGATGTTAATATCTGTAGACTTGAGGGCTACAAGTGAGGCAAGGAATACAAGTCTGTCAACAAGGATTTCATTACCATGGCTTACACTAGAAGTTTGCCATTTGGATCCAGGGGTTTGAATGACTAGTGGAGAGGGCATATCACAAAATGACATGTTGTGCAAGTTAGCATAGCTTTGAAATGAAGGAATGAGATGCTCCGCATCGAATAGAACCGAAGCCGGATGACAGTTGACAAGGAGTGTACCAAGAACAACATCCGGATCATCATGAGCGTCTTTTAGTCGAGACGTGATGCACACGCCCACGCTCAGTGGGAGCTGACTTGACATCGATCATCTTATGTGTTGGCTTACCACGGCCAACAGACTCCTCGGGCTGGGGTGGAGCATAACTGGCTTGAGAGCAGTCACGTGCATAGTGTCCTGGCTCTCCGCATATGAAGCAAGTCCCTGAAGTAGCACGTGGACCTGCACTGACAAGCGGTCTACCAGTAGGCCTGGGTGGAGAATACGACTGAGCTGGGTGAGGTGCACATAAGATGGCCTCGGTGAATATCCGGGTGGAAGAGCGGAGTTCGGAATCCAAATCCGGCGCTTCTGAGAACTAGAACCGGAGGAAGATCCCAAATCACGGGTGTGCTTACGAGACTCCTCGTAGGTGAGCTGAGTTGTCTCTGCATTAATGGCCTTGTTCACAAGAGCTTGGAATGTATCACAATGATGCAGGTGGAGATCACGACGCAACTTGGGGTTGAGACCCTTCCGGAACCTAGCCTGCTTCTTGGCGTCCGTGGACACCACTTCTGTGGCATAACGGGCGAGGTTCTCAAACTCTCTACTGTAAGCATCAATAGCCATCTTACTCTGGGTGAAGCTACAGAACTCTTCTCTCTTGCGATCGATGAGGGCCTGAGGAATGTGATGCCCGCGAAAAGCCTCGGTGAAATCCCTCCAGGTAGGAATCTGGCCAGATGGAAGCATAGCCTCATAGTTCTGCCACCAAAGACTAGCAGGACCTTCCAGGTGGTATGTGGCATAGGTGACCTTGTCACTTTCAGCTACGTTCACAGAACGCAGCTTATGAGTGATGCTATGGAGCCAGTCATCTGCATCGAGTGGCTCAATGGAATGATGAAAGGTGGGTGGGTGCAAGCGAATGAAGTCATGAAGGGTCACCGATCCTTTGAACTGATGTGCGGTGTTCTCCTCGATACGTGCCAACAAGCGGTTAGACTCTATCATGAACTCTACCATCTCTAACATGAACTCTACCAACGAAGGCTGGTCGGGAGGATCCTCATCCCTACCATCTCCATGGTTCTGGCTACGAGCAATAGAACTTCGCTTAACTGATGACATCCTGAGAAACGAAACCAAGGACGGAATCAGCATCAACTATAAGCTATAGATTGTAGGACAAGGAAATTAGTATCTCTCGGACTCCTAGGGCAATTCCGGCAGCATCACGGCAGTAAAATGCTGAGAATGAGACATCCTGCTAAAATGGGATGGTAACATACTCAACATCATCACTCGAGGTTCTGAGATCATACTATACAGACTACACCGGAAGTACTCGAAAACTGGGGTATGACTCTGATCATCCAATCCTATGGGACTACGGAGTAATAACACGTGATCCTGATAGACAGAAGAGGGAGCCTAGTTCCTTAACCCCGTAGGAAAGATAGGATGACTCAGATCAGAAGGCCATGAGGTATAAGGAGTAAAAAGAGCCTTACGTTCCCTTCCACAATCAATTCCCCTATATAACTAAAGAATTTCTAGACTCACCTTCGACCAGGTTGGCTTGGAAATCCTACAGGCAGTCAGGCTCTGATACCAAAGCTGTCAGGACCGCGATTCTAAGTCACACCGATCTAGCCTGTAACACCTCATATCACTTTGCGGCCTCACACACGGTATTCCCATGGGTGTCGCCTTACCATGGCCCGGGACCGTTTGCACCTTTTGGCTCACGTATATGATAGTGTCGCTAGCATCCATATGACAGAGAACCCGGACCGACATGACTAGTCGTGAACCCAAAGTGGCACTAACCTATGGGGACATGCATACATGAATCAACATCGAGCATGTCGCCAGCTGACGGCGAATCCGGGCTATAGCACTGGCTAACAGGACTCGGGAACCCGGCTGTAGCAAAGCTAGGCAGGACTCGGATGTCACGCGACCGCTGCGTGACATTTCGAAGGCGATGACACAAAAACGAAGTGAATCACATGCCGGCCAGTCTAAGTGTTCGAGCAAGAGTAGTCTTGGGCTAGCAGGACTCCGAAACCGGTCAGTAGCGGACTACCATGGCTCGGTGGAAGCACTAGACTACATTTCCACATAAGAGAGGCTACCAAGGATAAACAACTAGGTTGTCGGATCCCACACATAGCAATACACGTTACACGTACGCATAACATGCAAGTATGTGCTATACAACATGGCATCACAACATAACGCAAACTCATATAGATAAAGGCCCAGAAGAGCCACATAGCATTTAATACAAACAGGGGTCACATGACCCATCATTCAGAGCATACAAGCAACGGAAGCATTACATGTCTGAGTACGCATAACTACAAAAGGAAAAAGTCGAGAAGCCCGACTATCTACAAGACCCTCCTAAGGGTACAAGATCGTAATGAGGTAACAAGCTACTCGTCGAAGTCCTAGCGGAACTACTAGTAAGACCGAAATCTCCGCTGCAAAAACATAAATAAAGCAACGTGAGTACAAAGGTACTCAGCAAGACTTACATCAGTTCCTATTATACATGCATTTGTATCAAGAGGGTAATGTGGGGTTTAGTTGCAGCAAGCCAGCTTTGACTCTGTGGCTATCCTGTTGTACGACTATCAGAACTACTTTGAGGTGATATGGTGCACACGAGTCCACTAGTCACCACCTCAATACACTACGATGAATTCATTCCCGTCTCCCTACGAGAAGGCCATCCATAGCACTCACACTTGTCTTGAGCATTTTAGAGTATCCACTTCAAGTTTTCTATGTACCACGTAAGCATCCAAGAAGTCCATAACCGAGGACACGGCTATTCGAATAGATCATGATAACCCCGCAGGGGTGTACTTCTTCACACACGCTCTCGCCACTTACCGCCATGTACACGTCATGTATCTCGGCAACCTTCAGGCGGAAGCCTGGCGAGGGTGTCGGCCACGACCTGACTAACCACACAAGACTCTAGTCCAGGTTTATCGCCTATTCGGGTTCCATCCGCAAGGAGATCCGGCCGGGGTGTCGCTCACGGCCCCAAACGATGTGAGCAGGGTTCCCAAGCCCACCATTCGGGTGCCACTTGGTACACCGTGCCACTGTGCCTAGTCTGTCCCAAGCCCACCCTGTCGGGTGCCACTCGGTAGAAAAATAGCACTACCTACAAACACCAGAAACTAGTTGCGACTCCTGGACAGATATCAAGTTGGTTAATAAGTCGAGAGGGGCACTTAAGCATTCCAATGTGTGGTAGTAGCTAGTCATTGGACAACATACACGGAACTCAGTGCTTAAGGGCGGTTCAAGGAGACAACCCACCATGTACTCCTACATGGCCTCTCACCGCTACCTTTACCAAATCGTGTTCACACACTTCACTCTCAGCATCAGAACATATTGTAACACTCCAATTCATTCCCAATGAATCAGACCTGCCACAACTCTAAGCCATAGCAGGCATAGCATGGTAGGAACACAACATGGCTCAATCAACTCCTACACATGCTAGTGGGTTTCAACTATTTACTGTGGCAATGACAGGTCATGCAGAGGAATGGGTTCAACTACCGCAGCACAAATTAGCAGATGAATCGTTGTTGTCCTAATGCAATAACTGAGAGAAGGAGCGAGAGAGTAGGATTGTATCGGAATGAACAAGGGGGTTTGCTTGCCTGGTAAATCAAGAAGGGAGGCACTGCTTCACGCATGTGTACTCTCGAGCACTCTCCGGAGCTGGACCTATCGAGAAGGAACGGTGCCAACAATCAATACACAAGCATATGCAACAATATGATGCATGAACATGGCATGTAGATGTGATGCTGTTGGGCTAATGCAACTAGCATTCATTTGGTTGAAGTCCATTTGAACTAAAGGTTCAAATGCACCTCCAAAGTAAGTCCTTTATAAATGCCATTAAAGTGTTTCGCTTATACATCAGGTATAAGTTGGTTTGTCATGCATGAAACTGGTACAGATGGTTAGATTGTATTTTTCTGATAATTTTTCATATATAAATTATTTCAATCTAAGCTACGGTTGAATTTCTATGAATTTTTGAAGTTTATAACATTTTCTGGAATTTCCTGAAAAGAATAAATCCAGAAAATTGCATTACTGCGTCAGCATTGAGAAGCATGACGTCAGCAAGTCAACTGCGGCTGACTGGGGTCAAACCTGACGTGTGGGGGCCACACGTCAGTGACACAGTGGTTAGGCCCGGGTCAAACCCGCACTGACCAGGGTTTGACTTGGCCCTGGGGCCCACGGTCAGCGGCTGGTGGGGTGGTTTAGGCTGCGGGATTAGGCGCTAATGACAGCCACGGGGCGCGGCGGTTCTTCGCCGGAGTCGTTGTTCCGGCGTCCAAACGACACAGGGAGAGGAGCTACGGGGAACTAGCGGAGTGCCGCATCCAACGGTGCAAAGGTTTTCACCGGAGGTGGCCCAGAACGACGGCGGCGACGACGAGTGCGGCGGCCGGAGTTCGGCCATCGGGGTTGTTGACGTTGTGGGGCACGGGGGAGGCTGCGAGCGGTTCAAGGCGATTTATTGTGGTGCACTGAGTGCAACGGCGAGCTCGGCTGCGGGCTGCGGCGGCTGTAGCCACGAGGCGAGGAGCTGCGGCGGCGATGGCTTCGGCCATGGTGGAAACGACGGCTACGACACGGGAACGAGGGGGAGAAGAGAGGGGAAACGGGGAGATGCTCACCGCGGACTCGACGGGCTTGTCGGCAAGCTCGGGGATGCGCTGAAGATGGCGGGGCGGCGAAGGCGATCTCCGTCGACCGGAGATGAAGACGGCGGCGATGGCGACTCTCCAGGGCCTCCCGAGGCGCGTGGCTTGACGGAGAGGTAGCCGGCGATGTGGCGGAGATTCTGGGCGCAGCGGTAGGCCGAGGGGTGGCCGGTGGCCACGGCGGTGAGTAGCGGCGCTCTCCGGTGCGCTCGGTGAAGAAAGGGGGAGGGAGCCACAGGAGGGGAGAGGCACGGGAGAGAGGGAGTGGGAACAGGGGGGTCGGGGCGGCACCGAGAAGAGACATCGCGGCGTCGCGCTGGCAGGGAGGCAGGCAGGCGAGCTGGTGGCGTGGCGCTCTGCCCGTGCGCGCGCGTCGGCCACACGCCTGGCCGACTGGCGCCAGGAGGACGACGGCGGTGGTGGGCTGGGCCGGCCTGCTGGGCCAGGCCAAGCCGCACAGTGCCAGGCCGCAGGTAAGTCCAGGTAGGTTTTTCCCTTTTCTTTTTCTTTTCTATTTTCTGACATTTGTTTTGATTTAACAAAAAAATACTAAATCATTTTATTTTCTTACGCCAATTTTTGTAGGAACTAGTGGTATTATTCCAGAGCTCACCAACAAGTGGCACACAATTTTTTGGACATATATTATATATATAACATATATATATATATCCAATGCAAATAATTATGCATTAATTCCAAATGCCCAAAATAAATACTTATGAGCTCCTAAAAATATTGGTTTGATTTTTATCTCTGTCCATATTTTCAGAGAGCAACATGAGCATTTTCTTGGACCCTTTTGGAGCAATTTTTATTTGGGTCATTTCCAGAAATGATTTCTGAGGGTTTCGCAAATCCCCATTTCAAAATTAAGTGGAATTTAAACATGATGCACACATGACTAGCTATTCTAGGTCATACCAGAACTAGGGATGTGACAACCCCAGTCGGACTGCCGACTGGCTGGAGGTTGCGGTTGGCCGCTTCGAGGCCTGGAAGCCCTCCGCTGCTCGGTCCGGCGCCGGGCGAGCACTGGAGTTCGACCGGGCCTGGTATCCTGGGCTAAGCCTGCACCAGCTGAGCACTTGGAGGCAGGAGGCTGACGAGGAGCTGGTTGCGGTGCGGCCGGCTATCATCCAGGGCGCCTCGGCTATCGCCGAGTACACCGACACCAGTGTTTTTACTCCTGAAGTGAACGACAGGGGAGTCGCCCACCCGGAGGAATGGTTCGGGCTGAACCCGGTGGAAGGCGAGGACTCGGTGGAGGAGATTGCCTCCAGCGATGAAGCCGGAGACGAAGAGGAGGAGGGCGGCGAAGACGCCGCGCCCGACGGCGAAGCGACTAGCCAGCTTCAGCCTGATCGTGCCTCCATCAGTGAGGCGCGCGCGAGCACGCCGCCTGCCAGGGGCGATGATGAGGCTGAGACTCGCCAGCCGGCCACTTCTCCAGCCAGCACTGCCGCCTCTCCCGACCTGCCCAATTCTCCTGTTGCTCCGTTGGCTTGATCTGCCGCTCTCGCTTTTCTGCTGTTGCTCTTTGAACAAATTTTATTAACTTTGCGCAGTTCCACCCACTGGGGTGTATTCAGACAATGTTGAATGCCGGCCTTTCGTAGGCTTTTGTGTAAATATAATTATGCATGTGTTTGGCTTCCATTCGAGTTTGCTTTTTATCCTTGGGCTGTTTCCTTTGCCGCCTTCCTTGATTGCCGCCTTCCCAGCCGAATACCGCTTTCTGCAGTGGCTGCGGAGGAACTTGGCTATTTGTGGGAAGGCAAGTAATTGAGCTTTGTTGGATTGTGGCAGGATTGAATGGTAAGCCGGCCGGCCGGCTAAGCTGGTAGCCGGTCGGCGCAGGGAGGAAGCCGGCTTTTGTTAAATAAGTTCGTTAGTCCTTAGCCGTTTTTGTGTGGGCATCCTTTCACGCTTTGACTCTTGCCACCGGACAATCGGTTCTTCGAGCTGCGGCTTTTGACAAGAGAGGGCTTGGATGCCGGCACACTACTTGTCTGACTGCAGGTGGAACTTTAAATATAACTCAAGGCGGCCAGTCCCCGGGCCGACTAGTCGAACCCGGTGCTGGACGAGGAAAAAAAGTGTAATGACAAAATCATAAGCATGATACTCGTCATTCATAGATAAAAGGTGGCAGTCCCCGAGTACTCCTCGGGGGGCCCATTGTCTCATACTTAGTACAAAAGGTAGCGTGATACATACTGCATTTTAACTGTAAAATCTTCGAAGTAGGTTGGCGTTCCATGGTCGTTCCGACTCCTTGCCGGAATCATCTCTCTTTCGTGCATTTGGCTTCTGTGCATCGATTAGGTAGTAGGAGTCGTTTCCCAATGCTCTGCTAACGACGAAGGGACCTTCCCAAGGGCCGAGAGCTTGTGCTGGCCGGCTGTTCGCTGGATCAGCCGGAGCACAAGGTCACCCTCTTGAAAGGATCTTGGCTTGACCTTCCGGCTATGGTAGCGGCGCAAACCCTGCTGGTAGATGGCAGATCGGGCCGAGGGCTAACAGCCGCTTTCTTCCAAAGAGTCGACGCCGCCTTCTCGTGCTTCTTTGGCCTCCGCTTCCGTGTACATGGTCACCCGAGGCGAGTCGAACTCGATGTCGGTTGGGATGACAGCCTCGGCGCCATATACAAGGAAGAAAGGGGTGAAGCCGGTTGACTTGTTTGGGGTAGTGCGCAGACTCCAGAGGACAGCCGGCAGCTCGTTGAGCCAACAGCCGGCTGAGCGCTCCAATGGCACGACCAGCCGGGGCTTAATGCCGGAAAGGATGAGGCCGTTGGCTCGCTCGACTTGGCCGTTTCACTGCGGGTGGGCAACGGACGCTAGGTCTAGCCGGATACCCTGCATCGCGCAGAAACGTGCCAATGCTCCCTTGGCAAAATTCGTGCCGTTGTTGGTGATGATGCTGTGTGGCACGCTGTACCGAGTTGTAATGTCTGCGATGAATGTCACACCAGTCGGCCCGTTGAGCTTCTTAATCGGCTTTTCTTCGATCCACTTGGTTAATTTATCTACGGCGAAAAGAAAGTGTGTCATGCTGCCGCGCGCCGTCTTGAATGGGCCCACCATGTCCAGTCCCCAAACAGCAAAAGGCCAGGTGAGGGGAATGGTCTTGAGTGCTGAAGCTGGCAGGTGTCGCTTGGAGCTGAAGACTTGGCAGCCTTTGCAATGCTTGACTAACTCCTTGGCGTCGTCCAAGGCAATCAGCCAAAAGAATCCATGGCGGAAAGCTTTGGCAACGAGGGATCTTGAGGCTGCGTGGTGGCCGCATTCGCCTTGGTGAATGTCTTTGAGGATTGCTATGCCCTTCTCTGGCTCGACGCAGCGCTGGAAGACTCCAGTGACACTGCGCCTAAAGATCTCTCTGTTGGCAATTATATATGCGCCGGCTCGGTGTTGGACTTTTCTTGCCGCGATCTCGTCAGCCGGCAACTCTCTGTTTACCAGGAAGTTGAGGATGGGCTGAGCCCATGATGGAGCTGTGATTTCTTCTATAGCCAACACGGCCATCGCAACCAGGGCGGGTGGGCTGGGTGGAGAAGAGCTGGAGCTGGCCACCGCCTGTGGCGTTGAAGCAGTCCCCGGGCCGTGTTCTGAAGTCCCCCGGCCGGGTGCGACTATGGCAGTCCCCGAGTTGCCTATCGAAGTCCCCGGGCCGCCTGCTTGGCTCCCCAAGCCGGATCCGGCTACATCGGGGTTAGGCGGCACGAAGATGGAGTCGGATTCTGGAGACGGCTTGATAGACGGCTTGAGGAGGCGTTGGAGAGAGACGCCGGTTGGTATAGCTTGTCGGGTTGAGCCTATCCGTGCCAGGGCATCTGCTTGCTCGTTGTCGGCCCGTGGCACGTGGAGGAACTCGCATCCTTCGAAGTACCCGCTGATTTGCTGAACGAGGAAGTGGTAGCTCGCCATGTTTGCGTCCTTGGCGTCCCAGTCACCAGATGACTGCTGGACCACCAAATCCGAGTCAGCATAGCACAGGATCCGGTGGATGCCGAGCTCTTTGGCTAGCCGGAGTCCGTGTATGAGCGCCTTGTACTCGGCTACATTGTTGGAGGCGGCAAAGTGAATTTTCAATGTGTATCTGAGTTTGTCGCCTTTGGGAGAGGTGGGGATGATGCCGGCTCCCAAGCCGGTGCGCATCTTGGACCCGTCGAAGTGCATCCGCCAATGAGTGGAGTCGGGAGCCGGTGGCAGGTACTGGGTCTCGGCCCAGTCGACGAGGAAGTCGGCCAATGCTTGGGACTTGATGGCGGTGCGAGGCTGGTAGAAGATCGTGTAAGGAGTCAGCTCAATGGCCCATTTTGCCACCCGGCCGGATGCGTCCCGGCTGCCTATGATCTCGGCGAGCGGGGCGGTGCATACGACCGTGATGGAGTGCTCTTGAAAGTAGGGCTTCAGCTTCTTGGCGGTGAAATACACGCCATAGCACATCTTCTGGTAATGCGGGTAGTTCTGCTTCGATGTGAACAGTACTTCGCTTAAGTAGTAGACCGGGCTCTGGACTGGCTGAGCTCGGCCTTCTTCTGAGCTCTGGACCACGATGACGGCGCTGACCACCCGGCTGGTGGCGGCAATATAAAGGAGCATGGGCTCTTTCTCAGTCGGCGCCGCCAAGACAGGCGGTGTGGCAAGCATCTTCTTCAGCTCGTGAAAGGCTTGGTCGGCTTGGTCGTTCCACTCGAAGTGAGTGGTTTTCTTCATGAGTCAGTAGAGGGGGAGAGCCTTTTCTCCCAGCCGGCTGATGAAGCGGTTCAGGGAGGCCAGGCACCCGGTAAACTTCTGGACGTCTCACAGCTTGGTGGGAGTCTCCATTCTCTCAATGGCTTTGATCTTCACTGGGTTGCATTCAATGCCGCGTTCGGAGACCAGGAAGCCCAGGAGCTGGCCGGTTGGCACTCCGAACACGCATTTCTCGGGGTTGAGCTTGATCTGAAACCGGCGCATGTTCTCAAAGGTTTCCTTGAGGTCTTCTAGCAGAGTGTTGCGCTTCTCCATCTTCACCACGATATCGTCTACATAGACGTGGGCATTTCTGCCGAGTTGCTTGAGGAGGCATTTCTGCATGCAATGCTGAAAAGTGGCACCGGCATTTCTCAAGCCAAATGTCATAGTCAGGTAACAGAAAGCTCCAAATGGCGTGATGAAGGCGGTCTTCAGGCGGTCGGCCGGCTCCAACTTTATCTGGTGGTACCCTGAGTAGGCATCCAAGAAACTCAGAAGCTCGCATCCCGTTGTGGAGTTTATCACTTGATCAATCATGGGCAAGGCGAAGGGATCTTTGGGGCAGGCTTTGTTGAGGCTTGTGTAATCTATGCACATGCGCCACTTGTTATTCTTCTTCAGCACGAGGACCGGGTTGGCGAGCCACTCCGGAAAGAAGACCTCCATGATGAAGCCGGCCGCCAAGAGCCGGGCTATCTCTTCTCCTACGATCCTTCTCTTCTCCTCTGACAGTCGGTGGAGGGGCTGCTTGACTGGTTTGGCATCTGCTCGGACGTGTAGCTTGTGATCGGCGAATTCCTTCAAAACACCCGGCATGTCCTTGGGGGACCATGCGAAGATTTCCCGATTCTCACGGAGGAAATCGACGAGCTCGCCTTCCTATTTGTTGTCCAGGTTTGCCCCAATGACGGCAAACCTTTCCGGGTGCTCTGGGTCCAGATGTATCTACTTTGTTTCCTTGGCCGGCTGGAAGGAACCTTGGGCATCACACTCCTTGGGGTCAGGGGACAGGGCCGGCTGCTTGCCGGCCATGGCCACGACCCGGTCCAGCATCTTCTTCTCTTCGGCGACCTCTGAGGGACTCGGCCAGCCGGCTCTTGTCTGGCCTTTCGGAGGACTTCTTGTAATCGCCGGCTATGGTGATGATACCCTTGGTACTCGGCATCTTCATCTTGAGGTGGGCATAGTGGGGTATAGCCATGAACTTGGCCAGAGCAGGCCGGCCAAGCAGTGCATGGTAAGGGCTCTCAAGGTCCACCACTTCAAACCAGATTGCATCTCGGCTGAAGTGATCCTTGTCTTCGAAGAGAACATCTATCTTGATCTTGCCGATTGGTGAACAGGACAGGCCGGGTACAATGCCATGGAACACGGTCCGGCTTGGCATGAGGTGCTTGGCCTTGATGTTCAACTTCTCCATGGTGTCTCAGTACAGGATGTTGATGCTGCTCCCGCCGTTTATCAGTACGCGGGAGAATCGGGCAGCAAGCCTGTCTGTTGCTAGAGTTGCCTCCAAAACCAATGCATAAGAGCCCGGGGACGGCATCACCTCTGGGTGGTCGGCCCGGCTCCAGCTGATAGGCCTTTCTGACCAGTGCATGTATTCGGGGTTGTTGGAGGCGACCGCGTTGACTTATTGGTGCTGTCGGCGCCGGCTGCGCCGGTCTTCGGGCTGGCTCATGAAGACGACGTAGGCGGCATGCTCATTGGGGAACTCGTCTTGGACGGTCCCAACAGCTGGTCGAGCGGCCGGCTGTTGGGGAGCCAGAGGCGGCTGTCCAGCAGGCGGAGGCGGCACCAGCCCTTCGCCTTTGGAGATTCGGGTGAGCCAGTGGCATTTCCGGGTTGTATGGTTGGACGGCTTCGTGCCGCTGTGGAACTTGCATGGGGCGTCGAGGGCCTCCTCGTAGGAGAAAGCCGGCTGCCAAGCCGCCCTGCCGCCCTTCGGCTTCTTGGGCGCGGGCCGCCCTTCGGGTTGCTCGTCTTCGATGGTGGCCACATGCCGACTTGCTGGAGGCGGCATCGGACCTTTGCGCTTTTTGTCATGCTGGTACGGACGTCGGCTAGAGTCGCCAGCCGGCGTTTTGGGAGCCGGGTTGAGTACCTTCCTGGCGGCGTCTACCCGGAGCTCAGTCTTCATTGAGGAGTCGGCGGTGGCATACTTGTCGGCTATGACAAGTAGCTCGTCGAGGGTAGTCGGCTCGTCAAAGAGAAGCTTGTGCTTGAGGAGGGTGCCTTCTCGGCACCTGGCGGTGAATTACTCTATGGCTTGATACTGGTGCATCCCTTCGCAAGAGTTGCGGAGCTCGGCCCAACGCGTGAGGTAGTCGCGCGTCGACTCGGTGGGTCCTTGTACGCACAAGGAGAGTTGCCTGGGCTTGGGAGCCTGCTTATAGGTGCTGGTGAAGTTGCGGATGAAGGCTTCGGTGAAGTCTAGCCAGTTGTTGATGTTGTACGGCTTGAGGCTGTTGAGCCAGGTTCGCGTCGTGCCCTGAAGCATGAGGGGCACATATTTCACGGCAACGCGCCTGTTGCCGTTCACTATGCTGACTGCGGTTGAGTAGTCGATGAGCCAATCCTCTGGCTTCACAGAGCCGTTATACTTGGGCGTATCTCTTGGGAGCGAGAACCCTTTGGAGAAGGGCTCGTCGGGGATGCGGGGGCCGAAGCAAGGCGGCCCGACATCATCTTCTTCTTCCAACGCCAGGGATCGCGCCAGGCGGTCGATCCGGTGGCGGGCATCATTTTCACCGACTCCTTCGTGGCGGCCTAGTCGGCTGCTGAGAGTCGGATGTGTGACAGGCGGCGGGGTGGGATATCTTTCCCCGCGAGGTGGAGGAGTGGGCGGGTTGCCTCGCCGCTCCACGGCTCGAGGGCGGCCTTCTGCGTCGCGCTCGATGGAGATCTGGGTTCGGCTACGGCTGTGAAAGTGCGTTATATCGACTAGAGGGGGGGGTGAATAGGCGATTTTTATGAATTCTTCACTGAGGAATTTGCTGGTGAGGAAATTCCTTAGCGAAGAAATACTTGCAGCGGAATAAGTACTCGGAAGTAAGCATAACAGATTACAAGCATAGTCATCATGATGAAATGAAGACAATCACAGAGTACAGAAAGCGTAATCACAGGATAACACAAGATGAAGACAAACAGACTGAAGAAATTGAACTGAGGAAATTGAGAAAGTCTTCAGTCAAAGTCTTCAAACACAAATATGACAAACACTCAACACAGTTATGAGGAAATGAAAGGGTTGAGGAAATAGAACCGATTAGGTTGGTGAAGACAATGATTTGGTAGACCAGTTCCAACTGCTGTCTCAGCTTGTACGTCTGGTTGGAGCGGCTGAGTATTTAAACTCGAGGACACACAGTCCGGACACCTACCATCGAAAGCACGCAGCTCAGGACACCAAGTCCTCACCGTATTCTCCTTGAACTAAGGTCACGCAGACCTCGTCCAATCACTCGTGGTAAGTCTTGAGGCGACTTCCAAACCTTCACATACTTGGTCACCCGGCAATCCACAATTCCTCTTGGATGCTCTAGACCTTGACGCCTAACCGTCTGGAAGAAGCACAGTCTTCAAAGGTAAAAGCGTCGGATCCACGCAGGATCAATTTCTTCAGTGATGCTCAATCACTTTGGGTTTGTTGGGGTTTGGTTTTGGGTTTTTCCTCACTTTTGGGTTTTTCCTCACTTGATGATTTTCGCTCAAAGTCCTCAGAGGATGGGTTGCTCTCAAATGACAAGTGTCAAGTTCTCTCGGAGCAGCCAACAAACTAGTGGTTGTAGGGGGCGGCTATTTATAGCCTAGGGAGCAGCCCGGCATGATAAGACATAAATGCCCTTCAATGATATGACCGTTAGGTGGATAAGATATTTTGGGACAGGTGGCGCCAAGAAGACAAAGAACGGGTCGGAAATTTGACTCTCAAATTCCTCAGTATTATCATGTTCCTCACAGCGTAGGCAATTCAAGACCTTTGGCGAATTCCTAACTCCTCAGTGAGAACAAATTCCTCGATGATCGGAAGAGCTTCGTCTACACATCAAGAAATTAACTGAAGCTGTATGAGATTTCCAAAAGCTTCACTCGAAGGGATTGGTAGGTGTAGGATTTTGAGTTGAGCATCAAATGGAAATTTTCCTTAGTATTTCCTCGACCCCCTTTAACAAGACGGGTGTTTCCTATGACTCAAGAAAGAGAAAATGAAATTACGAAAACAAAAGTCTTCACGCTTCATGTTCCTCAGCGAATACCAAGTCTTCGTGGATCACACCAATTTCTTCACTTTCAAAGTCTTCGTAAAGTCTTGAATATCAAAGTCTTCATTGAAGAACTTCATTTTAGGGTCGCATTTTTACCGTAAATATCAAAACTCCTCATAGACTTATAGACCTGTGTACACTCAAAAGCGCATTAGTTACTTAACCTATAAGTCTTCAATACACCAAAATCACTAAGGGCACTAGATGCACTTACAATCTCCCCTTTTGGTGATTGATGACAATATGGGTTAAGTTTTCAACGAGGATAAACATATGACTTGTAAATACCGATAATGAGGAATTTGATTGCAAGATATAGAAGAACTCCCCACGAAGATGTGCATAGTGAGGAATTTGCTTTTGAGGCAATGCACACTTGAAGAATTGAATCATGGAGATCTTCCCCTATATCTTGTAATTCATACACGCATTTGACATATAATATGAAGAATTTGAAATGCATGATGAAATATGGTGCTTGATGAAATTCAGCATGAGGAATCATAGCACATAAAGTATCGAGCACAAGTAGATTTGCTATGAAGCATAGTGCAAAATCATAATGCATCAAAAGTATCAAAGCACCATAGGGTTTAAGATTACAACTCGATCCAATAAAAGGTTTCGTAAGAACGAGAGTTGTAACTTAATAAAATACTGTATATAGACAAAAACTAGACCCGCTTGAAGACTAACTCAAATTTCTCCCCTTTGTCATCGAATGACCAAAAGGATCAAACCGAGGACTAACGCTCTTGAGGAATATCAAGTTGAAGACGGAGCGCCAAAGATTGTCGGGGTTGTTTGTTGAAGTAGGACCAGCAGTTAGCCTCTTCCAAATCTTCATTTTCATCGATTGTCGCGAGATGAAGAATAGGAGCTGGCCACCAAGGAAGGAACTTTGACCTTCTTGAATTTCTTCGGAGGAGGTGCAGACCAGTCAAATTCTTCCTTGAGACCCATTGATGTCGATTCTTCTTCATTATAGACATGTGAAAGAACAGCCCAAAGTGCGCTTGAAGGTTTCATGAAGGTAGTAGTGGTTTTTCTTCTTTGCATTGTGGGTAGACGTCATATTGTAAAGAAGAGTACCAAACCGACGTTTGACCCACTTATGATTGCGATCAACCTTCCGATGAAGACCGAGGAGTAATTCACGATCGATCATCACCTCGGTGCGATTCCTTGAGGATTTTGCTTTTATCGAGGTATTTGTCTTTGAGTCATGTGTGGCGAGTCATCATTGGTGGAGTAGGATGTCGCTTATAAACTGTCCATCCAATGGACGAATACCTTCATCTATCACAGCAGATAGCCTTGCCCTTTTCATCACCGAGGCAATTGGCCGCTTTGAGGACTTCAATCGGGGCAGGTAGCTGCAGTGGTTCAAAGTATCAGCTTTGTAATTGAGTGAGGACCTTGACCGATGAATCTCATAATCCAAGGCGCATAAGGCTTCAGCTCAAATGGTGACATGGCAATGTTAGCGAGTCCTCATGAAGAAATCATGGAAATTGACAGAACGCCATGGATGATATTGAAAAGCATATTCTTCATGATGCCAACGACTTCTTCATCGCTCGAGTCGTGGCCTTTGATAGGACTCATAGTCTTCGTCAAGATTCGATAGACGGTCCGAGGCACATATAATAATTCCTTGACGAGGAATTTGGTTCTTGGTGCCTGCCTTTGGCTTCAATGGCTTCATCAAGACTTGCATATAGTGATTTGAAAGTTCCTTTTCTTCATAGATCCGGCGTGCACCATCAAGCGGAGGACTGAGTGGTAGAGCACGAAGCAATTCAATTGCAGGTGCCTTGTAGTGAGTGTTTTCAGTCATCCAATCTAAGACCCATGAATTGACGTCTTTCGCCTCCGTGATATGCAGGTTGCATAGAATCAAGAATTAGCTCTTCGTTCGACCACAAATATCGGTCAGAAGTTTAGAAGTCCCGCGTCGTGAAGAACACCGAGGACTGGCTCAAAGCTGGCATGTGACTCCATATCCACATGAGGAATATGAGCATGATCGAAGATTTTATCCTTGTTGAAAAGCACTAAGGAATAGAAGTTGGCTTGACTGGCAGTCCAGAAGCGCCTCTTCCTAATTCGAGCAGAATCATAAGGATTATATTCAGTGAAGAACATGTGCTCGGCAAAGAAATCTTCAGCCTTGAACTTTTTCTTGGTTGAGAACGGATTCTTCTGCTTGGGCAGAGGGGTGTCAGTGAGTTGCATCACCACCTCAGGAATCACAAGTTCAGTTTCTTCAGCCCGAGGAATTTCTTGCTCCTCAACTTGTGCAGTCTGAGGATTAGCAGCAGCAGCAGTTTCATCAGCACTAGTGGCTGGAATTTCTTCATGCACAGAACCAGTGGGTTGATTTTCTTCAGAGTCTATTTGGACATGCATGCGGGGGAGTGAGGAACTTGTTGGAGCGGAGTGAAGAGAGGAGTATTGGGATGCTGATTTTCCCAAAAATCATCATTGATCACTGGTGTGGTGCATCCAATATCCACATCTTCATCTTCAATTTCCTCAGCACCAGCCTGAGGAATTTCATAGTATGATGAGGGAATAACTGGGGTTGAAGGGATGGCATCCACTTCAATTTCTTCATCAAGCTGCTCTGACGAAGCAGCAGACTGATGTTCTTCATTGGATCCGACTGGGATCTCGTATTCTTCTCCAAAAGGAACAACTTCCTTTGATGGTATGGAGGAAATTGGAACAGCATCAATTGGTTTTTCGAAAGAGCTGGTCATTGGCTTCATTTTCTTCACAGTACCAAGAATCTGACGCAGCTTGGTGATGCTTTCCTTTTCTTCACACAGCTCGTTCTGCGTTTTGGTTTTCTTCACATCAAAAGCAGATGGAAGAATTGGAGTTGGAGTTGGCGCAGGAGGAGCCGAGGAATTTGGTTCATTTTCTTCAGGAGCAACCGATGCGCTTCCTTTCTTGAGCAATTTCTTCAGGCGCACCACTAGTGGGTGCCCTGGCAATTTCTTCAGCGGCTGGAATGGGATCATCAGCCCTGGAATCAGCATTTTCATCAGCAGTGCTGGCATTTTCTTCAGTAGGCTGAGCTGAGGCTACAGCCTGAGAAATTTCATGTTGCATTGGGACAGCAACATTTGTGAGATTCTTCGTCAGATTGACGAATCTATCCTTGGCTCCTTGCCAATCAGCATTGAATGAATCAAAGTTTTTGCTGAGGTTTTGAATTTCAGTCTGGACTTGGAGAAGCTCCTCAGGTGTCATCTTGACAATGTTTTTCTTCAGGAACTTCTCCTTCCTGTATTGAGCCTTTTTGATTTCCCTCGCCTTTTCATACTTCCATTTTTCTTCAGCTATGAAGTGAGTCAACATATGACTTTGACCAGGTGTCAAGTGAAGATCAGGCAGAGGGGTATTGGGATCATTGTGCCAGAGATCAATGAAGTCGAGGACTATCTTCGGTCCAATAGCAAAGGGCACAGATGTACCTTTGGCTCTAGCGGCCCTTGCTTGTCGGTCTCTGATGATTTCCGCGAGTTCTTCATCAGATGCCTCATCATCAGATGGCACATGGAATGCAACCATTTTCTTCGTCGGGCTAGGCCGAGGACCTCGACCAGCTGTTGCTTTGGTCTTCAGCTGAGTCGGACCAGTTGAAGAAATGGGAGCTGCTGAGGAACTTGCAGAGATGCCTGAGGCAATTGAAAATCCAGCAGTCCGTTGACATGTAGCTAGGTGCACAGGAACTGAAGGTTTTGACGGAGCTGTTGAGGACTTTGGTGGAGCAGCAGCAGTTTGAGGAATTTGCTTGGAAGGTGCTGCTGAGGAACTTGGCCGTGAGGGCGCGAAGATGAAGCACTTGGCTTATGAGCAGGCTTCTTTTGCATTGATTTCCTCGGTTTGACCGAGACCTTCGTGGCAAGAGTAGCGGCAGAATCCTCATTGAATTTCTTCACCGCCTCCTTTGCTTGCTTTGCCAATTTTGCTTGGCGTTTAGCCCATTCCTCGTGAAAGTCCTCACCTCGCTTTGATGCTTGTGGGATCAGCTATTTGGCCAGGTGCCAAAGGAGCTCTTGGGCATGGAGGGTTAAGAGCGAATTTCTTCATGTACTTAGGAGTTACATATCTATATTCCCTCCATTCCCGTGCCCATCTCCGTTCAATCTTCTGAATACGCACCTTGCGTTGATTTTTGCTTTCTTCATCTGGTGTGCAATAGTCAGCATATATATCCTCAGGGATTTCAAATGCTGTCATAACCTCTGGTTTCTTTCCTCCCTTCTGCGGCTTCTTACCATCTGCCATTTTCTTCAGTTGAGGAAATTGAACAATTGAGTTCTCTGAAGAAGTGTACAGTTTTTCTTCGAGGAACGCTGCAAATGAGTTAAGTTGATGAGAACCTAGTGATTCAGCAATGGACATTTGTACCGTGTGAACAGAGTATAGGTGCGAGGAATTTGGAGAGGTCATATGCGTTCTCGTAAGGTTTTTCAAAAGAACAAGTTTTGAGGATTTTGACCAGATTGAGCCTTGAAGAATTTCAATAAGCGTTCTTTGTCTTAGGTTCCAGAGTTGTACAGATCGAAGATCCACACAATTGAGGAATCTTGAAGAAAATCATTGCTTAGAGAAATGAGTCAAGAGATTTAAGGTGTTCATATGTGTGAAGATTTGAAAACACCTTTGAAGAATTTGAAGAAAAATTGAGAATCAAAGCGAGTAATAAAAGTAACTTTTAATTTACGAAGTGAAGAACACGTATTTAACTGAGATGAACAGTTTAGAAGTTCGTCCGTTCAGATCTTCCCCGCCCTAACTTGGCAGAGGAAATCAGCTACGGCGACGGCGGAGAGAAGATATTCCACGGTCGACGCGAGTACGTCGGCGAAGAGGTCAAGGCAGTGAAGCTTTTCCTCACCGGCGACGATGAAGTAGCGGCGGCGCTAGGGTTTTGAGGAGCACGAGCGAGAGAGAGGTTGAGCGGAGTAAAAGAGTGAGGAAGGGAGAGAGGGGTATTTATAGACACGGTGAAAACGGATCGTCCAAGATTTAGGACGAACATGCCTGACCACTTCCCTTCTCACGACATGTGTCACCCACGCATTGTGTAGTGGAGATCGTGTCACGATCGTGGGTGAATATAATAATGCATCGTGGGATGCGGAACGGTTTGAGCGGTAAAAGCGAAGGTTTGAATAAGATTCGCTTTTAAAAGTTCCATTGCAATTTCTTCAGCTGTCAAGGACACAAAGGAAGAATTTGAACGAAGTTTCAAAGTAGAACGCACATGAAGAATTTGTGAATGGATTGGGTTGAGTATAGCATAGAGGGGAAGGGTCCGATCACATTCTCTTAGCATAAAAAAGCGACTTGAGGAAATAGCCATAAGTGAATGTCAGAGAGGACATAAATCCATATATATATATATAGCCAATGAAGAAAGACGACGGAAATAGTGAAGAATTTGCAAAGTTGAAGAATTTGAAAAACTGAAGAATTTCAAAACTGAGGAAAAACTCAAATTGAAGATTTCAACTTTGGTGGTGGCGTGACCCACCGTATAAGAATGATGATTTCAGACACCGCGTACAATTGTCTTAGGGTTCTGAGAATCAAATTCTTCATTAATTTCTTCACACTTAGAGTGTTATTCTTCATTGATTGAAGAAAACGCTTTCTTCATGTGTTGCACATCTAAGTCATCAAATTTGCATAAGTGTTAGGATGTGTGTCCTTTTCAAAGAACATTCAAGATTCTAAGATATTTAGCTCACATCGCAACTTGCTAAATCTCTTCTCATCCAAGGGCTTAGTGAAGATATCAGCTAGCTGTTCTTCAGTCTTCACGTGCTCGATGGAGATGTCGCCCTTCAACACATGATCACGAAGAAAATGATGACGAATTTGAATGTGCTTTGTTTTCGAGTGCTGAACTGGGTTGTGAGCAATCTTGATGGCACTCTCGTTGTCACAGTAGAGAGGCACATTCTTCACGTTGATGCCGTAGTCCTTGAGGGTTTGCTTCATCCATAGTAATTGAGCACAACAAGAGCCAGCAGCAATGTATTCAGCTTCCAGAAGGGATGTGATACGCAGTTCGCTTTCTTCGAGGACCAATGGACCAAAGATCGCTCGAGGAAATGACAAGTACCAGATGTTGACTTGCGGTCCACACGATCACCAAAGCATAGTCGAGTCGTAATAACCAATGAGATCAAAAGTAGAACCCTTGGGGTACCATAATCCTAGTGTTGGTGTGTGAGCTAGATATCGAAGAATATGCTTCACAGCCTTTATGGTGTGATTCCTTCGGTGTAGCTTGAAATCGGGCACACATGCAAACACTAGGCATTATATCTGGCCTAGATGCACATAAGTACAATAAAGAACCAATCATGGAGCGGTATACCTTGTGATCAAGTCAATACCATTTTCATCGGTGCATAGATGGCCATTTGTGGGCATAGGAATTTTGACACCTTTGCAGTCTTGCATGCGAATTTCTTCAGGACATCTTTGAGGTATTTCTCTGAGATATGAATATGCCATTGTGTTGTTGATTTAATTTGAAGACCTAAGAAGAATTTCAACTCTCCCATCATAGACATTTGATATTCTTCACTCATCATATAGGCAAATTCATCACTATAACGTTGGTCAAGACAGCCAAAGATAATATCATCAACATATATTTGGCACACAAAAGTTCACCATCATAAGATTTAGTAAAGAGAGTAGGGTCGAGTGAACGGGAGTGAAGCCATTCTTCACGAAGAATTCCTTCAATGTATCATACCACGCCCGAGGGGCTTGCTTGAGGCCATAGAGAGCCTTATTTAGTCTCAAGACTTTGTCGGATTCTTTGGATCTTCAAAACCTGGTGGTTGAGCAACATATACTTCTTCCTCAAGCTTACCATTGAGGAATGCACTTTTCACATCCATTTGATATAAAGTGATATTGTGATGGTTAGCATAGGCGTAGTAATATCTTGAATAGACTCAAGTCTAGCGACAGTGCAAAAGTTTCATCAAGTCGATTCCTTCAACCTGCGTGTAGACTTGAGCTACTAGTCGTGCCTTATTCCTCACCACAAGACCATTTTCATCTTGCTTGTTGCGATAGATCCACTTTGTGCCAATGATATTATGCTTGCGAGGATCCGGACGTTTGACCAGTTCGAGACATTGTTGAGCTCGAATCGATGTAATTCTTCTTGCATGGCCTGAATCCACTCCGGCTCCGTAAATGCTTCATCTTCCTTTGTGGGTTATGTGATAGAGACAAATGCATAGTGCCCAATAAAGTTTGATAATTGTGAAGCTTTTGTGCGTGTGAGAGGAGCTGTCGCTTCATTGTCATCGTTGATCTTTTCATCTTGTTCTTCTTTTGCTACGGGAGGATGAGCTGATTGTCGCCGAGGAATTTGATTATTTTCCTCAGCACCATTTTCTTCAGCATTATCTTGGTGCATCAGCTCGACGTTCTTCACGTACAGGAATGAATTCTTCAGCAGTTTCTTCAGTAGGAATGACATCCTCAGTTGCCTTGAACCTGATAGAATCCTCAGGTGCTGGTTCGTCTAACACATAAGGTAGGTGCTCTCTTTGCGAGCCATTAGTTTCATCGAATCAAGACATCTACAGCTTTCAACAACCTTGTGAAGGGCGATGTTGAAAACTTTGTAGGTGTGCGAGTCCTTTCCGTAACCAAGCATAAAACCTTCATGTGCTTTCGGTGCAAATTTAGAGTTGTGGTGAGGATCTCTAATCCAGCATTTAGCAATCAAGACTTTGAAATAACTTACATTGGGTTTCTTGTCTGTGAGGAGTTCATAGGCAGTCTTTTTGAAGAATTTGTGAAGATATACTTTGTTGATGATGTGGCACGCAGTGTCAATTGCTTCAATCCAGAAACGACTAGGCATTTTGTATTCATCAAGCATAGTGCGAGCCATCTCAACAAGAGTTCTGTTCTTGCGCTCCACGACGCCATTTTGCTGCGGAGTGTAGGGAGCAGATAACTCATGAGTAATACCAAGTTCATCAAGATAGTCATCAAGACCGAAATTCTTGAACTCGGTTCCATTGTCACTCTGATGTGCTTGATCTTCACACCAAAGTTGGTTGAAGCCCTCGAGGAAAATCGTTTGAAGATTTCCTGCACTTGATTTTTGTAAGTAACAATGTGTACCCAAGTGTAACGAGAGTAATCATCAACAATAACAAAGCCATATAGTGATGCTTCATTAACGACAGCTGAATAATCATTGGGACCAAAAAGGTCCATGTGAAGCAATTCGAAGGGGCGAGTAGTGGTCATGATAGTCTTCGCTGGATGCTTGGCCTTGGTCATTTTTCCAGCTTCACAGGCTCCGCATAAGTGATCCTTGAGGAATTTGACATTCTCAATGCCAATGACATGCTTCTTCTTCGCAAGCGTGTGCAAATTCCTCATGCCCGCATGACCAAGTCGTCGATGCCATAGCCAGCCTTCTGAAGCTTTTGCGAGTAGGCACACGGCTGGTTGAGGTCCCGTGGAAAAATCAACAATATACAAGTCTCCTCTCCTAAAGCCTTCAAGACTTTGGAATTGTCGCCTTCCATAATCACAACACACCGATACTTGCCAAAGATAACAACCATATCAAGATCACAAAGCATTGAGATCGACATGAGGTTATATCCTAAAGACTCAACAAGCATGACTTTGTCCATGTGCATGTCCTTAGAGATAGCAACCTTACCAAGTCCCAATACGACTTTTGCCTTTGTCAAAGAAAGATGATATGCTTCAGATGTGACGGTGATAAGGTAGCATCCATCAATAGATTCTTGTCGCCAGTCATGTGATTTGTACATCCACTATCGAGAACCCACTCAGTGGCTTTGGGTTGATCATCCTGCAGATGAATTCGTACAACTTACGATCTCATATACTTCATCAGTGAAGAATATGATATCAAGTTCATCGATGAATTTCATCGGTCAAGATTATCTGAGATAAGCGATATGAGGACGTGTGAAATGAAAGTTCATTTCATCATGATTAGCTGCGTCCTTCGGAGTAATTTGTCGTGCCCCCAAAGAAATTCTTGAGACGTTAAGGCACGCCCGAGACCTGACCTGCAGAAGAGATTAGTTCTTTTCTTTACCACCCACATCTGAAGGGGTGGCAAAGAGTTCATCATTCTCATGAAAGCACCATATGAGAATGGTGGCATAGAGGCCAAACCATTTTGTTTCACATAAGAGGGGTTAGGGTAAGTATATGAATAAGCAGAGAAATTCTTGAGGACTTATGAACATATTGGTTTGAAGAATAATGCACATATTCATAGCCCTTAGCTCTACCTGCTAAACAGAGTTGTTAGCACGATGATAATCATATGAGGACTTTGATCCTTTTGAGGAATTTGATCCACGTGAGGAATTTGGTCCGTATGAGGACTTGGATTCATATGAAGAATTTGGTCCATATGAAGAATTTGATCTGGGGTTCCTTTTCTTCACAGGTGTGGTGTCATGAGGACATTCACTGAAGACTTTCAAGGCACTTCTTGGGAACCCAGATTTTCTTCATAGGGGAACCGTTCTCGCGATTAGTGCCAACATATCTAGCAAATACTTCACCATTCTGATTTTTGAACATCTTATAGTTTGAGTCGAATGACTCATCAATGTAATGAGGAAATTCACATGTAAACCAGATAAGGTAGATGGATCAACTGGAGGTCCCTTTGCAGCAACCCATGAGGTTTTGGGGTACCGCTTTCAAAGCTTCCAAAGTATGTTCCATCGGCATTTAATTTCCTCTCAAATCGATATCCTCTTTCCTAGGGTTTCTGTTGAGGATCTGCTTTTTAAGCACATCACAAAGAGTCTGATGCCCTTTGAGGCTTTTGTACATGCCTGTCATGTACAATTCCTTCAGTCCTGCATCGTCAGTGATACTAGCAATGTCCTCAGATGAGGAATTAGTGATAGCAGAGGCAGGTGAAGAATTTGTAACAATTGAAGCATTTGAACATTCAGGTGAAGAATTAGCAGATTCACGTTCAATGCACTTTAAGCATGGAGGAACAAATTCTTCTTGAGAAGCGCTGATTTGTTGAGCAAGTAATGAATCGCGCTCCTTCTGAAGATCTTCATAACTCGCTCTTAGCTTCTCAAGATCTTGCTTTCTTTGAAGAAATTCATAAGAAAGTTTCTCGTGATCAGATAAGAGAGTGTTATGATGACCTTGAAGGTTATCAAGCTTAGACTGAAGTCTACTGAAGATTTTCAATCGTGGCTTGAGTGCGATCCATTTCTTCACCTAACATATCATCACTCTTATCTAGCATGTTTTGAACCTTTTCAAAAGCCCTTTGTTGTTTTATAGCAATCTTAGCAAGTTTAGAGTAGCTGGGCTTGAGATCCTCATCGATTCATTTTCACCGGATTCAGAGGAGGTGAAATTGAGTACCTTGGCACCTTTTGCCATGAAGCAATAGGTGGGAGCGTAGTCATCGTTTTCCTCATCAGGTTTGTCGGTGGAGTCGGTTTCTTGATGTTGAAGATGGACTTGCTAACATAAGCGAGCAAGAGCCGGACTAGCCACACCAGATTCGGATTCTTGAGACTCCTCCTCTTCCTCATTTTCCTCAGATTCAGCTTCAGAGTCCATTTCCTTGCCAATGAATGCCCGAGCCCTTTTGGAGCTGCTCTTCTTGTGAGAAGAAGGTTTTGAGGATTTTGATGATGAAGATTTTGATGATTTCTTCTTTTTCTTCACGTCATCAGAACTGTAATCCTTGTGTTTCTTCTTTCTTAATTCCTTTTCCCAATCGAGGAAAATCTTGGATATAGTGACCAGGTTTCTTGCATTTGTGGCAAAGTCTTCGCTTATAGTCACTAGATGAGGAATCACCGCTTCTTGAGGATTTTCCAAAGCGACCACGTCTTGAGAATTTCTGGAATTTCTTCACGAGCGGTGCTAGCTCCTGGCCAAATTCTTCAGGATCTCCAAGGCTACTACGAGTCTTCACTCTCGATTCAGATTCAGCCTTGGCCTTCGTGGCACGTGTTTTCCATAGCCGTAACCATAGAGATCTCTCTTTCAAAGAAGTTGGAACTCGTGAGTATTTAGCCTTCGAGGATATCAGCAGGATCAAGAGACTTGTAGTCAGCTCGTTCTTGTATCATCAGTGCCAGAGTGTCAAATGAGGAATCAAGCGATCTTAGCAATTTCTTCACCACCTCATGGTCGGTGATGTCAGTGGCACCCAGTGCTTGAAGCTCATTTGAGATGTCAGTGAGGCGATCGAAGGTTTGTTGAACATTTTCGTTGTCGAGTCTTTTGAAGCGGTTGAAGAGATTCGAAGAACATCAACTCGAGAGTCACGCTTGAGTTGAAACACCTTCATTTACTTTGGACAGCCTGTCCCGGATGAGTTTGGCAGATTCCAAAGCACTCACTCTTCCATATTGACCTTTGCTCGATGGCCACATATGATATTCTTCGCTTGAGAATCGAGTTGCTTGAATCTCTTCACATCAGCATCATTCGGAGAGGGTGTGTGTGAGGAAACACCTTTTGTCACAACATACCAGAGATCGTTGTCAATTGCTTCAAGATGCATTCGCATTTTGTTCTTCCAGTAGGGGTAGTCCGTCCCATCGAAGGTAGGACACCCTGCTGAGACCTTGATCATACCTGCGGTCGACATAACTAAAACTCCAGGTGGTTAAACCAAAATCACATGTAACAAGGGAGTACCTCGCCCGATACCAATTGAAAGTGCGTTATATCGACTAGAGGGGGTGAATAGGCGATTTTTATGAATTCTTCATCGAGGAATTTCTTGGTGAGGAAATTCCTTAGCGAAGAAAATACTTGCAGCGGAATAAGTACTCAAGTAAGCATAATAGATTACAAGCATAGTCATCATGATGAAATGAAGACAATCACAGAGTCTGAAAGCGTAATCACAGGATAACACAAGATGAAGACAAACAGGTGAAGAAATTGAACTGAGGAAATTGAGAAAGTCTTGATCAAAAGTCTTCAAACACAAATATGACAAACACTCAACACAGCTTATGAGGAAATGAAAGGGTTGAGGAAATAGAACCAGTTAGGTTGGTGAAGACAATGATTTGGTAGACCAGGTTCCAAGCTGCTTGTCTCGGTTATGCGTCTGGTTGGAGCGGTGAGTATTTAAACTCGAGGACACACAGTCCGGACACCCGATCGAAAGCACGCAGCTCAGACACCAAGTCCTCACCGTATTCTCCTTGAACTAAGGTCACGCAGACCTCGTCCAATCACTCGTGGTAAGTCTTCATGCGACTTCCAAACCTTCACATACTTGGTCACCCGGCAATCCACAATTCCACTTTGATGCTCTAGACCTTGACGCCTAACCGTCTGGAAGAAGCACAGTCTTCAAAGGTAAAAGCGTCGGATCCATGCAGGATCAATTTCTTCGGTGATGCTCAATCACTTTGGGTTTGTTGGGGTTTGGTTTTGGGTTTTTCCTCACTTTTGGGTTTTTCCTCACTTGATGATTTTCGCTCAAAGTCCTCGGAGGATGGGTTGCTCTCAAATGACAAGTGTCAAGTTCTCTCGAGCAGCCAACCAACTAGTGGTTGTAGGGGCGGCTATTTATAGCCTAGGGAGCAGCCCGGCATGATAAGACATAAATGCCCTTCAATGATATGACCGTTAGGTGGATAAGATATTTTGGGACAGTCATGCCAAGAAGACAAAGAACGGGTCGGAAATTTGACTCTCAAATTCCTCAGGGCTATCATGTTCCTCACAGCGTAGGCAATTCGCACTGGCGAATTCCTAACTCCTCAGTGAGAACAAATTCCTCAGTGATCAGAAGAGCTTCGTCTCTGTCACTGAAGAAATTGACTGAACTGTATGAGATTTCCAAAAGCTTCACTCGAAGGGATTGGTAGGTGTAGGATTTTGAGTTGAGCATCAAATGGAAATTTTCCCTTAGTATTTCCTCGACCCCCGTTCACAGTCCGGTATTTCCTATGACTACAGAAAGAGAAAATGAAACTACGAAAACAAAAGTCTTCACGCTTCCTGTTCCTCAAGCGAATACCAAGTCTTCAGGATCACACCAATTTCTTCACTTTCAAAGTCTTCGTAAAGTCTTCGAATATCAAAGTCTTCATTGAAGAACTTCATTTTAGGGGTCGATTTTTACTGTAAATATCAAAACTCCTCATAGACTTATAGACCTGTACACTCAAAACGCATTAGTTACTTAACCTATAAGTCTTCAATACACCAAAATCACTAAGGGGCACTAGATGCACTTACAGTGGCAGTGGCTCCTTTTCTCGCCGTCTTGTGGCGTTGCCCACAATCGGCGTGACGTGGCGCCGCGTGCTCTTGGCGCGGGAGGGCTTTCGGCTGGCGCTGTCTTCTGCCACTCTGCGGCGCGCGTCGATTCTTTGGATGCGCCTAGCCATGTAGGGAAGCTCGTTGGGCCCTAGCCCGTTCAGCTCTTCTACGGCCGCCTAGGCGATGCGCAGGTTCTCGAGGGGCGTGGCGTAAATGGGGCGGTCCACTCCCAGCATGTCGGCGATGGCTACGCCGCGTTTCTTGACAATGTCGAGTCGGCTCGGCCCTTCAAGAGGCGGCGTGCCGAAGGCGGCGCGGTCGACCTCGCGCTAGTGGGCCTTGGTGAGGCGTCTTAGGGAGGCTATCCTCCGGCCCTCCGTGTGGAGGGCGAGGCGGCGTGCCTCCAGCGCCTCGGTGTCGATGTCAGCCGGGAGAGGGGCGGACAGGTCGTGCGGCACCGCTTGCAGGGTGTCGTGGGCGTTTTCGCCCGAGGGGCCGCCATGACTGATGACCAGCACCTCTGTGATGGCGCTGCCACAGCTGTCGGCTTGGGGGAGCGGGTCGTCGAAGATCACGACGTTGGTGGGGAAGGCGTCGAGCGATGTCGTGTCGGAGTCGACAAGCATCGGGTCGGTGGAGCCAACGGACTCCAAGTCCACGGGGGGCTCGCTGGAGACGTGGAGTTGGTCGAGGAGGTTGACGAGGTGGCTCTCGAGGCAGCCGGTGCCCGCGTCGGATGCGGGCTCGTCGGAGATGCGAGCCTCACCAAGAAGGTCGGCGAGGCAGCTCGTCGCGCATGCGTCAGCGACGCCTCGCAGCGCGTCGGGGCAAGCACCATCGGGCGTGTCGGGTTGGCTACGCCCGCGGGGGAGGAAGAGGGTTCCCGTCCAGAACAGGTCTCCGGACGACGGTGCACCTAGCCCCACGGTGGGCGCCAAATGTTGGGTGGTAAGTGCGACATATGCCAACGGGTGGCTAATCATAGTGGGAGCCAATAAGACGTCGTCGGTGCCTGGAAATGGGATGAGGCGAAGACATGCACGCCGGCGAATCTTACCCAGCTTCGGGGCTCTCCGTGGAGATAACACCCCTACTGCTGCTCTGCGGGGTCTCCGCATGATCACTAGATGAACAAGTTGCTACAAGAGGCTCCTTGAGCTGTTCGGTGAGAGGAAGAAGAAGGGCACGGCTAGCTCTCCTCTTCCCTCTTTGTGGTGTCTAAAACTCTAAGAGATCAACCTTTTGCATGGGTGCCCTGGGGGTTTATATAGGCCTACCCCCCAGGGGGTACAATGGTAATCCAGCTAGGCGTGGGCCCTAGCCGTCAGTGTCTTCGTCTGCCGGCTTCTCCGCCGGCCGCTAGGGCCCGCCGACTGGTGGGTCCCGCTGGCTGCCGGCTTCCTGGTAGACAAGCTGGCCCCACCGTTGAGGGCCTTGCCGGGGGCTGGTTACTGTTGCCTCAATCCTGATGACGAGGGCTTTGTCGGGGTAAGCATGGCTACAGTGTCGCCGCCTTGGCGCGATCATTGTAGCCTCACTTCGTCTTGTCTCCTTAATGAGGCGCTTCCTTCGAGGGAGGGAACAAGCCAGCTATGGGGAGCCGGCCATATCTCAGGCCGACTGGGGGAGGCCGAGCCGCCTTCGGGCATCTCTCGACGGAGGGCCCGCGCCGCTTGGGTGAATCGTGACTTGTCGTGGGTGGCGTCCACGATCAACATGGCAACAAAGGTTGCTACCGAACGGGTGATGGCACACGCGCTCCGGGATGCGGGGGTGGCAGGCTTCACTGTAGCCACGCCCCGTCTCATCACCGTTATGTGGGTGCAGATTCTGAGGGTGCGGCCTTGGCCGCCTGCGGGGTGGCCGGCTCCTTGGAGTCGGCCTTCTCGTGGCCGGCTACGCGGAGTCGGCCCTCTGGTAGCCGGCTCCTTGGAAGCCGGCCCTCTCATGGCCTTCCTCTGTGGGTGCAGGGGCAAGCCGCCTCTGACGGCCGGCTGAATAATGACCCGGCGGGGAAGGCGGCCCAGCGTCTTGGATGTTGGATGGCTTGTTTGGCCTGATCGGCTTGATTGGCTTGTAATTTTTTCAGAGTGGGATTTTCTCCTCCAACGATGGAGAGATATTCTTAGGGCTCTCTCGGTGTGACGGCATTGTGGGGACCCCGACTCATAAGTCGTGATCACCGAATGCACGTGTACAGTGATCCCAGAGATCAATGCTCACTAAACACACAGAAGCTGAATAACAAGAGTCTTACATCCATACATACCGTCTTACACAAATTGTGACCATTATGGTCAAGTCTTACATTGATAAAGCCTTAAGGGCTGAACATCAAATGAAACACAAGCAGCGAAATCTTCGTCGATAAGTAGAACCCATGCCATCTGCCTTAACCCTACGGGCATTACGTAGGAAGCGTCCCTAGTTCGCATGTTCGTCTCCAAAGAACTCTTCTTCGAACTCTGGTTCTTCCATGCCTCGCCAATTAAATAACTAGTGGCAAGCCAATGAGTACTTTGAATGTACTCGCAAGCAACACATGTTTTGGTTCCAGATATAATAATGCATGATATAGGTAAATTTTTGCAAAAATCTAGTTTTGAGTGCGATAACATGTTCAACAACTTGTACGACATGCATCAAGAGAATTCAAGTAACCATGAGGACTGGTTACAGATATCAACATAAACAGAGTGGGCACCAACCCGACTCAATCATCAAACCCTTTGACTTGACCCAAGTAGATCTTCCCACTTATCCAAACACACACACTGGGTTGTAAACAAGTGGACGTAGCCCAAGAGCGGTTACCCAACTGTCCTTGACCATTGACACGGCTATTCGAATAGTTTGACACTCTACAGAGGTTGCACACTTTACCCACAAGATCCGGGGAACTTCCGTGTCATCCACGACCCGCGGTACCTCAAGTACCCGCGGTAAGCACCCGATCACTATCTTTCCCTAGACGACACTAACAAGGAGTCCACTCGTTGTTCCGTATCCTCACGATGTACATCATACGAGTCTCACTCGAGATCGTAACATCCGAGAGGGGACACAACGGTGTATCCGGTGCCCTGTAAAGACAGTCATGGCCGCCCTACCTGGCACGACCCCGTCCCGAGAGAGAGCACCAACTCTCCCCCGTCACTACTAATGTGGGCTCCAAGCTAGTAACGGTCTAGGTAATAAATAATGCCCTTTCCCATATAAGGCTAGAGTGGTTGCGCATGTAAGGTTGGAATAACGGTCGCAACTTAAACCAATCCGTTTTGGAAACAACACACATACTTGCCTCGGTACACCACTTCGTCATCAAGTGGTTACCCAACTCATCATCTCCCTCGGGCATAAGTGGAACCCGATGGGGTTTTCGAGAAGTCCTTTGAAAATACTTTATCTCCTTCACCATGCATATACCCGTCCCTTTTGCGTAGCACTACATTAGCATCCTACCTACTCCCACCGGCATAACCCTCATAAGAAGGTAGGGTCACGCACAATGCAAGTATCAACGAGGAAGTAATGGTGGCAAGCCACCCCATGTGGTCACCACAATATCATGTCTCCGATGCAAGCAATAAAAGTGCTATATGGCATGCATAAAAAGGGTTTCTTAGACATGGTCAAAGGGCTGCTTGCCTGGCTCAACAAAGTCTTCTGGGTCTTCAAAGTCTTCTGGTCCAACTCCTTTGTCAGCAACGCAATCTATCGTTGCAAAATAATAACGAGAAAAATAAGGCAATAATAAAACAGAAAAACCAAAGTGCTCAGAAAAATGTCAACTCATTTTTGTTAAATACTAGGGTGAAAACTGAGAAGGGGAAAATTCCTAGTTTTGGATTTGGAGTAGCAGAATAGGAGAAATGGTTTTACAAGGGTATATTTAAATGCTTAAAATCACATTTAAATATTTACAGTGAATAAAAGGTTGTTGGATTTGAATGAAAGTTGCACCATTAAATAGGTGGGATTTTTACAAGAATTTAGGAACTGGAATTATTTCATTTGGATAAACATTTTATCCTGTGGGATTTTTGGAAGGGTGACAGAAAAAGAAAAAAGAAAAGTGGCGTTGTGCCACTGGGCCAGAAAGGCCTCAGTGCAGCAGGCCCGTAGGGAACTCAGCCCGCGCGAGGCTGCCACGTCGAAGGCGTAAAGGAAAAATACGCCTTCAGCTGATGCAGCGAACCAGTACGCGCGTGTGCGTTTTAAACCTGACGGGTGGGACCCACACGTCAGGACGTGAGGCTGACGGACGGGCCCCACGGCCGTCGTCGTCAACCCTAGGTCAGAGAGGGCGGCGAGCTCACCGGCCCCGCTGTGGTCGACGGCGAGTCGATCCGAGGGCACCGACGTGCTCAGGACGGAGTCGCCGTTCAGGTGGAGGTGGATTTGGTCGCCGGGGTGCAGGGTTCACGGCTGACGAGGAAGCCGGGCGAGCCGGGAGGAGCTTGCCCCGGTCGATTCTGGCTGCGATAGAGAGGGGAGACAGAGGGGAAATGGTCAGTGGGAGGAGGCGGTTTCAGATCGAGGCAGAGGAGGAGCGGGGGAGGCCTGTACCTCGCGAACTCCGGCGAGCCGAAGCGGCGGAGCTCGAGCTCGATCTCGAGCTCGGGCGGCTCTGGAGAGGAACTGGGGCGCAGGGGAATGTTTTGGGGAGTGGATAGCGAGGGGTGAGGAGAGGAGGGCTCGGGAAGGCCCTTAAATAGACGAACGGCGGGGTGCCGTGGACCCGTGCGCCGGCGAGCTCCTGCTCGTTGCCACATGCCTTGGGAGGGGCTGGCGCCATGTCTGGGGTGTTCCTGGACATCGACTACGTCGGGAGAGATAGAGAGAGGGAGTGGGGAGAGGTCAGAGGCGCGCGCGTGTGAGCCGCGCCATTGGCGCGCTCGGGCGGCCGGTGTTTGCTAGCGCGGAGGCGCGGGGAGGAGGAGAGAGGAAGGGGACAGCACCGTGTCGTGACGCGGACGTCGAGGGGCGTTAGTTGGCGTGCTGGGGAGGCTCGAGGTGGCCGGAGGCGGTTGAAAGGGGGCGGCTATAGTGCGGGAGCGCACTGTAGCGCGCTCTAGAGGGCCCAAATGGCCGGCATGGCAATTCTTTATGCATGGTGAGCGCGTCCTTTGGTGTCTAGCAGGTCTAGGATTGAGTAAAGAAATGGGGTGGTGCATTGGATGCCATGGATGGCCACTGGAGTGAGGAGGGAGGTGAGGAAGAGGGGTACAGGGGCTGTCCAGAGGGGTAAATGAGGTGGTTTCACCCCTCAATCATTGAGCTGAGATGCAGCCATTGTTACTGGAGGTAGAGGAGGACTAGGAGGAGATGTGGTAAAAAGTTGAGCTCAAGGAGAATAGTTTTAGTGGTCAAAATGGTGATTTTTGAAAAGTGGCCGAAGGTGTTTGATAAAGGTTTTGGCAAGCAAATGATTTCCAATTGCCATGAGACTCCACAGGGTGAAATGACACATATAATTAGGGCCTTCCACCAATTTGGAGATTATTTGGGCAAAGTTGCCAATGCAACTTTTGTAAACCCTAGAAATTAGCAGAAATGGACGTGTGTAGATCTAGTTGAGCAAATCACGTATCCTTGATGCACCACTTGGTGTAGTGGCCTCATTTGGTCATGTGAATATGCTCACCAAAGTTGGGGTCAAGGAGAGAAAGTTGGTAGTACAAAGTTGTTCAAATTAGATTCTGGCCAGAGAGGGTTTTGGGCACTTTGATTAATATAACATTTTCTCCAACTTGTGCCATTTGGTATAGATGAATGATTAGACCACTTGAGCATGTTCACAATATTGGAGAGCATTTGGACATGTTTGGCAATGTAAAGTTGCTCAAACTTCAAAATGGACACAAATGGTTTTGAGGGGCTTTCATGGGGTTATAATATTCTTCGTGACATGATACTTATGAAAATCATCCAACATGTCATATTTGACATGATAGAATTTTCTTGGAATTTTTGGAGAATATTTCCTTTGTAAATATTTCAAAAGCTTGAAATATCCAGAAAGGCTTTTTGAGGAGTTTGACCAATATTTTGAACATGACCATGTGTTGAAACTCTTATATATGGACAATATATGTCCACTGAGTTTTCCTAGGTTTTTGTCAAATATTTTTGAAACAAGAAAATAATTTTTCCTATTAAAGACCATTTCTGGCCTTAAGAAAAAGCTTTTCAATAAAATAGGAAAATAACTTTTTAAATTATATTTTTGTGGTTTATTTGAGTCCTACACCTAATAGGAATCAAACATACTCTTTGAAAGATTTTTCATACCCCAAATCAAGTACTTGCAATGCAAACCTCAATTCAGGGTCTTTTGGAAAACTAAATTTAGAAAAATACTTTTTGGCCAAATTATTTTTTTGTAAGAAAATTCTATATTGTACTATACACATGGTATGATCATTGGGCAGAAGTTTTGGATCAAGGAAAGGAAGTATAGAAGGTGAAGCTATGTTGACCTTTAAGAGCACTAGAAAACACAGAGAGAAAACCAACTCCGAATAAAAAGTCAAATAATGCAAAAGTTTTTGTCAAACCACATTTTATCATGATTTATCATCTTAAGTGTTGTGCCATGAAATCAGGGTGTGACAGACCGGGGTAGTCTTCTTGTCCTCATACCGCTTGTGCTTCCGAGTGGTGCTCCATTGATCCTTGAAGTACTCGATGGCGTGGCTTCGTGTATGACATCCTGCTTGATCCATATTGCCATTGGGGTCTTTCGCGTAAGTCATATTGGGCTGGGGGTCGATGGCTTGTTGATCGACGTCCTTGTAGGGATCGGGTTGGTTAGGATGTTGGAAGCACTTCCGAAGCTGTGACTCCTGGAAGATGTTGTGCACAGTGGGTGGCTCAGGTGGTAATTCTAGCTGGTAGCCGTATATTCTTCGTCTTGCGGTGATCTTAGAGGGAGTTGCTAAATCTTGGAGTGATCTCGAAGGGGCCCGATGAATCTTGGTGTGGGTCTCCTTGTCGTGGAAATGCTTGGTTCCTTAGAGAGGAGTGGCATGCAGATACACATGGTCTTTGACGCGGAAGTATACTTCTTGAAGATGGTGGTTGGTGTAGTTCTTCCTCCTAACATGACGATCTTCAGATGTTCTTTGACCAGCTCAACGATTCTTCTTCCATCTTCGGGTAGACAAGTATGTCATCGAAGAAAGACGACAACTAACTTGTCCAAGCACTCCATGAAGTCTATGGGGTACGTAAAGTGGGTTGGGGTATTAGTGGTGGTCTCGATTGAGCATTGGCAAAGGTCTTCTCATCCTAGAGCCAAAGCCCATGGTCATGATCCGGCCATGTTGTGGTTTGGTGGGGCTCAAGAGTTTCAAGGATTCTAGTGTGCGGGTGAACGCTTATCATCTCATCCTTAAGCACAGTTTCTGAGGTGCCGATAGTTCTACCTAGTCTCCACATCATATTACCAAAAGAATCACTTCGTATAGGTCAACTCCAATCATCACTCATGTTATTTATATCCTCATGGCTCCTAAGGGGAGGTCTAACAAAATCATACATGTCAACTATCCCCAAACTCATATCTATGCAAAAATCCATGGGTAGAACATATAAGTTGCTAAGCTTGAACGTGACAATCCAAGTGCTCAGCCTATTCTTCCAAGGTCTAAGGTAAAGCACCACTATCCTAAGGAAACACATCGTATGCCACTCCAAAATCTTGTTTCCTTCCTATGAATCAACTCCAACAACCCATTAACTACACCAATCATTACATGATCCAGTAGTTCTTCAAATCCAATCTCTATGGTGTTCCACATGATCTTCCAATGTCCTATAATCCCCAAGTAATTGAAAGAGCTATCTCTACTATAGTCAATCCACCAATTCCCATTATCATGGTCATGTAAACTCCAAGGTCAAGCATATATAGATCCCTAAATAAACTCTGACAATTACTCCAATCTCCTAGTTTATGGTCCACCGAGAAACATGGTATCATGATCAAGATCATCAGTCTAAATCCAATTTACTCTGAACCATGTAAAATTACTATGCATCCATACTCCACAAGGGTAACCTATTTAATCCAAGTCTCATGTCCCGCGAGAGTTTCCATACTTTCCCCAAGTCATTATTGTAATGTCAACTATCTCCTATCAATAGCCCCTGGCTAAGACAAATCCAAATACTTCCAAGAATTCCAGCTTGCGAACACAATTATCCTACTAAATCCAATTTACTCAGGGGTAATGAAAGCTATGCTAATCTATACTCATGATCCCACCAAGTTCATCTACCAACATCAAAGCCTCATAATCCACCAATGAGTCTCAGTCAATTCCTCAAGGCCTCTGATATGAACTCATCAAGTCATTTGTCCTCCATTCCTATATCCCCAAATTGGTCCCTCCTATGGCATCGTCAGCTTTGGTGCTATCTTAGGATGATAATGTGCTCGTTCACTATGTCCACTAGTTCCATAATGACCCCAGTGTTGTGCAAGGTTACGGAGGCTTAACAGGTTCTCTTGCAATTCTGTGGGTTAAGCACATGGTTAAGGACTCGAGTTGGGGTATCTTATGAAGTCTTGAAGGGTCTAGGAATGGGTCTCTAATCTTGAGGGGCAACCCTAACTCTAAAGGGCTGCACTTGGTCGAGGAGGTTGTAGCAAAAGTCTTCAGTGCTAGTTGGTCGCCAAGGTGGAATCCTTGGTGCCTCTTGTCTTGCTGGTCTTTGGTTGTTGAGAGAGGTGACAGGGGAAAGCATCATAGATGGGGGGAATGCTTAAAGGGGGTTATATAGTGCAGGTGCAACAAACAGGTGCCAAAAGGCCACACACAATTTCATTAAGATAAGATAGGTGATATAGTCGCATACATGATGCCTAAGGCAAAAGTGCAACTTATATCAAAACACAAACAGATAAGAATAAGCAACACTCAACATGGTTTCATTTGAACCATCATATGGACTCGATCAAGCATAGGGGTACACGACTCATCCTACCCTAGGGGTCCTCGGATTCAGTAGTCGTGCTTGCTTCATCACTTTGAGAGAAAGGCGTTCGGTCTTCAGCTTCTAGGCTCTCCTGGGTGCCAATGGACATGCGACAGTCGGCTGCTTGTTGGGACACATCCTATTAATATGCCCGAGTTCACCACACCCGTGACATGTGACGGAAGCAAAAAGGGTTGCTATTCAGTCTTGGGTATTGTCGTCGGGGGCCTGACGATGATCCCCTACGCGGTGGATATGGAAATCCATTCCTATGCCTTTTGCGTGGGGTTTGGTTGCGAGCTTTCTGAAGTTCCTTGATTTGCTGCTCATGATTAAAAATGTGGGCTTCTAGGGCAGTGATTTGCTGTCCTTGCTCGACCACCTTCTTCTTCTCGAGGCAGTGGAGGTGCAGAAGTGAAGGGAGATCTTGGCGAGCCTTGAGAAATGCTTCGGTAAGCTGGCGTAGAAAGTAGTCTCCTACGTTGATGAAACGGATCTGGTACTTGAGGGTTGGATCCTCGTCTTCTGGGGAAATCATCACTTGAGTCGGTGCTCCAAATCCGCTCTTGCCAGGTAGGTAGCGGGTGGCATGTTCTTCTTTCATTTTTGGAAGGACATCTCGAAGACGGAGGAGTGCTTCGTATGCCACTTGCTGAATGGCTAGGTCTCTTGTTGGCATAGGTGGTCCAACGAACAACCACCCCTGAGGTGAGGTCTTGGCAGGCACAAAAACCTTGGCGTAGAACTCCTTCTCGAACACATCATTTTCTAGTTCGTGCAGGGTGTATATGGGCAGCAAGGGATAGTGGCATTGTTGGAGGCAATCTCTTAGGAGTGATGGAAATCCTGTCATAAGGAGTCTCAAGGGGGCGACGGCCATCTACAAAAGTTGAATAGGAGAGGTCAATAAGGGAAATATATTTTGGGTTGGGTAAGCTTTAGAAAAGAAGAGAAGTTTAGATGGTCTCAGACTAACTAACGTCCATGCTAACTAAGGCTTCCTACAGTCAGGATGGCTCTGATACCAGCTCTGTGGGGACCCCGACTCATAAGTCGTGATCACCGAATGCACGTGTACAGTGATCCCAGAGATCAATGCTCACTTAACACACAGAAGCTGAATAACAAGAGTCTTACATCCATACATACCGTCTTACACAAATTGTGACCATTATGGTCAAGTCTTACATTGATAAAGCCTTAAGGGCTGAACATCAAATGAAACACAAGCAGCGGAAATCTTCGTCGATAAGTAGAACCCATGCCATCTGCCTTAACCCTACAGGCATTCTGACTGGAAACGTCCTAGTTCGCATGTTCGTCTCCAAAGAACTCTTCTTCGAACTCCAGTTCTTCCATGCCTGGCCAATTAAATAACCAGTGGCAAGCCAATGAGTACTTTGAATTTACTCGCAAGCAACCCATGTTTTGGTTCCAGATATAATAATGCATGATATAGGTAAATTTTTGCAGAAAGCTACTTTTGATTGCGATAACATGTTCAACAACTTGTACGACATGCATCAAGAGAATTCAAGTAACCATGAGGACTGGTTACAGATATCAACATAAACAGAGTGGGCACCAACCCGACTCAATCATGTCAAACCCTTTGACTTGACCCAAGTAGATCTTCCCACTTATCCAAACACACACACTGGTTTGTAAACAAGTGGATGTAGCCCAAGAGCGGTTACCCAACTGTCCTTGACCGTGGACACGGCTATTCGAATAGTTTGACACTCTGCAGAGGTTGCACACTTTACCCACAAGATCCGGGGAACTTCTGTGTCATCCACGACCCGCGGTACCTCAAGTACCCGGGGTAAGCACCCGATCACTATCTTTCCCTAGACGACACTAACAAGGAGTCCACTCGTTGTTCTGTATCCTCACGATGTTCATCATACGAGTCTCATTCGAGATCGTAACATCCGAGAGGGGACACAACGGTGTATCCGGTGCCATGTAAAGACAGTCATGGCCGCCCTACCTGGCACGACCCTGTCCCGAGAGAGAGCACCAACTATCCCCCGTCACTAGTAATGTGGGCTCAAAGCTAGTATCGGCCTAGGTAATCAATAATGCCCTTTCCCATATAAGGGTAGAGTGGTTGCGCATGTAAGGTTGCAATAACGGTCGCAACTTAAGCCAATCCGTTTTGGAAACAACACACATACTTGCCTCGGTACACCACTTCGTCATCAAGTGGTTACCCAACTCATCATCTCCCTCGGGCATAAATGGCACCCGACGGGGTTTTCGAAAAGTCCTTTGAAAATACTTTATCTCCTTCACCATGCATATACCTGTCCCTTTTATGTAGCACTACATTTAGCATCCTATCTACTCCCACCGGCATAACCCTCATAAGAAGGTAGGGTCATGCACAATGCAAGTATCAACGAGGAAGTAACGGTGGCAAGCCACCCCATGTGGTCACCACAATATCATGTCTCCGATGCAAGCAATAAAAGTGCTATATGGCATGCATAAAAGGGTTTCTTAGACATGGTCAAAGGGCTGCTTGCCTGGCTCAACAAAGTCTTCTGGGTCTTCAAAGTCTTCTGGTCCAACTCCTTCGTCAGCAACGCAATCTATCGTCGCAAAATAATAACGAGAAAAATAAGGCAATAATAAAACAGAAAAACCAAAGTGCTCAGAAAAATGTCAACTCATTTTTGTTAAATACTAGGGTGAAAACTAAGAAGGGGAAAATTCCTAGTTTTGGATTTGGAGTAGAAGAATAGGAGAAATGGTTTTACAAGGGTATATTTAAATGCTTAAAATCACATTTAAATATTTAGAATGAAGAAAAGGTTGTTGGATTTGAATGAAAGTTGCACCATAAAATTGGTGGGATTTTTACAAGAATTTAGGAACTGGAATTATTTCATTTGGATAAATATTTTATCCTGTGGGATTTTTGGAAGGGTGACAGAAAAAGAAAAAAGAAAAGTGGCGTTGTGCCACTGGGCCAGAAAAGCCTCAGTGCAGCAGGCCAGGAGGGAACTCAGCCCGCGCGAGGCTGCCACGTCGAAGGCGTAAAGGAAAAATACGCCTTCAGCCGACGCAGCGAACCGGTACGCGACGCTGCGGCGCTTTTAAACTCGACGGTGGGACCCACACGTCAGGACGTGAGGCTGACGGACGGGCCCCACGGCCGTCGTCGTCAACCCTGGGTCAGAGAGGGCGGCGAGCTCACCGGTGCCGCTGTGGTCGACAGCGAGGCGATCCGAGGGCACCGACATGCTCAGGACGGAGTTGTCGTTCGGGTGGAGGTGGATTTGGTCGCCGGGGTGCGGGGGTTCGCCGGCGACGAGGAAGCCAGCGGCAGAGCTTCAGGAGGAGCTGGCCCCGGTCGATTCTGGCTGCAATAGAGAGGGGAGACAGAGGGGAAATGGTCAGTGGGAGGAGGCGGTTTCAGATCGGGGCAGAGGAGGAGCGGGGGAGGCCTGTACCTCGCGAACTCCGGCGAGCCGAAGCGGCGGAGCTCGAGCTCGATCTCGAGCTCGGGCGGGTCTGGAGAGGAACTGGGGCGCAGGGGATGTTTTGGGGAGTGGGATAGCGAGGGGTGAGGAGAGGAGGGCTCGGGGAGGCCCTTAAATAGACGAACGGCAGGGTGCCGTGGACCCGTGCGTCGGCGAGCTCTTGCTCGTTGCCACAGGGCTCGGGAGGGGCTGGCGCCGTGTCTGGGGTGTTCCTGGACGTCGACTACGTCGGGAGAGATAGAGAGAGGGAGTGGGGAGAGGTCAGAGGCGCGCGCGTGTGAGCCGCGCCATTGGCGCGCTCGAGCGGCCGGTGTCTGCTAGCGCGGATGCGCGGGGAGGAGGAGAGGAAGGGGACAGCGCCGTATCGTGACGCGGACGTCGAGGGGCGTTGGTTGGCGTGCTGGGGAGGCCCGAGGTGGCCGGAGGCGGTTGGAAGGGGGCGGCTACAGTGCGGGAGCGCACTGTAGCGCGCTCCAGAGCGCCCAAATGGCCGGCATGGCAATTCTTTATGCATGGTGAGCGCGTCCTTTGGTGTCTAGCAGGTCTAGGATTGAGTAAAGAAATGGGGTGGTGCATTGGATGCCATGGATGGCCACTGGAGTGAGGAGGGAGGTGAGGAAGAGGGGTACAGGGGCTGTTCGGAGGGGTAAATGAGGTGGTTTCACCCCTCAATCATTGAGCTGAGATGCAGCCATTGTTACTGGAGGTAGAGGAGGACTCGGAGGAGATGTGGTAAAAAGTTGAGCGCAAGGAGAATAGTTTTAGTGGTCAAAATGGTGAATTTTGAAAAGTGGCAGAAGGTGTTTGATAAAGGTTTTGGCAAGCAAATGATTTCCAATTGCCATGAGACTCCACAGGGTGAAATGACACATATAATTAGGGCCTTCCACCAATTTGGATATTATTTGGGCAAAGTTGCCAATGCAACTTTTGTAAACCCTAGAAATTAGCAGAAATGGACTTGTGTAGATCTAGTTGAGCAAATCACGTATCCTTGATGCACCACTTGGTGTAGTGGCCTCATTTGGTCATGTGAATATGCTCACCAAATTTGGGGTCAAGGAGAGAAAGTTGGTAGTACAAAGTTGTTCAAATTAGATTCTGGCCAGAGAGGGTTTTGGGCACTTTGATTAATATAACATTTTCTCCAACTTGTGCCATTTGGTATAGATGAATGATTAGACCACTTGAGCATGTTCACAAGATTTGAAAGCATTTGGACATGTTTGGCAATGTAAAGTTGCTCAAACTTCAAAATGGACAGAAATGGTTTTGAGGGGATTTCATGGGGTTATAATATTCTCCGTGACATGATACTTATGAAAATCATCCAACATGTCATATTTGACATGATAGAATTTTCTTGGAATTTTTGGAGAATATTTCCTTTGTAAATATTTCAAAAGCTTGAAATATCCAGAAAGGGTTTTTGAGGGGTTTGACCAATATTTTGAACATGACCATCTGTTGAAACTCTTATATATGGACAATATATGTCCACTGAGTTTCCCTAGGTTTTTTGTCAAATATTTTTGAAACAATAAAATATTTTTTCCTATTAATGACCATTTCTGGCCTTAAGAAAAAGCTTTTCAATAAAATAGGAAAATAACTTTTTAAATTATATTTTTGTGGTTTATGGGAGTCCTACACCTAATAGGAATCAAACATACTCTTTGAAAGATTTTTCATACCCCAAATCAAGTACTTGTAGTGCAAACCTCAATTCAGGGTCTTTTGGAAAACTAAATTTAGAAAAATACTTTTTGGCCAAATTATTTTTTTGTAAGAAAATTCTATATTGTACTATACACATGTTATGATCATTGGGCAGAAGTTTTGGATCAAGGAAAGGAAGTATAGAAGGTGAAGCTATGTTGACCTTTAAGAGCACTAGAAAACACAGAGAAAAAACCAACTCCAAATAAAAAGTCAAATAATGCAAAAGTTTTTGTCAAACCACATTTTATCATGAATTATCACCTTAAGTGTTGTGCCATGAAATCAGGGTGTGACAGGCATCCACCATCATCTGGCTAGACATAGGTGACTTCATCACAGGGATGTCGGAACACGATAACAAGAAAGAAGAACAAAACGGGTAACGACGATATTGGTATAGTGAGCATGTGATGACTCGGCAGGATATCGACGCATCCCGGGTTTTGTAAAGTATTATGAAGCAAAGGTAACATCACATAATAACCAAAGGTTCACTCGAATATCATTCATGTGTTCATACGGATCGATATGGACGTCCACGGTTCCGCTATCGGTCATTGAACGAAAGGGTTTCGTTCATTTCTGAGAATTACCAAACCTACGGGGTCACAAGCTTAAGGAAATCAAGATATGCTGAGTGTTAGTAGGACAGAAGTGATTGGAACATATTTGCGAAATTGTTTCATTAATATTCAAAATAGTTTCGAGAGGATCCAGAAGCGTTTCGGGGTCACCACAAGGGTTTCGAAGAGTATCGGGTAATACCGGGTATTACGGATAATTAATATATATGTGGAAAATGTTTATGGGGTTGTTAAATTATATATAAAAGGGTCTACAAATATTTAAAACACTTTTATATTTAATTTAATAAAACGAGACTTAAAAGGCCAAACCGGAGAAGGAAACTTAGGCCAACTTGGCCCAAGTGGAGGAGGCACACCCCCCCCCCTTGGCCGGCGCCCCAAGGAGGAACTTTCCTTCTTTGGTGGCTGCCCTCTCCCTCTCCTCTAACCTATATATACTAGGGTTTTTTGCTCTATTGTACATACAAGTTTTGGAGCCTCCTCTAATTCTTCTAGTTCTAGTTCTAGTTGGTCATAATTGACTAATTAGAGCTAGGTCTAGTTCCACTAATCCTCGTAAGTAGAAGCCGAATGTGGTTCTAATTTCCTCCCTCTAATTCTCCAGCGATAACTAGCACTGGACGGTGAAGCGCTACTAGATCGTGAAGGTTGCAAGCTTGCAACCAAGTAGAGAGGTTATGCTTTCGGTCTTCGGTTTGAGGGGTTGTTCGTGGGCGGTTCTTGGGATCGTTCATCGATGGTTCGAGGGACTCTAAGTATGATCTACACCGACATTTTCATCTTCCACTCAATATGGTGACGATAACTATTGTGATCCCAACCCGTTATGCATCTTCATATTGATCTTGGGTGTGCGTAGGCGCGATTTTTTGTTTTCTACTATGTTTCCCAATAGAGGTCAGCGTAACGGTCGGCCAGGCAGGGCGCACCTGCATAGTGTCATGGTGCAACATCATGTCCCAATGAGACATGGCACAAGGTCAGTGAGGGAGTCCTGGACTAAGGGGTCCTCGGACAGCCGGACTATATACTTGGGCCGGACTGTTGGGCTATGAAGATACAGAATAGAAGACTTTGTCCCGTGTCCAAATGGGACTCTCCTTGGCGTGGAAGGCAAGCTTGGCGATTCGGATATATAAACCGGAGGGTTTAGACTTCTAGGGTTAACGCTCAAAAATCAAAATCTCATAGGCTAGACTTCTAGGGTTTAGCCATTACGATCTCGTGGTAGATCAACTCTTGTAATACTCATATTCATCAAGATCAATCAAGCAGGAAGTACGGTATTACCTCCATAGAGAGGGCCCGAACTTGGGTAAACATTGTGTCCCCCACCTCCTGTTACCATTAACCTTAGACGCACAGTTCGGGTCCCCCTACCCGAGATCCGCCGGTTTTGACACCGACATTGGTGCTTTCATTGAGAGTTCCACTGTGTCGTCGAAGATAGGCTTGATGGCTCCGTCAATCATCTACAACAATGCAGTCCAGGGGGAATCTTCCTCCCCGGACAGATCTTCATATTCGGTGGCTTCGCACTACGGGCCAACTCGATCAGCCATCTAGAGCAGATCGATAGCTACGCCCCTGGCCATCAAGTCAGATTTGGAAGCCTGAATTTTGTGGCCGATGTCCGCGGAGACTTGATCTTCGACGGATTCGAGCCCATGACGGCTGTCCCCGGCCACTACGATGAACATGACCTAGATATGTCATCGGGGCACACACAGGATAGAGCACATGTGACCGCCCTAGCCCTAGAGCCGGAGCAGACTATGTCGTCCGAGGACGGGAAGCTTAACCCTGCCACAGAGGCCACAGACTCAGCGGTGCTCGAGCCGCACACAGACCCAGCATCGACCGGGGCTTGTGTTACCGGAACCCCGGACTCGTCTCCGGCCATGGATTCCGGACCGCGCGCATCCACGTCCGTTGAACATAATTGTACGCTGATCCTGGAGTTCAGCTCCGCGGACATCTTCCAGCACGTGCCTTTTGGCGACGTGTTGAATTCATTGAAATCTCTCTCCCTGTCAGGAGATTCTTGGCCAAACTATGTCCGGCTCGAATGGGAAGCGGATGATGAAGAAATTCATTCCCCGCCCACCACCCAGTTTATAGCCACTGTCGACGACTTAACCGACATGCTTGATTACGACTCTGAAGACATCGACAGTATGGACGATGATGCCGGAGAGGATCAGGAACCACTGCCTACAAGGCGTTGGACAGCCACCTCCTCGTACAACATATACATGGTGGATACACCCAAAGAAAACAACGGCGGCGATGAAAATCTAGTCGAGGATAAACCCCCTAAGATACAGACGAAACGCCGACATCAGCGGCGCCGCTCCAAACCACACTGTAGCAAAAACAGCAATACCGTCACAGAAGAGGACAACACTCCGGATGGTGCCTAAAACAATGAAGAGCCCGTTGAGCCAACCTCCGAATAGGAGGAATGGGATGATGGGCGAGTCAGCCCTGGCGAACAGGCCATGAACGAAGACTCAGAGGATAGCAACTACCTTCCGCTCTCCGAGGACGAGACTAGCCTCGGTGAAGAAGATTTCATCGTGCCTGAAGAGCCCGCGAACAGGAACGCTTTAAGCGTCAGCTAATTGCCACTTCAAGAAGCCTGAAAAAGAAGCAGCAGTAGCTTCAAGCTGATCAATATCTGCTCAATGAAAGATGGACTGACGTCCTGGCAGCCGAGGAATATGTCCTCGAGCGCCCAACCAAAAGCTACCCGAAGCGCAAAATGTTGCCACAGTTCAATGACGAGGTGCTGGAACCCGTCCTACCAAGGTACAATACGACTGACCGACCACCACGTGGCCGAGACAAAGCGACACCTCAAGCTGAATACCAGCCCGCGCTACCTCGCCGAACAAACAGAAATACAACAGCTCGAGGATATACATATGACCTGCGATACGATTTGGAAAGGAGAGCAGGTCAAACAAGATCAATCTATGGATCACGGGGGCGCGCCTCGACGAGCGACGACAGCCATCTGGCAGAACGTGAGAAACATAACCACGTCCGGGCCGCAAACCGCAGACGAGCTCCATCTGAACTACATCATGACTTGGCCCGATATAGAGGCGCCGCACAACCCCTCTACTTCACTAACGAAGTAATGGGACATGATTTCCCAGAAGGGTTTAAACCCGTAAACATCGAATCATATGATGGCACAATAGACCCCGCGGTGTGGATTGAGGATTTTCTTCTCCACATTCATATGGCCCACGGTGATGATCTTCACGCCATCAAATACCTCCCGCTCAAACTCAAGGGACCAGCTAGATACTGGTTTAACAGTCTGCCCAAAAACTCCATTGGTAGCTGGAAGGAATTGGAGGGCGCCTTCCTCGACAACTTCCAAGGCACATATGTCCGACCTCCGAATGCCGATGACCTAAGTAAGATAATCGAACAACCCGGAGAGTCAGCCAGGATTCTGGACTCGGTTCCTAACTAAAAAGAACGAGATCGTCGACTATCCGGACACCGAAGCCCTAGCGGACTTTAAGCACAGCATCCGCAACGAATGGCTGGCCAGACACCTCGGCTAGGAAAAACCGAAGTCCATGTCAGCCCTTACGTCACTCATGACCCGCTTCTGTCCGGGCGAAGACAGCTGGCTAGCCCATAGCAACAAAAATACAAGCGAACCTGGCACTTCTGAAGCCAGAAGCAGCAACGGCAAGCCCCGACGCAATAGACACAAGCGTCGAAACAACGGTGACAGTACCGAAGACACGGCGGTCAACGCCGGATTCAGCGGCTCTAAGTCCGGTCAGCGGAAGAAGCCATTTAAAAGGAACAATCCGGGCCCGTCCAGTATGGACCGCATACTAGATCGACCATGCCAAATCCATGGCACTCCGGATAAACCAGCCAATCATACCAACAGGGAATGTTGGGTCTTCAAACAGGATGGCAAGTTAAACGCCGAGAATAAGGAGAAAGGGTCGCAAAGCAAGGACGATGACGAGGAACCCCGGCCACTGAACACAGGGGGACAGAAGAAATCCCCCCCCCCCCCAAGTTAAAACGATGAACATGATATACGCCACACATATTCCCAAGAAGGAGTGCAAGCGTGCACTCAGGGACATCTACATGATGGAGCCAGTTGCCCCAAAATTTAACCCATGGTCCTCCTGTCCGATTACCTTTGACCGCAGGGACCATCCGACTAGTATCCTTCATGGCGGTTCAGCCGCACTGGTACTTGACCCAATTATTGACGGATTCCATCTCACGTGAGTCCTCATGGATGGTGGCAGCAGCCTGAACCTGCTCTATCAGGATATAGTTTGCAAAGTGTGTATCAATCCCTCAAGGATCAAGCCCACAAAAACCACCTTTAAAGGTGTCATACCAGGTGTAGAGGCCTGTTGTACGGGCTCAATCACACTGGAAGTGGTCTTCGGATCCCCGGATAATTTCCGAAGCGAAGAGTTAATCTTCGATATCGTCCCTTTCCGTAGTGGCTATCATGCACTGCTTGGACGAACCGCATTCGCTAAATTCAATGCGGTGCCGCACTACTCCTACCTCAAGCTCAAGATGCCCAGACCTCGCGGTGTTATAACAGTCAATGGAAATACAAAGCGCTCCCTCCGTACTGAGGAAAACGCCGCGGCCCTTGCAGCAGAAGTACAGAGTAGCCTCCTTAGGCAGAACCTCAATTCGGCAGTAAAGCCCCCAAACACCGACAAGCAAGTCCAAACTACTCTGTAGCAGGACCGTCCAGCTCGTCTAGATCTCAACTACCAATCCGGCCTCCATCCCAGTCCCAATCAAGCGGTGAAATTTGTGTCGCGCGTACATAACTACGCACGCAAAGTACCATGGGTAGGGACAGAGGCATAACCAGACCGTGGTCCACAATGCGGCTCGACCGCGCCTGGATCCGCATACCTTCACCTTTTACTTTTTTATTTTTATTTTCAGATTTTTTCTCTTCTCGAGGCTTTTCTGCTAACCTGATCACCGGACCCATCGCGGGACGGACACGCCAAGAAGGCAGGGGACTTCGACATACAACGGGATTCCCAGGTGGTCTCTGCTAATGATCGTTATACCTGTTTTAAATACCCGCACGCAGCTCATCCTTTGTCATGGCATGTTAAATAGCCTCACTTGCTTATCGCATTACTTATACAAGTACGCCTCGCCGTAATAATCAAATTACAATGGAAAATAGTTTGTGTTGGGGAACGTTGCAGAAAATAAAAAATTCCCTACGGTTTCACCAAGATCAATCTATGAGTTCATCTAGCAACGAGAGAGAGGAGTGCATCTACATACCCTTGTAGATCGAGCGGAAGCGTTCAAGGGAACAGGGTTGAGGGAGTCGTACTCGTCGTGATCCAAATCACCGGAGATCCTAGCGCCGAACGGACGGCACCTCTGCGTTCAACACACGTACGGTCAGCGTGACGTCTCCTACTTCTTGATCCAGCAAGGGGGAAGGAGAGGTTGATGAAGATCCAGCAGCACGACGGCGTGGTGGTGGATGCAGCAGGGATCCCGGCAGGGCTTCGCCAAGCGTCTGCGGGAGGGAGAGGTGTAGCAAGGGGGAAGGGAGGCGCCAAGTGCAAGGGTGCGGCTGCCCTCCCTCCCCCCTCTATATATAGGGTCCCCAGGGGGGCGCCGGCCCTAGGAGATGGGATCTCCTAGGGGGGGCGGCGGCCAAGGGGGGTGCCTTGCCCCCCAAGGCAAGTGGGCGCCTCCCTAGGGTTCCCAACCCTAGGCGCAGGGGGGCCCAAGGGGGGCGCATCAGCCCACCAGGGGCTGGTTCCCCTCCCACTTCAGCCCATGGGGCCCTCCGGGGTACGTGGCCCCACCCGGTGGACCCCCGGGACCCTTCCGGTTGTCCCGGTACAATACCGGTGACCCCCGAAACTTTCCCGACGGCCGAAACTCGATTTCCCATATATAATTCTTTACCTCCGGACCATTCCGGAACTCCTCATGACGTCTGGGATCTCATCCGGGACTCCGAGCAACTTTCGGTTTGCTGCATACTAATATCTGTACAACCCTAGCGTCACCGAACCTTAAGTGTGTAGACCCTACGGGTTCGGGAGACACATAGACATGACCGTGACGGCTCTCCGGTCAATAAGCAACAGCGGGATCTGGATACCCATGTTGGCTCCCACATGCTCCTCGATGATCTCATCGGGTGAACCACGATGTCGAGGATTCAAGCAACCCCGTATACAATTCCCTTTGTCAATCGGTATGTTACTTGCCCGAGATTCGATCGTCGGTATCCCAATACCTCGTTCAATCTCGTTACCGGCAAGTCACTTTACTCGTACCATAATGCATGATCCCGTGACCAGAACTTGGTCACTTTGAGCTCATTATGATGATGCATTACCGAGTGGGCCCAGAGATACCTCTCCGTCATACGGAGTGACATATCCCAGTCTCGATCCGTGTCAATCCAACAGATACTCTCGGAGATACCCGTAGTATACCTTTATAGTCACCCAGTTATGTTGTGACGTTTGGTGCACCCAAAGCACTCCTACGGTATCCGGGAGTTACACGATCTCATGGTCTCAGGAAAAATACTTGACATTGGAAAAGCTCTAGCAAACGAACTACACGATCTTGTGCTATGCTTAGGATTGGGTCTTGTCCATCACATCATTCTCCTAATGATGTGATCTCGTTATCAATGACACCCAATGTCCATAGTCAGGAAACCATGACTATCTGTTGATCAACGGGTTAGTCAACTAGAGGCTCACTAGGGACATATTGTGGTCTAAGAATTCACACATGTATTACGATTTCCGGATAACACAATTATAGCATGAATAAAAGACAATTATCATGAACAAGGAAATATAATAATAATCCTTTTATTATTGCCTCTAGGGCATATTTCCAACAGTCTCCCACTTGCACTAGAGTCAATAATCTAGTTACATTGTGATGATTCGAACACCCATAGAGTTCTGTTGTTGATCATGTTTTGCTCGAGGAGGATGTTTAGTTAACGGATCTGCGACATTCAGATCCGTATGTACTTTGCAAATATCTATGTATCCATCTTGAACATTTTCACGGATGGAGTTGAAACGACGCTTGATGTGCTCGGTCTTCTTGTGAAACCTGGGCTCCTTGGCAAGGGCAATAGCTCCGTGTTGTCACAGAAGAGAGTGATTGGCCCCGACGCATTGGGTATGACTCCTAGGTCGGTGATGAACTCCTTCATCCATATTGCTTCATGCGCTGCCTCCGAGGCTGCCATGTACTTCGCTTCACATGTAGATCCCGCCACGACGCTCTGCTTGCAACTGCACCAGCCATCGCTCCACGATTCAACATATACAGTATCCGGTTTGTGACTTAGAGTCATCCAGATCTGTGTCAAAGCTAGCATCGACGTAACCCTTTACGACGAGCTCTTCGTCACCTCCATAAACGAGAAACATGTCCTTTGTCCTTTTCAGGTACTTCAGGATATTCTTGACCGTTGTCCAGTGTTCCTTGCCGGGATTACTTTGGTACTTTCCTACCAAACTTACGGCAAGGTTTACATCAGGTCCGTACACGCATGGCATACATAATAGATCCTATGGCTGAGGCATAGGGGATGACACTCATCTCTTCTTTATCTTCTGCCGTGGTCGGGCATTGAGCCGAGCTCAATCTCACACCTTGCAATACATGCAAGAACCCTTTCTTGGACTGATCCATATTGAACTTCTTCAATATCTTATCAAGGTATGTGCTTTGTGAAAGACCTATGAGGCGTCTCGATCTATCCCTATAGATCTTGATGCCTAATATGTAAGCAGCTTCTCCAAGGTCCTTCATTGAAAAACACTTATTCAAGTAGGCCTTAATGCTATCCAAGAGTTCTATATCATTTCCCATCAAGAGTATGTCATCTGCATATAATATGAGAAATGCTACAGTGCTCCCACTCACTTTCTTGTAAACGCAGGCTTCTCCATAAGTCTGCGTAAACCCAAACGCATTGATCATCTCATCAAAGCGAATGTTCCAACTCCAAGAAGCTTGCACCAGTCCATAAATGGATCGATGGAGCTTGCATACCTTGTTAGCATTCTTAGGGTCGACAAAACCTTCCGGCTGCATCATATACAGTTCTTCCTTAAGATAGCCGTTAAGGAATACCGTTTTGACGTCCATCTGCCATATCTCATAATCATTGTATGCGGCAATAACTAACATGATTCGGACGGACTTCAGCTTCGCTACGGGAGAGAAAGTCTCATCGTAGTCAACCCCTTGAACTTGCTGATAACCCTTAGCGACAAGTCGAGCTTTATAGATGGTAACATTACCATTTGCGTCCGTCTTCTTCTTAAAAGATCCATTTGTTTTCTATCGCTCGCCGATCATTGGGCAAGTCTGTCAAAGTCCATACTTTTTTTTCATACATGGATTCTATCTCAGATTGCATGGCTTCAAGCCATTTGTTGGAACCTGGGCCCGCCATCGCTTCTTCATAGTTCGAAGGTTCACCGTTGTCTAACAACATGATTTCCAGGACAGGGTTGCCATACCACTGGGCGTGGGCGTGTACTTGTAGACCCTACGAAGTTCAAGAGCAACTTGATCCGAAGTACCTTGACCATCATCATTAATTTCCTCTCCAGTCGGTGTAGGCACCACAAGAACATTTTCCTGAGCTGCACCACTTTCCGGTTCAAGAGGTAGTACTTCATCGAGTTCTACTTTCCTCCCACTTACTCCTTTCGAGAGAAACTCTTTTTCCAGAAAGGATCCATTCTTGGCAACAATGATCTTGCCTTCGGATCTAAGGTAGAAGGTATACCCAATGGTTTCCTTAGGGTATCCTATGAAGACGCATTTTTCCGACTTGGGTTCGAGCTTTTCAGGTTGAAGTTTCTTGAGATAAGCATCGCATCTCCAAACTTTTAGATACGACAGCTTAGGTTTCTTCCCAAACCATAATTCATACGGTGTCGTCTCAACGGATTTAGACGGAGCCCTATTTAAAGTGGATGTAGCTGTCTCTAGTGCGTATCCCCAAAATGATAGCGGTAAATCGGTAAGAGACATCATAGATCGCACCATATCCAATAGAGTGCGATTACGACGTTCGGACACACCGTTATGCTGAGGTGTTCCAGGCTGCGTGAGTTGTGAAACGATTCCACATTTCCTTAAGTGCGTACCAAATTCGTGACTTCAATATTCTCCTCCACGATCTGATCGCAGGAACTTTATCTTTTGGTCACGTTGATTCTCTACCTCATTCTGAAATTCCTTGAACTTTTCAAAGGTCTCAGACTTGTTTTTCATCAAGTAGACATACCCATATCTACTCAATTCTTCAGTGAGAGTGAGACATAACGATATCCTCCGTGAGCCTCAACGCTCATTGGACCGCACACATCAGTATGTATGATTTCCAATAAGTTGGTTGCTCGCTCCATTGTTCCGTAGAACGAAGTCTTGGTCATTTTGCCCATGAGGCATGGTTTGCATGTGTCAAATGATTCATAATCGAGAGACTCTAAAAGTCCATCAGCATGGAGCTTCTTCATGCGCTTGACACCAATGTGACCAAGGCGGCAGTGCCACAAGTATGTGGGACTATCGTTATCAACTTTACATCTTTTGGTATTCACACTATGAATATGTGTAACATCACGTTCGAGATTCATTAAGAATAAATAATTGACCATCGGGGCATGAACATAAAACATATCTCTCATATAAATAGAACAACCATTATTCTCGGATTTAAAGGAGTAGCCATCTCGTATTAAACGAGATCCAGATACAATGTTCATGCTCAAACTTGGCACTAAATAACAATTATTGAGGTTTGTAGAGGTAGAGTGCCGACGGCGATCACATCGACCTTGGAACCATTCCCGACGCGCATCGTCACCTTGTCCTTCGCCAGTCTCCGCTTATTCCGCAGCTCCTGCTTTGAGTTACAAATATGAGCAACGGCACCGGTATCAAATACCCAGGAGCTACTACGAGCACTGGTAACGTACACATCAATTACATGTATATCACATATACCTTTAGTGTTGCCGGCCTTCTTGTCCGCTAAGTATTTGGGGCAGTTCCGCTTCCAGTGACCCTTCCCTTTGCAATAAAAGCACTCAGTCTCGTGCTTGGGTCCATTCTTTGACTTCTTCCCGGCAATCGGCTTATCGGGCGCCGCAACATCGTTGCCAGCCCTTCTTGAAGTTCTTCTTACCCTTGCCTTTCTTGAACTTGGTGGTTTTATTGACCATCAACACTTGATGTTCCTTTTGATTTCTACCTCTGCTGACTTTCAGCATTGAAAATACTTCAGGAATAGTTTTCACCATCCCCTGCATATTTTAGTTCATCACAAAGCTCTTGTAGCTTGGTGGGAGCGTGAAGGATTCTCACAATGACCGCCTCATCCGGAGGTTAATATCCAGCTGGGACAGGCGGTTGTGCAACCCAGACATTTTGAGTATGTGCTCACTGACAGAACTATTTTCCTCCATCTTACAACCATAGAACTTGTCGGAGACTTCATATCTCTCGACCCGGGTGTGAGCTTGGAAAACCATTTTCAGCTCCTCGAACATCTCATATGCTCGTGTTGCTCAAAACGCTTTTGGAGCCCCGGTTCTAAGTTGTAAAGCATGCCGCACCGAACGAGGGAGTAATCATCAAGACGTGATCGCCAAGCGTTCATAACGTCTTGGTTACTCGGGATGGGTACTTCACCTAGCGGTCCTTCTAGGACATATGCTTTCTTGGCAGCTATGAGGATGATCTCGTGTTAGGACCCAGTCCGTATAGTTGCTGCCATCATCTTTCAGCTTGGTTTTCTCTAGGAACGCGTTGAAGTTCATGTTGACATGAGCGTTGGCCATTTGATCTACAAGACATTTTTGCAAAGATTTTAGACTAAGTTCATGATAATTAAGTTCATCTAATCAAATTATTTAATGAACTCCCACTTAGATTAGACATCCCTCTAGTCATCTAAGTGTTACATGATCTGAGTCGACTAGGCCGTGTCCGATCATCACGTGAGACGGACTAGTCATCATTGGTGAACATCTCCATGTTGATCGTATCTTCCATACGACTCATGTTCGACCTTTCGGTCACTGTGTTCCGAGGCCATGTCTGTACATGCTAGGCTCGTCAAGTTAACCTAAGTGTTTTGCATGTGTAAATCTGTCTTACACCCGTTGTATGTGAACGTTAGAATCTATCACAACCGATCATCACGTGGTGCTTTGAACAACGAACTGTCGCAACGGCGCACAGTTAGGGGGAACACTTTCTTGAAATTATAATGAGGGATCATCTTATTTACTACCGTCGTTCTAAGTAAACAAGATGCAAAAATATGATAAACATCACATGCAATCAAATAGTAGTGACATGATATGGCCAATATCATATAGCTCCTTTGATCTCCTTCTTCGGGGCTCCATGATCATCTTCGTCACCGGCATGACACCATGATCTCCATCATCATGATCTCCCTCATCGTGTCTCCATGAAGTTGCTCACCAATTATTACTTCTACTACTATAGCTAACGGTTTAGCAATAAAGTAAAGTAATTACATGGCGTTAAATCATTGACACGCAGGTCATACAATAATTAAGACAACTCCTATGGCTCCTGCCGGTTGTCATACTCATCGACATGCATGTCGTGATTCCTATTACAAGAACATGATCTCATACATCACAATATATCATTCATCATTCATCACAACTTTTGGCCATATCACATCACAAAGCAATTGCTGCAAAAACAAATTAGACGTCCTCTAATTGTTGTTGCATCTTTTACGTGGCTGCAATAGGGTTCTAGCAAGAACGTTTTATTACCTACGAAAAATCCACAACGTGATTTGTAAACTTCTATTTACCCTTCATAAGGACCCTTTTCATCGAATCCGCTCCAACTAAAGTAGGAGAGACAGACACCCGCTAGCCACCTTATGCAACTAGTGCATGTCAGTCGGTGGAACCTGTCTCACGTAAGCGTACGTGTAAGGTCGGTCCGGGCTGCTTCATCCCACAATACAGCTGAAGCAAAATAATACTAGTAGTGGCAAGAAAGTTGATAACATCTACGCCCACAACAGATTTGTGTTCTACTCGTGCAAAGAGAACTACGCATAGACCTAGCTCATGATGCCACTGTTGGGGAACGTTGCAGAAAATAAAAAATTTCCTACAGTTTCACCAAGATCAATCTATGAGTTCATCTAGCAACAAGAGAGAGGAGTGCATCTACATACCCTTGTAGATCGAGCGGAAGCGTTCAAGGGAACGGGGTTGAGGGAGTCGTACTCGTCGTGATCCAAATCACCGGTGATCCTAGCGCCGAACGGACAGCACCACCGCGTTCAACACACGTACGGTCAGCGTGACGTCTCCTCCTTCTGGATCCAGCAAGGGGGAAGGAGAGGTTGATGAAGATCCAGCAGCACGACGACGTGGTGGTGGATGCAGCAGGGATCCCGGCAGGGCTTCGCCAAGCGTCTACGGGAGGGAGAGGTGTAGCAAGGGGAAGGGAGGCGCCAAGTGCAAGGTGCGGCTGCCCTCCCTCCCCCTCTATATAGGGTCCCTGGGGGCGCCGGCCCTAGGAGATGGGATCTCCTAGGGGGGGCGGCGGCCAAGGGGGGTGCCTTGCCCCCCAAGGCAAGTGGAGGCGCCCCCTCCCCTAGGGTTCCCAACCCTAGGCATAGGGGGGGGCCCAAGGGGGGGCGCACCAGCCCACCAGGGGCTGGTTCCCCTCCCACTTCAGCCCATGGGGCCCTTCAGGATAGGTGGCCCCACCCGGTGGACCCCCGGGACCCTTCCGGTGGTCCCGGTACAATACCGGTGACCCCCTAAACTTTCCCGACGGCCGAAACTCGACTTCCCATATATAATTCTTTACCTCCGGACCATTCCGGAACTCCTCATGACGTCCGGGATTTCATCCGGGACTCCGAAGAACTTTCAGTTTGTTGCATACTAATATCCCTACAACCCTAGCGTCACCGAACCTTAAGTGTGTAGACCCTACGGGTTCGGGAAACACGTAGACATGACCGAGACGGCTCTCCGGTCAATAACCAACAGCGGGATCTGGATACCCATGTTGGCTCCCACATGCTCCTCGATCTCATCGGATGAACCACGATGTCGAGGATTCAAGCAGCCCCGTATACAATTCCCTTTGTCAATCGGTATATTATCGCCGAGATTCGATCATCGGTATCCCAATACCTCGTTCAATCTCGTATACTGCAAGTCACTTTACTCGTACCGTAATGCATGATCCCCTGACCAGAACTTGGTCACTTTGAGCTCATTATGATGATGCATTACCGAGTGGGCCCAGAGATACCTCTCCGTCATACGGAGTGACAAATCCCAGTCTCGATCCGTGTCAACCCAACAGATACTTTCGGAGATACCCGTAGTATACCTTTATAGTCACCCAGTTACGTTGTGACGTTTGGTACACCCAAAGCACTCCTACGGTATCCGGGAGTTACACGATCTCATGGTCTAAGGAAAAATACTTGACATTGGAAAAGCTCTAGCGAACGAACTACACGATCTTGTGCTATGCTTAGGATTGGGTCTTGTCCATCACATCATTCTCCTAATGATGTGATCTAGATTATCAATGACATCCAATGTCCATAGTCAGGAAACCATGACTATCTGTTGATCAACGGGCTAGTCAACTAGAGGCTCACTAGGGACATATTGTGGTCTAAGAATTCACACATGTATTACGATTTCCGGATAACACAATTATAGCATGAATATAAGACAATTATCATGAACAAGGAAATATAATAATAATCCTTTTATTATTGCCTCTAGTGCATATTTCCAACAGTTTGCGGCTCAATTTTCTTGGTGTCCGCTTATTACTTGACTCTTTGCTTGTCTTTGTATTTATTACTTGTTGCACCCGTACACTCTGGTACGTATTACCATGAAAGGGGCTTCATCACGCCCCGTAACACGGCAATAAAGTCCAAACACTTTTACAGTATAGTTCGGCACCCCGAACTTATAGCATTATATGCATCGGCTCCGAATCATGTCTTTGGTCAATAGTTGGGTTGCCCAGCTCCTGTTCTTACTACCTTATGTTCCGCTATATCGGCTAGGGTAGTAAAGGGAGAACTACTGCGATTGTGTCCCGGTTCTTCCGGACGAGCACCTTAGTAGAGAAAGCCGAAAACTGACTGTCATGATGCGGCGAGAGCTGGTCAGCTGTTCGAGAGGTTTCCAAATCCTTAGAGATTTTTTCCGCTTTATGCGAGGAATCGGTTCTTATCCGCTTAGGCGTGTCTAGCGCCCCAACTCCGGTCTTCCGAATACCAGGGGCTTCGCCAAAATTTTCATTGTCAAACTCCTATGGCTAAGTGAGGGTGATAAAGCCGTATAGTTTGATTGCCTTGTTCGTTGCGTTAAACACCTCCTTTAAGGACCAAGAGTTGGAGTAAAGAGTGTTTATATTTATCCCGAACACCCCCGTACTATCTACGTGGGGGCAAAAGCCGACGACTGGACAACTCTTAGATTTCATAAACGGATGCACAGGAGGTAAAATTTTAAAACAAACAAGCATTATATTACATAACAAACTTGTTTCATATCATAGGACAGGATAACATGAATGTTTTCATGGGAATATAACATCCCTCGCACATTGCTCCACCGCAAGGCGGGACCCCTCCAAGACACTATCGAAATATAGCTCGGGTCGGCGGTGCTCGTTGCCCTTAGGCGGCCCCTCGGTCATTAGCTTCGTGGCGCCCATCTTCTCCAAGTGCATCTTGGCGCGGGAAAAGGCCATCCGCGCACCTTCAATGCAGACCGAACGCTTGATGACGTCGAGCCATAGGCAGGCACTGACAAGCCGCTTCACGAGTCCGAAGTAGCTGCTGGGCATGGGCTCGGCAGGCCATAGCCATACTATTAAGTCCTTCATGGCTAGTTCGGCCGCTTTATGCAGCTCGGCCAGCTGTTTCAGCTGGTCGCTAAAGGGCACCAGAAGTTCTGGTCCAAGGTATTGAGACCAGAACAGCTTCTCCATAGAGCTCCCTTCTTCGGCTCGATAAAACTCGGTAGCATCTGATATGTTGCGCGGCAGATCCGTGAACGCCCCTGGAGAGCTCCAAATTCAGGTACGTAAAAGGAATGTCTCCTTCACATACTTGCTTTGCATAATGAAAGCCTTACCCGCCGCGATCTTCTTGGCCGCCTGGATTTCCTGGAGGGCGCTCTGGGCTTCGGCCCGGGCCTCTTGTGCGCTCTGGCGGGCCTTGGCAAGTTCGGACTCTCGAGTCTTATAATCACGCTCCAAGGACTCGTACTTCTTGACGACGTCCTGGAGCTCTTGCTGGACCTCACTGAGTCGGGCCTCCTGCTTCTCGCGCGCGGCACGTTCCTTGGCCGCTTTGTCCTCGGCATCGACCAATGCTTTCTTGAGTGACGCCACCTCGGTCGTGGCCCCTAATGAAGTTCATGACACTTTAGTCAGCACGAACCATTCATCCTTCCTAACTATACATGCAGGTTACTACATATCTTTGATTTCTTCAATCTGCTTCTTCAAGAGGCCGAGCTCTTGCTCGGCCCGCTCCAGGTTCTGCTTCAGTCCGGAGACCTCTGCAGTAAGAGCGGCAGCGGCTAGCAGCGATGCCTGCTTATTCACATAGACATATTATGTTAGACTCCTGCGGAAATTATTTTGATCCTCTGTTCGGCTTTTCCTTTCGAACACCAAACAGAGCATCAGGGGCTACTGTCTACACTGTGATATTATTTTACACTTATATTACTTACCTCAAAGCCTGTTAGAAGGCTAGCGTAGGCTTCGGTCAACCCGCTTTTCGCGGCCTGGACCTTCCCAATCACCACACCCATTAGGGTGCGGTGTTCGTCAACCATGGAAGCACCTTCTAGCGCTTCCAGCAACCTGTCCGGTGCCTCTGGTTGGACAGAGGTAACCGGCGGCATAGGCACGCCCCTTCCCTTCGAAGGGGGTTGCTCACCTGATTCCGAAACCGTAGGGGTCTCCGGAATTGTATTCGGATGAGGGCCGAATTGAATACGGCCCCCGTCGTCAGTATCCATAGGGGTCTGCTCCCCCGTGTGTCCGGCAGCCGAGGCTTCACCCTCTGGCACCTCGTGTACTGCCGCCGGATTCCCTCCCGGGACGGGGATCCTTTGGGACAATGCTTCGGCGCCATCCAGGTCTCAGGGAGAGGTGGCCGATGGAAGGGTCTCGATGTTCATCGCCGCTGGGTCCAGCGAATCCTTTGATGAGGACTGTTCGAGGCGGGACTGAGCCAGACTGCAAGTGCATAATGTAAGAACGTTAAAATAATAGAGTAAATAATCCGGATACGAGTATGTGTCCGAACACTTACGATCCGGCCAGGGGCTTCTCCCTGGGCTGCCACTCCCAGCTGCTGTTGGTAGCTGTTGTGGAGCTAACCAGAAAGGAAGCCTTCCCTTTCTTGGACGCCCCGGCCTCTGGATGCATGGGGGTCGTCCTTTTCTTTTTTTTTCCTGCGGAAGGGGAGTGGATTTCTTCCTCTTCCTCCTCTTCTTCGTCGTCTTCGGAGGAGGAGCGCGCCTCGGCGTCTTCGGACGTCACGTCCGAAGTACCCCTATGGCGGAGACCACTTCTGGTCCCCTTGGCCTTCTTCTTCGGCACCTTGTAAGGCGCCGGAATCAGCATCTTCATCAGGAGCGGGGTCTCTGGGCCTTCGGGCAGCGGGGCCGGACAATCAATCTGTTCCGCCATCTCCGTCCAATCCTGAAATAATCGATAGAGAGACTTAGATTCCTTCCTCTCATACGCGAGTAAAGGGAACACTTTGAAAACGTGAAAGGACTTACCGGATTTGCAGGATGGGTCAGGTCGTGCCCATGATCCTCCTCCGTGGCCGGCGGCACCTCGTTGGACTTGAAGAGCACCTTCCATATATCTTCGTGTGTCATGCCGAAGAGTTCTAACAGAGTCTGGTGCTTGGCCGGGTCATACTCCCATAGGTGGCAAGTCTGGCGTTGGCATGGAAGAATCCAGCGGACGAGCATGACATGGACCACATCGACGAGCTTGACTTTCTTGATTATCATATTCTGGACGCGCGTCCGGAGCGCTGTCAGCTCGTCCGGAGAGCCCCAGGGCAGGCCCTTCTCTTGCCAGGAGGTGAGCCTCGTTGGGACTCCGGATCGGAATTCGGGGGCCACCGCCCAGTTGGTGTCACGTGGCTCAGTGATGTATAACCACCCCGATTGGCACCCCTTCACCGTCTCCACAAAGGAGCCCTCGTGCCAGGTGACGTTGGGCATCTTGCCCACCATGGCACCCCCGCACTCGGCTTGTTGGCCGCTCACCACCTTGGGCTTCACATCAAAGATCTTCAGCCATAGGCCGAAGTGAGGAGGGATGCGGAGAAAGGCCTCACACACGACAATGAATGCCAAGATGTTGAGGATAGAGTTGGGGGCCAAATCATGGAAGTCCAGCCCGTAGTAAAACATCAGTCCACAGACAAACGGGTGGAGAGGGAATCCCAGCCCGCGGACGAAGTGTGTGAGAAACACAACCCTCTCATGGGGCTCTGGGTAGGGACGATATGTCCCTTGGCCGGAAGTCGATGAACAATTTCCTTGGCCAGGTAACCAGCCTCCCGGAGCTCCTTGATGTTCTTCTTCTTGACAGAAGAGGCCATCCATTTGCCTCCAGCTCCAGATCCGAACTTGATTGGAGTGCTTTTTTGGGTGGAGAAAGTTAGATCTTGGGCGCTGGAGCTCGAGAATGGATGGGCAGAGGAAGGAGAAGGCGTGGGTGAACGAGGATGAATCCTTATCCCTTTATAAAGGCAGTGAAAGTTATGCGCCTCCCTACTCACCTTAAAATTCGCCTATTCCCCAAGCGTCGTGCAGATGGCACGGTTGGGTTACCCATGCCCGTATTGATGAGAATCCTGTGATAAGGGGACACGATCTCTACTTCGACAAGACGTGCCAGTGAAACCGCATCTCGAAATACAAAGCGGCAGGATAAAGAATGGTTCGAATAATGGCTGGGCAGTGGCGTGATGTCACGCTACAGAAAGTTGTCAGCGGATTGGACTCGTGGAATATTATACTCTCTACAGTTGTGTGTGGTATCTGTTTTGCAGAGTCGGACATGTTTTCTATGTTCGAAAGACTATGTTGGAGTATTCGGAGAAGGAACCCGCCTTGCAATGCCGAAGACAATCTGCGCGCCGGACTCATCATCATTGAAGCCTGGTTCAGGGGCTACTGAGGGAGTCCTGGACTAAGGGGTCCTCGGACAGCCGAACTATATACTTGGGCCCGACTGTTGGGCTATGAAGATACAAGATAGAAGACTTTGTCCCGTGTCCGGATGGGACTCTCCTTGGCGTGGAAGGCAAGCTTGCCGATTCGGATATGTAGATTCCTTTCTCTGTAACCGACTTTGTACAACCCTAGTCCCCCCCGGTGTCTATATAAACCGGAGGGTTTAGACTTCTAGGGTTAACGCTCAACAATCATAATCTCATATGTTAGACTTCTAGGGTTTAGCCATTACGATCTCGTGGTAGATCAACTCTTGTAATACTCATATTCATCAAGATCAATCAAGCAGGAAGTAGGGCATTACCTCCATAGAGAGGGCCCGAACCTGGGTAAATATTATGCCCCCCGCCTCCTGTTACCATTAACCTTAGACGCACAGTTCGGGACCCCCTACCCGAGATCCGCCGGTTTTGACACCGACAGTCAGGCCACGTCTGATAGATCGGTTGGTGCCGACCATATGCTGGCCACAGGATGCAAGCATGTCCCTCTTCTAGGCCGCAGTTGGTGTCGACCATATGCTGGCCACAGGATGCAAGCATGGCCCTCTTCTAGGCCGCAGAATGCAAAATGTTCTTCTATTTGGTTATCCCTAGTGTGATTTGTGTTTATGCAAAATATCAAAACAGGACCCAATAAGAAATGGACCGCAAGTGAGGAGAGTCCTACCAGGGGTGTTATGCAAAATATTCTTCGGTTGTCCCTGGTGGGACCCTTGTCGACGTGGCAACGGTCAATGCGCCACATGAGTGGGTCAAACATTGTGTGGGCTGCTTGGGACTGGAGGTGAACCACTTGCAAACTTTTGGGACCCAAACATACAATTTTGAAGTTTTGAGACTAACTTGACATACCTCGAATAGTTTAGGACCTTTGGTGCAGTTTCTCTTTGTTTTATACTACTCCCTCGTACTAAAGCAACGTCAACTAATATGAATTGGAGGGAGTACCAAATTAGCATTCAGTGCATTCCAAAACTTCACCTCAAGCTGTCCCACGTGTTGTAGGTACTCACTTGTTATGTGGTTTATGCTACACCGAACTAAGTTCCAACAGTTATTCAAGACGATGCACGTTGTTGGAGTGAGTGACCATGGAGGTTTTTACCCAACATCGGTGGCAGCATAATCTTTGGATTGGTCCACCACTTCATTTGACATAGGCATAGTGTCGGTCCGATATGACTAATGTTGTCACCATGTCGGTTTTTTATTTATCTTTTGTCACAACGTTCGTGTTTGGTTGTGTGCATCTTGTTATGCGGACTCTGGGTGTTACTCATCATGCTTTGTATCCGCTTGATGCTACATTCTGAGTTAATAAAAATGTCATCTATCGATAAACATGTTCTACATGAACTTTGCTGCGGAGAGCAACACATGCCTGTAGTAATATGCCAAGCTTGTCATGTTCGTAGAGGAGCATCATTGCCCTGTTTGGGCTGTATAAAATTATATAGCAGCATTCTTCTACTGGTGCTGTTCATTTAGTTCCACATATAAAGAGGAGACTGCACTGCAATTAATAATGGAACGAATTAACACACGTTTAATCATATCATGTTTGTCTAACACATAGAGAAATTAATACGGTGACATAATTCAAACCGCAAGACAATAAGGTAGCAAAGTTAAGAAACAAATAAGTAGTAGATCAGTATACAATCTAAAATGAGCATAGCCCAGCCAATGACTAGCTACAAAAGTCTAGGATTAAAACATTCCAGCATACTAACTATGAAACCTAGAACTATGCCACGCGCACGTCAACTTTTTTTAGGATAAATTCTGACAACTTCTCATGGTTCTTCTTCCTCCCCAAGTTTCCGTCCAGTGTTCAAGTCCTGCATACAAAGAGTATATTAGATCTGGAAGAGGAAAAAAAAGGTGTTATACTTATTTACATAAACGATGACAAATGATTTTCTCTGTGTGGGCACGCAGCAGGTGCTTGTCAAAAGTAATCGTTGTGCGTGCACTATTTAGACTTCAGGTTAAGTTAAAGCGTACATTTGCAAACTTGCACATTTTTGTTGTTTTGAGATAGCTTACCACGTGTATCATACTAGCATGGATGCCTTTTATTTATACTTTTACAACACTCGTATTGAATACAGGACGATTTGGTCTTAAACTAGTATCAATTGACATACAACGGTCTTTCTTATGAGAATTTGAGAAAGGGCACCCATACATTACCTCATCGTACTATTTGCCCTTTGCGACAAGCATAACCAACCCAGCAGTTGGTACTCCGTACTAACAAATGTATGAAATGGAAAGGTTATAAATCAGTCAAACCAAAAAACATACTTATTAGATACTGCCTCCGTCCCGAATTACTTGTGGCTCAAATGGATTTATGTGAGCGAACGACAAGTAATTCGAGGCGGAGCGAGTATAAAACATGTTGCAATAAAGTTCAAGGATTTTACCAGGTATTCGCTTCCACCAAGCCACTCTATTAAGAACTCCCTTATAAGTCTGACAGGAACAGCGTACACCGATGCATGTGAAGCTCCGGCAAGCACCCCAACTACCCTGTCTATCCGTGGCAAAATAAGAGGTGAACCTGATGCACCTTGCTTAGATGTACAACTGCAGGTAAGCGACACTTCATCTGGTTCATTGCTGCAATAAATAAATATTCTAATGATTAGCACGAGTTGCTAAACGTAGAGACAAAAGGAATTTTCATACTACATTATACTACTAGTACCATGTTCTAGTAAGTAAGAGATAGTACTAAGTATCGGAAGAGTGCATTACGTTATTTGACCAGAATACGTCCCTGGCTCTAGAATAGTAGCAGAAGAACCATCCAATGCGGTATAAGCCAGCGCAACAACATTCCACCCAGAAGCATATGATGGGTCGAAGAACCTCAGACAAGTCACTGGTTCAATTACATCTTGAGCCCGCAGCCAAGCAAGATCCCGACCCTCATCAGTACGAATTATTCTTGCATTGTATTGGCGTGGGATCCATCCGTCGGAGTTGAAGAAATAAACAGCCATTGTTCCACCCACGGGAAGCATCTTGACGACATGTTGACATGATACTATGTCACAGATGGTTTTATTGTTGCTGACAATAAAGCCATTGCCTTGAAAAGCATTGTCAGTAGGGGTATGGAGACGCACCACAGAGAGTTGATGGTCTCTAAACACCTGCTCGCACCAAAAACCTTCATCCATGGCATTGGACATGTTTAGATGTCAACCTGTAAAAAGGAAATTTGTTCCAATGAACAATACGTACATGTTAAACACAAATGATGTATGCATAAATCTATTACTCTCTCCGTTTCTAAATATAAGACCTTTTAGATATTGCACTAAGGACTACATACGAATGTCTATATAGCCATATCTTAGAATATAGATTCACGCATTTTGCTCCGTATGCATAGTGAAACCTCTAAAAAATCTTATATTTAGGAACGGTCTCCGAATCTGTTCATGAAGTAATGCAAGTGTGATTGTATCGCATCTACTGGCTTTTAAGTTTTAAGTGATGCTCTCACGCCCGGCCGGCGACTAAGCCAGAGCACATTAGCTAGCTAGCTAGCTGCGGATGTTGCTCCATGCGAGAGCGAGCCAGATCTGCACGGCACATGTGAGCAAATAAATCTGCAGCGCTGGCGGCATACCTACATACGTGCGGCTGACGAGCGATGCCCCTACCTGCAGTTGAGCGGTCGTCAATGAACCGCCGGCCGGCCGCTGGCTATCGATCTACTACGCCGTGATTAGCAGGTACCAAATTGGTACAGACATTGGCTAGGTACAAGGAATCCAAGGCAAGGACTTACCGGACGTGTGCCGTTGGCAGCAGAGTAGCCGGGCGGGGATTGATGCAGGCGCACACACGAAGCCCGCCGGCCGGCCGGAGCAGTTGACTCGTTGAGCTAGCTTGTTGTGAGATCCAGAAGGAGCACCAGCATTATTGAGTGGGGATGGGAGGCTGGCTAGATATTTCCCAAGTGGTGGTACGGCGGAGGAGTAGGTGGAGCGCCGCCGATTAAGGAAACGCGGGTACTGTAGCTGCTAAAGTGCCCCGCCTGTTTGCCGTTTGGGGAAGACGGGGCTGACAATAGGCCCCCCTTCCTTCCAACATATTGCAAGCTTTTTATTTTTTCTTTTTTCTATTACTAAGATAAATGTCCGCGCCAGAACGCTAAATTATCATAAAACCTCCTCCGTGAGACAGTACGCGACATTTCTTATATCCAATTCCGACAAACATTGATAATAAGTTATAAGAGTTAAATACGTTGGAGGTGCCTCAACTTGTCATGCGCGGTCGGTTTAGTGCCTAAAGTTACAAAATACATAAAACAGGTGCCCGAACTTGTCCGGCCGTGCAAATACGGTGCCTCCATTCATATCCGGACGTACGCCCAGCCCATGTGGCGTGCCAATGTGGCGGTGGCCCAACTGTCAGTGGCTGGGAGCAGGGAAGTCGCTGGGTGGCCCGACATGAGGATTTAAAAAAACCGCTCAAATTTTATTCAATCACATGGGAAAGCCCCACAATTTCTTGTATATATTTCTATCTTCTATAAAGTTAAGGTACGCGATTGCGTACTCTCAAAAAAGGAAAGCCCCACAAATTTATGGATTATGTTGCACACATAGGGGGTCCACCGGGCCATACTGTGTTAGTAGATATGGACTAAGTCGAACTTTATATTGCGTTGTTATGCAAAATGTAATTTTGGAGCACCAGCACATTGTGCCCATTTTTTCAAGGTCAAAGAAACATATTTTTACAGCTAAAAAACTTCTGACATTTTTGTACATGCACACATAGAAATGTAATATATCCGCGTGTTTCTTTTTCAAAACTGTATTTGTATGTGAGAGATACAAAAAGGACAAATACATGCAAAAATCAGCTAATTTTTTTGGCCGGTTATTGTATTTTTTTTTGCAGGGTAAAATATAACAAAATTTCAAACAAAACTCGAAAGTCACTTAGAGCACATGCATACATTTTTTTGTGAAATTTTTAAATTTTGTATGAAACTTTAGCCAGTTTTTAAACTTTCAAGAAAAAAACATGCTCGGTGGCCACCGTGCTCCAAAATTCCTCTTTGGTTGCTATGTACCCCTCAAACATGCTCAGTTGCTGCATATATATGGCGCTCGTATGGGTCTGCACACTTAATATTCAAATTCATTATTTTCATTTTTCATATTGTTTTCACCATTTGGAAAAGAAACGTAAGAACAAAATACAACTGCCATAAACTTAAAGAAAATGTTAGTGCATTTGAAAAATGTTCAGCATGTTGTTGGAAAATGTTTCACATGTATTAAAAATTATAATGCATTTTTGAAAATGTTTGGCGTGCGTTAAAAAAGTTTACAACATGTATTTCTAAAAGAGTTCAACGTGAGTTAAAAATTTATTGTGTAAATTATCATTACATTTCTGTAAACACAACATGTTCGATACATTTCTCAAATTTAATATTATGCACAGAAATTAAGTTCAGCCTCTTCGAAGTACACAATAATAATAATGGAAGATATTTGCATATTGATAATTGTATTTTTCATATGGGAAAAATTATGCGTTATGAAACTAAAAAGGAACTTGCAAAAAAATAAAAATAAAGAAATTTGTAGAGTGATGCGTGGATTGTATTTAGTATTTACTTCACTTTGTAGCAAATAGTTGAATTCGAAGCATACTTCGGCCGGCTGGCCAGGTCGTGCTGTTGTTGAACATGATGTGCCAGGTTTGATACCTCTCTATTGAGTTTTTTTTAATGTCATTTCTCGCTATCATACAGGTTTTTGATGGCTATTCTATTTATTAAATAAAAATGAGAAGGATTTTTGTAAAAAAAAATCCCTACGTGCGGGCCACCCAGCACATCTTAGACACTGATAGGCAGGCCACCGTCACGTTTGTACGCCACGCGGGCTGGATGTACAGGTCGGCTGGCCAGGTCGTGCTGTTGTTGAACATGATGTGCCAGGTTTGATACCTCTCTATTGAGTTTTTTTAATATCATTTCTCGCTATCATACAGTGTTTTGATGGCTATTCTATTTATTAAATAAAAATGAGAAGGATTTTTGTAAAAAAAAATCCCTACGTGCGGGCCACCCAGCACATCTTAGACACTGATAGGCAGGCCACCGTCACGTTTGTACGCCACGCGGGCTGGATGTACGTCCTGATACGAATGGAGGCACCGTATTTGCACGGCCTGACAAGTTCAAGCACCAATTTCATGTATTTTGTAACTTTAGGCACTAAACTGACCGTCCGGGACAAGTTGAGGCACCTCCAGCGTATTTAACTCAAGTTATAATGTTTTCGCTTTTCGGAGTATGACACATGGAGGTAAAGAAGCCACTCTAACATCTTTTATATGATGAAAGAGTAGTGGTGCATGGAATGGAAAACACAAATATTTCTTTATTTTAAAATAATTAAAGAATTTGAAATCTTTAATCTTTTTATTATAATTGAAGCGAAACGCTCGCCTTCTACCTACCGATTTACAAGTGAGCGTTTGCCGCCTCCGTGATCATCAAACTGGTTCTCCATACAATGATCTCAAGCCAACCTCCACTGTACTTTATATTCTTGCAACTTAACTCATGCTTCAGAATGCAAGACCGCAACTATAAAAATTCAAACAAATTAGGTATATTTTTCAACAATCACAAGCAAATTCACTGGAATTTCAAATTTTGAGTGGGGGCCTGGGCACCCACTCACCTCCGTCGGGGCCGTCGCTATGCTGGCACCGCCCGCAGGATCCCTGCTCCCAAGAGAAGCTCCACCCCCGCGGAGACACCCCCCCGTCCCTCACCCCAAAGCTCCACCGCCGCCGCGCCGCCGAGATCCCCACGCTCCACCAGCGGCCATGGCGGTCATCCCATCCTCGACATCCGAGGTAGCAGGCAACCACCACACAGCAGGCCGGCTGCCCCGCGTCGTCCCCTCATTTTCCTCTCAACCTAGAGTTCCTGTGCGTCTCTCTCTTTTTCTTACACCGCTCGCCCATGGGCGCCGTTTGCTCTGCTATTGATTAGTTTCTTCGTTCTGTTACCCTCTGCGCTTGTTGATTTCTGATGCGGGGCTTGTTGATTTCTGATGAGGCAAAATCGCCTGTGTATATAAATTGATTAGATTGGATGCAAAGTGGCGAGGTGGGACTAAATCACGACAGAGGTCAGAGGATAATAAATTGATTAGATTGGATGCAAAGTGGCGAGGTGAGACTAAATCACGACAAAGGAGATTGAGAAGGTTGCATCGAACGCCCAGCCACCGCCGCCCAGCGCCGCTGCGCCTGCCTCTGTCCGCCGGGCGCCGAGCCGCTTCCGCCGGGGCCTCGCCCTGCTCTGCCATCCCTTGCGCTGGGCGCTGAGGCCGCTGATGCCTCATGTGCCGTGTGTGCCGGCCAGTGGAAAGCCCAGTCGTGGCCACTGCAAAACGTGGCTGGTGGCCCATTAGAGAAATCTTAGCGACGCGGGCCAAGTCAGAGGTCCAGCTAACCAGGTCGGACGGACGGACAAACATGTTATTATTACCACCTCGTTTAAATTATGATTTTGTCCATACAAATTGTTAAGCATATTATGCGCGGAAGCGTATTGTGACGGGCGGAAGCGTATTGTGACGGTGAACCCGACAAAGTCAATCCGTACTTTATTATTAGGAGAGATGAGAGAATAGATGAGCTCGCGTGCGTTGTGCCCGCAAAATAAGGCATTTTTATTTTGATATTTGCTAATGAGTGCACATTCTTTTCTTTAGGGACAGCTAATGAGCTTGTGATGTTTTGGTCCTAAGAGCATCTGTAGCATCTATATACTGAAGGAAATATGCCCTAGAGGCAATAATAACGTTATTATTTATTTTCTCATATCATGATAAATGTTTATTATTCATGCTAGAATTATATTAACCGGAAACATAATACATGTGTGAATACATAGACAAACATAGTGTCACTAGTATGCCTCTACTTGACTAGCTTGTTGATCCAAGATGGTTATGTTTCCTAGCCATAGACATGAGTTGTCATTCGATTAACGGGATCACATCATTAGGAGAATGATGTGATTGACTTGACCCATTCCGTTAGCTTAGCACTTGATCGCTTAGTATGTTGCTATTGCTTTCTTCATGACTTATATATGTTCCTATGACTATGAGATTATGCAACTCCGTTTACCGGAGAAATACTTTGTGTGCTACCAAACGTCACAACGAATCGGGTGATTATAAAGGTGCTCTCTGGTGTCTCCGAAGGTACTTGTTGAGTTGGCGTATTTCGAGATTAGAATTTGTCACTTCGATTGTCGGAGAGGTATCTCTGGGCCCTCTCGGTAATGCACATCACTATAAGCCTTGCAAGCAATGTGACTAATGAGTTAGTTACAAAATGATTCATTACGGAACGAGTAAAGAGACTTGCCGGTAACGAGATTGAACTAGGTATTAGATACCGACGATCGAATCTCGGGCAAGTAACATATCGATGACAAAGGGAACAACGTATATTGTTATGCGGTTTGACCGATAAAGATCTTCGTAGAATATGTGGGAGCCAATATAAGCATCCGGGTTCCGCTATTGGTTATTGACCGGAGACGTGTCTCGGTCATGTCTACATAGTTCTCGAACCCGTAGGGTCCGCACGCTTAAAGTTCGATAACGGTTATATTATGCGTTTATGTGTTTTGATGCATCTAAGGTAGTTCAGAGTCCCAGATGTAATCACGGACATGATGAGGAGTCTCAAAATGGTTGAGACATAAAGATCGATATATTCGACAACTATATTTGGACACCGGAATGGTTCCGGGTGAGATCGGGATAATACCGGAGCACCGGGAGGTTATTGGAACCCCTCGGGAGGTATATGGGCCTTAATGGGCTTTAGTGGAAAGGAGGGGAAAGGAGCAAGGGAGGGGGCGCCCCCCCCCCCAAGCCCAATCCGAATTGGGAGGGGTCCGGGGCCCCCTTTCCTTCCTCCCTCCTTCCTCTTCCTTCCCTCTCCCTCTCCAAATAGGAAAAGGAGGAGTCCTACTCTCGGTGGGAGTAGGACTCCCCCCTTGGGCGCGCCTCCTCCCCTTGGCCGGACCTCTCCTCCCTCCTTTATATCTCTGAAGGAGGGGCACCTATAGACACAACAACTGATCATTGATCTCTTAGCCGTGTGCGGTGCCCCCCTCCGCCATATTCCACCTCGATAATATCGTAGCGGTGCTTAGGCGAAGCCCTGCGTCGGTAGCATCATCAACACCATCATCACGCTGTCGTCCTGACGGAACTCTCCCGCAAAGCTCTGCTGGATCGGAGTTCGTGGGACGTCATCGAGCTGAACGTGTGCTGAACTCGGAGGTGTCTTACGTTCGGTACTTGGATCGGTCGGATCGTGAAGACGTACGACTACATCAACCGTGTTGTGCTAACGCTTCCGCTTTCGGTCTACGAGGGTACGTGGACAACACTCTCCCCTCTCGTTGCTATGCATCACCATGATCTTGCGCAGCGTAGGAAATTTTTGAAATTACTACGTTCCCCAACAAAGTGGCATCCGAGCCAGGTTTTATGCGTAGATGTTATATGCATGAGTAGAACACAAGTGAGTTGTGGGCGATACAAGTCATACTGCTTACCAGCATGTCATACTTTGGTTCGGCGGTATTGTTGGATGAAGCGGCCCGGGCCGACATTACGCATACGCTTATGCGAGACTGGTTCTACCGACGTGCTTTGCACATAGGTGGCTGGCGGGTGTCAGTTTCTCCAACTTTAGTTGAACCGAGTGTGGCTACGCCCGGTCCTTGAGAAGGTTAAAACAGCACTAACATGACGAACTATCGTTGTGGTTTTGATGTGTAGGTAAGAACGGTTCTTGCTCAGCCCGCAGCAGCCATGTAAAACTTGCAACAACAAAGTAGAGGACATCTAACTTGTTTTTGCAGGGCATGTTATGATGTGATATGGTCAAGACATGATGCTATATTTTATTATATGAGATGATCATGTTTTGTAACCAAGTTATCGGCAACTGGCAAGAGCCATATGGTTGTCGCTTTATTGTATGCGATGCAAACACCCTATAATTGCTTTACTCTATCACTAAGCGGTAGCGATAGTCGTAGAAGCAATAGTTGGCAAGACGACAACGATGCTATGATGGATATCAAGGTGTCGCGCCGGTGACGATGGTGATCATGACGGTGCTTCGAAGATGCAGATCACAAGGACAAGATGATGATGGCCATATCATATCACTTATATTGATTGCATGTGATGTTTATCCTTTATGCATCTTATTTTGCTTTGATTGGCGGTAGCATTATAAGATGATCTCTCACTAAATTTCAAGGTAAAAGTGTTCTCCCTGAGTATGCACCGTTGCCAAAGTTCATCGTGCCGAGACACCACGTGATGATCGGGTGTGATAAGCTCTACGTTCATCTCCAACAGGTGCAAGCCAGTTTTGCACACGCAGAATACTCAAGTTAAACTTGACGAGCCTAGCATATGCAGATATGGCCTCGGAACACTGAGACCGAAAGGTCGAGCATGAATCATATAGTAGATATGATCAACATAATGATGTTCACCATTGAAAACTACTCCATCTCACGTTATGATCGGACATGGTTTAGTTGATTTGGATCACGTGATCACTTAGATGATCAGAGGGATGTCTATCTAAGTGGGAGTTCTTAAGTAATATGATTAATTGAACTTAAATTTATCATGAACTTAGTACCTGATAGTGTTATGCTTGTCTGTGTTATTGTAGATAGTGGCCCGTGATGTTGTTCCGTTGAATTTTAATGCGTTCCTTGAGAAAGCAAAGTTGAAAGATGATGGTAGCAATTACACGGACTGGATCCGTAACTTGAGGATTATCCTCATTGCTGCACATAAGAATTACGTCCTGGAAGCACCGTTGGGTGCCAGGCCTACTGCAGATGCAACTGCAGACGTTGTGAATGTTTATCACAGCAAAGCTGATGAGTACTCGATAGTTCAGTGTGCCATGCTTTACGGCTTAGAACCGGAACTTCAACGACATTTTGAACATCATGGAGCATATGAGATGTTCCAGGAGTTGAAGTTAATATTTCAAGCAAATGCCCGGATTGAGAGATAGGAAGTCTCCAATAAGTTCTATAGCTGCAAGATGGAGGATAATAGTTCACAAGGTGAACATATACTCAAAATGTCTGGGTATAATAATCACTTGATTCAAGCTGGGAGTTAATCTTCACGATGATAGTGTCATTGACAGACTTCTTCAATCACTGCCACCAAGCTACAAGAGCTTTGTGATGAACTATAATATGCAAGGGATGAACAAGACTATTCTCGAGCTCTTCGCAATGCTTAAAGCTGCGGAGGTAGAAATCAAAATGGAGCATCAAGTGTTGATGGTTAACAAAACCACCAGTTTCAAGAAAAAGGGTAAAGGGAAGAAGAGGGAAACTTCAAGAAGAACAACAAACAAGTTGCTGCTCAAGAGAAGAAACCCAAGTCTGGACCTAAGCCTGAGACTGAGTGCTTCTATTGCAAGCAGACTGGTCACTGGAAGCGGAACTGCCCCAAGTATTTGGCGGATAAGAAGGATGGCAAGGTGAACAAAGGTATATGTGATATACATGTTATTGATGTGTACCTTACTAGAGCTCGCAGTAGCACCTTGGTATTTGATACTGGTTATGTTGCTAATAATTGCAACTCAAACCAAGGACTACGGATTAAGTGAAGACTGGCTAAGGATGAGGTGACGATGCGCGTGGGAAATGGTTCCAAAGTCGATGTGATCACGGTCGGCACGCTACCTCTACATCTACCTTCGGGATTAGTTTTAGACTTGAATAATTGTTATTTGGTGCCAGTGTTAAGCATGAACATTATATCTGGATCTTGTTTGATGCGGGACGGTTATTCATTCAAATCAGAGAATAATGCTTGTTCTATTTATATGAGTAATATCTTTTATGGTCATGCACCCTTGAAGAGTGGTCTATTTTTATTGAATCTCGATAGTAGTGATACACATATTCATAATGTTGAAGCCAAAAGATGCAGAGTTGATAATGATAGTGCAACTTATTTGTGGCACTGCTGTTTGGGTCATATTGGTGTAAAACGCATGAAGAAACTCCATACTGGTGGACTTTAAGAATCACTTGATTATGAATCACTTGGTACTTGCGAACCATGCCTCATGGGCAAGATGACTAAAACGCCGTTCTCCGGAACTATGGAGCGAGCAACAGATTTATTGGAAATCATACATACTGATGTATGTGGTCCAATGAATATTGAGGCTCATGGCGGATATCAAGTTATTTTCTCACCTTCACGAGATGATTTGAGCGGATATGGGTTTATCTACTTGATGAAACATAAGTCTGAAACATTTGAAAAGTTCAAAGAATTTCAGAGTGAAGTTGAAAATCATCGTAACAAGAAAATAAATTTTCTACGATCTGATCGTGGAGGAGAATATTTGAGTTACGAGTTTGGTTTACATTTGAAACAATGCGGAATAGTTTCGCAACTCACGCCACCCGGAACACCACAACGTAATGGTGTCTCCGAACGTCGTAATCGTACTTTACTAGATATGGTACGATCAATGATGTATCTTACTGATTTACTGCTATCATTTTGGGGTTATGCTTTAGAGACGGCTGCATTCACGTTAAATAGGGCACCATCAAAATCCGTTGAGACGACGCCTTATGAACTGTGGTTTGGCAAGAAACCAAAGTTGTCGTTTCTTAAAGTTTGGGGTTGCGATGCTTATGTGAAAAAACTTCAACCAGATAAGCTCAAACCTAAATCAGAGAAATGTGTCTTCATAGGATACCCAAAGGAAACTGTTGGGTACACCTTCTATCACAGATCCGAAGACAAGACTTTCGTTGCTAAGAATGGACCCTTTCTAGAGAAGGAGTTTTTCTCGAAAGAAGTGAGTGGGAGGAAAGTAGAACTTGATGAGGTAACTGTACCTGCTCCCTTATTGGAAAGTGGTTCATCACAGAAACTAGTTCATGTGATGCCTACACCAATTAGTGAGGAAGCTAATGATATTGATCATGAAACTTCAGATCAAGTTACTACCGAACCTCGTAGGTTAACCAGAGTAAGATCCGCACCAGAGTGGTATGGTAATCCTATTCTGGAAGTCATGTTACTTGACCATGACGAACCTACGAACTATGAGGAAGCGATGATGAGCCCAGATTCCGCGAAATGGCTTGAAGCTATGAAACCTGAGATAGGATCCATGTATGAGAACAAAGTGTGGACTTTGGTTGACTTGCCTGATGATCGGCAAGCCATCGAGAATAAATGGATCTTTAAGAAGAAGACTGACGCTGATGGTAATATTACTCTCTACAAAGCTCGACTTGTTGCAAAAGGTTTTCGACAAGTTTAAGGGGTTGACTACGATGAGACTTTCTCACCTGTAGCGATGCTTAAGTCTGTCCGAATCATGTTAGCAATTTCCGCATTTTATGATTATGAAATTTGGCAAATGGATGTCAAAACTGCATTCCTGAATGGATTTCTGGAAGAAGAGTTGTATATGATGCAACCAGAAGGTTTTATCGATCCAAAAGGTGCTAACAAAGTGTGCAAGCTCCAGCGATCCATTTATGGACTGGTGCAAGCCTCTCGGAGTTGGAATAAATGCTTTGATACTGTGATCAAAGCATATGGTTTTATACAGACTTTTGGAGAAGCCTGTAGCATTTCTTATATTATATGTGGACGACATATTGTTGATTGGAAATGATGTAGAATTTCTGGATAGCATAAAAGGATACTTGAATAAAAGTTTTTCGATGAAAGACCTCGGTGAAGCTGCTTATATATTGGGCATCAAGATCTATAGAGATAGATCAAGACGCTTAATTGGACTTTCACAAAACACATACCTTGATAAAGTTTTGAAAAAGTTCAAAATGGATCAAGCAAAGAAAGGATTCTTGCCTGTATTACAAAGTGTGAAGTTGAGTAAGACTCAATGCCCGACCACTGCAGAAGATAGAGAGAAAATGAAAGATGTTCCCTATGCTTCAGCCATAGGCTCTATCATGTATGCAATGCTGTGTACCGTAATCGATGTGTGCCTTGCTATTAGCTTAGCGAGGAGGTATCAAAGTAATCCAGAGTGGATCATCGACATCGGTCAAGAACATCCTGAAATACCTGAAAAGGACTAAGGATATGTTTCTCGTTTATGGAGGTGACAAAGAGCTAGTCGTAAATGGTTACGTCGATACAAGCTTTGACACTGATCTGGACGATTCTAAATCGCAAACAGGATACGTGTTTATATTGAAGGGTGGAGCTGTCAGTTGGTGCAGTTCTAAACAAAGTGTCGTGGCGGGTTCTACGTGTGAAGCGGAGTACATAGCTGCTTCGTAAGCAGCAAATGAAGGAGTCTGGATGAAGGAGTTCATATCCGATCTAGGTGTAATACCTAGTGCATCGGGTCCAATAAAAATCTTTTGTGACAATACTGGTGCAATTGCCTTGGCAAAGGAATCTGGATTTCATAAGAGAACCAAGCACATCAAGAGACTCTTCAATTCCATCTGGGATCAAGTCCAGGTGGGAGACATAGAGATTTGCAAGATACATACGGATCTGAATGTCGCAGACCCGTTGACTAAGCCTCTTCCACGAACAAAACATGATCAGCACCAAGACTCCATGGGTGTTAGAATCATTCTTGTGTAATCTAGATTATTGACTCTAGTGCAAGTGGGAGATCAAGGAAATATGCCCTAGAGGCAATAATAAAGTTATTATTTATTTCCTCATATCATGATAAATGTTTATTATTCATGCTAGAATTGTATTAACCGGAAACATAATACATGTGTGAATACATAGACAAACATAGTGTCACTAGTATGCCTCTACTTGACTAGCTCGTTGATCAAAGATGGTTATGTTTCCTAGCCATAGACATGAGTTTTCATTTGATTAATGGGATCACATCATTAGGAGAATGATGTGATTGACTTGACCCATTCCGTTAGCTTAGCACTTGATCGTTTAGTATGTTGCTATTGCTTTCTTCAGGACTTATACATGTTCCTATGACTATGAGATTATGCAACTCTCGTTTATCGGAGGAACACTTTGTGTGCTACCAAATGTCACAACGTAACTGGGTGATTATAAAGGTGCTCTACAAGTGTCTCCGAAGGTACTTGTTAAGTTGGCGTATTTCGAGTTTAGGATTTGTCACTCCGATTGTCGGAGAGGTATCTCTAGGCCCTCTCGGTAATGCACATCACTATAAGCCTTGCAAGCAATGTGACTAATGAGTTAGTTACGAGATGATGCATTGCGGAACGAGTAAAGAGACTTGCCGGTAACGAGATTGAACTAGGTATTGAGATACCGACGATCGAATCTCGGGCAAGTAACATACCGATGACAAAGGGAACAACGTATATTGTTATGCGGTTTGACCGATAAAGATCTTCGTAGAATATGTGGGAGCCAATATGAGCATCCGGGTTCCGCTATTGGTTATTGATCGGAGACGTGTCTCGGTCATGTCTACATAGTTCTCAAACCCGTAGGGTCCGCACGCTTAAAGTTCGATAACGGTTATATTATGAGTTTATGTGTTTTGATGCACCGAAGGTAGTTCGTAGTCCCGGATGTAATCACGGACATGACGGGGAGTCTCGAAATGGTCGAGACATAAAGATCGATATATTGTACGACTATATTTGGACAACGGAATGGTTCCGGGTGAGATCGGGATAATACCGGAGCACCGGGAGGTTATCGGAACCCCTCGGGAGGTATATGGGCCTTAATGGGCTTTAGTGGAAAGGAGGGGAAAGGAGCAAAGGAGGCCCCCCCAAGCCCAATCCGAATTGGGAGGGGGGCCGGCCCCCCCTTTCCTTCCTCCCTCCTTTCTCTTCCTTCCCTCCCCCTCTCCAAATAGGAAAAGGAGGAGTCCTACTCCCGGTGGGAGTAGGACTCCTCCCTTGGGCGCGCCTCCTCCCCTTGGCCGGCCCTCTCCTCCCCTCATTTATATACGGAGGAGGGGGCACCCCATAGACACAACAATTGATCATTGATCTCTTAGCCGTGTGCGGTGTCCCCCTCCACCATATTCCACCTCGGTAATATCGTAGCGGTGCTTAGGCGAAGCCCTGCATCGGTAGCATCATCAACACCATCATCACGCCGTCATGCTGACAAAACTCTCCCGCAAAGCTCTGCTGGATCGGAGTTCGTGGGTCGTCATCGAGCTGAACATGTGCTGAACTCAGAGGTGCCGTACGTTTGGTACTTGGATCGATCGGATCGTGAAGACGTACGACTACATCAACCGTGTTGTGCTAACGCTTCTGCTTTCGGTCTACGAGGATACGTGGACAACACTCTCCCCTCTCGTTGCTATGCATCACCATGATCTTGCGTGTGCGTAGGAAATTTTTTGAAATTACTACGTTCCCCAACATATACGGTGTCCCAAACCCGCCTCAAACGCTCGGACGGACGGCTTCGCTAGTGATTGGTCATAAAAAGCGACCCAGACGGGCTTCTCAAACTGGCCTCAAACGTCTGAATTAACCATCGCCCCTCATATACAGCTCAAATCTGGAGCGGATATGGGGGCACCCAGTCGCCCCCGGGCGCGTCCGTCACGTCGGGCTCGACAGTGCTACCCCACCACAAATTGCATCAAATCCACCCCCTCGACCTACCGGATTCATTTGATCTCTCCTCTATTCTTCATCCTCCGTGACGGACATCTCGCAGCTCCGCCACCACCCTTGCTCTGCAGTCGTTCCGAGCCTCTACGCCTCCAGCACTGACACAACAATCGTCTCTCTCGTCCTCGCCACTGGGGACGTCGTCGCCGGCCCGAACACCACCACAGTCCGTCCGACAACTCTCAGGTTGCCCCTTGCGGTCTGTGTATTTGACACGTTGTTCGACCCGGCTTTTTGTGATTTATTTGAAGGGAAAATGATGAATTATGATGTTTCGTCGGAGGAGTATGGACCGACAGAGCTTGATCAAATGATTCAAGACGAGTTCTTCGATTGGTCGGATTCGGACAAAGAAGGGGACATGATCATGCTCATGAGAATGGAAGAGGATATGGACCGGCAGGTGGAGCATATTCTCGACTTCAAGGGCTCAATCAAAGGGAGAAGAGTGGTCAATTAGGATATGGTGTGTAGAGCACGGCTACCAATCAAGGATTACTTTTCTCCGAATCCAACTTTCCTGGACCGTGGTTTCATCACCGTTTTCGCATGCGGAAACCATTGTTTTTGTCACACCCAATATGCGACCCTATCCAAAAGGAACTCGAATGTCCCACCAAGGATAGACCCGCATATTGAAACGCTTTTGCAAGGTGGATATCATTACATCAACATTACATAATGCATAGGGATACATACATAAGGCACGAATGCCACAAGAATACATCAACATCATATACAAGATCAACATCCGACTACGGATGAAACATAAACAAGCTCAAACGACATCCACCTCGCTAGCCGGGCTGCCGACACGGAACCTATCCTCGATCGAAGAAGAAGCAGAAGAAGAACTCCAACACAAGCAAACATCGCTCTCGCGTCATGATCGTCACACAACCCGCACCTGCAACTATTGTTGTAGTAATCTGTGAGCCGCGAGGACTCAGCAATCCCATTACCATGGGTATCAAGACTAGCAAAGCTTAATGGGAAAGGAAGGGGTAAAGTGGTGAGGCTGCAGCAGCGACTAAGCATATATGGTGGCTAACATACGCAAATGAGAGCGAGAAGAGAAACAAAGGAACGGTCGTCAACTAGTAATGATCAAGAAGTGATCCTGAACTCCTACTTACGTCAGACATAACCCAGAAACCGTGTTCTCCTCTCGATCAACTCCGAAAAGAGACAATCACGGTTACGCACACGGTTGGTGTATTTTAGAAGAGTTTACTTCAAGTTTACTACAACCGGATATTAACAAATTCCCATCTGCCACATAACCGCGGGCACGACTCTCGAAAGTTTAAACCCTGCAGGGGTGTCCCAACTTAGCCCATGATAAGCTCTCGCGATCAACGAAGGATATTCCTTCTCCCGGGAAGACCCGATCAGACTCGGAATCCGGCTACAAGACATTTCGACAAATAAAACAAGACCAGCAAAGCCGCCCGAATGTGCCGACAAATCCCGATAGGAGCTGCACATATCTCGTTCTCAAGGCACACCGGATTGTCCAAACTTCCGTAGAGGCGAGCCCAGAGTTGCCCCTCGGTACCACCGGGCGTCGACGGTTTGGACCAAAGACTCACGACGAGCAATCGGCCCGGAGGGTAAAATAAGATGACCCTCGAGAGCGCGACTCCCAAGGGAAAAAGGGCTAGGTGAGGCAAATGTAAAACCAAGGTTGGGCCTTGCTGGAGGAGTCTTATTCAAATCGAACTGTCAAGGGGGTCCCATAAATCACCCGACCGCGTTAGGGACGCAAAATCCGGGAACATAATATCGATATGACGGAAACTAGGGTGGCAAGAGTGGAACAAAACACCAGGCATAAGGCCGAGCCTTCCATCCTTTACCAAGTATATAGATGCATTAATAATATAAGAGATATTGTGATATCCCAACATAAACATAATCCAACATGGAGCAATCTTCAACTTCACCTGCAACTAGCAACGCTATAAGAGGGCTGAGCAAAGCGGTAACATAGCCAAACAACGGTTTGCATAGGAAAGGTGTCAAAGATTAGAGGCTGATATGGCAATTTGGGATGGCTTGATAAATGTGTAATAGGTAGCGCGGCATAGCGATAGAACGAAGCAACTAGCATAGCAATGATAGTAATGAGATCCAAGGTGACGATCATCTTGCCTGAAATCCCGCTTAGGAAGAAGAACGAGTACATGAAGAAGATGAAGCCACGAAGACGAACCAAGCGTAGACGAACGAATCCTCACGATCGCAACGAAACGGGAACTATCGAGAAGAAGCACACAACATGGTAAACACACCACACATGAACAAGGCATGATGCGCAACAAGCATGATGCATGACAAAGCTACATGAAGCTACTCATGGAAAAAGATGATGCATACAAGAGCAACACATCAAAGCAAGTTTAAATGAGGCCGGAAACAACATATAACAATTCCGGTAAGTCCTCATATGCAAATTTCGAAATTGGTCCAGATCTGAATAACTTTATGTTCAAGTTGTTAAACAGCAATTTAAAATGCACCAAGATGATCTACACGAAATTCTAGTCAAGTTACATATAAAGTTCATTAGATTCGGAGCTACGGCCTAGAAGATATGAGCAAAACAAGATAAGCATGGCATTGATGCAAAATGCACCCAAACATCAAGAAAACACCTAAAAACATGGATGCAACATGGTAATATGAAATACATGCAAAATCAAGCAAGTTTCATATAGAGCACACTCAAAACGGAGCAACGGTTCAACACATACACATGAAACAAGTAATAACAACAATCTGTCCAAAACAGCAACTAGGCATATTGCAAGCATCAAAACACTATGCTACAGCATCTCAAAGTAATAACAAAAGGCATGGGCATGATGTACAGGTAAAGCATGACAAAACATGAACACTGAGCTATCTCCAGAAATCACTAGAACATGCTCAAAAACACATGGCAAGATTGCAAATAATAACAGTTTCAGACTTATCAGGAAATAACATCAGGTTGCAATGTTTAGAGCTATCAAACGACATGTTACAGGAACTTATCATGGCAACCAAAGACATGGAATGTATCTACTAAATGCATAGATCAAATGTCATTTAGTGGCCATGAGCCAAAAAGGAACAGAATATATGATGGCACCCAGGTAAACATGGCAAGTTATATTACAGATTCATACATGGCAGGAACAACAATAAGTAGGCATGTTGGTGAGCTTGAATCACTCACCACAGAGCAATACATGGCATGGCAAGGAAAGTAACAGTAAGAAGACATGTTTATGAAGCTAAGCATGGCAAGAGCAAGTTCATAGAGTGCATGTATCACTAACAACAATCATGGCAACCACTGAACTTAATGTTAACAGGCTGACAGCAACATTATATAGAAACATTCGAGCAATATTACAACCAGGTACAGCAAGCTATAAATGCAACAAGGGTCATGGATGGATAGAACATGATATGAGAACAAAACACCCTTAGAGAACATCTCCAGATTATGCATAGAATGACTTGTAGCAGCAGGTTTACATAGCATCATGATATAGCAGATTCAGACATGCAAAACAGCAACAGCAAGTACCCTACTTAACAAGCTTGATGCACTCACTACAAGAATCACAAAAATACATGGATGGCACCACTGTGAAGATGGCATGACATAGCACAAAACACATGTAGCCATCAACCTCATAGGATGCATACATCAATCATGGCAAAAATGACAAATGAGCATGTTATAACAGTTTCGGCAGATTAACATCACATAGCACTCTTCCAACAGCATTTCGGGCATCAAGATGACCTTAAATGAAAATGATTCAATGGCATGAAATGAAGTACCCGTTGAGACGAACAATTTGACATATTACACGCACGAAATGGAGCTACCGATGCAGAGATATAGCAGGTCAAACATGGCATGAAAATGACAAAAATCTAGGACACAGGAATTTGGGGCCAACCTCAAATCAATTCTGGATCTGGATCCGGCCGGTACTGTAGCTGCACGTAGATCGAGGATGAACGGAGGGGATCGCCGGAGTCGAGGGAGGAGGGCGATGGCGGGGCGGCGCCGGCAGAGGAGGGCAGCGGCGCCGGGCTGCCTAGGCGGAGGGCCGGCTCGGCGCGAGGGCACGCCCACGGAGGAGAGTAGGCACGGCGGCGGGCTCGCGGCGGGCGGCCGGGCGCTGGGCGGCACGGGCGCACGGGTGCCGGGCGGAGGAGGCGCTGGGCGGCGGCGACTGACTGGGGCGGCGGCGCTGGCGAAGCGAGGCGCGGCGCGGGCGGAAGCACGCCGGCGTTGATCCGGCGGGCGCTGGAGATGGCCTGCTGGGGTTGGGCGCTGGCAAAGCGGGCCGGGCTGGTGGAGAGCTGCGCGGGCGACGTGGCGGCTGGCGATTCGCCGAGGGACGGCGGCGGACATGTCTGTCGGTGGGGGAAGAAACGTCCGGCGGCGCGAGGGGAATTTCTAGGGTTTGGACTGCGAGATTTTCGAGGAGAGGGGCATATTTATAGGTAGAGGGAGCTAGGAGAGTCCAAATGGAGTGCGGTTTTCGCCCACACGATCGTGATCGAACGACTGAGAGCATGGAGGGGATTTATATGGGTTTTAGGCCACTTTGAAAGGGGTGTTGGGCTGCAAAAAGAAGGGGGCTTTTGCAGTTACCCGGTTAACCGTTGGAGTATCAAACGACCTCCAAATGGCACGAAACTTGACGGGCGGTCTACCGGTGGTATACCAAGGCCGCTTGGCAAACCTCGGACCATTCCGAGAAAGTTTAACACCCGCATATGAAAAGAGGCAAAAGGGGGACGTCGGAGGGCATAGGAGTGCCGGATTGCAAAACGGACAACGGGGAAAATGCTCGGATGCATGAGACGAACACGTATGCAAAATGAGATGCACATGATGACATGATTGAAGGAAATATGCCCTAGAGGCAATAATAAAGTTATTATTTATTTCCTTATATCATGATAAATGTTTATTATTCATGCTAGAATTGTATTAACCGGAAACATAATACATGTGTGAATACATAGACAAACAGTATGTCACTAGTATGCCTCTACTTGACTAGCTTGTTAATCAAAGATGGTTATGTTTCCTAACCATGAACAAGGAGTTGTTATTTGATTAACAAGGTCACATCATTAGTAGAATGATCTGATTGACATGACCCATTCCGTTAGCTTAACACTTGATCGCTTAGTATGTTAATGCTTTCTTCATGACCCATACATGTTCCTGTAACTATGAGATTATGCAACTCCCGTTTACTCAGAGGAACACTTTGGGTACTACCAAACGTCACAACGTAATCGGGTGATTATAAAGGAGTACTACAGGTGTCTCCAAAGGTACTTGTTGGGTTGGCGTATTTCGAGATTAGGTTTTGTCACTCCGATTGCCGGAGAGGTATCTCTGTGCCTTCTCGGTAATGCACATCACTTAAAGCCTTGCAAGCATTACAACTAATGAGTTAGTTGTGAGATGATGTATTACGAACGAGTAAAGAGACTTGCCGGTAACGAGATTGAACTAGGTATTGGATACCGACGATCGAATCTCGGGTAAGTAACATACCGATGACAAAGGGAACAACATTATGTCGTTATGCGGTTTGACCGATAAAGATCTTCGTAGAATATGTAGGAACCAATATGGGCATCCAGGTTCCGCTTATTGGTTATTGACCGAGAATGGTTCTAGGTCATGTCTACATAGTTCTCGAACCCGTAGGGTCCGCACGCTTAACGCTTCGGCGATGACAGTTCATAATGAGTTTATAAGTATTGATGCACCGAAGGTTGTTCGGAGTCCCGGATATGATCACGGACATGACGAGGAGTCTCGAAATGGTCGAGACATAAAGATTGATATATTGGAAGCCTATGTTTGGACTTCGGAATGGTTCCGAGTGAAAACAGGATGTTACCGAACACCGGGGTTACGGAACCCCGGGGGTATATGGGCCCTCATGGGCCTTGAGGAAGAAGGAGAAGGGCCGGCCAGGTGGGCTGCGCCCCTCCCCTTCCAGTCCGAATAGGACAAGGAGAGAGGCGGCGCGCCTTCCCCTTTTCCCTCCCCAATCCTAATCCAACTAGGAGAAGGGGGGAGTCCTACTCGGTGGGAGTAGGACTCATCCTTGGTGCGCCTCCCTAGGCTGGCCGCACCCCTTGGCTCCTTTATATCACGGGGCAAGGGGCACCCCATGACACACAAGTTGATCTACGGATCTTTCCTTAGCCGTGTGCGGTGCCCCTTCCACCATATTCCACTTGGTCATATCGTCAGAGAGCTTAGGCGAAGCCTCACGCCGGAGAAGTCATATCGTCATGGAGCTTAGGCGAAGCCCTGCGTCGGTGGAGCATCATCATCGCCACCACGCCGTCAGGCCGACGGAACTCATCCCCGACACTTTGCTTTGGATCGGAGTCCGGGGATCGTCATCGAGCTGAGCGTGTGCGGAACTCGGAGGTGCCGTGACGTTCGGTGCTTGGATCGGTCGGATCGTGAAGACATACGACTACATCAACCGCGTTGTTATAACGCTTCGCTTTCGGTCTCACGAGTGCGTGGGCGGAGACACTCTCCCCTCTCGTTGCTATGCCATCACCATGGTCTTGCGTGATCGTAGGGAAATTTTTTGAAATTACTGCGTTTCCCCAACAAAGGCATCCGAGCCCGGTTTTATGCGTAGATGTCATATGCACGAGTAGAACACAAGTGAGTTGTGGACGATACAAGTCATACCGCCTACCAAAGCATGTCATACTTTGGTTCAGCGGTATTGTTGGACGAGACGATCCGGACCAACCTTACGCCAGACGCTTACGCGAGACCGGTTCCCTCGACGTGCTTTGCACATAGATGGCTTGCGGAAAGACTGTCTCCAACTTTAGTTGAACCGAGTGTGGCTACTCCGGTCCTTGAGAAGGTTAAACGGAGTCTATTTGACAAACTATCGTTGTGGTTTTGATGCGTAGGTAAGAACGGTTCTTGCTCAGCCCGTAGCAGCCACGTAAAACTTGCAACAACAAAGTAGAGGACGTCTAACTTGTTTTTGCAGGGCATGTTGTGATGTGATATGGTCAAGACGTGATGCTATATTTTATTGTATGAGATGATCATGTTTTGTAACCGAAGTTATCGGCAATCGGCAGGAGCCATATGGTTGTCGCTTTATTGTATGCAATGCAATCGCGATGTAATGCTTTACTTTATTACTAAGCGGTAGTGATAGTCGTGGAAGCATAAGATTGGCGAGGCGACAACGATGCTACGATGGAGATCAAGGTGTCGCTACCGGTGACGATGGTGATCATGACGGTGCCAGCGATGGAGATCACAAGCACAAGATGATGATGACCATATCATATCACTTATATTGATTGCATGTGATGTTTATCCTTTATGCATCTTATCTTGCTTTGATTGACGGTAGCATTATAAGATGATCTCTAACTAAAATTATCAAGAAGTTTTATCCATGAGTATGCACAGTTGCCAAAGTTCTTCGTGGCCGAGACACCACGTGATGATCGGGTGTGATAGGCTCTACGTTCAAATACAACGGGTGCAAAACAGTTGCGCACGCGGAATACTCAAAGTTAAACTTGACGAGCCTAGCATATAACAGATATGGCCTCGGAACACGAGACCGAAAGGTCGGCGTGAATCATATAGTAGATATGATCAACATAGTGATGTTCACCATTGAAACTACTCCATCTCACGTGATGATCGGACATGGTTTAGTTGATTTGGATCACGTGATCACTTAGATGACTAGAGAGATGTCTGTCTAAGTGGGAGGTTTTTTAATATTATTAATCAAACTTAAATTTAACATGAACTAAGTACATGATAGTATTTTGCTTGTCTATGTTTGATGTAGATAGATGGCTCGTGATGTTGTTCCGTTGAATTTTAATGCGTTCCTTGAGAAAGCAAAGTTGAAAGATGATGGTAGCAATTACACGGACTGGGTCCGTAACCTGAGGATTATCCTCATTGCTGCACGTAAAAATTACGCCCTGGAAGCACTTTGGGTAGCGAACTGCTGCAGATCTTTGAGCCGAAGTTATGAACGTCCGGCAAAGCAGAGCTGATGACTACTCTATAGTTCAGTGTGCCATGCTACGGCTTAGAACCGGGTCTTCAACGACGCTTTTGAACGTCATGGAGCATATGAGATGTTCCAGGAGTTGAAGTTAATATTTCAAGCAAATGCCCGGATTGAGAGATATGAAGTCTCCAACAAGTTCTATAGCTGCAAGATGGAGGAGAATAGTTCCGGTGAGCACATACTCAAAATGTCCGGGTATAACAATCACTTAATTCAGCTGGGAGTTAATCTTCCGGATGATAGTGTCATTGATGTAATTCTCCAATCATCGCCACCAAGCTACAAGAGCTTCGTGATGAACTATAATATGCAAGGGATGACTAAGACAATTCTCGAGCTCTTCGCGATCTTTGAAAGCCGCGGAGGTAGAAATCAAGAAAGAGCATCAAGTGTTGATGGTCAGCAAGACCACTAGTTTCAAGAAAAGGGCAAAAGGAAGAAGAAGGAAACTTCAAAAGAACAGCAAGAAAGTTCTTGATCAAGAGAAGAAACCCAAGTCTGGACCTAAGCCTGAAATCGAGTGTTTTTACCGCAAGACGGACAATCGGAAGCGGAACTGCCCCAAGTATTTGGCGGATAAAAGGATGGCAAGGTGAACAAAGGTATATGTGATATACATGTTATTGATGTGTACCTTACTAATACTCGCAGTAGTACCGAGTATTTGATAATCGGTTACATTGCTAATATTTGCAACTCAAACAGGAACTACGGATTGCGAAGATTGGCTAAGGACGAGGTGACGATGCGCGTTGGAAATGGTTCCAAAGTCGATGTGATCGCAGTCGGCACGCTACCTCTACATCTACCTTCGGGATTAGTTTTAGACCTAAATAATTGTTATTTGGTGCCAGCGTTGAGCATGAACATTATCTCTGGATCTTGTTTAATGCGAGACGGTTATTCATTTAAATCAGAGAATAATGGTTGTTCTATTTATATGAGTAATATCTTTTATGGTCATGCACCCTTGAAGAATGGTCTATTCTTGTTGAATCTCGACAGTAGTGATACACATATTCATAATGTTGAAGCCAAAAGATGCAGAGAGTTGATAATGATAGTGCAACTTATTTGTGGCAATCGCCGTTTAGGTCATATCGGTGTAAAACGCATGAAGAAACTCCATCTTGATGGGCTTCGGAATCACTTGATTATGAATCACTTGGTACTTGCGAACCGTGCCTCATGGGCAAGATGACCAAAACGCCGTTCTCCGGAACTATGGAGCGTGCAACTGATTTGTTGGAAATCATACATACTGATGTTTGTGGTCCAATGAATGTTGAAGCACGTGGCGGGTATCGTTATTTTCTCACCTTCACAGATGATTTGAGCAGATATGGGTATATCTACTTAATGAAACACAAATCTGAAACATTTGAAAAGTTCAAAGAATTTCAGAGTGAAGTGGAAAATCATCGTAACAAGAAAATAAAGTTTCTACGATCTGATCGTGGAGGAGAATATTTGAGTTACGAGTTTGGTTTACATTTGAAACAATGTGGAATAGTTTTCAACTCACGCCACCGGAACACCACGGAGAAATGGTGTGTCCGAACGTCGTGTCGTACTTTACTATATATGGTGCGATCTATGATGTCGATTTCCGATTTACCGCTATCGTTTTGGGGTTATGCTTTAGAGACGGCCGCATTCACGTTAAATAGGACACCATCAAAATCCGTTGAGACGACGCCTTATGAACTGTGGTTTGGCAAGAAACCAAAGTTGTCGTTTCTTAAAGTTTGGGGCTACGATGCTTATGTAAAGAAACTTCAACCAGATAAGCTCGAACCCAAATCGGAAAAATGTGTCTTCATAGGATACCCAAAGGAGACTGTTGGGTACACCTTCTATCACAGATCTGAAGGCAAGATTTCCGTTGCTAAATTTGGATCCTTTCTAGAGAAAGAGTTTCTCTCGAAAGAAGTGAGTGGGAGGAAAGTAGAACTTGATGAGATAAGCATGTCTGCTCCCTTATTGGAAAGTAGTTCATCACAAGAAATGGTTCTGTGACAACTACACCAATTAGTGAGGAAACTAATGATGATGATCATGAAGTTTCAGATCAAGTTACTCTTGAACCTCGTAGGTCAACCAGAGTAAAATACGCACTGCAGTGGTACGGTAATCCTATTCTGGAAGTCATGTTACTTGACCATGGCGAACCTACAAACTATGAAGAAGCGATGGTGAGCCCAGATTCCGCATAAAATGGCTGGAAGCCATGAAATCTGAGATGGGATCCATGTATGAGAACAAAGTATGGACTTTGGTTGACTTGCCCAATGATCGGCAAGCCATTGAAAATAAATGGATCTTTAAGAAGAAGACTGACGCCGACGGTAATGTAACCGTCTACAAAGCTCGACTTGTTGCGAAAGGTTTTCGACAAGTTCAAGGGGTTGACTACGATGAGACTTTCTCACCCGTAGCGATGCTTAAGTCTGTCCGAATCATGTTAGCAATTGCCGCATTTTATGATTATGAAATTTGGCAAATGGATGTAAAACTGCATTCTTGAATGGATTTCTAGAAGAAGAGTTGTATATGATGCAACCAGAAGGTTTTGTCGATCCAAAAGGTGCTAACAAAGTGTGCAAGCTCCAACGATCAATTTATGGTGCAGTGCAAGCCTCTCGGAGTTGGAATAAACGCTTTGATAGTGTGATCAAAGCATATGGGTTTATCTGAGACTTTTGGAGAAGCCTGTATTTACAAGAAAGTGAGTGGGAGCTCTGTAGCATTTCTGATATTATATGTGGACGACATATTATTAATTGGAAATGATATAGAATTTCTGGATGGCATAAAAGGATACTTGAATAAAAGTTTTTCAATGAAAGACCTCGGTGAAGCTGCTTACATATTGGGCATCAAGATCTATAGAGATAGATCAAGACGCTTAATTGGACTTTCACAAAGCACATACCTTGATAAAATTTTGAAAAAGTTCAAAATGGATCGAGGCAAAGAAAGGTTTTTTGCCTGTGTTGCAAGGTGTAAGATTGAGTAAGACTCAATGCCCGACCACGCAGAAGATAGAGAGAAAATGAAAGATGTTCCCTATGCTTCAGCCATAGGCTCTATCATGTATGCAATGCTGTGTACCGGACACGGCGTATGCTTAGCTATAAGCTTGGCAGGAAGGTACCAAAGTAATCCAGGAATGGATCAATCGGACAGCGGTCAAGAACATCTGAAATACGAAAAGGACTAAGGATATGTTTCTCGTATATGGAGGTGACAAAGAGCTAGTCGTAAATGGTTACGTCAACGCAAGCTTTGACATCGATCCGGACGATTCTAAATCGCAAACCGGATACGTGTTTTTATTAAACGGTGGAGCTGTCGGTTGGTGCAGTTCTAAACAAAGCGTCGTGGCGGGATCTACATGTGAAGCGGAGTACATAGCTGCTTGAAGCAGCAAATGAAGGAGTCTGGATGAAAGAGTTCATTTCCGATCTAGGTGTTATACCTAGTGCATCGGGACCGATGAAGATCTTCTATGACAATACTGGTGCAATTGCCTTGGCAAAGGAATCCAGATTTCACAAGAGGACCAAGCACATCAAGAGACGCTTCAATTCCATTCGGGACCAAGTCCAAGTGGGAGACATAGAGATTTGCAAAATACATACGGATCTGAATGTTGCAGACCCGTTAACTAAGCCTCTTCCACGAGCAAAACATGATCAGCACCAAGACTCCATGGGTGTTAGGATCATTACTTTGTAATCTAGATTATTGACTCTAGTGCAAGTGGGAGACTGAAGGAAATATGCCCTAGAGGCAATAATAAAGTTATTATTTATTTCCTTATATCATGATAAATGTTTATTATTCATGCTAGAATTGTATTAACCGGAAACATAATACATGTGTGAATACATAGACAACCATTATGTCACTAGTATGCCTCTACTTGACTAGCTTGTTAATCAAAGATGGTTATGTTTCCTAACCATGAACAAGGAGTTGTTATTTGATTAACAAGGTCACATCATTAGTAGAATGATCTGATTGACATGACCCATTCCGTTAGCTTAACACTTGATCGTTTAGTATGTTAATGCTTTCTTCATGACCCATACATGTTCCTGTAACTATGAGATTATGCAACTCCGTTTACCGGAGGAACACTTTGGGTACTACCAAACGTCACAACGTAATCGGGTGATTATAAAGGAGTACTACAGGTGTCTCCAAAGGTACTTGTTGGGTTGGCGTATTTCGAGATTAGTTTTTTTCACTCCGATTGTCGGAGAGGTATCTCCTTGCCTTCTCGGTAATGCACATCACTTAAAGCCTTGCTATCTTTTCAACTAATGAGTTAGTTTTGAGTTGATGTATTACAGAACGAGTAAAGAGACTTCCCTGTACCGAGATTGAACTAGGTATTGGATACCGACGATCGAATCTCGGGTAAGTAACATACCGATGACAAAGGGAACAACGTTTGTCGTTATGCGGTTTGACCGATAAAGATCTTCGTAGAATATGTAGGAACCAATATGGGCATCCAGGTTCCGCTATTGGTTATTGACCGAGAATGGTTCTAGGTCATGTCTACATAGTTCTCGAACCCGTAGGGTCCGCACGCTTAACGTTTCGATGACAGTTCATAATGAGTTTATAAGTATTGATGCACGAAGGTTGTTGAGTCCGGATATGATCACGGACATGACGAGGAGTCTCGAAATGGTCGAGACATAAAGATTGATATATTGGAAGCCAATGTTTGGACTATGGAATGGTTCCGAGTGAAAACAGGATGTTACCGGAACACCGGGGGGTTACCGGAACCCCCCGGGGGGTATATGGGCCCTCATGGGCCTTGAGGAAGAAGGAGAAGGGCCGGCCAGGTGGGCTGCGCGCCCCCCTCCCCCTTCCAGTCCGAATAGGACAAGGAGAGGGGGGGCGGCGCCCCTTCCCCCTTTTCCCCCTCCCCAATCCTAATCCAACTAGGAGAAGGGGGGGGAGTCCTACTCCCGGTGGGAGTAGGACTCCTCATTGGTTCGCCGACCCTAGGCTGGCCGCACCCCTTGGCTCCTTTATATCACGGGGCAAGGGCACCCCATGACACACAAGTTGATCTACGGATCTTTCCTTAGCCGTGTGCGGTGCCCCTTCCACCATATTCCACTTCGGTCATATCGTCGTAGAGCTTAGGCGAAGCCTGCGCCGGAGAAGTCATATCGTCGCGGAGCTTAGGCGAAGCCCTGCGTCGGTGGAGCATCATCATCGCCACCACGCCGTCGTCTTGTGGAACTCATCCCGACACTTTGCTGGATCGGAGTCCGGGATCGTCATCGAGCTGAGCGTGTGCGTAACTTCGGAGGTGCCGTCGTTCGGTGCTTGGATCGGTCGGATCGTGAAGACGTGACTACATCAACCGCATTGTTATAACGCTTCCGCTTTCGGTCTCACGAGTGCGTGGACAGACACTCTCCCCTCTCGTTGCTATGCCATCACCATGGTCTTGCGTGATCGTAGGAAATTTTTTGAAATTACTGCGTTCCCCAACAATGATAAAATGCAACACGCAAGAAAATGACATGGCAACAACGGCGAATAACTGAAGGACACCTGGCGCATCGAATCCGGGGCGTTACAACACTCCTCCACTAACAAGAGATCTCGTCCCGAGATCTTAGGACCGAGACGGAAGGGAAAAAAGATGAGGTGAAATAAGAACAAAAGAGAGGAAGCCAAGAATCGAGAGCACTCGAGAAGAAGAGAGGAACGACGAGAATGACGAGAATCGAAGGCTCACGGAATCAGATAGGCTATGAAACCACTCCGGTTAGCACGAGATAAGAAACGAATAAGACTGAAAGGATTTAGGCAGCACTCGGGCTGAACAAGGAAAGAATAGAACACGAACTTAAGAAGATGGAATGAAACTTGATGAACTCTTGAAGAATGAATTAAATCATGAAGAACCATCGTGAAGAACTCCGGTAACAAAAAGTATGATGAGATAGAATGAAGGAAGAAAGAATAAGATGAGCCTTGCGATGATTTAGATGGAGGTTCCGACGAAATGGCTGAGGAAATTGAACTCCGGAAAAGAAAAGATGAAAAACACTTGGAAATAGAATTTATTCCTCACGAACAAACTCTGAAGGAAGGGATTAATCACTTGGATTAAATAAGAATAAGATTTATTGTATGATTATCCTTCATCAAATTAAATTGATGACAAACAATGGATTTTGCAAACTACTTATTCTTGTTGAAAAGGATTAAGGGGAATATGGCGCAAAACTTGAGAAAGTCTTCATGAACCACCGGTAGGATTGAAGAGAACGAAAGGATTAAATGATAATCAAAGAAAAAAAGAATCTTGAATGAACCACCGTAAGAATTCGGAAATGACTGATGAAAGAGAATGAATCACCGGGAAGAATTAGAAGAACAAATATGCTAGAGGGGATTTAGATGCAAAAGAACAAAGAGATCATGAGCTGATTAAAGAACACTTGACGAAGCACCGGGATAATATTGAGATGAACGAAGGGGCACGTATATAGAATAATTGGGGAATGAATCTGAAAACTTGGAACGAAGCAATATTCTGAAAAGATGGCCTCCGGATGAAAAGAAATGGAAAAACAACTCCTGACATACTCCGGATGGGTAGGAGAAGGGATATCTAACGAATGGAATAATTCAAGAGGATAACAAGAAGCTAGGACCACGAATCTTCGAGAGAATGGACAAGATTTAGAAGGAACTCTACTTCGGTCTTCAAAGGACGACGATAAACACCACCAAAATTGTTGAGATACTCTGGTAGAATGAAAAGCGAAGAGGTTGAGCCAACAATGAAAGGATTTGAAATCGATCTTGGAAAAGGCATGTGACTGATGGAATCCATTCTTACGTCACACTTGAAAAGAATTGGGAATAGCTCCGGGGAAATTAAAAGAGTCAGGTAAGATCCTGGGAAAGACCTGTGGGTTAGGGCCCACTAAAGAAAACACCGTTGGAAAGGGTTGTTGAACCGATAGATGATGCACCGGAACAATTTAAATATTTGAATGAGGTGACAACCTCAAATTAATTGGAACACAGAAGAATCTCCGGAGATGTCTTCCAAACTCCGGAATGATTGAATGGAGATAGGCAAACGAGCAAGGAGAACACTTGATCCGAGGAAAAGAATGTGATCAACCCGAAAAACTAGAATTGAGTGCACCGGAAAAGAGATGAAGAATGTCAAACGAGACGAGAATTCACCGGTTGAAACAATTGAGGGAAGACTCCACACGAATGAAATTGATGCTCGAAAGAGACTCAAGCTTCGGGAAGAAGAGGGTGGGAGGGCGGGAAAAACAAAGGCTACTTGGAAGGGGAAACGACGAATATCTTGAAGAGACAACACCGGTTGAAATCATTTAGGAAAGAAAGCAAAGACTTCGCACGAGTAGGATGGATACTCGATTACAAACTCCGGTTCAAGAAGATAAGGGGGAGGGCGGGTGGTAAAATAAAACAACTGAGGATTGAACTCAAGGATAAAGAGGCTCGATTCGACTTGACGAGAAATGCACCGGATGGAAAGAGCTGAGGAACAACTACCGGAAAACCCACTGTGTGATCCTAAAGAAAAATTTGAAGGGAAGAGAAGTAATTCAAAACACCTACGTCAAGATTCCTGACCAGAGCGATGAAGGGGCTGAGGAGTAAAAAGAATTCCTACTCTCCGATATAACTAGACTCCAAAAACAGTTTTCCTCTAGACTCAACAACGGCCAAACTACACGATCAATCAAGGGGGCTCCTAGGGTCGGTCGAGGCTCTGATACCAACTTGTCACGCCCAATATGCGACCCTATCCAAAAGGAACTCGAAGGTCCCACCAAGGATAGACCCGCATATTGAAACGCTTTTGCAAGGTGGATATCATTACATCAACATTACATAATGCATAGGGATACATACATAAGGCACGAATGCCACAAGAATACATCAACATCATATACAAGATCAACATCCGACTACGGATGAAACATAAACAGAAGCTCAAACGACATCCACCCTGCTAGCCCAGGCTGCCGACCTGGAACCTATCCCCTGATCGAAGAAGAAGCAGAAGAAGAACTCCAACACAAGCAAACATCGCTCTCGCGTCATGATCGTCACACAACCCGCACCTGCAACTGTTGTTGTAGTAATCTGTGAGCCGCGAGGACTCAGCAATCCCATTACCATGGGTATCAAGACTAGCAAAGCTTAATGGGAAAGGAAGGGGTAAAGTGGTGAGGCTGCAAAGCGACTAAGCATATATGGTGGCTAACATACGCAAATGAGAGCGAGAAGAGAAACAAAGGAACGGTCGTCAACTAGTAATGATCAAGAAGTGATCCTGAACTCCTACTTACGTCAGACATAACCCAGAAACCGTGTTCTCCTCTCACGGTTACGCACACGGTTGATGTATTTTAGAAGAGTTTACTTCAAGTTTACTACAACCGGATTTTAACAAATTCGCATCTGCCACATAACCGTGGGCACGGCTCTCGAAAGTTTATACCCTGCAGGGGTGTCCCAACTTAGCCCATGATAAGCTCTCGCGATCAACGAAGGATATTCCTTCTCCCCGGGAAGACCCGATCAGTCTTGGAATCCCGGCTACAAGACATTTCGACAGTAATAAAACAAGACTAGCAAAGCCGCCCGAATGTGCCGACAAATCCTGATAGGAGCTGCACATATCTCGTTCTCAGGGCACATCGGATTGTCCAAACTTCCGGTAGGCGAGCCCAGAGTTGCCCCTGGTGGCCACCGGCGGCTGACGGTTTGGACCAGCACTCACGACGAGCACTGGCCCGGGGGGGTAAAATAAGATGACCCTCGAGAGCGCGACTCCCAAGGGAAAAAGGGCTAGGTGAGGCAAATGTAAAACCAAGGTTGGGCCTTGCTGGAGGAGTCTTATTCAAATCGAACTGTCAAGGGGTCCCATAAATCACCCGACCGCGTTAGGGACGCAAAATCCGGGAACATAATATCGATATGACGGAAACTAGGGTGGCAAGAGTGGAACAAAACACCAGGCATAAGGCCGAGCCTTCCATCCTTTACCAAGTACATAGATGCATTAATAATATAAGAGATATTGTGATATCCCAACATAAACATAATCCAACATGGAGCAATCTTCAACTTCACCTGCAACTAGCAACGCTATAAGAGGGGCTGAGCAAAGCGGTAACATAGCCAAACAACGGTTTGCATAGGAAAGGTGTCAAAGATTAGAGGCTGATATGGCAATTTGGGATGGCTTGATAAACAGGTAATAGGTAGCGCAGCATAGCGATAGAACGAAGCAACTAGCATAGCAATGATAGTAATGAGATCCAAGGTGACGGTCATCTTGCCTGAAATCCCGCTAGGAAGAATAACGAGTCCATGAAGAAGATGAAGCCACGAAGACGAACCAAGCGTAGACGAACGAATCCTCACGATCGCAACGAAACGGGAACTACCGAGAAGAAGCACACAACATGGTAAACACACCACACATGAACAAGGCATAATGCGCAACAAGCATGATGCATGACAAAGCTACATGAAGCTACTCATGGCAAAAGATGATGCATACAAGAGCAACACATCAAAGCAAGTTTAAATGAAGCCGGAAACAACATATAACAATTCCGGTAAGTCCTCATATGCAAATTTCGAAATTGGTCCAGATCTAAATAACTTTATGTTCAAGTTGTTAAACAGCAATTTAAAATGCACCAAGATGATCTACACGAAATTCTAGTCAAGTTACATATAAAGTTCATTAGATTCGGAGCTACGGCCTAGAAGATATAAGCAAAACAAGATAAGCATGGCATTGATGCAAAATGCACCCAAACATCAAGCAAACACCTCAAAACATGGATGCAACATGATAATATGAAACTACATGCAAAATCAAGCAAGTTTCACACTCAAAACGGAGCAACGGTTCAACACATACACATGAAACAAGTAATAACAATCTGTCCAAAACAGCAACTACGCATATTGCAAGCATCAAAACACTATGCTACAACATCTCAACGTAATAACAAAAGGCATGGGCATGATGTACAGGTAAAGCATGACAAAACATGAACACTGAGCTATCTCCAGAAATCACTATAACATGCTCAAAAACACATGGCAAGATTGCAAATAATAACAGTTTCAGACTTATCAGGAAATAACATCAGGTTGCAATGTTTAGAGCTATCAAACAACATGTTACAGGAACTTATCATGGCAACCAAAGACATGGCATGTATCTACTAAATGCATAGATGAAATGTCCTTTAGTAGCCATGAGCCACAAAGGAACAGAAAATATGATGGCACCCAGGTAAACATGGCAAGTTATATTACAGATTCATACATGGCAGGAACAACAATAAGTAGGCATGTTGGTGAGCTTGAATCACTCACCACAGAGCAATACATGGCATGTCAAGGAAAATAACAGTAAGAAGACATGTTTATGAAGCTAAGTATGGCAAGAGCAAGTTCTAGAGTGCATGTATCACTAACAACAATCATGGCAACCACTGAACTTAATGTTAACAGGCTGACAGCAACATTATATAGCAACATTCGAGCAAGATTACAACAAGGTACAGCAAGCTATAAATGCAACAAGGGGAATGGATGGATAGAACATGATATGTAGAACAAAACACCCTTAGAGAACATCTCCAGATTATGCATAGAATGACTTGTAGCAGCAGGTTTACATAGCATCATGATATAGCAGATTCAGACATGCAAAACAGCAACAGCAAGTACCCTACTTAACAAGCTTGATGCACTCACTACAGGAATCACAAAAATACATGGATGGCACCACTGTGAAGATGGCATGACATAGCACAAAACACATGTAGACATCAACCTCATAGAATGCACACATCAATCATGGCAAAAATGACAAATGAGCATGTTATAACAGTTTCGGCAGATTAACATCACATAGCACTCTTCCAACAGCATTTCGGGCATCAAGATGACCTTAAATGAAAATGATGCAATGGAATGAAATGAATTACTCGTTGAGGCGAACAATTTGACATATTACACGCACGAAACGGAGTTACGGATGCAGAGATATAGCAGGTCAAATATGGCATGAAAATGACAAAAATCGGGGACTTAGGAATTTCGGGGCAACCTCAAATCAATTCTGGATCTGGATCCGGCCGGTACTGTAGCTGCACGTAGATCGAGGATGAACGGAGGGATAGCCGGAGTCGAGGGAGGAGGGCGATATGGGCGGGCGGCGGGCAGAGGAGGGCGGCGGGCGCCCCTAGGCGGCGCGGAGTAGGCACGGCCAAGGGCGGGCTCAAGGCATGGGCGGGCGCAAGCAAGACGGGCGCACGGGCGCCAAGTGAGGAGGCGCGGGCGGCGGCGACTGACGCTGGGCGGCGGCGCCGGGCGGCGAAAGCGGAGGCGCTACGGCGTTGATCCGGCGCCATGGAGATGGGCTCACAAGGGCTACTGGCCCGGAAAGCGGCCGGCAAGGTGGAGAGCTGCGCGGGCGACGTGGTGGCTGGCGATTCGCCGAGGGACGGTGGCGGACATGTCGGTCGGTGGGTGAAGAAACGTCCGGCGGCGCGAGTGGAATTTCTAGGGTTTGGACTGCGAGATTTTCGGGGAGAGGGGCATATTTATAGGTAGAGGGAGCTAGGAGAGTCCAAATGGAGTGCGGTTTTCGCCCACATGATCGTGATCGAACGACCGAGAGCATGGAGGGGATTTAGATGGGTTTTGGGCCACTTTGAAAGGGGTGTTGGGCTGCAAAAAGAAGGGGGCTTTTGCGGTTACCCGGTTAACCGTTGGAGTATCAAACGACCTCCAAATGGCACGAAACTTGACAGGCGGTCTACCGGTGGTATACCAAGGCCGCTTGGCAAACCTCGGGCCATTCCGAGAAAGTTTAACACCCGCACATGAAAAGAGGCAAAAGGGGGACGTCAGAGGGCATAGGAGTGCCGGATTGCAAAACGGACAACGGGAAAAATGCTCGGATGCATGAGACGAACACGTATGCAAAATGAGATGCACATGATGACATGATAAAATGCAACACGCAAGCAAATGACATGGTAACAACGGCGAATAACTGAAGGACATCTGGCGCATCGAATCCGGGGCGTTACAGTTTTGTGCATTATCGAGGGAGTGGAGGCACACGATGATTACTTGAAGCACGCAAGGGATTGTTGTGGCCAACTTTGTTTCTATGCTAAGCAGAAAAGCACGGCTGCTTTGAGGATGCTCGCACGTGGTACGGCCGCAGATGTCGTTGGTGAGATGGTCCGGATTAGAAAGAGCACATGCCTGAAGACTACTGTCAAGTTTGCCTGCAGATGGGGGAGAGCTGCAATAATGTGGGAATCAGAAACATTGTCGCGGTTGATGACATGTTATGTTATTTTGCACGATATGATTGTCGATTATGAGGGTGATGGTGTTGCCCGAACCAAGATTTTGAAGCGCCTGGAGAAAAAGTTCAAATCCCGGAAGATCAAGATGCAAATCAGCTTATAAACTTTCTATAGATGGATCAGAATCTTCGAGATCATCGGGTGCATGCGCTGATACTCAATGATCTTGTGGAGCATATGTGGACGCACAATGAAAACCAAAGATCTTAATAAAATTTTATGTAATAAATATGTATTTTTTTTATACTAACATTTGTTATCTACGTGTGATATTGGTGGGTGTGATGGACTTGCATGGATTTAAGAGTCCGGATTTGAGATATGTGAATGTCGGGCACTAGATATGAGGGGTCGTCCGGATGCGTCCACCGGCGTGCCCGGACGCAACCGCAGACATAAAGGGTGACGGATTTGCCAAGTCCGGCGGTAGATGCTCTGACAGTGTCAAAGTAAAATGACTTTTGTTTTTTGTGTTTTCTGCTTGTAGATTTTGTTTGTCCGACTAGGTTCATCGATTGATCCACAAGCTCTACAAAATTGACGCACGAGTTAGTACCGTTTGAGGCATGGGTTAGTACATTTTTTAAGCACAAATTTCGTTTAAAAAAATTCATGGAAACCTATCAATATGAAGTCTAGTTTTCAAAATCTTGACGCGAGGAACGCATTTGTGAAACGGTTCATTATTTGAACGCACGGTTCGAGAGATAAATTGTTTTTAAAATTGAATCTAACAAAAAAACAAAAAAAAACCGCTCACCTCTCCTCACATGGGAAGAAATCCATAAAATCGCTCTAATTGCGACAGATGGCTCACGAGATAATTGCATCTATAGTCCGCGTAGTCGCTGGCGACATCCAACTAGGTCTTCGAGGTTGCAAAGTGCTCCAATACAGTCCCGGTACATGAAAATACGTGATCAATACGGCCCCTGAGATTGAAACGTCAGTCCTGGATTTACACGCCACCGTCCACACCAAACAAATATGGGGTCGTTCGTATCATTCTTTCTTCCTAGCGAAGAAAGAGGCGATCTCGCCTGCGCTGCTGCCATGGAGTTCCTCCGCGACCGTCCTCCGGCGGCTCCCCTTCACTGACGACCTCGGTCGTCGGTGGTGAGGAGGGTCGCCGGATCCATGATTGTGGATCGTTTTAGGTCAAAGTAGCTTAGTTTTTTAGGCCGTTGATCGTCTTGGCTTTCGACGGCGGCAATGGTGGCGCTGAATAAAATTTCTTCAGATCCTACTCCAATGAAGCTATTGGTCCTATGGTTGGGGATGGATCTGGAATCTAATATGTTCAAGCAAGGATGGTGTGGCGGCGGCATCCTTGTGGTGGACCTGCGTTATCGGGCTCCGGCGTTGCGGCGGCATCCTTGTGGTGGACCTGCGTTCTCGGGCTCCGCCGTTGCGACGGCGTCCGCTCCATCGCCGTCGCGGAGCTTGGGAGGTAGTCCAGGAGCGGATGCAGATTGTGGTCTACATCGACGGCATCTGGAAGTGGTGGATCGACTGCTGGGTTTGTGGTACATGGATGACAGGTATCGTTTCCTCCTCCGACGTCTTAGTCATGTGGGGGTGCTAGATCTGGAGTTTGATGGCGCGCACGGGTGTTGCCCGGTCTGATTCGTTCAACGGTAATGGTTTCGACTTTGGCGCGCCACCTTGGAGGTCCGCAAAACTGTTTATCAGCGATGGAGCCGCATCGAGCTTGGTGTGGAGGTGATCCGTCATGGTTCCCTTTGGTGGCTGATGTGGTGGTGCCAGAGGCAGGTGATGGGCGTTGGTGTCAAGCTTCGAGGTTTTTTTAGTCTTGTTTGTAATTATACTTTTTGGTTGTTGTTCCTTTGTGCAAAGGCTAGCGTTCTGCTATTTGTTTAGTTTTGCCAGGTTGGTATGTACGTCGCTTGTACTATAATTATTATGTTATAAATAAGACACATATTACCATGCAAAAAAAATCTACACGTTGTATATGTATTCTTCCTTATGACACATCAGCACGAGGCCACATCTGCTGGGACCCATATGTCAGTGGGGGCGAGAAATAATAAAAAAATGCGGGTTGGCAGGTTTCGATCCCGTGAACCGAGGCCAACTTCCCGCGCGCAGGACACCGCACAAAGCCCTTCTTCTGTCGTCATGTATCCGACTCCAACATCGTCATGTGCCAACTTCTAACACGTGTTGTTTTTGTGGGAGGACGAAAGGAATCAAGCACTCGTTGTTGTTTTGCCCTTTTGCTTATGCGATCTGGTCGCAAGTGAAGCAATCCTTCGCCATCAAGCTATGGCAGTCCAACTTCTCTTCACCAAAGCAGTGGCTATTTGATTTCCTCTCTCATTCCTCGGATCAGCAGGCTACGGTCATGGCTGTTACTATATGGCATATTTGGGAGGCGCGGAACTCTGTTCGGAACACTGAAGATGAGCCACATCCTGTCCGTACCGTTTTTAAGATGAGACAATGTTGATTTGATCTTCCGGCATCTATACAAACCGGATCTTGTGCATAGGCGTGAGAGCATTGCCTCAAGTACCTCTTGGTCTCCGCCGCCGCCAGGTTCTATATTATTCATGTATGATGCCGCGATCTTCTCCGAGGCACATGTCTCAACTCTGATGGAGAATTTGTTACTGCGTGTAGAGAAGCCAATTATAGAAGCCCTGAACCTAAATTAGCTGAGGCATGTGCCCTTTGGCGAGCAGTTAACCTTGCACGTGAGATGGGATGTGACTCGGTGATATTCGCCTCCGATTGCCTCTCTTTGGTGCAGAGAATCAATTTCCATGTTCGCGATTGTTCACTCATTGGTGTTGTGGTCTCGGGGATCAAAGATGGCATGTTGAATATTCTTTTTTCTCGGGTCACAGTATACAAAAAATATTAGAAGTTTTCAAAAATTTAGCTAAGTCGTGTTTGAGTTGTAATGGTCTTTGTGTTTTCACTTCTACTCCGGAATGTATTTGAGAGACTCTTTGTAATTATGTTGCTTGATTAATAAAGTGCCGACGTTTTCAAAAGAAAAAAGCCCTTCTTCTGTTTACTCCAGGGATGTATGGCCTGTTATATAAATCGTGTTGTCTTTTCCGCTGTAGCACGCACAGATTTGTTTTTTTTTTAGGACGGGCGTGCTAGGGAATTAAGCTCGCAGTAGTTTTTTTTTGCGAAAAATATTAGTATTTGCTAGTACTAATAAGATGCACATGGTTTCGATCCTAAAAAGATGCACATCGTTTCGAACCATGTTTTCTTTTCTTTTACGTTTTTTCTGTTTATTTTCTTTTTCCTTTTCTTTCTTTTCTGTTTATTTTAATTAGTAAAGATTAAAATAATGCCTAAAGTGTTCAACATTTGTTAGCACTTTCAAAACTAGTTCAATTTTTCTAACAAATCACATTTTTCGAAAATTGTTTGAAGTTTCAAAAATTGGTCACAGTATACAAAAAATATTAGAAGTTTTCAAAAATATTTCCATTTCCAATTTTTTGTTCACGCATTCAAAAAATATTTGTAATTTTTTATTTTTTGGATTTTCAAATTGTTCTCAGTTATATATTCTTGTTCTAGATTTTAAAATTTGTTCAACAATTTAAAAAATGTTCCCCTTTTCAAAAAATGATCTATAATTTAAACTAATGTTAGTGTTTTCAACAAATTTTTGTTCAACAAGTATTTTTCCATGTATTTATCTTTTTTGTATCTATCACATGCAAGCACGTATATTGATGAAATTGTGAACAGTTATATTACACTACTATACATGAATATACATAAATGTTTGGAATTTTTCAGGCAGTAAAAATCCATCTTTTTTTACTTAAAAATAGCAGGCGCAATGTGCCCGTGCTCCAAAGCCATTATTCGCAAAATGTTGAGCTATTCTACAAGAAATGATTTATTCCGCGTCTATCCACTAGTAGAAAAAGGGCCTATTGTCCCGGTTGGTGAGGGCCTTTAGTCCCGGTTCATGAACCGGGACTAAAGGGTCGGTACTAATGCCCTGACCCCTTTAGTCCCGGTTCAATCGCAACCGGGACGGAAGAACCTCCACGTGGCCTGTCCCTGAGCCCAGGCGGGAGGGCCTTTGGTCCCGGTTGGTGGCACCAAGGGACCAATAGGCATCCACGTCGGCGTTTATGTGGCTGTGGTTTTGTTTTTTTTAAGGGGGGTTGGGGGTTTTGGGGGTTAATTTAGGTGTTTCATATATTGTGCTATAGCTAGCTAATTAATAGAGAGAAGTGTCCTCTCTTTTGTCCGTGCTTGGTCGACGCCACGCACTACATACGTATAGAGAGGACTAGCTAGACACGCTAGCTAGCTAGAGTAAGCAAACAGAAGATCGTTATGAACATATATGCATACAGAGAGAAGTGATATCGATCGACCACCTCTCCTTCTCCGAGAGATTGGTCGAACAACAAGTTCTCGTATACCTATCCGACACTATCGGCTACATATATACAATAATTATCTTTTACAAATATATAATCTCCTAACATACGGACGCGTGGTCCACATAGTATTCTCCGTCTTCAGCGATCACGTGGTCAAGAAAGAATGCCGCCAATTCATCTTGAATTGCTCGCATGCGATCTGGGTGCTAGGAGTTCATCCCGCATCCGAAACATCTAATTTTAAGAAGGGGGTCAATACATATATATATGAATGAATGAAAGTCAACACAAATGATGGTAATAAAATAAAATTGTGAATATTGTTATTTACGCACTTCATATTGTTTGTCGGAGTAGCCCCGCTCACAGTGTCGTGGTGGCGGATGGACTCGCAAATGTAGTATCCACAGAAATCATTCCCTTGTTCCTGCCACAACCACTTTACAGCAAGAAATAGAGGTCAATCAAACTGATAATTAGCAAGCATGCTAAATGGTATTGATGAAACTAGCGCTTGCATCACTAGGAGATGCGTGGAATATGCTACTATATAGTACTTACTTTCGGGTGCCTAAATTGCAGGTTCTTCGATAGTCCCGGAGCTTTTTTGGTGAATTTTCTCCAAGCCCTGCCATACAAAGAAAACAATTACTTGATATCAGAAATGAACAAAGTTGCTGATATGATGGATAATGATCGATTTAACTTACTTCTCGAGCAGTTCAGTCATGTCCGCATACTCCTTGGGATCTTTTCGCTTCGAGTCTAAAACAGTTACTACTCCCTTCTCAAGCTTAATCTCTAGGAGAATATAGTGGTACCTGCGGACACATGCATAACTCATCAATATTACATTACTATAACCTGGACTAATAAGGAAACCGAATATGCCACAAGACAGTAACACTTACTTGAAGTTGTAAGGAAAGAGTATTATATCTTTGTGTTCATTTATTTCCAACGATCGTAGCAAGTTGGCCTCGGTTTCTTTGGCACGATATGTTGGGGAACGTAGTAATTTCAAAAAATTTCCTACGCACACACAGGACCATGGTGATGGCATAGCAACGAGAGGGGAGAGTGTCTGTCCACGTACCCTCGTAGACCGAAAGCGGAAGCGTTATAACAACGCTGTTGATGTAGTCAGCACGTCTTCACGATCCGACCGATCCAAGCACCGAACGTCACGGCACCTCCGAGTTCTCGCACACGTTCAGCTCGATGGCGATCCCCGGACTCGATCCAACAAAGTGTCGGGATGAGTTCCGTCGGCAGGACGGCGTGGTGGCGATGATGATGCTCCACCGACGCAGGGCTTCGCCTAAGCTCGCGATGATATGACTTCACCGGCGCGGGCTTCGCCTAAACTCCGACGATATGACCGAGGTGGAATATGGTGGAGGGGGCACCGCACACGGCTAAGAAACGATCCGTAGATCAACTTGTGTGTCCTAGGGTGCCCCTTGCCCCTGTGATATAAAGGAGCAAGGGAGGGGTGGCGGCCTAGGAGGAGGCGCACCAAGGGAGTCCTACTCCCACCGGAGTAGGATTCCCCTTTCCTAGTCCAACTAGGAAACCTTCCATGTAGTAGGAGTAGGAGAGAAGGAAAGGGAAGGGAAAAGGAGAAGGAAGGAAGGGGCGCCTTTCCCTAGTCCAATTCGGACCAGACCAAGGGAAGGGTGCGGCCACCCTTGAGGCCCTTTTCCTTCTTTCCCGTATGGCCCAATAAGGCCCAATACGTATTCCCGTAACTCTCGGTACTCGAAAATACCCGAATCACTCGGAACCTTTCCGAACTCCGAATATAGTCGTCCAATATATCGATCTTTACGTCTCGACCATTTCGAGACTCCTCGTCATGTCCCTGATCTCATCCGGGACTCCGAACTCCTTCGGTACATCAAAACTCATAAACTCATAATATAAGCATCGCCATCGAAACCTTAAGCGTGCGGACCCTACGGGTTCGAGAACTATGTAGACATGACCGAGAACTATTCTTGGTCAATAACCAATAAGCGGAACCTGGATGCCCATATTGGTTCCTACATATTCTACGAAGATCTTTATCGGTCAAACCGCATAACAACATACGTTGTTCCCTTTGTCATCGGTATGTTACTTGCCCGAGATTCGATCGTCGGTATCCAATACCTAGTTCAATCTCGTTACCGGCAAGTCTCTTTACTCGTTCCGTAATGCATCATTCCGTAACTAACTCATTAGCTACATTGCTTGCAAGGCTTATAGTGATGTGCATTACCGAGAGGGCTCAGAGATACCTCTCCGACAATCGGAGTGACAAAACCTAATCTCAAAATCGCCAACCCAACATGTACCTTTGGAGACACCTGTAGTACTCCTTTATAATCACCCGATTACGTTGTGACGTTTGGTAGCACCAAAGTGTTCCTCCGTGGCAGGAGTTGCATAATCTCATAGTTACAGGAACATGTATAGGTCATGAAGAAAGCAATAGCAACATACTAAACGATCGGGTGCTAGGCTAACGGAATGGGTCATGTCAATCACATCATTCTCCTAATGATGTGATCCCGTTAATCAAATGACAACTCATGTCTATGGTTAGGAAACATAACCATCTTCGATTAACGAGCTAGTCAAGTAGAGGCATACTAGTGACACTGCTTGTCTATGTATTCACACATGTATTATGTTTCCGTTAATACAATTCTAGCATGAATAATAAACATTTATCATGATATAAGGAAATAAATAATAACTTTATTATTGCCTCTAGGGCATATTTCCTTCAGTCTCCCACTTGCACTAGAGTCAATAATCTAAATCACATCACCATGTGATTAACATCGATAGTTCACATCATCATGTGATTAACACCCATAGTTCACATCGCCATGTGACCAACACCCAAAGGGTTTACTAGATTCAGTAATCTAGTTCACATCGCTATGTGATTAACACCCAAAGAGTACTAAGGTGTGATCATGTTTTGCTTGTGAGAGAATCTTAGTCAACGGGTCTTTCATATTCAGATCCGTTATGTATTTTGCAATTTTTCTATGTCTACAATGCTCTGCACGGAGCTACTCTAGCTAATTGCTCCCACTTTCAATATGTATCTAGATCGAGACTTAGAGTCATCCAGATCGGTGTCAAAACTTGCATCGACGTAACCCTTTACGAACCTTTTGTCACTTCCATAATCGAGAAACATATCCTTATTTTACTAAGGATAATTTTGACCGCTGTCCGATGATCTACTCCTAGATCACTATTGTACTCCTTGCCAAACTCAGTGTAGGGTATACAATAGATCTGGTACACAGCATGGCATACTTTATAGAATCTATGGCCAAGGCATAGGGAATGACTTTCATTCTCTTTCTATCTTCTGCCGTGGTCGGGTTTTGAGTCTTACTCAATTTCACACCTTGTAACACAGGCAAGAACTCTTTCTTTGACTGCTCCATTTTGAACTATTTCAAAATCTTGTCAAGGTATGTAATCATTGAAAAACTTATCAAGCCGCCTTGATCTATCTCTATAGATCTTGATGCTCAATATGTAAGCAGCTTCACCGAGGTCTTTCTTTGAAAAAACTCCTTTCAAACACTCCTTTATGCTTTGCAGAATAATTCTACATTATTTCCGATCTACAATATGTCATTCACATATACTTATCAGAAATGGTAGTGCTCCCACTCACTTTCTAGTAATTACAGGTGCTTCACCGCAAAGTCTGTATAAAACTATATGCTATGATCAACTTATCAAAGCATGTATTCCAACTACGAGATGCTTGCACCAGTCCATCATCGGAGCTTGCATATTTTGTTAGCACCTTTAGGATTGACAAAATCTTACGGTTGCATCATATACAACTCTTCTTTAATAAATCCATTAAAGAATGTAGTTTTGACATCCATTTGCCAGATTTCATAAAATGTGGCAATTGCTAACATGATTCGGACAGACTTAAGCATCGCTACAGTTGAGAAAATCTCATTGTAGTCAACACCATGAACTTGTCGAAAACCTTTTGTGACAAGTCGAGCTTTGTAGATAGTAACACTACTATCAGTGTCCGTCTTCCTCTTGAAGATCCATTTATTTTCTATGGCTTGCCGATCATCCGGCAAGTCAACCAAAGTCCATACTTTGTTCTCATACATGGATCCCATCTCAGATTTCATGGCCTCAAGCCATTTTGCGGAATCTGGGCTCATCATCGCTTCCTCATAGTTCGTAGGTTCATCATGGTCTAGTAACATGACTTCCGAACATGATTACCGTACTACTACAGTGCGGATCTTACTCTGGAAGACCTCACGAGGTTTGGTAGCAACTTGATCTGAAGTTTCATGATCATCATCATTAACTTCCTCACTAATTGGTGTAGGAATCACCGGAACTGATTTACGTGATGAACTACTTTCCAATAAGGGAGAAGGTATAATTACCTCATCAAGTTCTACTTTCCTCCCACTCACTTCTTTCGAGAGAAACTTCTTCTCTAGAAAGGATCCATCTTAGCAACGAAAAACTTGCCTTTGGATCTGTGATAGAAGGTGTACCCAATAGTTACCTTTGGGTATTCTATGAAGACGCACTTCTCCGATTTGGGTTTGAGCTTATCAGGTGAAAACTTTTTCACATAAGCATCACAACTCCAAACTTTTAAGAAACGATAGCTTATGTTTACTGTTAAACCATAGTTCATATGGTGTCGTCTCAACGGATTTAGATGGTGCCCTATTAAACGTGAATGCAGCTGTCTCTAATGCATAACCCCAAAACGGTAATGGTAAATTAATAAGAGACATCATAGATCGCACCATATCAAATAAAGTGTTGATTCTGACGTTCGGACACACCATAACATTGTGGTGTTCGGTGGCGTGAGCTGTGAAACTATTCCACATTATTTTAATTGAAGACCAAACTTCGTAAGTCAATTATTCGTCTTTGCGATTAGATCGCAGAAACTTTATTTTCTTGTTACGATGATTTTTCCACTTCACTCTGAAATTCTTTGAACCTTTCAACTATTTCAGACTTATGTTTCATCAAGTAGATATACCCATATCTGCTCAAATCATCTTGTGAAAGTCGAGAAAATAATGATACTTGCCACGAGCATCAACACTCATTGGATCGCATACATCGGTATGTATTATTTCCAATTAGTCAAGAGCTTGTTCCATTGTTCGGAGAACGGAGTTTTAGTCATCTTGCCCAAACGGCACGGTTCGCAAGCATCAAATGATTCATAACCAAGTGATTCGAAAGTCCATCGACATGGAGTTTTCTTCATGCGCTTTACACCAATATGACCTAAACGGCAGTGCCACAAATAAGTTGCACTATCATTATTAACTTTGCATCTTTTGGTTTCAATATTATGAATATGTGTATCACTATGATCGAGATCCAATGAACCATTTTCATTGAGTGTGTAACCATATAAGGTTTTATTCATGTAAACAGAACAACAATTTATTCTCTTTCTTAAATGAATAACCGTATTGCAATAAACATGATCAAATCATATTTATGCTCAACACCAAATAACACTTATTTAGGTTCCACACTAATCCCGAAAGTATAGGGAGTGTGTGATGATGATCAAATCAATCTTGGAACTACTTCCAACACTCATCGTCACTTCCCCTTCAACCAGTTTCTGTTCATTCTGCAACTCCCGTTTCAAGTTACTATTCTTAGCAACTGAACCAGTATCAAATACCGAGGGGTTGCTGCGAACACTAGTAAAATACACATCAATAATCTGTATATCAAATATACCTTTGTTCACTTTGCCATCCTTCTTATCCGCCAAATACTTGGGGTAGTTCCGCTTCTAGTGACCAGTTCCATTGCAGCAAAAGCACTTAGTCTCAGGCTTAGGTCCAGACTTGGGCTTCTTCACTCGAGCAGCAACTTGCTTGCCGTTCTTCTTGAAGTTCCCCTTCTTCCCTTTGCCCTTTTCCTTGAGACTAGTGGTCTTGTCAATCATCAACTCTTGATGCTCTTTCTTGATTTCTACCTTCGTCGATTTCAACATCACGAAGAGCTCGGGAATTGTTTTCGTCATCCCTTGCATACTATAGTTCATCACGAAGTTCTAGTAACTTAGTGTTGGTGACTAGAGAATTCATCAATCACTATCTTATCCGGAAGATTAACTCCCACTTGATTCAAGCGATTGAAGTACCCGGACAATCTGAGAACATGCTCACTAGTTGAGCGATTCTCTTCCATCTTTTAGCTATAGAACTTGTTGGAGACTTCATATCTCTCAACTCGGGTATTTGCTTGAAATATTAACTTCAATTCCTGGAACATCTCATATGGTCCATGACGTTCAAAACGCCTTTGAAGTCCCGATTCTAAGCCGTTAAGTATGGTGCACTAAACTATCAAGTAGTCATCATATTGAGCTAGCCAAATGTTCATAACGTCTGCATTTGCTCCTGCAATAGGTCTGTCACCTAGCGGTGCATTAAGGACATAATTCTTACGTGCAGCAATGAGGATAAACCTCAGATCACGGATCCAATCCGAATCATTGCTACTAACATTTTTCAATACAATTTTATCTAGGAACAAATATAAAAACATAGTGAAGCAAAAACATAGGTAAGCAACAACGCGAGCTATTGATCTACAACATAATTTGCAAAATACTACCAGGACTAAGTTCATGATAAATTAAAGTTCAATTAATCATATTACTTAAGAACTCCCACTTAGACAGACATCTCTCTAGTCATCTAAGTGATCACGTGATCCAAATCAACTAAACCATAACCGATCATCACGTGAGATGGAGTAGTTTTCAATGGTGAACATCTTATGTTGATCATATCTACTATATGATTCACGCCGACCTTTCGGTCTCCGTGTTCCGAGGCCATATCTGCATATGCTAGGCTCGTCAAGTATAACCTGAGTATTCTGCGTGGTGCAAAACTGGCTTGCACCCGTTGTAGATGGACGTGAGAGCTTATCACACCCGATCATCACGTGGTGTCTCGGCACGACGAACTTTGGCAACGGTGCATACTCAGGGAGAACACTACTTGATAATTTTAGTGAGAGATCATCTTAAAATGCTACCGTCAGTCAAAGCAAAATAAGATGCATAAAGGATAAACATCACATGCAATCAATATAAGTGATATGATATGGCCATCATCATCTTGTGCTTGTGATCTCCATCTCCGGCACCGTCGTGATCACCATCGCCACCGCGCGACACCTTGATCTCCATCGTAGCATCGTTGTCGTTACGCCATCTATTGCTTCTCGACTATCGCTACCGCTTAGTGATAAAGTAAAGCAATTACAGGGCGTTTGCATTTCATACAATAAAGCGACAACCATATGGCTCCGACCGATTGCCGATAACTTCGGTTACAAAACATGATCATCTCATACAATAAAATATAGCATCACGTCTTGACCATATCACATCACAACATGCCCTGCAAAAACAAGTTAGACGTCCTCTACTTTGTTGTTGCAAATTTTACGTGGCTGCTACGGGCTGAGCAAGAACCGTTCTTACCTACGCATTAAAACCACAACGATACTTCGTCAAATAGACTCCGTTTAACCTTCTCAAGGACCGGGCGTAGCCACACTCGGTTCAACTAAAGTGAGAGAGACAGACACCCGCCAGCCACCTTTAAGCACGAGTGCTCGTGAACGGTGAAACCAGTCTCGCGTAAGCGTCTGGCGTAATGTCGGTCCGGGCCGCTTCATCTCACAAAACTGCTGAACCAAAGTATGACATGCTGGTAGGCAGTATGACTTGTATCGCCCACAACTCACTTGTGTTCTACTCGTGCATATGACATCAACGCATAAAACTAGGCTCGGATGCCCTTTGTTGGGGAACGAGGTAATTTCAAAAAATTCCTCGCGCACACGGGACCATGGTGATGGCATAGCAACGAGAGGGGAGAGTGTCCGTCCACGCACCCTCGTGAGACCGAAAGCGTAAGCGTTATAACAACGCGGTTGATGTAGTCGTGCGTCTTCACGATCCGACCGATCCAAGCACCGAACGACGGCACCTCCGAGTTCTGCACATCGCTCAGCTCGATGACGATCCCGGACTCCGATCCAGCAAAGTGTCGGGATGAGTTCCGTCGGCCTGACGGCGTGGTGACGATGATGATGCTCCACCGACGCGGGGCTTCGCCTAAGCTCATGACGATATGACTTCACCGGCGCAGGGCTTCGCCTAAACTCCGCGACGATATGACCGAGGTGGAATATGGTGGAGGGGGGCACCGCACACGGCTAAGAAACGATCCGTAGATCAACTTGTGTGTCCTAGGGTGCCCCCTTGCCCCCGTATATAAAGGAGCAAGGGAGGGGGTGGCCGGCCTAGGAGGAGGCGCACCAAGGGGGGAGTCCTACTCCCACCGGGAGTAGGATTCCCCCTTTCCTAGTCCAACTAGGAAACCTTCCATGTAGTAGGAGTAGGAGAGAAGGAAAGGGAAGGGAAAAGGAGAAGGAAGGAAGGCGCCGCCCCCTTTCCCTAGTCCAATTCGGACTAGACCAAGGGAAGGGTGCGGCCACCCTTGAGGCCCTTTTCCTTCTTTCCCGTATGGCCCAATAAGGCCCAATACGTATTCCCGTAACTCTCCGGTACTCAAAAATACCCGAATCACTCGGAACCTTTCCGAACTCCGAATATAGTCGTCCAATATATCGATCTTTACGTCTCGACCATTTCGAGACTCCTCGTCATGTCCCTGATCTCATCCGGGACTCCGAACTCCTTCGGTACATCAAAACTCATAAACTCATAATATAACTGCATCGCCGAAACCTTAAGCGTGCGGACCCTACGGGTTCGAGAACTATGTAGACATGACCGAGAACTATTCTTGGTCAATAACCAATAGCGGAACCTGGATGCCCATATTGGTTCCTACATATTCTACGAAGATCTTTATCGGTCAAACCGCATAACAACATACGTTGTTCCCTTTGTCATCGGTATGTTACTTGCCCGAGATTCGATCGTCGGTATCCAATACCTAGTTCAATCTCGTTACCGGCAAGTCTCTTTACTCGTTCCGTAATGCATCATTCCGTAACTAACTCATTAGCTACATTGCTTGCAAGGCTTATAGTGATGTGCATTACCGAGAGGGCCCAGAGATACCTCTCCGACAATCGGAGTGACAAAACCTAATCTCGAAATACGCCAACCCAACATGTACCTTTGGAGACACCTGTAGTACTCCTTTATAATCACCCAGTTACGTTGTGACGTTTGGTAGCACCCAAAGTGTTCCTCCGGTAAACGGGAGTTGCATAATCTCATAGTTACAGGAACATGTATAGGTCATGAAGAAAGCAATAGCAACATACTAAACGATCGGGTGCTAGGCTAACGGAATGGGTCATGTCAATCACATCATTCTCCTAATGATGTGATCCCGTTAATCAAATGACAACTCATGTCTATGGTTAGGAAACATAACCATCTTCGATTAACGAGCTAGTCAAGTAGAGGCATACTAGTGACACTCTGTTTGTCTATGTATTCACACATGTATTATGTTTCCGGTTAATACAATTCTAGCATGAATAATAAACATTTATCATGATATAAGGAAATAAATAATAACTTTATTATTGCCTCTAGGGCATATTTCCTTCACGATATTCAACCTCAGTTGCATCTATGAGATACGTGTTAATGAACCCAATATCTCCCACTTGTCTTTTCTTCAATTCGGCGATCTTCAATCTGCATAATATAGTGAGGATAATTATAAATACATGCAATGAAAGGGCTGAGTTATATAGAGAGACTTAATGATGAAGTAGTACTACTTACGACATGTAGCAGGTGACCGTTGATTTATCGATGGCCAATTGATTGAAAAACTGATAGAAATCCTTAAATGGAATAGGCAACAGTTCAATTCCATGGAGGTCATGCTCCTTTTAACTCTCACATACAAAGTACTCCTCCCATCGACTCTTTGCAGGTTTTCATGTACCAATCATGCAATCTTCGCATCATCGTTGATAGAGAACTTTCATCTTTGACGAGAGGCTTCCGTACTCGTATCTTTGTATCTGCACCTTCAAGAAATCATAATGTACATCGTCGGGCAGTGTAATCTGCAGGATTGCCATAACCGGCACCATCCTCGGATCGACGATGTCGCTAGCAGGCACCTTGAGGGGGGGGGCACGATTGCTTCGCTTGTTCGCGAGCTGGGCAATTTGTTTCCCAGCTCGTCGTTCTTTCATCCTTTGATCACTTTTAGTACTTCCCGACCTCTCCGCTTCGGCAAATGCCTTTCCAATAATGCGCTCATAGTTGCCTTTCGGCGGAGACTTGGGTGGTTTTGTCAGGGCAGCCAGAGTGCGCTTCGCTTTCACCGGATCTACCTTCTCCTCCGAGGTGGATGTCTCTTTGCTTGCAACCCTTGAAACCAGTCATCCACTTCGGTCTGCGCGATCTTCGCGTTTTCCTCCTCGCTCCTCTCGTGCGGTAACTTCTCCGAGTCTTCGTGAGAAGGACCGAATCTGTATATCCTCCCGCCTTTGGCTGTCTTGCTAGACGCCCGGCAGAGCAGCGGAGCGGATGTCTTCTTTCCTTGCTTACGAGGCGGAGGAGAAGGACTACGACGCGCCAGAGCAGCCGGAGCGGCGGCGGGTCTCTTCCGCCTTTTGCCGACGAGGCGGAGAAGGAGGAGGCTGGCTGCTCGGCCGGGCCAAGCAGCGGAGAAGGAGGCGGAGTGCCGCCACGCGCCGGAGAAGGAGCCGCCGAGTGCCCTGATCGTCACTCGGGAGGAGGAGGAGGCAGAGTGCCTGACTCCCGGAGGAGGAGGAGGAGGCGGAGGCGCCCGATTCGTAAGGTTGATGAGATCCTTCCGCCATAGGCATGGAGTCTTGAGAGCAGAACCCAGCCGATACTCCCTTCACCGGTAGGGTGGTCAAGCGGAGGTCCTCAAATCCCTCCGTTATTTCATCGACCATCACCTTAGCATATCCTTCGAGAATCGGCGGCGGTGAAAAGTTGAGTCGGGTTTAGTAGGATAAATCGAGCCAACAGCCGCCTTGACCTTCAAATTCGTCCATTGCGCCATAAGGTGGCAATTTTCAGCAACCGTGATAGCATCCACGGGATAGCTGCAAGAGCCATCAAGGCATGCTCTGGCTGAAGCAGCTCGGTGGAAGCCACGCTGCTTCTCAGCTGAGATGGCGGGGTAGCTTCGGGGGAAGCTTCGGCAGGTCGTTTGCTGCGATCTTCTTCTCGTTCCTCTAGCCCCATTACCCTTTCGTTACGCGCTGCAGTTGGCTCTGCTCGATTTCTTCCTCCTCTCCTGGGTTTTGTAACCCCTGCGTCCGAAATCCAGCCTTCCACGAAGCGAACTGGCGTGCCTCGTGTCCGTCCAGTGGTGCTCGTGGATTGCCGAGGGCCATTGTGAGCTCGTCCTTCTCCCCTGCGAACGAACGTCCCTTGCTGCGCTTGCCGATATATTGTTGAAGCCTCTTGACCGGTATGTCCAATTGTTCGCCCGTCCAAATGCACTTCCCTGTTATAGGGTCCAAGGATCCGCCGCCCCAAAGAACCAAGCACGGCAACAGTCGGCCAGTTCATTGTCTACGGTTCGATCCCTTTATCATGCAGATCATTCTCAGCCTTGGCCCACTTAGCCGGGCTAAGAGGTAGCCACGACCCGTGCGATGGTGAAGCTTCTTCTTCGCAGCATTTCTCTTGTTTGTCGTCGACATCTTTTTACTCTTTTCCGATGTCTTGTGGGCCACAAATGCGGGCGATCATCTCGATCTTCTCATATTTGCCCTTGAATTCTGGTGTCTCATTATTTTCGACATACCTATTGAGGTCTTTCTTCCAATTCCTGAATAGGTCTGCCATCTTCTTCGTGAGCAAAAGACTTGACTAATGGCTCTATAACTGGCTTCTCCGGATCATTCTCCGGCGGTAGGGTGAAATTTGACTTCAGCTCAGTCCAAAGATCATTTTACGCATATCATTGACATAAGACACCTCGTGGTCTTCGTTCTTAGGCTTATACCATTGGTGGATGCTGATCGGGATCTTGTCCCTAACCAGAACCCCAGACCGAGCAACAAATGCCTTCTTTGTCCGGTAGGGTTCAATCGGTTGGCCGTCTCCGCGATTTGTATGATCTCAAACTTTTCATCCGAGCTCAACTTTTTCTTCGGGCCTCGTCTCTTTACCGAAGTTGTGCTCGATCCGGAGGGCTAGAAAAAAGAACAAAGACGAGAGTCAATTAGCTAGTCAGCACAGGCTTAACTAATATATATACCTGGCCGGACTCGGTTTGGTGATCACCAGAGCCGTCCTCACGGTCTACTTCTTCACCCTCTCCTTCTTGCACCGGCATTGGGTCATCGGAGCCATGAAAATAGCCACGCTTCTTCACCCTCTCCTTCCGGACCATCGTTGTCGTTGAGAAACATCAACGGCAGACGGCATCACTTCCTTGTGCGATTATGTCCCTCAACAACGCTTCTTGTGCTTCGTCTCGGGGGTGTCCATAGTTTCTACAAATATTTACAACATGGCAATTATTATTCAAACATGACAGATATGGATATATTAGTGGCAAACGTAGAACTAGCTAGCTAATCACAATAAGGAATCATATTAGTGGCCTCGACGCTGCTTCTCTAGGGTTTGGGGTGGCCTCGACAACGCTTCAAGGATTAGGGGGTGGCCTCGAGAACGCTTCAAGCTAGGAGGGGGTAATATCGACCCCCCCCCCACGTGTTGAAGCTATCGGGAGGGGGTCGGCGTTGAACACTACATCTATGTCCCACAAGTGACGTGGGCATCGACGCCCACGGGAGGGTAGAGGGTCGTGGATCGCCGAGCGGTCGAGGCTCAAGGGGTCGAAGATCGCCGAGGGGTCGGGAGGTTGCCTAGTGTCAAAGGATTCAACAAAACCATGTCTTCATCATTAGTGAAATGTGGTGCATGATGGTGCGAAGCTCTCCAAAGTTATTTTGGAGCAGGTCCCGAGATAGGATACCCGCTTTTTGGTACAAAGTTCAGCAAGAACCTTCGAATATCGTTATTTGAAATGCCTTTTCTGAGAATCGTACAAATGGCAATATTAACCTTTCCGGTACTCCATTCCATAATAAGTTTGGATTACTTCTTACCATCATGCCATGGTTACTTCCGGATATTGATGAAGCCATGGATTTCTTCAATACTTTGACACTATAGGAACCCTCGACCACGAAACCTTCGACCCTTGACCCTTAACGACCCTCGACCCTCTACCCTAGTTCCCGACCCTCGACCCTCGGCGATCCTCGACACCCTCGTTATATCGACAACGACGCAACATACATATACATGGGAAAATAATGTTATCGGGGAGGGGTATGGTACCCCCCCTCGTGTCAAAGTTTCTTCTTTCTCCTCTATTCCTTTCTTTCTTCTTCTCCTCTTCTTTTCTTCTTATCCCTCGAGAAAGGAAAATAAGGAAAAAGGAAGAAAAGGAAGAAGGAAGAAGGAAGAAGAAAAGAAAGAAGAAAAAAAAAAAGAGGAGAAGAAGAAAGAATAGAGGAGAAGAAGAAAAAATAGATTTTTTTCTATTTTTCTTCTTCTCCTCTATTCCTTTCTTCTTCTCCTCTTCTTCTTCTTTTTCTTCTTCTTATTTATTTCTCCTATTCTTCCTCTCCCTCTTCTTCTCCTTTCTTCTTCTTATTTATATCACCAAAAAATCTATCAACAGAAAAAACCTAACTTTTCTAAAAATCTATCTTTTGCATATATGAAAACATTAATACACATATGAACAATAAATACATATATGAACAAAAACATGCTCTGAACAATTTTTGAACATTACATACACATATACATTATATATATATATATGAACAAAAAAACTAAACTAATAACAATGAAAAAACAGAGCCGCATATATATATATAGCCACATACATACACATATATATGTGTACATTGAACAAAAATTAAACTAATAAAATGAAAAAAACAGAGCCGGTGTGGTGGCGGCTCACAGCAGTGTGGCGGGCAGGCGGCAGCGACGAGCGAGGCAGGCGCGTGGGCGGCAGGCGGCGGCTGGCGGGCGACGACGGCGACGGTGAGCTCGGGGAGGGCAGCGGCGGGCTCGGGAGGCAGCGGCGACGACAGGCGCGGCAGCGAAGCGGCGGCGGCGTCGGGGCAACTGGCGGCGTCGATGTGCTTCAAGGCGTCGTCGAGGCAACTGGTGGCGATGAACTCGCAAAACGGCGAAGTGCTACTTATATACAAGGAGCATTGGTCCCGGTTCGTGGCACCAACCGAGACTAATGCCCCCCTTTAGTCCCGGTTGGTGCCACCAACCGGGACCAAAGGCCAATTTCCAGCAGCCCAAAGGGCGGGAAGCGTGACCTTTGGTCGGTTGGTGGCACCAACCGACTAAAGCGGTGCATTGGTCGAACCGGGACCAATGCACCCCTTTAGTCCCGGTTGATGCCACCAACCGGGACCAAAGGCCCTGTGCTGCCCCGCGCCGAAAAGTTTAGTCCCACCTCGCTAGTTGAGAGAGCTCGAGTGTGGTTTATAAGCGCTGCTGCGCTCACCCACTCGAGCTCCTCTCAACTGCAGGCTTTCGGGCCTAACCCTGCTATCTCTGCCTCTGGGCCTACTGGGCCTCCCGCGGGCCTGAATCCTGGCCCATGGTAGGGTTTCTAGTCGTATTCAGGCCGTGGGGGCCTAGTGGGTGGCACTTTTTTTTGTTTTTTTGTTTTCTTTGTTGCTTTATTTATTTTATTTTGTTTCTACTTACAACAAAATACTTATTGTTGCTATTTTTATTTTTTTCCAGTTTTTTGGTTTTGCTTTCTGCAATATTTATATTATGTTGTTTTTTTCTTTATTTTTTAATTCTTTTGCTTTTAGTTTTAGAAAAATTATAAACTTTCTGTTAGTGCCATTAGTTTTCAAATTTGAAAACACTTTTTTGTTTTCTTTGTTGCTTTATATATTTTATTTTGTTTGTACTTACAACAAAATACTTATTGTTGCTATTTTTATTTTTTTCAAGTTTTTTTGTTTTGTTTTCTGCATTATTTATTTTCTTTTGGTTTTTTGCTTTATTTTTTAATTCTTTTTGCTTTTAGGTCAGCAAAATTATAAAATTTCTGTTTGTGCCATTAGTTTTCAAATTTGAAAACACTTTTTTGCTATATTTATTTATTTTATTTTTTTTCTACTTACAACAAAATACTTATTGTTGCTATTTTTATTTTTTTCAAGTTTTTTGTTTTGTTTTCTGCATTATTTATTTTCTTTTGGTTTTTTGCTTTATTTTTTAATTCTTTTTTGCTTTTAGGTCAGCAAAATTATAAACTTTCTGTTTGTGCCATTAGTTTTCTTTGAAATTTGTGTGAATCACAAGTTTGTGAGCTCAACAAGGCGTGTAGAGGGACGGGCTTATAAACCGGTGTGAGCGCCCTTCGGTTGGCGAGGTTTTCATATTCATAGTTTTTAAATGAACTCTGAAAAAGTTGGCATAGCATGTGCATGTACAAAACGGACAATGGTATCATACTAAATGCATTACAAAGTTGGCATGCTATCATCATAATAGTTGCGGGAGAAAGTCTTCACTTTTTCTTCGCTTGTGTCGTTTGCTTATTGTGCCGTAACCATGGATAATCTTCATCGTTTATCAGGATGTTTGGGTCAGCCTTGACTTTGAAGGGGAATTTCATGAAACTTTTCATACTCTTGAGACATATACATCTTGCCCTCCACTCCCGTGGATGTCCCTTTTCCTGAAAAGAACTATGTGGCGCTTTGGCTCATTGTATGATGTATTCGCTTCCTTATCTTTTCTTTTCCTCGGTCTGGTAGACATGTCCTTCACATAGATAACCTGTGCCACATCATTGGCTAGGACGAACGGTTCGTCGGTGTACCCAAGATTTTTCAGATCCTTGTTGTCATTCCGTCTTGTGGGTCTACCTGCACTCGCCTCTGACAGATTGACCCACTTGCACTTAAACAAAGGGACCTTAAAATCTACTCCGTAGTCAAGTTCCCATATGTCTACTATGTAACCATAATCTGTGTCATTTCCCTTTTCGGTTCGTGCATCAAAGCGGACACCGCTGTTTTGGTTGGTGCTCTTTTCATCTTGGTCAATCGTGTAAAATGTATTCCCATTTATCTCGTATCCTTTCCAAATCATTACTGATCGAAGATGGTCCCTGGACAACAAGTAAAGCTCATCACAAACAGTGATGTCACCTCACGACGTGTTTCCAACCAACTGCTGAAAGTCCCGATGTGTTCACATGTAATCGATCGTCGTACCACTCCGGGTGTTTGGAGCGTAGACTGTTCTTGTGTTCATCGACATACGGGGTCACCAAGGTAGAGTTCTGTAGAACTGTGTAGTGTGCTTGAGACCAAGAATATCCGTCCCTGCATATTATTGAGTCCCTTCCAAGCGTGCCTTTTCCAGTCAGAGTCCCCTCATACCGCGATTTAAGGAGACCTATCTTCTTAAGGCCAGGAATGAAGTCAACACAAAACCCGATGACATCCTCTGTTTGATGGCCCATGGAGATGCTTCCTTCTGGCCTAAGCGCGATTCTGAACATATTTCTTTAGGACTCCCATGAACCTCTCAAAGGGGTACATATTGTGTAGAAATACGGGCCCTAGAATGACAATCTCGTCGACTAGATGAACTAGGACGTGCGTCATGATATTGAAGAAGGATGGTGGGAACACCAGCGTGAAACTGACAAGACATTGCGCCACATCACTCCTTAGCGTTGATGCGATATCCGGATCGATCACCTTACGAGATATTGCATTGAGGAATGCACATAGCTTCACAATGGCTAATCGGACGTTTTCGGTAGAAGCCCCTCAATGCAACCGGAAGCGATTGCGTCATAATCACGTGGCGATCATGAGACTTTAGGTTACGGAACTTTTTCTCCGGCATATTTATTATTCCCTTTATATTGACGAGAAGCCAGTCGGGACCTTCATCTTGAGCAGGCATTGAAAGAATATTTCTTTCTCTTCTTCGTAAGAGCGTAGCTGGCAGGACCTTCATATCGCTTGCCGGAGGCATGCCCTCTTTTTCGTAAGCGTTGCAGGTCCTCTCGTGCCTCGTGTGTATCTTTTGTCTTCCCATACACGCCCAAGAAGCCTAGCAGGTTCACGCAAGGTTCTTCGTCACGTGCATCACGTCGATCAAGAGCGGACCTCTAGGTCTTTCCAAAGAGGGTAGGTCCCAAAATATAGATTTCTTTTTCCACATGGGTGCGTGATTCTCGGCGTCATTAGGAACAGCTAGTCCGCCGGGACCCTTTCCAAAGATTACGTGTAAATCATTGACCATAGCAAATGCGTGATCACCGTCGCGCCAGCAGCTTCTTCGATGATCCGCCTCGCCTTTGAAATGCTTGCCTTTCTTTCGACATTGATGGTTGGTCGGAAGAAATCGATGATGGCCCAGGTACACATTCTTCTGCAGCTTCGGTATATACTATCGGTGTCAAGTAAACAGTGCGTGCATGCGTGGTATCCCTTGTTTGTCTGTCACGAAAGGTTACCGAGAGCGGGCCAATCGTTGATGGTCACGAACAGCAACGCCTTTAGGTCAAATTCCTCCTTTTGTGCTCATCCCACGTCGTACACCGTTTCCATTCCACAGCTGTAAAAGTTCTTCAACTAATGGCCTTAGGTACACATCAATGTCGTTGCCGGGTTGCTTAGGGCCTTGGATGAGAGCGGCATCATAATGAACTTCCGCTTCATGCACATCCAAGGAGGAAGGTTATACATACATAGAGTCACGGGCCAGCTGTTGTGATTGCTGCTCTGCTCCCGAAAGGATTAATGCCATCCGCGCTTAAAGCAAACCATACGTTCCTTGGGTCCTTTGCAAACTCATCCCAGTATTTTCTCTCAATTTTTCTCCACTGCGACCCGTCGTGGTGCTCTCAACTTCCCGTCTTTCTTACGGTCCTCAACGTGCCATCGCATCAACTTGGCATGCTCTCCGTTTCTGAACAGACGTTTCAACCGTGGTATTATAGGAGCATACCACATCACCTTCGCAGAACCCTCTTCCAGGAGGCTCGCCGTCAACATCACCAGGTCATCTCGTCGATCTTATATCCGCAATGCACCGCATACCGGGCATGCGTTCAGATCCTTGTAGGCACCGCATGTAGAGGATGCACGATCATTAGGGCATGCATGTATCTTCTCCACCTCCAATCCTAGAGGGCATACGACCTTCTTTGCTGCGTATGTCTTTGTCGGGCAATTCGTTATCCTTTGGAAGCTTCTTCTTCATTATTTTGAGTAGCTTCTCAAATCCTTTGTCGAGCCTGACATTCTCTGCCTTCCACTGCAGCAATTCGAGTACGGTACCGAGCTTTGTGTTGCCATCTTCGCAATTGGGGTACAACCCCTATTTGTGATCCTCTAACATGCGATCGAACTTCAGCTTCTCCTTTTGACTTTCGCATTGTGTCCTTGCATCGACAATGACCCGGCGGAGATCATCATCATCGGGCACATCGTCTGGTTCCTCTTGATCTTCAGCAGCTTTGCCCGTTGCAGCACCATCGTGCACATCGTCTGGTGCATCTTGATGTTCAGTAGCATCACCGTATTCAGGGGGCACATAGTTGTCATCTTACTCTTCTTCATCGCCGTCTTCCATCATGACCCCTATTTCTCCGTGCCTCGTCCAAACATTATAGTGTGGCATGAAACCCTTGTAAAGCAGGTGGGTGTGAAGGATTTTCCGGTCAGAGTAAGACTTCGTATTCCGACATATAGGGCATGGACAACACATAAAACCATTCTGCTTGTTTGCCTCAGCCACTTCGAGAAAATCATGCACCCCCTTAATGTACTCGGAGGTGTATGCATCACCGTACATCCATTGCCGGTTCATCTGCGTGCATTATATATAATTAAGTGTGTCAAAAATCATTACTGAGAACATCATGAATAGATAATTATAAGTGACCAAATTAATAGAAGTTCATCATCACATAAAAACCAAAGTACATACATAGTTCTCATCTAACAACATAAAGCTCTGCGAGCATCTAAATTAATTAAACCATACATTGAAACTATGTAAAACATTTCAATGAGAAAACAAATGCGATCATAATCACAACCAAGGTAACAAGCGATCCAACGGCATAATGATACCAAGCCTCGGTATGAATGGCATATTTTCTAATCTTTCTCATCTTCAAGCGCATTGCATCCATCTTGATCTTGTGATCATCGGCGACATCCATAACATGCAACTCCAATATCATCTTCTCCTCCTCAAGTTTTTCATTTTTTCCTTCAAGAAATTGTTTTCTTCTTCAACTAAATTTAACCTCTCGACAATAGGGTCGGTTGGAATTTCGGTTCAACAACCTCCTAGATAAATAAAATCTATGTCACGTTGGTCGGCATAATTTTCATAAACAATAAATGAACCAATAGTTATGAAAAGATAATATATACCACATCCGAATCATAGGCGGGACGAGGGCCGACGGGGGCGGATACCAAAACCATCGCACTATATAAAATGCAATAATAAAAGTAAGAAAATAATACAAGTATCTATCTAAACATACAAGTAAGAATGTTTTTCCTTTCAGAAAGAAGATAAGAACAAGAGGCTCACCACTGTGGTGCCGGGCGATGAGATCGGCGCGGGTGATCGGCGGCGGTGAAGGCAGGGGGACGGACGTGGCGGACCGCTAAACCTAGATCAATCTTGAGGAAAAGCGGAGCTTGGCGGTCTAGCTTGGAGAGGAGAAACCTTTAGTTTTGTGGCTCGGGCATTCCATCGAACACCTTGTGTGCTTTGGAGGTGAGCTAGAGCTCCACCAAGCCCTCTCCCCTCGGCGGAAAAAAGCAGGCGGTGTGCTCTGCTCTTGTGAGGGCTATATATAAACAGCACCATTAGACCCGGTTGGTGGCATGAACCGAGACTAAAGGGCAGCCTTTGGGATTCATGCTTGCCACCAACGGGACCAATAGTGGTGGTAGAAGCGGGCCATTGGTCCCGGTTTGTCCCACCAACCGGGAGCAAAAGTCCGACGACCGGGACCAATGGCCCACGTGGCGGCCGGCCTCACGGCTCATGAACCGGGCAAATAGCTCCATTGGTCCCGGTTCTGGATTAAACCGGGACTAATGGGCTAAACTGGCCTGGACGAAAGCCCCCTTTTCTACTAGTGATCCTAGCATGCATGCAACACTCCAGCCGGTGGCTCACGTAGGAATAGGATCCTTCTGTTGCGTTTTATGTTTTTTGAGAGAACTTGTGTTGCGTTTTATGTTTTTTGAGAGAACTTTTTTTTTTGAGGATCAACGCTGCTGCATTTTTATTTAACCAGCGAAGCTGGGAAAGTCATCAGCGATTACAGAAAGAACAAATTCAGGGGGAGACCACAACCACACCTTACATAACTCATCACCCACACCTACTTTGGCGAACTTATACGCAGCATTGTTGGCAGACCGACGCACCCAATCCACACGAGACGCCACACATGAACGGAGCAGCTCTTTAATCTCTTGAATCCAAGGCCCTACAGCAGCCAAACACTTCTCGGGTTGCATCAGCTTCTACACCACGGACTTGCTGTCGAGCTCCAGATGGACTCGCTGCACCCCAAGATCAACCGCAAGCTGCAAGCCTCGCCTACAAGCAAGGATCTCCGTAGCTTCAGGGTCGGAGATATTTGGTAGAAAATGACTCACCCCAGCCAAGAAAGCCCCACTATGGTCACGAAGCACCGCTCCTCCGCCACCCTTGGTTCCCTGCTTGGAGACAGCGCCGTCCGAGTTCACCTTCACCCATCCCGGAGCCGGCGCCTCCCATCTCTACACGCACCTGGGCTTCGGCACCTGCACCTCACCAGCATGAGTGCTGCACCACTCCATCATATGCGAGTAGACTCCTTCCACAATTTCATGTGGATGAGCAATCCTTCTGCCATCCCTCGCCTCATTTCGAGCAAGCCGCAGCCCGTACGTTGCATGAACCATAGCTTCTTTCTCCTCCTCCTTTGCGTCCGCAAACCACTTGATCAGCCAGTTGGATAGAGCCCTCTGGGAGTCCGTAGGAACCGGTGGGGCTGCCACCACGACACCCTTCTCCGACGACAAATGCTGCCAGAAGTGGGAGGAGTGAGGGCAGGCCCAAAACCTGTGTAAGACAGTTTCCTCCCTCCCACAAGCGACACAAAAGATCCCGGGCTTGATCCGGCGGCGATGAAGCTCATGGCCCACAGCTAAGCCGTTCCGGATCATCCTCCACACATGAATTTTGGCCTTCCCCGGTGCATCTGTACTCCACAGACTAAGAAAACCCTTGTGGTCCTGAACCGAAGTCGACGAGGCCGGCTGTCTAGACCTCCCTCGCTTCAGAGACATCGCCAAGTGATAAGCCGATCACACACTAAAGACACCATTTTTTGTGTCATTCCAAGCCAGAAAGTCATCCACACCCACTCCACCTACTGCAACCTGCAAGATATCCTTTGCATCAGAAGGGTAAACATGGTTTCCACCTTGTGTTGATCCCAACCCGAGCCCTCCCCATTCAACAAGTCAGCAACCTTGGTCAAGCCCGGCACAAAAATCTGACCCAGATGTTTTAAACAGCCATGACGAGGGATCCAGTTGTCATGGTGAATGTTAATGCTACTGCCATCCCCTACGCGCCAAATCAGGCCTTCCCTCAGAAGATTTCAGCCGTGCAAGATGCTCCTGAATGTGAATGACGCATTGGAGGGGCAAGTCGCAGACATGATGGAGCAGCCCTGGAAGTACCGAGCTTTTAACACTCTTGCGACCAAACTGTGAGGAACCGTCAGGATGCGCCAATCTTGCTTCGCCATCTCTCCTCTCGTCTTTTGAGAGAACTTCTGTTGCGTTTGTTGTAACGTAAGTACGCGTGTGCTGCCGTCTCTCCTCTCGTTGTAATTCTATTTAATCATCTGGGCCGTAGTTTTAAAATAGATAAATAGAAACAGGCCCGTTCAGCCCCAAAAAATGACTATATACTCAGATTTCTTATAGATCCTCAAAAAAAAAATAGATTTCTTATACAAACAACTTCTATAAAAAAGGGCAGAAATCACAAGCACAGACGCAAAAATCCAAATCGGTGCCCAGGCTCATCTGCTCCTGGTGAGAAAAAAAATCAAAACAAATACTAGAAAAATTCAAAAAAAAAATACAACTTTTTTTGTGTGGTAGATAATTTGATGCGTGAGGTCCGCTCCAAATTTCAACTCATTTGAATATCTGAGCAGCTCTCGGCAAAAAAGACAAATCGGGTCAAAACAGTGCGTGAAGAGTAAACTTTTTTACAAACCCTGATTTTGTCTTTTTTGCAGAGAGCTGCTCAAATGTTCAAAGGAGTTGAAATTTGCAGCGAACCTCGCGCATCTAATTATCTACCACCCGAAAAAATTGAAATTTTTTGAATTTTTCTAGTATTTGTTTTGAATTTTTTCGTTAGTGCGGGTGCAGCTGAGCCCGGGTACAGAAATCACAAGCACAAACGTTGTCTGTTAGTTGGCACATGGAGCCCCGGTGCGGAGGTCGCGGGTTCGAAACAGCGAAACCCCTTTCGCTCTTTTTTCATACTGTAATTATAACTCTCAAACTATTTCTCAAGGCCACTCGAAAATAACCAGCGCCTCGAGCTGACGGGTGGGTCCAATCTCACGAACAGGGTCACGCTGACGTGGCATATGGCAAAGTACACAGTACGTATGCAATGTGAGCCAGGATTGATGTTTCAACCTCTGGTATTGTATTGATCACGTATTTTTATGTATCAGGGCGTACTGGAGCACTTTGCAACCTTCAGGACCAAGTTGGACGTCGGACTACCAGGATCTCGATGGCTCACGGATGCATCACTTATCACCACCAAAGAAAGCAAGAGTAAATTTTGCCAGGGATATCCTTTAATTAATGATTTCACGCCTTCCTCGGCATTGGCAATACCTTGTATCTCGATGGCTCACGAATGCGTCACTTATCACCACCAATGTTGACGGGTTGAACGGAGCAGCTGCCCTGCCGCGAATGCCATATATCACTTGTTGTGAGCAATAACTATTTCTCGCTAATGTGAGATGTGTCCTAGGCTAACTCATTAGCACTACCTAAGAGGACTCATCGAACGGTTCAACGAACAACTTCTGAAACCTTTCGCCCTCGCTGACCGAAGAATCAAAAGTGATGCTCGTAAAATATTGGGTCTCCCGCCACTGCAGGATCAAAAAGTTTCAGAAGTTTTTTTTCTTTCCTTTTTGTTCTATATTCTTCTTCTTCGGGTTTTTTCTTTTTCTTTTTCTTATTTTTTCTTCCTACTTTTTCTTTTTCTTTCATCAAATTGCTTGAAAAATTTCCAGATTCAGACATATTATTTTCCATTTTTGAAACATTTTTAAATTGGTGTTTTTTCAAATTCGTCAACATTTTCAATATCCACAAATATTATTTAAATTCATGAACATTTTTACAAATTCACGATCATTATTTCAAAATTAGGAAACTTTTTTTATGAGTTCACAGACATGTTTTCATATTTGTGAATATTTTTTCAAATTTCTGAACACTTTTCAAATTCATGAGCAATTTGGAAATCCGCAAACAATTTTTCAAATTTGTGAAAAACTTAAATTCAAGAACATCTTCAAATCAATGAATTTTCAAATTACAAATTTTCTAAATTCACGAACTTCCCTTGAATTCATGTACTTTTTAAATTCATGAACACTCTTGGAATTTCTTGACCTTTTTCAAATTTGTGCTTTTTCAATTCGTGTATGTTTTTCCAAATTCATGTTTTTTAAATTGCCGTTCATTTTCAAATTCTTGAACTTTTTCTTACTTCACGGACATTTTACAAATTCACAATTTTTTTTCAAATTCATTAATATTTTTTTGAATTCTTGAAATTTTGCAAAGTCTGTGAAGTTTTGGTAATTGGTGATTTTTTTAGCTCCTAAGCATTTTTTGAAATTAAAAAATATATCATATTTTTGGACTTTATATTCTTTTTAAAATCGAATCAAAATTTTCAAATTCATGGAATTTTATGAATTCACGAACATTCTTTGATATTACGAATAGTTTTATTTTATCATTTCAAGGTTTATTGGTGCAGCGAAAAAGACAGATGGCAAAAACCCCATGAATCTTACATTGATCTGAAGCAATCAATAATGGGTCGGCCGACCTCACGTTAGCAACGAGGGAGAGAAGACTTTCTGATTCAAGATGGCAAGGGGACGAAACCTGTTGGCTTTTGCATACAATCCGGATAAAGAATAAACTAACACTAGTGCTTATGAATTTGCATCTAAAACAGAGGGAGGGAGAAAACTAGGAAGTATTAGCTTTGGTGTATTTTTTTGGACATAGTGACAATGGCAATTTGACGTATGTGGTGCATTAGCAATTTGACATATATAGTGGCAGTAGCAAGTTGGACTCTAGTATATGTATTTTTTTGGACATAGTGGCAGTAGCATTTTTCTTAACATAGCATGGTACCCTAAAACAGTAGCAACTTATACATGTAGCCTGCAATATGTTGACCAGAAGAAACACACTTTATATTATTTCTACAAGGATTCTGAATCCATTATGTTTTTTTCTTGCAAGAGTGTACTAGCTTGAGCTCAACTTCTGAATTCATGAAAAGAGATCATATACTAGAGTCTAAACCAAACCCTAGCAAACCTAATCCATCAATTCATAGAAAATTAGAATCATCCATCTCGAACCCAAGCATCTTCCATCTTAGATCATGCAAGACCGAGCTACTCGCCTCGTCTTTAACTTCATGTGGACATTGTTTGGGTGGGGGCCTGGGGATTAGATTGGAAAGCACGCCTCCTCTTCCACGAAGGCCACGACCAGTTGCAGTAGAGAGAGGAGGGCGGCGGGTGGCTGCAGGCGGCACCGCCAGCGGCTCCCTTTCGCCACCATGGAGTCTGTCACCGGCGGCGGCACCCTTTTCTCCTGATGGTATAGGACACGTGGAGGGAGGTGACTCGGTGGAGAAGACGTGAAGGGAGGCGACTTGTCGGCGTAGAAGTTGGTCGGCCGGTGGCTGCGAGATGGCATCAAGCCCAGGCGATTGCGAGAGCACCTAGGTTTAGGTTTAGGTTTAGGTGATGCACGGGAGCGCCTTGAGGAGCCAGAGCGACCGAGCTAGGGCTGGGGCGCTAGGGCTGGGACCGCTGGGCTAGTCGTGTAGTCGAGGGCCTCGAGGATGGATCAGTGGATGCTATGCAGTTTGACGGGTATGTTGGGTTTCGGGTTCGGGTAATACTGAAATGGGGTTGAACCCGTGAAACATGTTGGGTTTTATAATGTACCCAGTGCCATCCTGCGGGGTTAGAAAGACGCCCATCCCCGTTCGCTAGTAGGGTAAAAACCCACGACGAGGCCGGTTTCAGGGCCCCATTGCCATCTTGAGTTCCGACGCGAGTGGTGGCTCGGATAGAGCTCCACGAGACCTCCTATATCGCGCCTGGCGCGCTGGCAAATGAGCCAACATGCACATCATCCCCTCCTGTGTGCCCTATTGGGCCAGTCCAGGTCGGGACACTCCTGTTTTTTTGTTTTTTGTCTTATTTCTATTATTATTTTTCCTTCTTAAAATAATTTGGTACTTCAAAAAAATTCCATATTAGCTTTCAAAAAATGTTCATGAAATCATAAAATTGTTCATAGTTTTGAAAAAATGTTCGTCAATTTGAACTAAATTTTGAGAATAAAAGAACTATGAACTTTTTTTAGAAAATATTCAAAAATGAATAAAATGGATCTTGAATAATAAAAAAATTATCCATTCAAAAAATGTCCGCTGATTCAAACTGTTCATGCATTTCAAGAAATATCTTCGTCAAACGAAAAATGTTGGTCAAAAAAATATTCATGAATCTCAAAAATTGTTCGTCAATTCAAATAATGTTTACCATTTAAAAATGTTAACAGATTCAGAAAGGTTCGTCGATTCAGTAAAATGTTTTAAGTCCATCATACAACAGCGATGCCAAGGGGAGGCGCTGGAACGTACTTATAATTTTAACGTCCATCGTGTCCTTAATTATTAAGATTCTTGCAACGATTTTACATTGGCGACCGCATCCCCGTATCCTGAGTAACATTTTTATGCTCCTCACTAAAATCCTTATTTAGCGTGGTCAAATGTTCATGGGACCCCGCAAAAAAGAACGAATAAATTCACGAATGTAAGACGAGTTCGTGTTTGCCATGAGCGATTTCTACGCAAAAATCACCATTACAATTATGCTGTAAATGCCATTGGAGACACATAGCATGCAAAATCAAAGCTAAAAAAAAGATGTCCGTTTCTTTTTAATATAAGATGTCAAAAGTCTACCCCATAATAAATTGCCAACCAAATCATGAATAAAATGCCATCCAGACTATAATTAATACTGTCATTAATAAAATGATTTAAAAAATAAACTAAAAGTAAATAAATATATATATGCCATATAACCTATGATTAAACTTCCATCCAAGTGAAACAGATAAAATGGAGATCTTAACAACAAGAAAATCTTGTGCCATGGCTGAGAAATGTGGTGACTGAGCATTGTGGGGAAGTATACTAACTTGGGAGGCTTATCGACACCACAACGCCTCCTGCCTGAGATGTCCATGAAATCATCACCATCGTCATCATCATCATTGATCATCGTCGTCTAAGCCATCTCTGCCCAGCTTGTAAACAATATCTGAAAAAAATAAACAACAAAAAACCACGTCAAGGGGGGAACACATATGCAGAAAACTGTAAATCTCAAAGGTTAAAAAGGTAGATCATGGCAGATAAGTCCATCGGAGATAAAATGCCCATCCACACCGTAAAAAAAATAAAGCAAAAAACCTCTATCACACGTAAACAATCAAAAAAAGCATGCCATCTTAAAAAATCTCCCTCCCACCCAGAGACCCATGGCAGTTTTCCCCTCAAGCAAGGTTATGGCATGGCACATTGAACTCTTACACATAAAAATTGGAAAAATAAACATGGCAATTTTTAGACTAATACACATAAAACGTGGTAGTATTAGTGTGGCTCTCATACAAAAGCACCATGGCATTTTTAGCTATCATAATCAAGGATATGCCAGATTAAAACACACACTAAACCATGGCAATTTAGATGTGGCGCACACACATATGCCGTGCCATTTTTCTCCCCACAGGAAGACATCATGGCATTTGTGCGCTAAAACCCTATTTTAAACATGGCAAAATCAGGACGAAAAATGAGTATCTTCACAAAAAAGGTCATGGCATTTTCCCGCTCAGACGCATTATATGGGCATGGACAAAAATAAACTCTCACACAAAACACAGATCATGACAATTTCACACTAACACATACAACCATGGCAGTTTAGGTGTGGCACATACACATATGCCATGACATTTTCCTCTCCACGGGAACACATCATGGCATTTGTTCGCCAAAGAACCCTATTTGCCAAGTATGGTAGCACCTGATATTTCCCCGTACTTGGGGTGCTCCCTATGCTCCAAGTCTAAAACATCAATTTTGAATGTCTCAAAAGTTCTGAAAAAAATTGTGAATGTTCAAAAGGAATATGACTACACCCCTTAATAATTTCAGGTCGAAACTCGAAATGTACATTGAGAAACAAAAAAGACAAATTCAGATATGAATAGTGTCAAATGTTGCTTTTGTCTTTTTATGACACTATTCATGCTAGATTTCACATTTTTGTTTCTCAATGTCCATTTAGAAATTGGACCTGAAATTTTTAGGAGTTGTACTCATATTCCTGGTAAACATGCATATTTTTTTCCACAATTTTCTAAAACATTTAAAATTGATTTATTCGAAGTTGGAGCATGGGGAGCACCCCAAGGATGAGAGAACTAGATACCCCCCAAGTATGTAGCACCTGATATTTCCCCTATGTTCAAGGTGCTTCCCCAAGAGCCCGTGGCAGCCGCTAGATCTCCATGTGGAGCACCGCAACGCCAAAAACCATCCACTCCATGCTCCGTGATCGCTCTTAGTTAGTACCTGCTCAACTCCGGCCGCTCAGCCCGGCTCCATTGCTGCCACCGGGTGACCCACCGCACCTTTTGCATACAAATGAGCCTGGTCGCTCGTTTTGGTCCCCGTAGCCGTTTTCGTGAAGCTGTGTCCTCCATCTTTGCTTTGGCCACCGTCGTAGCATCACGATCTGGACCCGGCTGGGAAGGCTGGAAGGTGGGTCCCCGCATCAGTCGTCAATTAGCCACTAACCAACCCCACTACCCACTCACACGTGGGCCCCTGGGCCAGGATTATTAGGTTAGTTAACTTAAACTCGCTAATTAGTTCGGTCATTGACAGCAGACCCCATCCCCTAATTAACCGAGTTAACTTAATTAACCAATGGGTTAAGCTAACAGTCACTGTCAGTTGGTTCCCGGTTAACCAATTAACCTTCTGACTGGGCTAGCCCCAGCTAATGACAGGTCGGTCCCCTGGTTTGTTTGACCAGTCAACAGATCCATAGTAGACTACTGACTCAGCAGTCAACTGGCCCACTGTCAGCCACCAATGCACACCTCTGGTACACTTTGTGTGTACCCATAGCAATTACATTTTATATATATTCGAATTAAATTAAAAGCAGAAATTCCAGAATAATGAATAAACTTCAAAAAATCATATAAAATAAACCATAAGTCAGATGAAAAAAATTTATATATGAAAAATGATCAGAAAAATATAATGAATCCGATTATGTCATCCACATACCTACCTCACCCCTCTAACATAGTGAACATTGACATTCTGCCCCTTGGTCAATATATAGGAAAATACCTGGAGCTGGGAAAATATTAACAGATATTTTCCCTCTTCTTTTAAACATCAACACCAAATTTTGTCATGGCATGCATTGTGTTGTATTTGATTGCTTTGTTATTTATCTGTTTTCCTCTCTCCTTTATTCTTTCGGTAGACCCCTGATACGTCTCCAACGTATCTATAAATTTTGATTGTTCCATGCTATTATATTACCTGTTTTGGATGTTTATGGGGTTTACTTTACACTTTTATATCATTTTTGGGACTAATCTACTCACCGGAGGCCCAGCCCGAATTGCTATTTTTTTGGCCTATTTCAGTGTTTCAAAGAAAAGCGGTATCAAACGGAGTCCAAACGCGATGAAACCTTCAGGAGCGATCTTTTGGAACAAGTGCAAACCAGGAGACTTGGAGTGGACATCAAGAAGCGAACGAGGCGGCCACGAGAGTGCCCGACGCGCCCTGTAAGGGTGCCCCCCCCCCCTCGTGTGCCCCTCGAGCATCCACCGACCTACTTCTTCCTCCTATATATATCTACGTACCCCGAAACCATCCAGGAGCATCACAAAAACCTAATTCCACCGCCGCAACCTTCTGTATCCGCGAGATCCCATCTTGGAGCCTTCGCCGGCGCTCCGCCGGAGGGGGAATCGACCATAGAGGGCCTCTCCGTCACCACCAAGGGCTCTCTGATGAGTTGTGAGTAGTTTACCATAGACCTTAGGGTCCATAATTAATAGCTAGATGACTTCTTCTCTCTCTTTGATTCTCAATACAAAGTTCACCTTCCTCTTCTTGGAGATCTATTCGATGTAATTCTTTTATGTATGATTGGTTATCTTTGCAAGTCTCTTCGAATTATCAGTTTGTTTGGCCTACTAAATTGATATTTCTTGCCATGGGAGAAGTGCTTAGTTTGGGTTCAATCTTGCGGTGTCCTTTACCAGTGACAGCAGGGGCAGCAAGGCACGTATTGTATTGTTGCCATCGAGGATAAAAAGATGGGGTTTATATCATATTGCATGAGTTTATTCCTCTACATCATGTCATCTTGCTTAATGCGTTACTCTGTTCTTATGAACTTAATACTCTAGATGCAGGCAGGAGTCGGTCGATGTGTGGAGTAATAGTAGTAGATGCAGGCAGGAGTCGATCTACTTGTTACGGACGTTATGCTTATATACATGATCATGCCTAGATATTGTCATAACTATGCACTTTTTTATCAATTGCTCGACAGTAATTTGTTCACCCACCGTAATAATTATGCTATCTTGAGAGAAGCCACTAGTGAAACCTATGGCCCCCGGGTCTATCTTTTATCATACAAGTTTTCCATCTACTTTTATTTGCATCTTTTACTTTCTAATCTATATCATAAAAATACAAAAAATATTTATCTTATCATATTATCTCTGTCAGATCTCACTTTCGCAAGTTTTCGTGAAGGGATTGACAACCCCTTTATCGCGTTGGTTGCGAGGTTCTTGTTTGTTTGTGTAGGTGCGTGGGACTTTTGAGGAGCCTCCTACTGGATTGATACATTGGTTCTCAAAACCGGGGAAATACTTACGCTACTTTGCTGCATCACCCTTTCCTCTTCAAAGGAAAAACAACGCATGCTCAAGAGGTAGCAACCCCGAGGCTGCCAGTGACTCCCAATACGACTATGTCGACGATGACACATCTTTCTCGACAGAGCTTGCAGGCAAGCGAAACCCCCTTGATCATCCAGATATTGCCCATTCTTTCTCTTTGTTCTTGCATTAGGTTTTGCTACTATTGTTGTTCCGATAGCTCCTAATCTAATGCATAGCCTACTTTTGTAACCTGATGTTGATACATTACTTATTTATCCTAGAATGCCTAGATTAGTTATTTTAGTGTCCTATCAGCGACTCTACACTGGGAACAACTAACATAGAAGCTAGGATTCACGTACAAAAATAGAAAAATTCGTTCTGGGTCATTGGATTGAAGATAGACGGTACAGGTTATGGTGGAGCAACCCGCGCGAACTATTAGCAAAAGGGACCCTCACGCATAGTTAATTTGCTTCCGATATCCTTATCCTCCAAATCTGAATCAGACGACTCGCCGATCTCTCACTGCCAAGCAATGGAGCAAATGGTGGCGGCGGTCCAGATCTCATCCTCTCTCCAGCAACTCGCCTGTGGCAAGCTGGTGCTGACCTCATCGTCTCCTCCCCATCTTTGGCTCCAGGAGCAGCTCTCGGGCGTGCTCCCTTACTCCTCCCCCTCATGATCCAGATGCAACAACAAAGTATATTGCTCCCATTCCCCTCCCCCATCTCTCTCCTATAGATTTGTATGTAACGGTTGCTTGCCTCTCCGACAGATCTCACCAAGTTCGTGTTCTATCTAATCTGCAGCTCTCTAGTGTGCCCATCAGAACTCCTGCACTAAATTGATTTCACAACTAAAAATAATTAAAAACATCTAGTTGTTTGTTCTGTTCTAATTGCAGGAGATGACCCGCGAAGTTTCATCGATTTTTCAAGAGTTGATAACCTGTTTCATTGTGTGCCAGCTAGAGGTCCCACAATACAAGATTTTATTTATGCCGGTTTGCCATGCTCCAATTTGGTTTTGTCAATTTGGATGAAATTAGAAAATACTGCAATCAACCAGATGACTTTTTTCTTGTTCCGTCATATAAGAAGTTGGAGCTCTAGAAGCATTAAGCATTATATGAAATTGTAGACAGCGTTATTCGTGAATCATTCAAGTTGTTCGGAACAAACTGCAAATATTTGTAGTGAGAGTAGTTTGTCATTCTCAAGTGATATTCCTGATAATAAATTATGTGACTAATTTTTTTTTTTTTGAAATGAAAAGGTAGATGAGATTCTACCTTATATATTTCAAAACAGGCCAGGGCCTGGGACCAATGGTCGATTACATGAAGCTTACATTGAGCACCGTAGTGCCATGGCTGTAAGCAGCCATTTGAAGGAGCGAAGAACGGGGCAAATGAGGAGAAAAGAATATTACTACAAAGCTAGAACTAACTTAGTTCAGGAGGTACATCCAGCTCGTAATAGCATCCTTGTCGTCCTGCTTGTTAGCCTGGTGCTGCCATGCCTGAAGGAGTTGTGACATATATCTTCTGAGATAGAACGGAGGCCATCTGTTGTTGTTGAAGACCCTATCATTCCTCGCGTGCCAGAGAGTAACCGCAGCCGCAGCGAAAAGAATGTGCACACCTCTAGAGTTAAACCAAGCCCGCTGAGCTCTGTGCATAAAATGAACGATGTCCGTGGAGGTAGAAGCTAGGTCGTTCATATGGAACGCGGTCCAGATAACAGAGGCTGGATAACAGCGCAGAACAATGTGGCTGGCAGACTCGCTAGCAGGGCAAATGTCGCAGTCCTGGTGTTCGGTGAGTAGAGTCCAATGCTTCCGAACCATGTTATCTTTTGTGTTTAGTCGCCCCCAAAAAGCTAGCCAGAGGAAGACGCGGTATCTCAAAGGAATGATCTTGTCCCAAACCCAGGAGCTGAACTCACAAGTCACACCTCTGAAGGTAACAAGTTGATAAACTTGAGAAGTAGTCAATGGCTTATGGTGCATAGCAGAAATTCTGACATCCGAGCCGAAAGCTGCAGCATTTGAAGGAGGCGGGGGCAGAATAGATTGCAGCATCTGCAGTTCCTGGGCAGCAGTGGCAGTCAGGTTGGGGTGTAGTTGAATGCACCAGATGTCGTTGCAGAGTTGAGAAGCCACAGTACAAGCGCCATCCTTAGCATACGAGAAGAGGGCGGGCAGCAAGAACTGGAAGCCGCCTGGGCAACCAGTGATCATGCCAGAAAGAGATAAGTTTGCCAGGGCCCGTTGAACACCTAGATACTGCCAAAACTGTAGGAATGAAAGGTTTGAAGTTCTTCCATATGGCCGTGTCACGGTTTGAAAACTTGAGAGGGGTAGCTTGTTTACAGTACTGCTGAGCAAACCATTGAAAGCAGGGGGTTTCCGAGGTCTGCAAAACTCTAGAAACAAATTTGGTGAGCAAAGCTTGGTTATGAGCAGGGAGGTCCCTGATGCCTAAACCGCCTGCAGATCTTGGGAGAGTGACGAATTGCCAGGCAACGAGGCACTGGCCTCCCTTGACTGTGTTCTTGCCTTGCCAGAAGAAGGCCATCAACAACTTTTCCAACTTACTAAGGGATTCCTTGGGCCAAAGAAAACATGACATGTAATAACTAGGGATGCCAGCAAGGACTGAATTAACCAGAGTCAAACGACCACCAAAAGACAGGAAGGTGGCTAGCCAACCTGACAATCTCTTGTCCACCCGATGAATGATAGGCAGAAGAAGGCCATGTTTAATCTTGTGCAAAGAGAGCGGCAGGCCTAGGTATGTGCAGAGAAAGCTTGAAACAGGACAGCCAAACATGCCAGCAATCTCCTGTGCGCTGTTTGGGTCGATGCAGATAGGGATCATAGTACTCTTATGGTAGTTGATTTGCAGGCCGGTGAAAAGTGAGAAATCAGACAAAATCTGTTTGACGATGACCGCCTGTTGAGTGTTGCCTTGGAACAAAATAAGTGTATCGTCAGCGTATTGTAGCACTTGGTACAGTCTGTCAGAACCAAGCGGGTGTATCAGGCTGCCGTCCTCAAAACGCAAACATCACAATCTCTGTAGGACATCAGCGACTAAAATGAATAGGTGTGGCGAGATGGAGTCGCCTTGGCGAAAACCTCTCCTTGCAACGAAAGACTCGCCAAGCCTACCATTAAGCATGATTCTTGAGCTAGCCATGGTCAGGAGCGATAAGATCCAGCTGATCCATTTTGAAGGGAAACCGCGGGCTTGAAGAATGCTGAAGAGACAGGCCCAGCTGACAGTGTCGAACGCCTTTTGGAAATCCAGCTTGAGAACCACCATAGGCAGTTTCCTTTTGTGGGTTGTTTGAACCATGTCAGCAGCCATAGCAAAGTTCTCAATTATGGAACGGCCCTTGAGGAAGCCAGATTGTAGAGGGTGAACCAGGGAAGGGATTTGCAGCTGTAGTCTGTGGGCAAGGACCTTGCTAGCCAGCTTGGGGACGCTATGAACAATCGAAATTGGCCTGAAATCGCGCAGCTCCAGAGGTGAGTCCTTCTTGGGTAGGAGTGAAATATGAGCTTGATTGATGCCAGAGAGATCCACCTGGTTGTGGTATAACTGTTCGAAAAAAAGCTGTAAGTCCTCCTTAAGCACATATGAAAAGCCTTGTAGAACTCATTCGTAAAACCATCCGGGCCGGGGCTGCGATTGTTGGGCGAGCGTTTGATAGCCAGAACAATTTCTTCCCAGGAAAACTCCGTAGCAAGGCAAGATAAATCTGCAGATTCATATCAACCTTAAAGAAATTATCATTTGATGAGTGTACTTGAAAACATATCAATTGATGAGTGTACTTATCTTTGTCAGCCTTACAAAGATACACCTTGCTGAACTGTTTGCGAGTACAGTTCCTCGAATAGTCTTGATATTCATCTAAGGGATATTTTATTCTCCATGGGTGTGGATATACTTGTCCTAACCATTGTACGGTAACCAACCACACTAGCAGCACACTAATCTGTACATATGGAGAGCTAAAGGGAATTGCTTAAGACAAGTAGAACTTTCAGATTTAGAGGTTGAGTAAAGTATATCATTGTTGTATTCAGTTGGCATTTGTTGGTACCTGGTATCATTGCTTGGTATCTTACATATACCACAACCTTGCGGAGTATCAGAACACAAACTAATGATCTCTTTTTAGTATTTATTTACTATTGAGCCCTTTATTAGGTCAGTTGTGGCAAATGACTTAAATATGCACCTAGTCCTTTTATTAGTGTCCACAGACCTACAACCATGCTCTCATAGAACCTATGCTAGCAAACAATACGCAAAAGGAACCAAACTACCGCATACTCTGTCGGATGCCTGCTTTGATCTCTTTTTTTCGGAGTTTTATGATTAACTGGACCAGAGATTTATTCCAGCGAGTTAAATGCACTGTTGATGCATATTCATTCGATTAGCTCACAAGTAAATACTTTAAGTATGAATGTATGACACTAACACGACCTTGTTCTCAAACTGACTTGTATTTGTTTTGGTGTGATCCCTCCCAGCAAGAAGCAGTACAACTGGAGGTGAAGGCTAGAACTTTCCTGTCATGTACCATCAAGAAACCAAAAGTTGATGCAAATTTTGATAGCAATGTGTGTTCAATGGTGATCACCTTCATACTCGGTTTTTCTGGTCATGGACTAAAAATGATCATGTCATGTTATGTGTAAACTTGATATGTATGTATGTCTGGTTGTGCCTGAGATGCTCAGTTTGGCAAGCACTAAAAATTTTGTGCCTAGGATGGTCCAGTAACTCAAATATTTGTGCATGGGATGGCTAGAAATGATCATATGATGTCATGTATAACATGATATGTATGTATGTCTTTTGTTGTACCTGGAATGCTCCAGTTTCACATGTACAGAAAAAAGTTCTGCCTAGAACGTTCCAGTCGCTCCAATACTTGTTTGTACCTGTAATGGCCTAGTTGGCCATGTAATTGAAGAGAGGGTGGCTTGGTTCTGTCATATACTCAAATATTTATATTGACCTCCCTTTTACTGACAAACAGGTTTTCTTGCATAATGAGTGATATAATAGAAGCTATCATTTTACTAATATACATGCGGTACATATGTGCAAAGAGGGGGCATTGACTGTGAAGATTTGAAAGTAGACTTATTTAGTGAGTACAAAATGTTTCGATAATAAGAAAGTTGAGGTGGTAAGTTCAACAATCCTATTTCATATCCAACTAGTAGTAAGGGGTTTTCTGTGAATATGTACATTAATTGGATGAGGATCCTCCACTCCAACCTGTGCCATCCATGGTTGATCCAATGGCCCAGATAGAATTTTCTATTTTTGCATCACAAGGCCAGATTCTATTATAGTTGCTCCCCTCTACATCCTTGCCGTGTTGCCATGTTGTACTATCTAGGATGTCAGAGATGATGGATCACTATACCGAGACCAGAACTCCCCTAAAAGCCCTTACAATTGTATGACTCTACCGAGTCGTATCAAGTGTGATCTCTGAGAGGTGATTTCTTGTATTTCACTCTCGATGACACGACTCTGTAGTGTAGCACATCTAGTGTGATCTATCGAGGGTGACTCCTCGTATTTCACTCTAGGTGATGACTCGTTGCAAAGATATCAAGGGAAACCTATCGAGGGTGATTCCCTCAGTTTCGCCTTGATGGTATGGACCTGAACCCCCATTGTTACAATGATAAAGACGGGTCGGCCCCAAGGGTATCCGTGAGAGATAATGTGGCGGAACGACAGGGCAGGCGGAGATCACCAAGGAGAGAGGTGGGCCTGGTCCCTAGTCATTGCCCCCGAGTTACCAAGTCGGAGCGACGGCCCTGGTCGTCTCCGTGAGTTACTAATAATACACTAACGGCTTGGATATTTGATCTGAGATTGCCATTGGCATATATGCCCTAACCGCCGCGCGGGATAATGGTTATGGGATGCTCGACATTGTACGATTTCTTCCGAAAGCTCTACAGGCGTCACAGTTCAGAGATTTGGCACCGAGACTAGTAGATATCCTACAGATTAGGTGAAGCTCGACCGCCCTCGCAACACACATGAGTGCTTAGGGTGAGCGCCCGAACTACCCTATGACACTGGTGCACAGAGATCAAACTGTTTGAGGTCTGGTCGCTACAAGATGGTATCAGAGCACACGCTGACTGTAGGACAAGACCACTAAGCTAAAGCCCTAGATCACTACTCTCTCTTCTCATTTCTGACTCCTCATCTTTTCTACTCTCTTTTAGGATGGCGGATGCAAGGAACAAGTTCATGCAGCCGGATGAAGATACACCCTTTGGACGACACCTGAAGGAAGTCACCAAGTACCTAAACATCAGAGTACCAAGCTTCACCGGGACCTACAATGCCACTTTACCCAAAAAGGAGAGTCTAGGTAGGACTACGGCGTATGATTGCCCGAGGCCGGGCATTAACCAGAAAAGTGTGTCCGGCCAGAGATAATGCAACGTATCGGGTAATGTGGTGCACCCCTACAGGGAAGTTAAAATATTCGAATAGTCGTGTCCACGGTAACAGGACACTTGGAGTGTATCCCGGTCTTATACAACTTGAACTAGATACTTGTTGAAATACATTGTTCAATAAATATGGAATGCCCGCGGATCTTTTCTCGTGGGAGTCGAGGAAGGATCTCGTGGTATTGTATCATTGTGTTAATTATAAGTTGGTATCGTATATGCTCATACTCCTTCCCTTGCTGCAAGATGATCTGCTCTTCTCTCATCTATTGCTGCAAGATGGTGGCCTGTGATGCATGGAGCTTTCTCCCTCTAGTTTTGGCATTTCTGCGGTGTAGTCTCTGAGATATACCCTATTCCTTTGATACCAATGCATATGTAGTATAGATCTGATGTAAGGCCTCGTTCGGAAGCTCTCTGGCTTCCAAAAAACGTTGGCTCCCGCTCCTAATCTAGCCAGCCAGCTTCACGAAGGAGCAGGAGGCGTTCGGCTGGCTGTTGCGGCTCCTAATTCCCGTTTGTCCATGCAGTGGGTTGGTAGCCTAGGAACTGGCGGTAGATGGAGGATATGATCACGCGGGAACTTCGGGCGACTGCTGCGAGCGGCGATGGATGGGGACCCGCGGGACGAGGCGGAGATTCGAGGGGCAGCCGCGGCATAGCGGCGCGGCGGCCGGCCAGCGACAAGGCGGCGGCTACCTAGGGTTGCGAGAGCAGAGGAGTTTGCGCGTTGTTTCCCGCTGGGCTGGGCTTTCAGCGAGGGAAACGATTCATCTCGGGGTACTTCGGAGTGGCATTTTAGCCGTAATATCGAGGAACTCCAACTTCTGATTTTTGTGAAGCTAGGCCAACGCTGCTACTCCCTCCGTTCGCAATTACTTGCCGTAAGTACTCATCACCGAGAAATTTGCACTGTGTATTCCTCGTCTCCACAGAGGCAGCTTCTCAGAGCAGAACTGTTCGGGTCAGCTTATCGAAACGATTTTTGGAAGCTGGCTCCTGAAGAACTTCCGAACGGGGCTAAGTCTTGCGAGTACTTCGGATGAATACTCACCGTCGTGTTGCACCCCTTTTCTTTTACTCGGTTGTTGCGATTAGGTGATAGAACCTAGGAGCTAGAGGATCCCAAGGATGATTGCTACGTGGAGTTTGACATCACGAGGAGCAGTTCGGAGGTCCCAGGCAGGAGGCCTTGCCTTTTCGATCTAGAGCCGCTATTTGTTTTTGCCATCTTAAGACACCTTTGTAATTAATTGTCTGTACGCATATCTAACTCTTGATGTAATATTAGGTATTGCGACCCTGGTTTGTAATATTTTGTTTCTTTGTTTATCCTTTGTGTCGTAAAGTTGTGCGGTGATATTATATCGTGAGCCACCGATCTTGATCATGCATGTTGCATTGATGTTTAGTGCACGATTAATTTCGAAGGCGTCACAGTAAAATGCATGGCAACAAGCAACGATCGACCATGCGTACCTCCGTCCTTAGCATTAACTAGATAGGAAGTGCGGCTTGCCGCACCCCACCCGCCCAACCACACCCAACCTGGTATGCGACGTTTTTTATTTCATATGTTTATACGATGAAAGGCAATAGTCTAACGGTTCAGTATATTACAGCAAAAGTGCAAGGTTCAGTAGGTCACGGCAATTTGTTTACAATATATATTACACAAGGCAACAAAAAAGGGAATAACTACGCACTGTTTCTATAGGCAAATTAAAGTGTATAAGAACATGTGTTACACATAATTTTTATTGTCTAACATTTTTGCAGTTGCACAGGTTACATGTTACAGATAGATAAGGTGCCCACATGATAGAACAAAAAATAAACTAATGAGCACACAAGCCTTTGTTTTCTCCCTAACAGATTGACTGCTTTACTTGCGATGATAGCATGCAGAACTTTGTGTTTGTTGATGGTGGAACTTGCACAAGTAACTCCACACTTAGTCCGACAAAATGATGGTGGCTTCCATGTATCCATGGAGCCGCCAGACCTGAGAAGCACAAAGAATGAAAACAGGAGTAAACTGGAGATGTCATGAACATAAATTTGTCAAAAGTGCAGGATCAATGCACAATATTTATCAAACTGAAACGTGCTAATTGGTTTGGAAGTACAACATTCACATGATTTTATGTGTAAAAGGAGTGCTTACATGATTAAGGGTGGATGTAAGTGTGAAGGAGGCAATGTAACTACAATCATCTATGATGATGCCTTCACAACAATAAAAATACTCAGCAAGGCCTGGAGACTCACATAAGGGCATAATCTCCATAAAAACTTGATTTTCAGTAGGAAGTGCCAAAACTCAGATCAATGCATAATATAGTAATAGTGGTTCAATATAAAGCAACAATTTAGGGGCAAGCACAATATAGATATGATTAATACAAAGTACTCCCTCCGTCCCAAAATAAGTGTCTCCCTGAGATTTTAAATTGGGTTAATGGGTTAAGCATCTTTTAAGTTGAATGATAGTATGATGCCAAACAGAACATGTTTGTTAGAATGCATATTGAATAATACAAACTGAATTTCAACTTGGACCATCCAATATTAACACATATAATATTTTTCGACTTGCAATATAACTGTACCAAACCACAAGTGCTTTTCGATTTGGATATACATGGGACCAAAAAATGTAACTAAAACTGCAACATGATATGACAACTACCACAACCAAAAAGAGAGCACGAGCATGCTCATGTTTAAATCGGAAAGAGAGAAAGAACAAAAAAAAATTGACTGCACCTATAACAAAGAGGAAACGGAAGAGAGGAGGGAGAGGGGTAAGGGACCTTCCATGGCGTCAGCTCTAGCCGGGGAGGGCCGGGGCAGACAGGCGAATCTTGAGAAGGAGGCTCCTCTCTACCGGTGGAGAAGGAGCAGACCTCGAGAACCCTTCCTTAGTTCCTTTTGCTGTCGGCGTCGTCCTGGTACAGATCAGACATAATTTAAATTCCCTTGCATAGAAATGCATCATGTTCAATCTCCTTGAATGAGGAAAAGTACATGTGCTACAGTACACAACAGCCTTGATAGCCCTGTGTAGAAAAAATAAAGTCTGCCATCTTCCAACAATATATAAATTGCAATCCTACAGTTTTGACATGTGCATCGACATTAATGTTTGACTTATAACTAAGTAAGCAGCAGCGCTACCCTTTCGACGCAGGTCCATTTATTTGATTTTTTGGAACAGTTTCGACACACTGCATGAATATTTCACATCACTATGCTAGTTGAATCGTGGAGTTGATGTCAATCAACATAAGTGTTATATATCAAAGTAAGTAAGCTGGCCATTAATAAAGCATGGAGCTAAAGTAGATCAAGTGGGCTACCTTAACGCCTTCTTGATTCTAACAGATCATGTATCCATTTTGAGGCCATCAACTAATGAATCAAACTCCTACAATTATAGCGCAGCGTCAATCATAAAAAATGTAGACGCGGGATTTTAGTAAGTGCCAAATCATGATTCTTTATAGCTGCAAGTACCTCCAGCCAGCAAGCATGCGCGCAGCCAAATCATGAATCTTTATCACCTGTACTTGTAAAATCTGCGAAACAAGGATGTTTTCAGTTAGTTGAAGCTAGATATGGCATGCATCTTGGACGACTACCACACATACCATGCATCAAAGTATGAATTAGTATGAAACTGATCATCAACTTTGTCCGATTTCTTGAAAATCCTTTGAGCGGCATATATATACTAAGAAAAAGCAACAAGTTTTACAATTCCTTTTTCATCATCCGTGTAAAACGCGAGATGCATGCCAAGGAAGCCCAACAGCTAGCTAGTTTATACTAACAAAAATATATTTTTCGTCCCTCAACTACTGGCGTAGTTTAGATTTGATCCTTCAACTTCAAAACCGGACAATTTGCACCCCCAACTACTGAAACCGGACAAGGTTCATCCTTGGACTCGATTTTGACCGGTTTTGGTGCTGACTCACCCCGGTTTTGACCGTGCCGACAATAATTCATGTACTTTTCTTAAATCCGCAACTTCTTTTCAAGTTCACATATTTTTTTTCAAATTCACATACTTTTCCCAAATCCTCGTAGTTTTTTTGGGGATTTTTTTATCAATTTATAAAATATACACAAACTAGAATAAAAGTATGTGGATTTGAAAAAAAATACATGAACTTGAAAAATGTACACACTTTTGTAAAAAAATACATGAACTTGAAAAATGTACACATTTTTGTAAAAAAAATTCATGCTTTCAAAAAATGTTAAGGCGTTTCAAAAGTGTTCATCGTTCCAATTTTTTTCACAATTTCAAATATTGTTTCCGTTCATGACATTTGTTCACAATTTTGAAAAAGCCCGGCCAAAAGGGTGTATGTTGTCGGTTGAGGTTTCTTTTTCTTATTTTAATTTTTTCTCCTTCACTTTATTCATTTTGTTTCCCCACAATATAATTCAGGAACATTTCTGAATTTTTTTGAACATTTAAATAAACTCTGAATACTTTTTTAAATGTATGAATATTTTTGAAAGTCCCTGAACATTTTTTTAATTCATGAATAGTTTTGAAGTTCCTGAACATTTGAAAATTTATTGATTTTTTTAAAAAAATATGAATTTATTTGAAATTTGTAAATATTTTGAAAACCCCATGAATCTTATTAAATTCCTGAAAATTCTCTAAAATCGATTTTTTTAAATTTACAACATTTTAAAATTCCTAGAATTCTTTCCTAATCCATGAACATCTTTTAATTTAAGGAACTTCTTTAATGAAAGGAAACAATAGCTAGTTTTTTTATAAGGTGGGGGTGGAGCGAGTGGAAAAAAAGCTAAGCAAGTAACTGTAGTAGGGAGCTGACCTAAACGAGCGAGAGTTTCGTGGGATGACCAATATGAATGTTATATCAGAAATTCCATGGTTTCATCTAGAAATAGGAATTCCCAAGGGGTTCACATAGTGATAGCAACTCTAGCAGACCCCCCTAGTTCGCAAGGGGGCGTTTATGTGGGCTCAAAATCGTCGCGGCAAAACAGAAACTGTATCTAAACCCGTAAAATTTTAAAATTTTGTTTCGCGCGAGAAATTTGAGCAAAAGTTCACCGGAGCTCGCTCGCATAGATAGTTCTTTTTCATATAAGTTCGTACACATCATGCATATATTACATATAAGTTCGCCGGAGCTAGGCCAGGCCTACGCTACCGTACCACTACACAAAATTGAGCTTACCGGAGCTTGTGCGGTAGCTGACCAGCGGCGGCGCTCAATCGGAGTCAGAGGAGTCGAGGTCAATGTAGAACTTCGCCTGCTCTGCCTTTATCAGTCGCAGGTCAGCCTCCTTGGATGCGTACGCCTGCGACGCGTCGATGCCCATTTGGAGGAAGAGCTGCTCGTACTCGAGCTCGCAGCGGATGCGCTCTTCCAGCTCCTCCTGCTCCCTTGCCGACACGCTCGAGGACGACGCGCTCGAGGAGCTCCTCCTGCCCCGGGGGGAGGTAATCCTCGGGCCCGATGACGCCTCGGCGCGGCGGCGCATCGGGCTCGACGGCGCGAGGCGAGAGCTCCTCCTCCGGTTTCCTCTTCACCGGAATGAGTTGTGAGCTCGATGCACCCGCGGATGAGCTCCACGTAGACCAGGAGCTGGAAGAGGCGTGGCAGTGGCAGGTGAACTCGTGATCGAACTCGTCCATCTCGCGGCGGTCGAACGCCGGCGGCGGCCGGCTACCGCGGTTGAGCCACCAACGCCACCCCCCTCCCCGCTTGCGCGCAGCGTCAGATCTGGTGCGGCGGCGGCGCTCTGGCTCATCCCCGGAGCTACCATAGCCGTCAATGGCTTTCACAGGCTCGCCGGCGGCGAGAGAAATCGAGCGGGGCAGTGGGGAATCAGGGGGAAACGCACGGCGGGTGGCTACTGGGGGATAGGGTTTCGACCCGCATCTACCCCGCAAACCCGTAGTTATACGGCTTCGGGGTTAACGTTTGCGGGCCGCGGTAAAAATATTTACGGGCCGGACGTATACGGGCTCTGTTCTGACCAGAAAATTAGGCCGAGCCCATATACTTACCGGAATTATGCGGGTTCACGCGTTATGCGGGGTCTGCTAAAGATGCTCTGACCATGAGCTTACACGGAGGCTGGAATGTGTAAAGACACCACAACAATGCATCTCTAACAACTCAGCTCTCCTCTCATAACAAATATCATATCCAAGGGCCCGCATCACTATTACGAACAAAAAACACCACCAGAACATAACTAAAAATCAAATAAACGCATATAAAATCAAAATGGAACGATTGACCTTCATAAGGGCATCTCCAGCCGTTGGCCCCCCAGGAGGGGCAAAAAATCGCCTCCTGAAGGCGCACCGGCGCTAAACCGCGCACTGGGGCCGTGATGCCCCCCAGTCGCGGTGCCCACGGTTAGTAAAAAAAGGCAAACACGGCGCAAAAACGACTCAAATTTAACACAAACGTCGGCGAGTTCATTCAAACTTAAACATATTTTACAAAAAAAGAAAAAACTACATGGGCTACCCCGCCGTCCTTACCGCCCGCCGCCGCCCATACCACGCAGTTCTACTTGCCGAGGCGGTAGAACCAGCGATGTAGTCACCGCCGTCGTCGTCGCCGTCGTCGCTGCCGCCGCCGCCGCCCGCCCTCGCCTCCGCCGTCCTCGCTGCATCCCTCCCTGGTTGGCGCGGCGGGTTGGAGGACGGTCCGGCGTCGTCGTCGTCGTCGTTGTCGAGGAACACGACGCTGCGTTTCGCCCTCGCGCCACGCCAGGCGGTTATCTTCTGTGGAAGGCGCTGCCGGACCATCTCGTCACGGAGGTAGTCGTCCCGCGCCCACCGCATGGCGTCCTCGTCGGAGATGCCGCGCCGGGCTATCTCCTCGTACTCCGAGGGCAAGCCGGGCTCCGGCTTGGGCTCGACGAGGACGAGGCGGCCGGCGGGTGGAGAGGCGTTGGCGCCGATGCGGACGCCGGAGCTGCGGGTGCGCGCGTTGACCGGCGCGCCCTGGGGCTCCGGCTTGACGGGGCGGAGCGAGGCGAGCCGGACGAGAGGAGGAGGACCCCCGGTCTCCATGCGCCTCGGGTCCGTGGAGCTTCCCGTGGCGTGAGAAAGAAGGGGATCGGGGTACTCGAGCAGCGGCGTGTTGCCGCCCTCGATGTACTCGAGGACGGCCTCAACGGCGCCGGCACGCCCCACCACCGACGCCGGCCGGCGGCGTTGAGCCTGCCGGAGGGCTCGACGCCGTTGGTGGCCTCGAGCTGCTGGGCGTGGCGGCGGCGGAAATAGGGTTCCCAGAGCGGGCTATTGGGGACGTACGTGGCCCCTCCCTCGCCGCGCGCGGCAGATTCGAACAGATTCGCCGCGGGAAACGAGGCGATGAGGATGACGAAGGGCCGAGAAGAGAGCCGTGTCCGACGCGGGCGGGCCCGCTTGCTGCGCCAAAACAGTTCGCCCGGCGCCCGGCGCTTCAAGAAGCCGCTGGTTGAGTTGGGTCCGGCTGGCGCTGTTTTCGCCCAAGCCGGTAAAATCGAGCTCTGGGCGCGTGGGCCGTTTTGGCGCCGCGCCAAAAACGCCTGAGGAGGCCTTCCTGGGGGCGCGGCTGGAGATGCCCTAACGTACTAGAAATAAATGACTTAAACACACGACTAAAGAGCATAGCGTCAAAGCTCACGTGACTCTCTAGTAAGTACTAAGAGCATCTACACCTACAATGGGAGAATATGGCCACCTATATGCTCACGGACACTCCCGGGCGCGTCTATGGACAACGCCAGCCCACCACCAAATGCCTGCATGTGCCACCATGACCACCATTTTAACCCTTAAAATCCATGCAACATGGAATTGCAAACAAGCAAAAAAACAAAATTCATGCATAGATTCGATTCATAGGTTCATAGATAAATGAGATGCAAATGGATATAAAAAATGCATACTACAAACTACTTCTTGTCCAATGAGATTGGGATGACCCCCTCGCTGGAGTTGTTGGCCCCGTGGTCATTAGTGGCGAGAGGCATATGTTCGTCCTCATTGGCAAATATCATTTCCCACTCTCAATCCCAGATGAAGATCGTGCCTTGTCGGAAATATGCCCTAGAGCCAATAAAAAAATATTATTATATTTTCATAAACATAATTCAGTTCATATTTCTATGCTATAATTGCATTGATTTTTAAACGGATAAAAACTCAATTGCATGTATGCAAGCATAAACATAAGTATGATGCCTAGTCATACCTTTAAGACTAGCTGATGCATTGATGTGATCTTGTTTTCGTGATCATAAGCATTGTTGTCAACAACGAAAACACAATGCTATCAGAACAATGGTGTTTGATAGACCCAACTTACGAATTGCTGGGGTATTACATCATCATTATGTTGTCAATATGTTCATAAACTATTACGGTTACTTAGTTCCTTGAACGATGAGAATATTGTATGACCAACATACCAGATGGTTAATTACCTTGGGGTTACCAAACGTCACTCCATAACTGGGTGACAGTAAAAGTAACTTACGGGTATACATCGAACATGTGTCTCAGTATCGGTAGTTTAAGACTGAGATCTGCTCCTCCAACACCGGAGCGATACTCTATGGACCCACTCGGTATTAAAGTATCATCATCGTCTGGCCAGACATATGTGATGGAGATCACAGGAATACCGAAATACGGATACGAGTAAGGAGAACAAAACTAGAAGCGAGTAATGATCAAGGAGTTGATCACAGAGATACCGATAATATCTCACTCTTATGGGCAGAAAAAGAAGGGTACGCCTCACTTACAATCAGCAATAAACACAACAGAAGCCAAAAACACCATGCAACAAAACAACTTTACAAAAGGATCATGTGACGGAGCAAAGAGGCATGGTGCGTGATTGCCTCACCGCGCAAAGAAAAGAGAGCATTACTCCATATCTCCATTAGCTAGCCGCAGCTAGCACATCCAAGGCAAGCCCCTGCCGCCCAAGGACTTGCTGCCCCTGGCTGCCATCCCAGACGACGTCTTCGTCTTCCCTCTCGTCTCCTTGCATGTCATCTGCAGCTCTGCCAGCCGGCCCTGCATTCGCCGGAGGCTCAGCCTCAGCGCCTCCTTCTTCTCGCCGTCTGCCCCAACCCATCTCGATATCGGCAACAACGAGGGGAGCCGGAGCACATTGGGCTGCAGTTGTAAGGACAGTGCCTGCACGGAGATCCCTGTTGGAATCCGCAGGTTCCTGGTCAGGTCCTTGCAAGCCTCCGGTGTCAGCTTCTTGTAGTTGAGGCACCGGCACAGTGTCGCGCACTCCTCGACGGTCAGCTCGGCGTGAGACTGCATACATTCACAAAGATACAAACATTATACTACTATCTCCCCATCGCAAAATATAACTATGGCAATAGGCTTTTATGACTCTGGCATCTATTTATATACTTTTAATCTGAGTAAACCGAACAATTTATAGAATCACCAATATTTCTAGCTCTGCCATCTACTCCTCCGTCCTAAAATTCTTGTCTTAGATTTGTCTAGACACGGATGTATCTAATACTAAAACGTAACTTGATACATTCATATTTAGATAAATGTAAGACAAAAATTTTGTGAAGGAGAAAGTATTTGAGAACAGAGATAGTGCAGACGTTATACGTGCTGAGGCGCACAATGCATGGTGCAAAAAGGGCCTCAAGGCGTCGCAAATTTTACTTCCATACACCATAACACCAAGTCCACCTGTCCATCGTCAGCATCCCATATGATGCATAGTATTCGACTGCTTTGAAATGACCTCATTATAGAAGTATGGTGCAAAAGAGACTGTTAGGGCACGTACAATGGTGGCATATGGATACATATGCCCCATGACAAAAAGTAATTTGAGGCATCTACATTTATTTTTTCTCCTCAATGCAAGCTACCACTAGTGGGCCTTATTAAAAAATAGAAAATAAAGATTCTAGTACACATGCACCTCTACTTTTCACTCCAACCTTTTCAGCTTTTGTCACCGGACCACACTTTTTCATTTCAAGCACCCGCCTCCTGGAGAGGATCCCGCTTCCCTATCCGAACCTACTTTACGTCATATCCGATCCTACATGGCATGCGAGGCATCACCTTGAGGCTATGCATTGTACATGCCCTTATGATTGCTCTAACCACAATGATTTTGGAGTCTGCTAAATCAAGGGCGCATAGATCTTTTTTATGTCTCTACGTCTATGGTCATGAGTTTAGCCTTTATTTGTAAGGGATGGTTATATGCATCACACTGATGCAATGGCTAGAGGGTAATATAACCTTCTTTTCAGAAGAAGAAAAACGTACGCGCTTTGCGCCCGTTGGATGTAGCCCTGGTTTTTTTTTTAAACAGAGGCAAAAGATTTGTCTCATTGATTAATTAAGCAGAAGAGAATTGCTCAATTAATTAACGGAAAACCGGGCAAAAACCGATACAGATCAACCACATGTGGACTACTCACTCGACAACCATATCTAACACGTAAAGACCATCAACCCCACACTGCTACATCGCAAAGACACCCCAAACAAGGCTAGCCATGGGCACCACCAAATCCACAAAGACAACACTACTAGGAAAAGGGCTAAAGATTGGATTGACACTAATGGCGCACCAGAGAAGTGGTGCGCCACTACTATATACTAATGGCGCACCTGGTGGAGATACGCCATTAGTGTGGAATACACTAATGGCGCACTGCAGAAGGTGCGCCACTAGTAAAACAATTTTTTTCATTTTTCAAACATTCTAATGGCGCATCCGGGCAAAGTGCGCCATTAGTAGTTAGAACTACTAATGGCGCCTTGGAGACAGTGCGCCAAGATTTTTTTTTCTTTTGGCAAAAAACTTATTCCTCCTCCCTTCCTCCCCACTCCAACCGTCGCCGCGCGTCCATACGCCCCGCCCCAACCGTACGCGCCGCGCCCCCACGCCCCTCCGTCCTGGCGCGCCCGACCCCGCCCAGCGCCCCACGCCCGCCGCCGCCGCTGCTGCCCGCCCTTGTGGCGCCTTGACCCGGCCGAACCCCTCCGCCTTGCTGCCCGCCTCAGACAGCCCCTCCGGCCCAAGCTGCGCCCCGTCCGCCTCCTCCTCTCTTCTCCCGCGACCTCCCCTACCCCTCTCCACCGCCCGTCCCCTCGGCGCCGCCCGCCGTCTCCCGAACCCTAGCTCACGGGCGTGGGGGCGACCACCTCGTCGGCCTCACCGGGCGCGAGCCCTCAAGCCCCACGCCGTCCTCGGCCTCGCCCTCTCCATCGGCGCGGCGCCTTCCTCCGCCCTGCAAAGACAAATGGCAGTAAACAGCCAGGTAAAACTGTGTTGTGAAGCTAAGATGATGATGCTATTTTCTTATATGGTGAAGATATACTGTGTAAAACTGTGTCATGGTATAAAGACGCCATATTTAGCTCAGCCGTACCGATGTAAAACTTTTCTGTTTTAGTATTGTTTGCATCAGAGGTGGGCTAAAATCATTTTCCTTGCTACCTCTTTATAGTCTAAGTTTGTCTATTTATAGAACAACAAAGAATAGCATGGAACATATAAATACCATGGACCACAGGCATTTTATTCTGCAGTGTTGTATAATACTACCTTGTACAATATTAATAGTAGTACATCAGTAAATAGCATAACACTCCAGCACACCATCCAGGTCTTACAAGCAGTTACACTACACACGCATATAATGAAGGCCAGCAATGACCGATGTGCGTCTCTAGAAAGTTAATGGGTTGTTAATTTGAGGACACAATTTGACTTTCAGTCTCCAACTGTGCTTCCTTCTAGTTTATGTAGTTTGCTCAATCGTGTATTGCCTGTGGGATCATACAAGCTTTTGCATCGCTTATTGGTACTGCTGTTACTAAGATAAGCATTATTAGATGCTCATCAGGTTTGGATACGTTAGTATTTTGATTTGCATGCATAGCTTGGGAACTATAAATTATAGTGAAATTAAGTAGAAATTATAGTGGTTTGGTTCTGTTTTTGCTGGTGTTTGGTTCTAAAGATGAGTAGCAATTATAGTAGGAAGATGATGCATAGTAGTTTTATGTTGTTGTAGTAGTTGTAGTTGTAGGAACATTAGATACAATAACAAGTGTCATGTTGTTGTATTAGATACAGTAGTAGTATCATGTGCTGCTGAAGATGAGTAGTTGTAGGAAGATGATGCCCTAATGGAAGTGACATGAATATTTGGCCTACCTTTTTTTCGATGTTGGTTCATTAATCTTAAGCCCATCATGTTTGTTGGTTGTTTGCTGTCATGTTGTTATTACTTCCATTAGGGCATCTGTTGGTTCATTAACCTTTCTAACATCTGCATATTTCAGGTTTCCGAGGAGGTAAAGGAAGTGAAGTTCAGACAGTGCAGCAGCAGCAACACCTCCAAGGTGAGAAATATGTTCCTATTTATGTTTTTTTGCTCAAGTTATTCATTACATCATATAATATAGAGAAGTGCAGGTCAAGTGGTGCAATCATATACATCTGCCACTTAAGTCATCCTTCCCTTTAAGCAGAGTGATGCCTTTCGATGTCACACAATAATGTTTGTTGCAAGAACATTCTACTCTTAGTGTTCGTTTGTTTACTGCATAAAAATATATAGTTTTGCTGCTGTTATGCCTGTATTCACTGCTGCTGCTGCTGTACTTGTGATGATGTTGTAGGTACCCCGAGAGGCCCTTGAGTTTGCCGGAATGTCGATTAACTTCCGTTCCGCAAATTGGTACTCTATATGTCCTATTTTCAGCAAAGGTAATGCTGAAATTTTCCGTGAATTTTAGCATTACTTTGCTAAAAATAGGACATATGGGGTACTTGCGACTAATGCATGTTATCATGCATGTTTTATGATCTGTTGTAAGGGTACTAATTGGTCTCCTCTGCTGCTTAATTATCAGAGATGGCGGGAAGCAGCCACCACCGCTCTGCGACACCGCATGATCTGAGTTGGATGCTTCCGAGTTCTTCACTATCATACTTGGGACTTCATTATCATCCATGACGCAGGTATATAAAATGAGAGATCTCCCTAGCTTCACCCATCTCATTATGATATCTGTTGTTTGCCTACATCACTCATTGTCCCAAACTGCAGAGGCTGCCCGACAGTTTAAGAACATCTTGATGGGTGAAGATCCGCCAAATAATGTGAAGGTGCGACAGGCCGGCAGCGGGTTTCGCAGGCTGTGGATGTGGAGTTGGTGATCAAGGAGGGCCACATGTACTTGTCTCGTGGGTGGGAAAAGTTCTACCGTGCCTACAACCTGCGGCTGGGGTCCTTCCTTCTCTTCACGTCTGACAGCAGCGCCACCATGCTCATCGTGAAGGTGTTCAACGCGACTATGTGTCATGCGCGCCACCTCAAGATTATGATGCAGATGCGTTACGCCTCTTCTTATTCCTCTACATTTGGCTTTGTCTCACATCGATTGTTAACGGTCATTGTTGCATTTGGACAGGTCATGGGAGCAGCAAGGCGACAATGGCTACTGACCAAAGCAAAGAAATGACCATGGTCAGAAGCGAAAGCGGCGATTCGGTCAGAAGGAAGCAAGAAATGATTCTGGCAGCAACATAGACAACAAGAAGGATGATCCGGACTGGAGTGCGGGAGAAGAGGAGCAGAGTGGGGATGAGGAGCTGCAGGATGACGATGGGCATCGGTGAGGATGACCTAAGCTGGTGGTGGCTGACCAAGGGCAAGAGATGGTGGTGGCTGACCATGGGCAAGAGATGGTGGTGGCTGACCATGGGCAAGAGATGGTGGTGGCTGACCATGGGCAAGAGATGGAGGTGGCTGAGGATGACCTAGTGATGGTCGTGGCTGAAGGTGGCCTCGCGATGGTGGTGGTGCCTGACAATGACCACGCACCGATGGTGGCGCCGGCGATCCCACAGCTGGGCGACATGACCACGCCAATTGAGGTAGAAGACTACATCCCACTGCCTCCATCGCCTCGCCGCTCTTGGCGCATCAGACTGAGGAAGGAGAAGGAGAAGAACAATACATAAGAACTGAACTTTGTCAGGTATGTCAGATCTCCAAAATGATATATATATATACTTAGTTACCTATATTATCTCTAATATGCTTAGTTTCCTATAGGTTAGCTTCATTTTATCTAAGTTGGCTCTAATATGCTAACTTAGAACTTATATGCTTAGTTTCCTATAGGTTAGCTCCAAAATAACTTATGTTAGCATAAAATGATCAAGTTTACATAATAAGCTTATAGTCTTTTTCTTATTCTTCTTCTTTTCCAAAAATGACATAGGTTAGCTTCATTTTACCTAAGTTGGCTCTAATATACTAACTTAGAGCTTATATGCTTAGTTTCCTATAGGTTAGCTCCAAAATAACTTATGTTAGCACAAAATGATCAAGTTTACATAATAAGCTTATAGTCTTCTTCTTATTTCTTTTCCAAAATTCTTCTTATTCTTCTTCTAGTGTTCTTCTTCTTCTAGTATTCTTCTAGTCTTCTTCTTTTTCTTCTTCTAACTTCTTGTTTATCATTTTGCAGATTTGATTTAATTCACGGAAGCTTGCATGGATGGAGTGCTTCTTTTCCATTTGTGTTTTTATTTTGTATCAATGTGAAACTTTTGTGAATTGATGCATAACGGTGTTGGATGAACAATGTGAAACTTTTGTACTCCCTCCGTCCGAAAATACTTGTCATCAAAATGGATAAAAAGAGATGTATGTAGAACTAAAATACGTCTACATACATCTTCTTTTATTCATTTTGATGACAAGTATTTCCGGACGGAGGGAGTAATATGTAACGATGGAACTTGTGTGTTGGCTATGTATGTATATATGATGGAACTTGTGTGTTGGCTATGTATGTATATATGATGGAACTTGTGTGTTGGCTATGTATGTATATATGATGGAACTTTTGTGTTGGCTATGATTGTTATATGGATGCTTGTTGTATATATATGTGTTGGATATCTCATAGGTGAAATAGTGACCTGAGATTAAGAAAAAAAAATTAAAAAAATTGTTACTAATGGTGCATTACAGTGTGGTGCGCCATTAGTATAGCAGACACTAGTAGCGCACCGTGGGCAAAACTAATGGCGCACTGCCTGGTGCGCCATTAGTATACCAGATACTAATGGCGCACCAGTGGTGCACCATTAGAAAAAAATTCTAGTGGCGTGATACTAATGGCGCACCAGTGATGCGCCATTAGTAGGCAAAACTGGTGCGCCATTAGTAGCCCTTTTCCTAGTAGTGCAATGCATGCCATAAGGACAACGCAAGAGGCTGGAGATCATCCATTAAGCAGCCGCAGACGCCTTTTCTGTGGCGTCACTCTTCTTTCTTTTGCTCCTAAGAGCCTCCACCACAATCGCATTGCCAGATCCCGGGCTAGCCGTCTCCAAACGTTTAAGCAAGCTATGAAGCTCTATCTGAAAGAGAATGTCATCGACCTTCTCACGCACAGAGACCTGCCTGACAGTCACGTGCGAGTGGGTTACCGCAACATCAGAACCTTCATCCTCCACAAAGGCGAGCGGCTGGCTAGGCTCCAAAGGATCAGAAGCCAACATATTAATTGTCTGAACATCATTAACCACATAAACAACCGACACGATGGACTCAGACATCTCCAGTTACCCACATGATAGAGCCTCAGAGTTAGGCGCCAACACACCTGTCTCATCAACCTCGCCACTCAAGGACACCTCATGCCCAATGGGCATAGATGAGAGAGTGACAGAACCATCCAAACATCCACTATCCACAAGGGCGAGCGGCTGGCAGGCATAATCTCCACAAAGGACTCCAAGGAGCCCGGTTTCATCGGCTGCACCATAGCTGATTCCCCACAAAGCTCGTGCAGCTCAGGCATAATCTGCAGAACAGGAGCCACGACCTCGGTGATGACCACACCGCCACGGACAGACGACGTCTCATCCATAGCACGAGGAGAAAATTCTCCAAAGAAGCATTCATCCAACTCATCAATGGAACCAGACCGGAGCTCAAGCACCAAAGGCACAACTGAAGCAACCTGAAGCTTGGCAAGAGCGTCGCGAAGCTCAGTGCAGAGGAGCTCAACCTCCTGAAGGAGCTCCGTGCGTAGCAAAGCAAACTGGGACTCCAAAGCAGAGACCAAAGAGGCACTGGCATTGGAATCCTGGCGACACCCAGATTGGGACCTTGGCGGCACCGACACATACAGCGACGAGTTGCCCACGACCTCTGCCCAACTCCTGGTCAGCAAAGAACAAGGCTGGACAAATGGGGAGCGGCTCCGCTGGTGATGAGCATGAGAGACCGGAGAGCTCACGCGGGCGACCGGAGAGCGATCCCGAGCAACCGGAGAGTGAGCACGACAAAACCTCTCACGATGACCAGAGGCGGCGACAGCAGCGTATGCATCTGAATGGCTCATGGCATGCATGGACTTGGTGGCCACGCTCGAGGCAACGAAAGCACCTTCCTCGAGCCCAACGCTTGAAGGCGAGGCTACGCTCAAGACCTTCTCTCGACGGCTCAGGGGGAGTACCCTGGCCGGAATGGCGTCCCCGTTCCACATGCTCCCAGCCAGCCTCCGCTTCAAGAGCAGCAGTGGCAGCAGAGATGCCGATGCAAGCCGACTCTGAAGATGGACCAAGCAGCTTCTGTGGTGTCTTCTCGTCATCACATCCTTGAGTGAGGCCCTCAATATCTTCCACATCCTTCACAACAGAGCAACCAAGCTGGAGATGTGCATCGCCGGCAGACCCGTCGGGCAACGGCGACTGTAGGACCAACTCCTCAATCTCGACCTCATCATCATTGACAGCGCACCAGGAAGCAGGCCTGGAGTCGAGCACCACCACTAAGCCAACGCCAGGTGCAGGGACTCGGCCCGCCTGAGGCGGCGAAGGTAGCGTTGGGGCCGCCGCCAGCTCCGGTAGAACAAGGATAGCCTCGGGGATCAACTCCCGGGACTCCAGCAGCTGACCGGAAGCGCCGCCGGAGACGAAGGGCAGCCGGGTGGCCACCGACCCGGGCAGGGGAGGAGACTCGCGGGGAACCCGCGCACGCCCCCCATTCTCCGCTCTGAACCTGCTCGCGGGTGGAGGCTGCCGCGAGCTACGGGAGACGCGCGGATCCGAGAGGGAGGCCGGCGGGGCCGGAGCGGCGGCCGCCGTAGGGGGCTGGTGGGGCGGAGGGCCGTTGTCGCCAGAGCGTTCCAATGCAGGCATGGTTGCTCCCACGGGCTGGGAAAGAGGAGCCATGGCGCCCAGCGGAGCTTCGCGGGGGAGAAGAGAGAGGGCGCTGAGGAGATTCCAGATCCGGTGCCGACGGCCGCAGGGGAGGCTGCGGGGAGGAGATCAAGGCAGTGCCGCCGGCGCGCTCACCCGACGCAGCCGCGGTCGCGAGAGCATTGGTTGTGCGGTCCGCGGTAGTGATTTAGATAGCCCTGGGTGTTTGGTTAATATGATTAATTCGAATTGGTAAATAATGTTTAATATTGTATGAAATGACTATATTGTTTTTGGTTCGATAAATACCAAACTTTTTTGATACGGTTTCGGTAAATACCACGTAAACCAAAGTTGACGCAAATTTTTAAATGACTGTCCACCACAGGCCACACAATTACAAATGACAAGTCAGACGCATCATGTTTTCTATTAATTGGCATCAAGTAGGCAGTACTATAGTAACAGCCGAGCCAATTAACTCACAGCCAGCATAGCGCAACGTATGATCGGACCTTTTTTTTTTGGAGAAATCACTTTCAAATTTCATCATTTGCCTATTTTTGAATTCTTAATCGAATTTTCCTGAAAATTCAGTTGAACATTTGAAATTTTGAAGAGAAGTACTTACCTCGAGGTAGATGTCCACTGCCCTGTACACACCGTCGTAGCAGTCCCTGGCGGAGTCCGGCAGGCTCTCTGCGACGGCGAGGAACCTGGACACCCTCAGCCCGTGGTCCGGCGAGATCTCCGCCAGGTACTTGTCCATCAGCCTCCCCACCTTCCTCATCTTTTGCGACGACGACCCGACCTCCTCCTCGTCGTCCATGGAGCTCACGAAGACCCTGACGAGCCTCGTGACCAGGCTGACGTCGTACGCGCCGCTGCCGTCGCCGGAGACGAGGAGGTCGTCGAGCGTGGCCTGGTCCAGCATCTGCCCCACCAGCACCTCCATCTTTCGCCTGCATTCCTTGCTCAGGCCCACGGCTGACACGACCCGCAGAACCAGAAGAGACCCCTGCAGGAGAACCCCGCCCCGCCGCCGGAGTGCGCCACGCCGTGCACGGCCGTGTCGGCGAGTCCGACCAGGCTTCCCGAGTCGTCGACCTTGCGTAGCGCGGCGGCGCGGGGAGGTAGTGCAGCAGGAACCGCGTCAGTGTGAAGTTCTTGTTGTCCACGCCGTAGCAGCCGATCAGTTGCATGGCCTTCTCGACGGTCGGCGGGGATAGAGACGCCACGTCATCGAACCACCACTCCCTGCCGCCGCCCAAGCATGACCGTTTCACCGACTCCGGCGTCTTGGCGGAGGACGGCCGCCCGCTGGAGCCGCCTACCGTGTCTGGCGACGATGACGAGGAGCTGTTCGACATCTCTGCGCCTTCGGCGATCCTCGAGAACAGAGCTGAGAGGAGCTTCGCTCGGAGGCCGGAGACGTCCGCTGCGAAGGCCTCGCAGCTCTTGACGGCGGCGAGCACGTCGGCCCAGCTCCAGTAGCAGAGCCCGACGTCCAGGAAGGCCTCCGCCTGGGCGAGGAGGTTGCCGGCGCGCACCTCCTCGGTCATATCCAAGAACGCGGCGGCGCAGTGCACGAGCGGGAGGTCGGAGGGGCGGAGCGGCGGGAGGCGGCCATTGCTGTAGCAGAACTGTGCCACGAGGTCGAAGCCCTCGCCGCCTCCAGGGAAGCCCGCGAGCTCGACGCACATTGACGCCTCTGCTCCTCCTCCGCTCTTGGCCTTCGTCTCCCGCGTTGCCATTGCCCTCAGCCTCCCCGAGAAGGCGCACATAACGCTCTGCGTAATCAATCAATCATAGAATGTCAGAGCCATCGGTCCCTTGATCCGACGGATGCATGCAGGTTACGTACGCATGGCGGGTACCTGGTGGAGAAGAAGCGTGTGATGGCCATTGACGTGCACCTTGAGGTCCCAGACCTTGTCCATGGCTTTCGAGACGTACGAGAGAAGATCAGAAGAATTAAACTGGAAGCAATGGCAGACTGGGAGGTGAGAGATGAGAAGATTTGCTCAGCCGTGGCTGGGAGTACATAGTAGGACGTACGCACAGTCACAAGGGCACAGTGTGGTCAAGTGGTACGTGGGTGTCCATGTGTCCAGTGGAAGGAAAATGTCATGGTTCACATAGGAAGAAAACAATAACAAGTTTTGGTCAGGGTACAAATCAATGAACTCTTTATGGTGTGCTAGTGTTGTTGGGGCACAGATTCTCTGTCTTGCCGTGGCCAAGGCAGAGAGCTACAGTGCTCTATCTTTGCCGGAGAGCCGTTGGATCAGAAGATGACCATCTAGATCGACCAAGTTCTGTAGCATATGTATTGTTTTGTTTGTGATACTGTAGCATGGGTACTGTTTTGTGCTCTGTTCATGGTACTGCTTGAGGTGTTGTCCCGTGGTACTGTTCCTTCAGATATGGGTTGTTCATTCTCAATCCAACGGCCGAAAGATGAGGAAAGGTAGAGGTATTGTAGCTCTCTGCCTTGGCCATGGCAAGTTAGAGAATCCACAACCGAGTTGTTGGCCTCTGTGGTTCGGAGCAGCAAGCAATCCATGGAGGAGATAGGGCAAAAAGGACACCCGGCCCTGCCTTTTGAATACACTAGAGCAAGCAAACAAGAAACGATCCTTATGAATATCCATTTCCGAGCCCATGTTCATCTGCGAGCAATGCTACATGTACACGCAGATTGTTATGTATCTTACGTAAAGAATGATTTGGCAGCAGCTAATTGGATATTATTGAGGACGCCGGGCCCACCCTAAAAATCAGGGGGGGGGGGGGTATTTACTTTTGGTGGAAGGAAGTTACGTAGCAACACGTAAAAGCATCATAGAAATACAAAAAAAAATCTTTTTTTTGCATGGTAGATAATTTGGTCCGTGAAGTGCGCTCCAAATTTCAGATTATTTGAACATATGAATAGCTCTTAGTAGAAAAAACAAATTGGGTTAGAATAGTACATGAACATGAACAGTAAACGTTTTTACACACTCTAAAATTGTCTTTGCCTAGAGCTGCTCAAATATTCAAATGATCTGAAATTTGGAGCGCATCTCACGCACCAAATTATTTACCATGCAGAAAAGTTGGATTAAAAGTTGGATTATTTTGATTTTTTCTACTATTCGTTTTAAATTTACTTTTTCATCGCAGGTGCAGATGAGCCTGGGCATCAAATCACTACTCTCCAATCCCTACCCCTGTTCTGTTGCGAGTCCAGAGGAGGATCCTAAATTAATTGATCATGGGGTACTACCTCCGTCCTGGTTTATTAGTCCCATTTGTAATTTGTGTTAAATTTTGATCAAATATTTAACGGACAAAATTGTTAGTGCATGTCAACAAAAGTTATATCGTTGGGTTTGTATTTGAACATAGTTTTCAATGATATAATTTTTAATGGCATGTATGAACATTTTGTTAGTTAAATTTATGCTCAAAATTTGGCACATATTACAAAAGGGACCAGTAAATCAGGACCGAGGTAGTATTGTGCATGGGTTGAAATTTAACACCGCTTAAACAGGCGCTTCACAAGCAGCTTCAGAATCTTGAAGGACGTGTGCACTTGAAAAGCAGAGCGGCTGTACTTTACCGGGATGCGGGTTGATATTACCACCTCCTTTCCTTTTAGATAGCCTAATCTAGGGGTCTATGACAAACAGTCTGTGGTTGGATAGTTAGTAAGACAGTGGCACTCAAGCACAACACATGGAGTAAAGGTTCAGATTTGACGCTTTGGTGTTTTTTATTAATGCGGATTATTCTTACACAGAAAGGTGAAGTCCTGTCTATAGCGAGGTGTCCGTGGTGACTTCGTCAATCTTCAAACTCCGCAACTTCTACCCGATCTTAAACGATTGATGATGTGTGTGGTGGTGGTGGTACGTTCATGCGTACGCACGTGTTTTAGTCAGTGTTTTCAACGAAAACAAATCTAGGGCTCCAAGGTGACATTGTCTCCCCCACCCTCGATATTAAGAAGAGCAATGCTACACTTATGAATTGGGGCTAAACAACTGGTAATTATTGCATACCGATGTTGCATCATTTTGCTAATTATCATCACTAGACCCCACACAGAAATTGGGGAGGGGGGGGGGGGTGGGGTGGTGCTAGTAGGTGGTTAGCCGAGGATTACCTCCGTAAATTTGATCTTGTAGGTTACAATTTTTTTGTAATCTAAAGTGTCATGAATCATGCCAAAAAGAAGAGAGAATTGGAGCATGCATGGACAATTGCAAATAGCTATTTTGGTGACCATCTGCCCCTCCCCTCCTCCCTGCCAGAGAGCTCCTCTGGGCAAAGCCTGCTCAGCAATGGCATCAGCGGGTCTATCCTTTCTCACATGGCATGGAGTAGCACGGGTTTCTCGGCAGTGCATATGCACAGTGCTTGTTTGCGTGGTTGCACGCAGTGCGGTGGGGGTGGGGGAGCTCACCCAGCTGCACTAAGGGCATCAAGGGCTCTGTGGTAGCAATCTACTAGCGTGTAGTGCGCGGCGGCACGCCGCGCCATATGGATTGATAAATTGATTTTTCTCCAAAGTAGATAACAACATATGTTGTTGCAAAGTATATGAAAATCATTAATGTTGATGTAGCTTTTTGTTTATTTCTTTTAGAAGTGGTTTGTATGTACTGAAGGGGGAAATTTTTAGTACTCCCTCTGTTTACTTCCATAAGACGTTGTAGACAATTTAGACATCACCTAAAACAGTTTAATATCAGTTATCTTAAATGTCTTATCAAAATGAAAGGTGGGAGTTGTACAATTGATTGTTATAAAAGTGAACGGTGGGAGTAGTACAATTGATTGGGTCTCTCCTGTCATTCACGTCTGACGGAGGGAACACATAACAGAAGTCTCAATAGATCGGGGACATCGTCTGTTAAGAACCGATCCACATACATATCATATATAAAAGAGCTAGGCAATCCATTTTACCGTTTGTAGGCACGGTTCATTTTTTTATGTGTGAATCTAGGCGTGGTGGTACTAAAAGGTTGGCCTTTGTGTCAGTAAGGCAGGCGAATCACATCATAATTTCTTTTATAAGATGCCATTCCATAAATGAGCCAAAAGGTGCAAACTTTGCTCCTGAGGTGGACTGAATAACCATATATCCAAGACCATTCGTTCATCCATGAATTCTAGAGAGAGAAATAAGCTTCCCTGTACAAACATTGGTCCATGAGAATACGAAAATAGAGTCAGATCACAGCCGTTTCTGACCAAAACATAGCCCAGCCCAGTCTACTTTGACATCATAGTAATGGTTGTAAATGGAAATAAACTAACATACCAATGGTATTTATATAAATATAAATAAAGCAATGGCAAAGTCATAGTAGTTCCAAAGGAGTCTAGTGGCATTGTCACAAAGTACTCATTTACTCTTAAGAAAAATGACACTGTATCTTTTTACATTAAGAAAATCAATTGCTCTGACTACACATAGTAAGTGTTCAGCATGCAGCTGCATACATATACTGAGATTATACATATAGCTCATGAGTGTTGCAGGTCCTGAACATACACTTGCTGACTGAAACATACTGAATGAGATACAAAAAGGTCGCAGGTACCAGAGATGTCCAGAAATCTGAGTTACAGATACCATGCTCCAATTAACAGGTAGAGATCATGGGCAGTTCGATGCATGCCTAAAAGATTCCTATTTACTCACCAAATACTACTGATATGAAGGTTTTTTCATGCTCAATGAGATTGAATGGCTCAATGTAGTAGATCAGCCCTTCACTGAATTCTCTGAAGAACTTGTAAGTGCATCTAGTGCCACCCCTAGTTGGTTTTGGAGTATTGACGACAAATGTGGTTGAGGGACTAATGCGTTTGTGAGAATTGCAGGATAACGCAGGTAGTGTCCCCCATTGATTCGGTTTACCTACCGGAGATGACCCCTAAAAATATATGAAGACATTGACGACAATGGTGGTATGTGAAGATATTCACATTGAAGACTATGACATGAGAAGACATTGAGTGAAGACTATGGAGCGCGAAGACTGTGTCGTTTCGTTGTTTCATTTTCTTCTTTGTTGAGTCATAGGAACCACCGTACTGTTAAGTGGGGTCCAAGTGATCATAGTCAGAATGACTGAAGTGATGCTCAACCCAAAACTTATCCAGAGCTGGATGAGTCAGCTTTGCTTGTAGCCCAAGTAAAGTTGTCGTGTGTGTTTAAAATCTGACCGTTGGAACACGTGTCAGTTCCTTAGTGACCCAGGGTCATTTCGGACATATCAGGTCGGGTTGCCTAGTGGCTATAAATAGCCAACCCCTACACCATAAATTGGTGGCTGCTCAGAGTTAGTGCACGACTTTTGTCGTTTGAGAGCAACCCACCTCGAAGCCTTTGAGAGAGAGAAATCCTTGCGAGGCCAAAGCCCAAACACCCAGAGCCAAAGAGTGTTAGGCATCATGAAGTCTTTACATGCATGTGACCTGAAGACTTATTACACTTGAGGACTGTGAATCCTCCAGCCGGTTAGGCGTCGCGTTCTGAGCATCCAAGAGTCATTGTGGATTGCCGGTGAACGCAGTTTGTGAAGGTTCGGAAGTCTACCTTGAAGACTTAGCAGAGTGATTGGGCGAGGACTGTGTGTCCTTAGCTCAAGGGGAATAAGGTGAATACGCGGTCTTCTGAGTTGAATCTCAGCCTCCCTAAGCAGATGTACAGTTGTCACAAAGAATCGAACTGGTCCAACAAATCTGTGTCTTCAACAAGTGATCGGTTCTATCTTATCCCTCACTTTACTTAGAGTTTGTCTTCATGAAGTCATTGCCTATCTATCATACCTATTTGACTTCATTGCTTGACTACTTTTGTTGATTGGCTTCTCACTATCTTCCATCTTGATCCTTACTACCAAGCTGCTATTAGTCTTGTACTTTCACGTTATTGCATACTTGACTATGGTTTGCTTGTTGTAGTTTACCTTCCGCTGCATATCAATTAGGCCATTTCTATTGTTTATCTTCGAAACATCCGTGTTTTGAAGACTTTCCTAAAAATTGCCTATTCACCCCCCCTATGGTCGATAACTAGCACTTTCAATTGGTATCAGAGCAAGATACTCCCTTGTTCTGTGTGATTTGGTTTAACCACCTGGAGTTTTAGCTATGTCATCGCAGGGGATAATCAAAGTCTCCGCTGCTTGCCCCGTGTTCGATGGAACTGACTATCCCGACTGGAAGAATAAGATGCGCATGCATCTTGAAGCCATTGATGTCGACCTCTGGTATGTCGTCAAGAACGGCGTTCCCAAATCTGGTGAAGGTGTCACCCCTGCTGATGTCAAGAAGTTCATCCAACTGGACTCTACTGCAAAGAACATCATGTGTGGTCATCTGACCAAAGGACAGTATGGCCGTGTGAGTGCTCTAAAAACGTCGAAGCTAGTCTGGGACTGGCTTTCCAAGGTCAACGAAGGCGTCTCAACCCAGAGAGATCAAAGGATCAGTGTTCTTCGCAACCTCTTCAACCGCTTCAAGAGAAACGACAATGAAAATGTCCAGCTCATGTTTGATCGCCTCATCGACATCACAAATGAGATTCATGCTCTCGGCCACCGAGATCACCAAGCATGAAATCGTCAAGACACTCTTGATGTCACTTGACAACTCTTTTGACACCCTTGCCCTCATGATACAAGAACGTCCCGACTTCAAGACACTCGATCCGTCTGATATACTTGAGAGGCTCAACACACATGAGTTCGACTTTACGAGAAAAGAGATATCTATGGTCCCAACTATGGCCGAACTCGCGCTTTGAAGGCAAAAGTTGTTTCCTCATCTGAAGAAGAATCTGACTGCGGTTCTGATGATCCTGAAGACATTGGAAAGGAACTTGCTATGCTTGTGAAGAAGTTCCAGAAGTTCACTAGGAAGAAAGGCTTTAGAAAGGCTTCAGAAAGTCTTCACGATCCAACTCAAGAAATGATGAAGCTTCCACTCATGACTACAAGAAGAGAACCTGTCACAAGTGCAAGAAAACTGGACACTATATCTCTGAGTGTCCACAGTGGGACAATGAGAAGAAGAAGAAGAAGAAGAGCAAGGAATATGATTACGATGACAAGAAGAAGAAGAAGAAATCTTCAAAGTCTTCTTCCAAGTCCTCATCAAAGTCTTCATCTCATAAGAAGAGCTCATCCGCAAGGCTCGTGCTTTTGTTGGCAAGGAAATGGATTCAGAGGAGGAGTCCGCTTCGAGGAGGTGGAGGTGGAGTTTGAAGAGGAGTCCGACCACAGCGTTGTAAGTCCGGCTTTAGCCACGACCTATGTTGCCAAGTCCATCTTCAACATCAAGACAATGACTTCTACTGTGGCTGAAGCTGATGACAAGGACGACGCTGCTCCCACCTACTGCTTCATGGCACGCGGTGCCAAGGTAAAATCACGTGATGCTTACTTTCAAACATCAAGTGAAGATGACTCTGATTGTGAATCCAAACCCAGCTACAAAACATTTGCTAAAATTGCAACCGAACAACAAAGAGCTATGGAACATACTCAAAAACTGTTAGACAAAAGCGATGACCTGTTGGACGCGGAAATGACACGTTCACAGTCCTTAGTTGAAGACATTAAAAATCTTCATGCTAAGTACCAAGAACTTGAAAGTCGTCATGAAACGCTCTCAACTACTCATGAAAAGCTCTCCTATGATTATCTTCAAAGGAAGCAAGAGCTTGAGAAATTGAGAGCGGCTCATGTAGATCTTCAAAAAGAGAATGAGTCACTGCTCAACAGATCAGTTCCGCTGGCCAGGATGGATTTGAACCACCATGTCTAAAATGTCTTGAGCGTGATATCGCTACCTCTGTTCTTTGAATGTTCAAGCTGCTGCTTTGTTGCATTGTCTTCAACTACTAATGTGGTAACTAACCCCTCTGCGGAGGATACCACCGCTATTCTTGATGAAAATGCTAGGTTGAAGACATTGCTTGAAATAGGGATGTATAAAAGTGCGAAAGGGCATCGGACACTTTGCGATGTCCTCAAAAAGCGTGAATCGAACCGAAACCCTAGGAAAGAGGGTGTTGGGTTTGAGAGGAAAATTTGATGGTTCCTCTGGAAGCTTTGAGCGGTATCCCAAAACCACATGGGTTCTTTGCAAAGGGACCTTCAATGGATTCATCCACCTTATCCGGCTTTACCCGTATAACCCTATTATCATTGATGAATCCTTTGATGCAAACTATAAGCTATTCAAGAATCAGAATGGTGAAGTGTTTGCGGTGTATATTGGTACTAAGCTGCAGGAATGGACCGCCTATGAAGAAGATCTGGGTTCCCAAAAAGCTGTCTTGAGAATCTTCCAGTGAATATCATCATGACACCACACAGGAAGAAGACAAACCCCAGACCTAAGGTGTCATATGGTCCAAAGGCTTCATACAGACGGAGGACTCACCGAGTCACCCTAACGCCAATGTTTTGCGGTGGAAACCGTACTCAAATTTATGAATATGAGCGTGTGTCTTCAAACCGCTATGTTCATAGAACTAAGAACTTTTCGCTTATTCATATGAGTATCATTCATCTCCTGCAAGGCTATTTGCTAGGGCTCCAAAGTCAAGTTCTCGATCTTGCACTTAGACTCATTGCTTCTAAGCCACCCACGAAGATGTGGGTGGTTAAGAAGAATTAACTTTCTTTTGCAGGAAAGGGTCTCCACCGAAAATCAAAGGCGTCGATGCTATAGTGGGGACCTAAAATATCTTGTAGGGCACAAGATCAAATGCCCAAATGGTCTCACTATGTATTTTGTTCCTGAATCGCTTTGCCATTCATCCTATCAGTCCTAATCTTGATTTAAGCTTCAATAATCCACTTGCCCGTCAAATGTTTATGCTTCACAATGCTCTTGGTGAAGCCTATCCCCTAACTGCATCAGAGGGTATGACACCTCATGCTTGAGAATGGATTATGGACAGTGGATGCACTAATCATATATTTGGTGATCGAAGTCTTCTCATGGACTCAACCTTACGTCCATCGGACAAGAGTCACATCACATTTGGCCGACACCGGTAAAAGCAAGGTATTGGGTCTAGGTAGAGTTGCAATCTCAAAGGATCAACACATGGATAAAGTGATGCTTGTTGAATCCCTTGGTTTCAACTTGATGTCTGTCTCAATGCTTTGTGACTTGAACATGATTGTGATATTCGAAAAATATCGTTGCCTTGTACTAATGGAATCTGACAAGTCTCTAGTCTTTGAAGGGTATAGGAAAGATGATCTATACATGGTAGATTTCTCAGCAGGTCCACAACTTGCCGTATGTCTTCTTGCAAAAGCTTCAGAATCTTTGGCTCACGGCATCGGAGGGTGGGGCATCTTGGCATGAGGAACTTACACACACTCACCAAGAAGAAGCATGTCATAGGCATCGAAGGTGTCAAGTTCAAGAAGGATCATTTGTGTGGTGCTGCGAAATTTGGAAAGATGACTAGGGCAAAGCACCCCTCGAAGACAATCATGACGACATCTCAACCCTTCGAGCTGTTACACATGGATTTGTTTGGCCCTACTCATTACTCTACCCTCAAAACAACTGCTTGTCTCTATGGCTTCGTCATTGTTGATGACTACTCAAGATACACATGGGTGCACATAATTCTCTACAAGACTGAAGTGCAAGATGTCTTCAGACGCTTCGCCAATCGAGCAATGAACAATTATGGCGTCAAGATCAAGCATATCGTAAGTGATAACGGCTGAATTCAAGAACACCGTACTTGATCTTTATCTGGATACCATGGGAATCACTCATGAGTTCTCTGCTCCATACACACCCCGGCAAAATGGCATCGTGGAGCGCAAGAACAGAACCCTCATTGAGATGGCTCGAACAATGCTCGACGAGTACAAGACACCAAGAAAGTTCTGGCACGAAGCTATTGATCTGCCTTGTCACGTCATCAACCGTGTTTATATCCATAAGCTTACGAACAAAACATCCTATGAGCTCCTTCTTGGCAAGAAGCCAAATGTCGCCTACTTGAGTATTTGGGGCTAAGTCTGGATCAAGGATCCCCATCACAAGTCAAAATTTGAACCCAAAGCTCACGAAGGCTTCATGCTCGATTCTGAAAGGACTCGCACTCCTCTGAGTCTTCAACCTTTATCTCTACAAAATCGTCGAAACTGTAGGCGTGCGATTTGATGAAACCAATGGTTCACAAAGAGAGTTCCTGCCAAGTACACTAGACGAAGATCCACCCAAATGAATCTATCAAGCTAATGGGAACCGGTGAAATCATGCCTTCAAGCACAACACGAAGAGGAACTTATCATTTCTGCACCTAACCAACTGAAGACAATGCTCACTGAAGACAATCCTCCCAATGATGACACCGATCGGCATGAGCAAAGTCTTAAATCCGATTCATCCTCGAGTTGCAAATGAAGTACAGATCGAGAAGATAATCGATAGCATCAATGCACTGGTCCGGTTACTCGCTCAAGAGCAACACAACTAGCAAATTTCTGTGGGCACTTTTCTTTTGTGTCAATATCAGAACCCAATAAAGTTGCTGAAGCCTTTCTGGAACCAGAATGGATACAAGCTATGCAAGAAGAACTTCAACAGTTCAAACTGAACAATGTTTGGGAACTTGTCAAGCGTCCTGACCCTCGCAAGCATAACATTATTGGCACCAAATGGATATATCGAAACAAGCAAGATGAGCATGGTCAAGTCGTCAGAAACAAAGCACGGCTTGTGGCTCAAGGATATACTCAAGTTGAAGGAATTGACTTCGATGAAACATTTGCTCCTGTAGCTAGGCTTGAAGCTATTCACATACTACTAGCCAATGCTAACCACCACAACATCTTGCTCTATCAAATGGATGTGAAGAGTGCATTTCTCAACGGCAAGATTGAAGAAGAAGTATATGTCGCTCAACCCCCTGGCTTTGAAGATCCAAAACATCCTGATATGGTGTACAAGCTAAATAAAGCACCGTATGGCCTCAAACAAGCTCATCGCGCCTGGTATGATACGATCAAAGACTTCCTCAAGAGCAAAGGCTTCAAACCTGGATCCCTTGATCCCACACTCTTCATGAAGACATATGATGGTGAACTGTTTGTATGCCAAATATATGTGGATGACATTATCTTAATTTGGACCAACCGGAAGTATAGTGATGAATTGGATACATGATGCAAGAACAATATCGGATGTCCATGATGGGAGAGCTCAAGTTCTTCCTTGGTCTTCAAATTAAATCGACAAAGGAATGGCATCTTTATATCTCAAGAAAAATACCTCCAAGATTGTCTCAAGAAGTTTGGAATGCAAGAGTGCAAAGGATACACGACGCCAATGCCGACCAAACACCATCCGGGTCCCGACGACAATGGTAAAGAGTTCGATCAAAAGGTATACCGCTCCATGATTGGTTCCTTACTTTACCTATGTGCATCTAGGCCAGATATTATGCTTAGTGTTTGCATGTGTGCTCGATTCCAAGCGGCACCAAAGGAATCGCATCACTTAGTCTGTAAGCGAATTCTTCGATATTTGGCTCACACCCCAACACTCGGATTATGGTATCCAAAGGGCTCAAAATTTGATTTGGTTGGATTTTCGGATGCTGTTTATGCTGGTGACAAGGTGGATCGCAAGTCTACATCAGGCACATCTCACTTTACGGGACGATCACTTTCTGCATTGGTCTTCAAAGAAATGTAATCGTGTATCACTCTCAACTGCTGAATCTGAATACATTGCTGCTGGATCTTGCTGTGCTCAGCTTCTATGGATGAAGCAAACTCTCAAGGACTATGGATGAAGCAAACTCTCAACTAATGAATCTGAATACATTGCTGCTGGATCTTGCTGTGCTCAGCTTCTATGGATGAAGCAAACTCTCAAGGACTATGGCATCAATCTGACACAAGTACCTATCTTCTGCGACAACGAAAGCGCCATCAAGATTGCCAACAATCCAGTCCAGCACTCGAAGACAAAGCACATTGAAATTCATCATCATTTTCTCAGGGATCATGTCATGAAGAAAGATATTGACATCATTCACGTCAACACTGAAGAGCAATCGCGAGATACCTTCACAAAGCCCTTGGATGAGAAAAGGTTTTGCAAGTTACGGTGTGAGCTAAATATCTTGGAATCCTCAAATGTCCTGTGATCAAGCACACATCCTAACACTTATGCATGTTGATGACTTAGATGTGCAACACACGAAGTAACGTATATCTTCAATCAATGAAGACTTACATTCTGAGTGTGAATACATTAACGTGGAATTTGACTTCGGAGCGTCACGATAATTGTGCGCCGTGTCTTGGTCTAATACTTCCTATACGGTGGGTAACGCCACCACCAAATTTGTTTGTTTGAAGTGTTTCACTCATGGCGTTATTTATGCAATATCTTCGCATTTGATTTGTCTTCAACTTCAACCTATCTTCATGATTTTATTCACTAGGTTGAGTTGGGTGCTGTCAGATATATATATATATATATATATATATATATATATATATATATATATATATATATATATATATATATATATATATTGTTCTGTCCTCTACAGCATTCACTTATAGCTATGTCTTCCAAGTTGAATCTTTTGAACTAAGTGAATGTGATCGGACCCTAATCTCTCTATGCTTTCTATCTCAAACTCTATCTGTCCAAATCATATGCATTCTATTGAAACTGTCGAATGTCTTCTCTCAAGGCCCTTGTCGCCAGAAGACACAGAGACAAACTTTAAGTCTGTTTTAAATGATTCATCCTTACTGTGGAAATCCGGAGAAGCCGGAACGACCATCCGACAAACCTGGCGGGCGTGGGAACGCGGGACAACTCAGAGTATGTTGCATGCCTGCCACGTGCCCCTCAGATGTGAACCGCCAGGGGCACCTGCGTAATGGCGCTGTGCCGCACACCTCCTTATAAATACATGTCCCCTGCAGTAAAGAAAATCTTCTTCCACCTCTCCACCTCGTCAAAACCCTAGCGCCACCGCTAGCTCTCGACGACGCCGGTGACGAAGCGCTTAGCTGCCGCGACTTCTCCGACGCCGTCCTCACACCGGCCGCGGACATCGTCATCTCCGCCGCCGCCTTAGGTGTCCTCCGTTGCCAAGTAAGGGCACGGTGGATTGAACTGCTCAGCCTCCTTTTTCTTCCCGTCTAGCAGTTCTTCGAGTGGTAAATATAATTCTATTTTTACCATCTTTTTGATCTTCAAGATTCATCCTACTTACCAAAATTGGTTTCTGCCCATACTATGTTAGATCTATTCATGCGCATCTCATACTGCCTAGTATATTCACTTAAGCTTCACAACTAGTTAGATTCCTCACTTGTACTTATTCACGGATTCGTACAAATCTGGAACCAACTCTCGGCGTATAAGTGAATGTCTTTGCATCATGAGGTCAATGTCTTCAAACTGATTTATCTTCAAAATCTTCTGAGAATGCATATGACCTCTTCCCCTTCCCTCGCATCTCTAATGTTGTCACAGGCACATGTCCATGGGAGAATCCCTTGGTTCTCATAGTCTGCATTCGTTTGCAGAATTCTTACAGCATCAAACTAACTCTCCCGAAGCCAGTTCCTGTTTGTCCAGCAAACGCAAGCCTTTGAAGCCTTTGAACGTATTGAAGCCATTCAGTTTGAAGTTCATGGCTGCAGTAAATCAGTCGGGAAGGGTGGCGAGACAGCGTCGTGGGGAACCTCAAAAGATCTCGCTCGATGACCTCGCAGAGCTTTACAAGACAGATCCCGAAGAGAATTACAATCAGCGCAAGACGCGAATCCAATGGATTCGTCGATATTGGGCTGAACAATGGTTCAAGTACAATTTCGTGACACAGGAATATGCCGAGAAGAATGCTATCAGAAGCCCTTGGGGTGATATTCTCTTTCGAGGCCTTCCACCCAAGAACATGGCTGAAGCTATTGCACAAGGTTTCTATCCTTGTATGGTTCGTGGACCTCAGCCTGAAAATGCCGACCCAACGTCATTGCTTTGGTGTCGTGATGATAATCTCTTCAAGCGCAACTTCCAGCACGCAAAGGCTGCGGCCAAGGAAAACAAGAAGTCATTGGGATTAGACTTCAACCCTGGTCCCTCTGCTCCCCGTGCTGACGGCTCACGTGATGTTGAACCCAATGTCATCGGTCCCTTTTCAAACCTTGATGGCCTCATCACTTACATCTTGGTCCAAGGTGCCAAAGTTGATCACTCTGATGACGATGCTGAGTCTGATGAAGCTCCAGCTCCTGCTCCTGCTCCAAAGCCGCAGAAGCTAAAGAAAGTCAAGGCTTCAAAGTCAGCTGCTCCTCCAAAAGCTTCACGTGTGAGGCCACTGGCTACTGCACCTCCTGAAGCCAGTGTGCAGTCTGAAGATCAATCCCGTATTTCCAAGAAGATGGAGAAGAGAAAAAAAATTCAAGAATACTGAACTGACACTGACTCCTGCTGCCATTCTGCGTGAAGAGCACATTGATCTGTCCAGTGATGAAGATCTTGCAGATGATGCTCTTGAGCAACTTATCAAGAGCAAAGAAGAAGCAGAAATCTTCAACAATTTGCTTCTCTTTGATGTGGCAATCATCCATCACTTCATTGATGAGTGGTTTGACACCCCGAACATCAGCTTTGAAGATCTGCAACTTCCTATCGGCCTCAGCGTCTCCTTCAATGGCGCCATTGCTTCTGAGCTAGCTCTTGCTCAGCGCATTGTTGAACTGAAGAACAAAATCGACTATGAAAAAGCTCAGTTCAAGAAGCATATGGCTGCACTCAACGTGCAAGATGTCAAAAACTTCAAGGTCATGCTGCACGAGCTCAAAGAAGCCTTTCCCAAGAAGCGAGAAGAAGCCAGAGGCTCTCGTGAGCGCATGAAGAGTATGGCTGACAAGTGTGTGCTTGCCTACAATGAAATTTGAGAAGCGCAAGGCTCTTGGCCGTCCGGCATTGACCCAGAATGGCTGCAAAGAGGAAGAAGTCTTCAACTGACCAAGCTGCACCTTCAAGGCAGGAAGAACCCGCATAGTCTTCCCAAGCAGCATGGTGGCTCAAGCCAAAGGTCCGGTCAACCGCTTCGAGCAGAAGGCAGCGAGGGCTGCCGAGGCTGAAGCCGTAAAAAGGAAACTTCACGAAGCCTCCGATGCTGCTCCTCCAAGAAGAAGCTCAAGACCAAGAAGAATCGGGCTGCTCCCACAGAGCCCTTGGTTGTTGAACCCATTTCAGTGGTTCGTCCCGCGTCTGCAACCCAAGAACTTCGCATGACTGTTCATTAGCCTGCTTCCACAGATGCTCCTGAAGCTGAAGAGATTCCAGCAGTTGATCCCATCACTGCTGAAGACATTGGTCACCATGACAATGTTGAAGATGATGAAGTTCTTCCTCAAATTGAATACAATGTGGTATCATCGCCGTTAAATGCAGACAATGAACTCATCAGCATTGGTCGTCCTCTGACGCCAATTGCTCAGGATGCTTCATGGGCTGATCGCTCGCAACAAGAAGACTCCCCTAGTACTCCCCAACAAGAAGTCACTCCCCAACAACAATAGCAAGAAGAAGAGGAAGACTTTGAGGCCCAGACAACCCCATCTCCAAAGGCGTCGCCAGCATTTCGCAGGCTTTGCAAAGGTCAAAGGCCTCAAGTACCTCTCTCGAGCGTTCCAGAAGGAGAAGTGCACCACCAACCTGTTGCACGTCAAGTGTTTCCAGAAGCCACTCCAACTGTGAATGTCTCCGAGTCTGAAGCCAAAGCTGCTGAAGACAATCCGCTACATCACCAAGATACCCAAGAAGAAGAAGAACGTGTCCCTACACCCCTCAGAATTGAAGAAGTTATTCACGATATCAACGTGCGATTGCCCGACCCTCCGACTCCTCAAGTGGAGGTTGCAAACATTGAGGCTGCCACCTCCAACACCAATGAAGCCAATGACGTGGTCATGGCTGAAGCAAATGTGGAGCCTGCACCAACAGCTCTGAAGCCAATGAAGGAAATGTGCACAAGCCAATGAGGCAACTGCTCCCGAAGCATCTGGCGAGCAGCACTGAAGCCTCGGTTGTTGCCACTGCCCAGTTCCGCCACCAAGGCCCTACACAATTGAGCAAGCATACAACTATGGTCAGCTAATCACGGTAAGATGGCCATTACGGTCCCTCCGCCTCATGCCTCTGGTCCTCTGTTTGAATATCATATTGCGCATAGGCCTCGGGTCCGAAGCGAAGCCAAGATCGCCAAGGTTTCGTGCACCGCCACCTCTGAGTTCTTTCAATGCAAATGGCTTCAAAGCCCACAACACTTTCTTTGACAGAGCAAAGAACCCCTACACAAGGCCAAGGATATCATCGACCATTTCGGAGCTATCAAGAAGCTATTACTCATGCGTTACGTATGATCAAGGGCGATTTTCCCTCATATGCGCCTCGACACTTTGAAGCCATTGCGGACTGCCGTGCTTAGAAGAAGCACTTGATTGCTTCGTGATGTAGGTCCGCTCGGCTTCCATGCATAAAGAACACCGGAATGAAGAACTTGTGCTTCAATTCTATGCTACCCTCCACATCCGCGGCTACTACAGTAGATACGAATACATGGGTTCTCGAGTGGATGACAGTAAATGTTCATCATGAAGCCAAAGCTCTTGACGTCATTGAGCTCACAGGCCTACCCACTCCCGGAGAGCTGTTTGAACCTGGTTGTCAACTCCACCGTGATGCACTGGAGAGCATATTTCATAAGCCAGAACCCAACATGAGTCAGATGTTGAGCATGATGAAGCCACTGCCACATGACGCTGAATACCCTCGGGACTTCTTTGTTGATGACCTTGAGTATCTGCCTCGTACAATATATCACATCATCAGGCGAACTCTATGGCCTATCAGAGGGCATTCATCATCTCGCAAAACTTGAAGGAGCCATGAAGACATTGGTCTTTTACATCCTCAATGGCATCAGCTTCAATACGCAAGAATTCTTCATCCGACAATTGGCTGCGTCTGGATCTGATCTGTTTGGTCTGAAATATTATGCTCCATGGGTCATGGGCCTCATCAAGATGCACTCTGCTATCAACTATCAGCCCTCTGCTCGCAATCATATGATCTTTCTACCAAAGGTTGATATGTCAGTTGAAGCCATATACCACAGGCCCGCCAAAACGCCACTTTGTCTTCGTAATGCAGATCACCATAGCTTCTCTCAACCCATGGAAGGCGTCCCGCAGATCTCGTGTCTATCCTCTGGCTGGGGACACACGTATGCCTCACCGTGCGCGGACTGAAGCCACTGAGAGCACAATTGGCCAAAGGCCTCGGAAGCGCTATCGAGTCCTCAATGATCGAGAACTTCTTGTCGCACTGCATCAGAAACAAGATAAGCATCACTCCTGGCTCAAGTGACAAATGCAAAGCCTCTTGGTGGACGTCAATCGCATTCGAAACCTTGCCACCAAGAATGCCTTTGTCACTCACGAGACCTGTCGGCGATCATGGAAGAGTTTGACCCTGCTCAGTGCTGAAGCAGATCTTCAAGACGATGGCTTCACTGAACGCTTCAAGTTTGACTCCACTCCTCCACGGAATGCAGTCCTACGACGAACTCCATCACTTGAAGACTCTGACTATTCTTCCTCCGCAGCAACTGTCAATGCCAGTGTGATCAATGATGAAGATGATGCTACTTCACCGCCCCCTGCTTCTACACTCCTCGACACTGCACCAAGCTCATCTGCACCGCTAACCAACAACGACAACCCTACTGCATCATCTACTTCAGAAGAGGACGAGTAGATGCTCTATGTCTTCAAACCTTTTTGGTCCTTACTGACAAAAGGGGGAGAAGCATATGAGTTTGATAGTCTTCAAGCGGGTTCATAAGGGCGGTTGCATAATATTTTGCCTAGTGTTTACAACTCTCGCTTTTGATACATTTGGTTCTTTGAGTTGTAACACTTAAACTCGATGGTCGTCTGCTACTTATTTGCTTTACTCTGGTGCGATGATAAATTCCGCATGAACGACGATAACTTCCGCACCTAGATCATTTTGCAGACGTCCATTTTTCATGATGCATGTCATTCTCTTAGTTATATCATTTCATGCATGATGAATTATCTTCATAAGTTGAAGAGGATCTCCACAAGTACAACCTGCCATGTGCATTTGCATTCCAAAAGCAAACTACTTATATGCACATCTTCAGGGGGAGCCTTTGCCACTTATGAAGACAATTCCCTATCCTTTACAATTTCATGTAATTTATCCCCGTTGAAAACTTCAACCAGTTTGTCATCAATCACCAAAAAGGAGGAGATTGTAAGTGCATCTAGTGCCACCCCTAGTTGGTTTTGGAGTATTGACGACAAATGTGGTTGAGGGACTAATGCGTTTGTGAGAATTGCGGGATAACGCAGTAGTGTCCCCCATTGATTCGGTTTACCTACCGGAGATGACCCCTAAAAATGTATGAAGACATTGACGATAATGGTGGTATGTGAAGATATTCACATTGAAGACTATGACATGAGAAGACATTGAGTGAAGATTATGGAGCGCGAAGACTGTGTCGTTTCGTTGTTTCCTCTTCTTCTTTGTTGAGTCATAGGAACCACCGTCTTGTTAAGTGGGGTCCAAGTGATCATAGTCGGAATGATCAAGTGATGCTCAACCCAAATCCTATGTCTTCGAAATAAGACAATGAGAGCAAAACTTATCCAGAGCTGGATGAGTCAGCTTTGCTTGTAGCCCAAGTAAAGTTGCCGTGTGTGTTTGAAATCTGACCGTGGGAACACGTGTCAGTTCCTTAGTGACCCAGGGTCATTTTGGACATATCAGGTCGGGTTGCCTAGTGGTGCTATAAATAGCCCACCCCCTACACCATAAATTGGTGGCTGCTCAGAGTTAGTGCACGGCTTTTGTCGTTTGAGAGCAACCCACCTCGAAGCCTTTGAGAGAGAGAAATCCTTGCAAGGACAAAGCCCAAACACCCAGAGCCAAAGAGTGTTAGGCATCACTGAAGTCTTTACATGCGTGTGACTCAAGACTTATTACACTTGAGGACTGTGAATCCTCCGGCCGGTTAGGCATTGCGCTCTGAGCATCCAAGAGTCATTGTGGATTGCCGGTGAGCCTTGATCTGTGAAGGTTCGGAAGTCTACCTTGAAGACTTACCAGAGTGATTGGGCGAGGATTGTGTGTCCTTAGCTCAAGGGGAATAAGGTGAAGACGCGGTCTTCTGAGTTGAATCTCAGCCTCCCTAACCAGATGTACATTTGTCACAGCAACTGAAACTGGTCCAACAAATCCTGTGTCTTCGACAAGTGACTGGTTCTATCTTCTCCCTCACTTTACTTAGAGTTTGTCTTCGTGAAGTCATTGCCTATCTATCATACCTATTTGACTTCATTGCTTGACTACTTTTGTTGATTGGCTTCTCACTATCTTCCATCTTGATCCTTACTACCAAGCTGCTATTAGTCTTGTACTTTCACGTTATTGCATACTTGACTATGGTTTGCTTGTTGTAGTTACCTTCCGCTGCATATCAATTAGGCCATTTCTATTGTTTGTCTTCGAAACATCCGTGTTTTGAAGACTTTCCTAAAAATCGCCTATTCAACCCCCCCCCTCTCTAGTCGGTAACTAGCACTTTCAGAACTCTTCCTTCCATGATGTTGCCCTACACTTGTGAGTCAAATAGTATCATAGTCAAGGAGGTAATTTGTTACATACAAAGTAAAATGTACAAGATCAGCAGCAGCAGAACGAATTATCAATAATGGAAAGTGTATGTCATGATCGTATCGCATGGTAAACAAAACATGATTTGAGGTAGACACATGGATGAACTGTGGTGACCATGTGGATATTAATCAAGGAGAAAGAATACAAAGATGGTTAATTGGTGAGCTTGAAATTGATTCCGAAATCTAATGATTATTATGAAACAATCAACAGATTGCTATGATCTTATGCCATTTCAACATGTAAACAAGAGGGCAAACTTTCCTGAACAACATTGATTTTTTCTTTTGTATGCCTGAATGTTTATTTGGCATCTCTGAAGCAGTGCACAAAGGGAGCGAACAAATTCTTCATGATCCCTTAACCGTCCTAACATCCTAATCTACTAATCTCCTAGTTAAGCTGTTATTTGAGGCAGCAGCGGATCTGGAAAGAACAATGAACAAATAATATATTTTTTGAATTTTGACCAAGAATTGAAATCATACTTAAGAATTAATCCTCCTGCATGGGCACACCCACACGCACCACACACAACGCAATAGCAGCCCGCGATGCAGCGCATGCACACAGAGCGCAGGACATGAGGACAAGAGTCTGAGGGGAAGGCAACCACTTTACACTAATAAGCAACCAACTTCTTTTTCTTATTTTACGGGGAATAAGCAACCAATTTCGAAATAACATCCTTAAAATACTTAATGATCGGTTTTCCTTCTCCAGAAGCAGTAAAAATGTCAGCCAAAATACACATGTTATATGTATGACGCACATACGTCAATCAATTTCCAAAATATCATTGTTGCCTAGATGAAAGCTAAAGACTATAGATTGGCCTCACGAATATTCCCTTTTTTGTGTAAGAAAATATTGCTAACAATTAGAATGGACATACATGGTTGTACATTTCAGATTAGAACATGAAGAAACTACAAGTACCCAAGATTGAAAATCACAGAAAAAACTTTAAATAAGCTTTAAAAAGACAAATTTTCTTCATTGACATGTTAACTCTCAACTTATATGTTCTTCACTTCAGTTAGAAAACCAGTTCCTCAAATAAGAAACTTTGCCAGATGAATACTTTTAAAGCATGAACAATATTCTCATCCAAGTGGGCTGCTGTACCAGTACGTATTCATTCACAATATTCAGGAAAATCCTGATAGTAAAACAAATATATGGGAAGTTAAAGCTTCATGGAGAAGCTACACAACAGAATATTGTGGATCAGTGAGCCCCAGCAATCAGTTCATGTACAAAAAAGGGCACTATCCTGCAGCAAAAGTAAATTAAAGAAATCACATCAAAAGGAGAGTAGGGTATGTTCAGAACTACAATTAAACATGCGAGAAAACCATGCTCGACTTTCTTTACCAACAGATCACTTCCACTGCTTCCTGGTTGTACCTCCTTAATGTCCATGAAGGTCTTCTTCTCTGCATACCAGTATGGGTCAACAGTCAAATTGGCGAAAAAGGCGCCGACACATGTTACTTGCAAATAATTATTATCTTTTGTAGTTTGTTTACCCTCTTTTGTCTCTGGTGTATACTCTGTGTGTCAATACTTCTGTTACAGAAAGACAGGAAAATTGTAAGTAACAATGAAAGGAAGAGGAATAGATTTTAGTTTCAGTGCAGTGAGGAAATAACCCTAAAGTAGTACCTGAGAGGTGCTGGATAAACCTAATACGGAGTACACCTAGCGAAACCCAACAAAAAAAGGCAGAGCAAAAGAAAAGGGAGAAAGTGGAGAGGGCTCACCGCTGCCTTGCCGGCGTCGTCGTCGATGCTTCCCCTATTCAGAAAGGAGCCTGGTCTGGAAGTCGTCCTCCGGACCCCCGCGGCGGTTGCCACCAGGCGGAGTAGTAGGAAGTTGGGGCGCCTCCTCGAGTCCACAGACGACGATGCGGGGCGGCGCAGCGCCGGCGGCCTGTGAAAATTTGTGGACAAGACACAGGGCGGCTTGAGGCGTCGAGCACGGGGCATGCCTGGGCGACACAGGACGGCGATACACCAGCAGCCTGGGCGGGCGCGACCTCGACGGATCTGTGGGTCGTTCTCGGCCGTGGCCTCCGCGTGTCTCTCCTGTAAGCCGTCTCTCCTCGGTGCAGCACCACCTCGGCTGCATTGAGGGCAGGGGGGCTGCGTTGAGGGCAGGCTCGGCCGCTGCCGCTCGGGCGGGGTCGTTTGGAAGACAGATGCGCTCCGGCGAGGTCGGGCCGTCGGGGTGGACGGAAGACGCATGAGGTTAGATTGAGAGCGAACGACGTAGATAGGGAAGGAGGGGGCCCTTTTTTATAAGGGCGATGGAGCTGCGGCAGGCTGGACATGAGATGGGCGGCAGAGCGGTGGAGGTTAATCAATCCTTCACGGGAGTCTTCTAGAGGGAGTCAAAGAGGACAGGTGGAGGGGACTCAAAGGAGAGAGACTGGAACCAATCCTAAGAGAGAAACATGTTGTACGTCCTCGTTTTTCTAGAACTACACGCGTCTTTCCCTCCCTACTTCTCAGACTTCTACTCCAGACAAATTTGACCAGTAGACAGTCAAAGCGGTGGGGTAAGACGTGGCAAACGAAGGAAAGAAAACACTTCCATCACACGCGTCATTTTTACAACTGCTGTAAAAAATAGTCAAAAAAACCAGAAAAATTGAACCCTTACGGGCCTAGTCTTCTTAGTATTTCACTAGTAAAAATTGAGCATTAATTAGAAGCGGCCATCAAAGGCGGTTGTGACCAAACTGGTCAAAGTCACTTGTAATACATCTAGCGTAGGCGGTTTACATTTTTGTGGACAGCTCCGGAGGCGCTTAGGAATACGATCGAAACCGCCTGTAAGAAACATTAGAGGTGATTGCTCTTTTCCAACCTCCTCAAATTTCTCGGCATGGGCCGGCGGAAGGGCTCTATTTTTAGTCGTTTCTTTCAATTTTGCTAGGGTTTGTGTCGAAGAAACGACTAAAAATGGAGCCCTCCCACTGGCCCATCCCCTATAGCCCTAGGACCATCGGAGAGGAGGCAGATCTACGGCGGCATCGTGGGAGGCAAAAACTCTAGCTTTTTTATGAAGGAGAGGGAGGCGGCGGCTAGAGCAGATTGATAAAGCTCGAGCTCAAATGGAGGCAGAAAGTTAGGTTTTTTGCTTTAGCCCAACGATGAAATTGGTAACCTTTACTTGTATCAAAGGTGTTTCTAGCTTTGACTTGTTTGTGATGGAATAACAAAAAAAGTTAACTCATGCTAGTCGAAGTAGTTAGGACTTTGATGTCGAAGTAGTAAGAACTTTGATGTCGAAAATCAAGGTTAATTATGTTTTTTTTGTCACAAGGTTAATTACGTTATCCGATATCTGAATCTTTGTCTCTCTTTCTTCTATCAAGACTATATACCTATGTGTTGACTTCTGAACAAGGTTGTCAGAATCGCGATTTTGTTGTACGATTCTATGACTTTATGATCCAAACTATCCTCTCTGATTCTACGATTTTAATTTATAAAATCTACGTTTCTACGATCCTGATATTAAGATTCTACGATTTGTGATCCTACCATCGGAGCTCCAATCCGATTCAAAATCACAATTCTGACAATCTCACCTCCGAACATACTTATGTCAAATATAACCCAGTAAGATTTAAACTAAATATTTTGTTTGCAGCTGTGTTTTATTTTAGTTGTGTTGCATTTGAAAATTTGAAGAGGAGAGGAAAGTGCAAGTCGGTGGACCTGCCTACTAGAGTCTCTCCGGCACCTCCTTTATATGGAGCGCTTTCTAGTTCATAGGTTGTATGTATCAATAAATCTTATTGATTTACATACGTACAGATGTATGAAATCTTAACTGTATCAACATTAAATATTTTCTTTTACGGGTGTTCAGTTGAATTCATAAAATTATTTGAAGAGAAGATGAAGCCTTATTGTTAACTAACTCAACATAAATGATCCAATTGTTGGGGATGTTTCTTGACTAATACTCTTTTCTCTAGAATCATTTTTAGGGTTTTGTAAATATTCCATATGTTGGCTATGAAGTGCATAAATGCATGTTGGCTCTGAATTATAGATTATGTACCCATGTCTTGTACGAGATGCAAAGCTTGCGCAAATGAACGATGTATGCCTATGTTTATTTCACTCTATACTTTCAATTTCCTTGCCGTGACTGATTCAGAAGTACAAATATTGAGGAGTGTTTCTTTTTTCTCGAATACGAATATTGAGGAGTGTTTCATCTGACCATATTAGCAGGGGCAGCTAACAAAAAAACCCTGGCATACAAATGGAGACAAGAGGGACCTAACCAGTACGTACGAGACAAACCGATTCAAGTGCAGACAGAAATTCGTAGTGCTAAGCCAATAGAATACCATGTCATGCATGGTAAGATGATGCACGCAGGCAGATGCCTCCAAGCTCGGCAGGAACAACATGCAGCTAGCTATAGTAGTGCTGCATGCTAGCTAGCAATGGAATCCACACCGCACGGCGACAGCATGCATATATATACTCCGTATAGAGATGCCTCCCGTGTGTCAGTTCAAACCACAAATGTGCAGCCAACCTGGATATTGTGTGCGGTGTACATACCACCGTCGAGTACACGTGTATACATCCCTCTTTTGCCGGTTGTGGTTTTTCATTTTGAGTATTGTCCTTGTTTGATTACAATAGATGCACTTGGCACTTGGATACATGGTACTCCCTCTGTCCCATAACGTAAGATAAATGCTTGATGCAGAGGTTGGGGGTAGTTTACCTTATCGGAAAAAAAAACATGTATACATCACTCAGTATGGTAGTGGTTAAGCACTTAAGGGCATCTCCATCAGTGACCGGCAAATTTGCTCTGCCATTCGTTCCTGGACATGGGAGACCAGTCCATGGACGTTGGTGCCGGAGACAGCCATCCAACGGTCTCCTGTATATGTCCATCAATAAAGGGCAATTTGAAATTCAAATTAAGTCTGATCCATACACACGCCGGATCATATGAGCGCCGGATCACATGCCCGATCACCCAAAAAGAAGCAAGTACGTTGTCGTTTTACATATCCAATCACAAAAGAATATCAGTATGACAGTCCGTGTAGAAAATTAGATTTTCTACCCTGTCGGACCGGCGGTTCGAGCTTCCACGCTCAAGGTGCCATCACCGCCGTGCAGGCAGCCTTCGCTTCCTCTTCCTTTGCCTCCCTCATCTCCTCCTTGTCCGCCGCCTCCAGGTCATCTTTTTGCTGCTCCATCATCTTGTAGCGGACGGCTTGAACGATTATTCTCGTGTCGGCATCCAAAGCATTCAAATTCAAAGTTAACATCTTGGCGTCCTCCACATCGGCTACTATCTGCACCTTCTTCTCTTTGAGCACTTTCTTCTCCTTGAGCATGGCCTTCTTCTCTTCGATCAAGGCCCTCTTCTCTTCGAGCGCTAGCTTCTTCTAGGTCGCCTCCATCAACAGTTTGAACCTCTTCGTCTTTTTTTCTCCTCGATGTCGGACCGCTTGAGGTATGCCTCCTCCTTCTTAAACAAGAATCCTCGAACTTATCTGTCAACTTGGCAGCCGCTTTTGTTCTCGCTTTGCCCTCTCCTGCTCCCACTTCTTTCCTAGGAATCCTCTTCCAATCTTCTTGGGCGGTTCTTTTGTTGGGTCGGTTGGGTCTCCGGTTTTCTCCCACTTATTTCCCAGTCACTAGCACACCCTCCGCCAGCGGCCCGCTTCTTGAGCATCTCCTCCTTTGTGGCTTTCGCTTTGAAGCGGCGGTCTTGCCGCATCGTCAAGTTGATCGTCCGGGGGAGCGTGATGCTCAGATCCTCTAGCACCTCCACCACGTCGTTCATCTCTGGCAGGCTATCCTCCGGTTCCATGCGGCGGCGGCGACAGCGATGGTGGCATGAGGGGAGAAGAGAATGAGAGAAAAGAGGGGGAGTTGGGTGAAGAGTGTCGGGATGGAAGAAGAGAGTGGGGATTTTGCCACGGAAACAGGACCGACATCTACAAATGCGCGGGTTCCGCCTGCCTTTTGGATGGGCCGGGGGTGTCGGAGTCCTACATGTCTACTGTCCGGACTCCCGTAAAATCCCTTCACGTTTGGCGTGGTCCAGATGTATGCGAGCGGTTTGAGGGTCAGCATTGAAGATGCCCTAAAGCCATAATACAGTAGTATATAGGGAAGATCAGGGAAAGCAATATATTGATCAGATAATCCGTGTTTTCACGCGTCTGCTGAATCCAGCGCGTTGTATTCAAACTGCATGCCGATCGATCGAATTCGGCCGGTATACCAGGGGCATATGCTTGAGTTGAATAGCGCAGGCAAGTCTAGAGCCACGGATCGAAGCCAAGAAGTGGCAGAGTATATATAGTAGGTATATATATACCAGTATCGGCTCGGACAGTTGCATAGAGAACGTATCAGGTGCACCAACTTAATTCATGCACCGAATGCTCCGTTGCTATATGAGCCATTGGATGGAAAACAAAGGGATATGATCAGGTTGGTAGGTGGATTGTTGAAACATTGCAGGACAGTCCTTTTATTTTATCAAAATCGACCCACATCTCCCTCTCCTCTAAATAACTTTGTGTGTTTAATTCTTTTGCTTCAAACAAAAAAAAGAGATCATATATTTAAAACGAATTGTCTGATTTCGGAAACGTTTTGACTGCCTTGTTTGTTTTGACAAGATCTTTGAATCAAGATTAATATTAGGTATATTTTTGAAAATTCATATTTTTGCCTTCTGGAACTTAACTCGAAACTTGACTGATTTTTTTACTAGTTTTGTAATTTGTCTATGAGAAACATCTGCCTCCCTCACACATCGGTCTCGCGTACAACATGCTTCTGGTACATCAAGTTTTGGGTCAAGTTTCAGAAAAGGAAAAAGTAACATTTGTTGGAAACATATTCAATATTGATCTTATTTCGAAGATCTCGTAAAAAAGACAGTCAAAACGGATCTGAAATCGAACATTCGGTTCAAAATATATGAATCATTTTGTGTTTGGGCCAAAAAAATAAACATGCAGATTTCTGATGGGAGTGTGGGCTGTGGAGTGTGGGTTAATTTCCAGAAAGTACAAGGTTGTCTCCGCAAAAAGGTCGTAGTCCAACTTTTGACAAGAATCTAGCCCGTTTCTTGTTCATCTAAGGGCCCAAAATCCACCGGTGCATTGGGTGCATAAATTGGCTTGGTGCACAGCATACATTCTCCAGTTGCATATCCACATTTCGCGGCAGGCTACTCGGTCACGGGGCAGGAAGGTTTGGCGTTGGGTGAGGCGATCTTTAGAGGCTTGGAAGCGGAGACGACGAATGTTGGCTTGGCTGCACGCGCCAACGGGCCAACTAGGTGGAGGTGACGACGATTTCCCTGGTGCTCGATCGGCGGTCAGGCAGGCAACGATAGCTCACGGAGTCACGGGTGTTCGGTGTATCGAACCTCGCTTGATGTGCAAAATGACAGGCCGGAAAAAAATGAACGAAGAAGGAAAAATACCCGTGGGTTAAGAAATACTCCTTCATTTTTAAATAGAGAAAAGTATATTTATCGTCCCTTAACTATTGGCGTAGTTTAGATTTGATTCTTCAACTTCAAAACCAGACAATTTACACCCCCAACTATCAAACCCGGACAAGGTTTGTCCTTGGACTCGATTTCGACCGGTTTTGATGCTGACTCATCCCGATTTTGACCGTGCTAACACAAATTCATGTACTTTTTTTAAATCCGCAACTTCTTTTCAAGTTCACATTTTTTTTTCCAAACTCACATACTTTTCCCAAATCCTCGTTGTTTTTTTGGGATCTTTTTATCAATTTAGAAAATATACACAAACTAAAATAAAAGTATGCGAACTTGAAAACAGTACGGGAATTTTAAAACAGTACGGGAATTTGAAAAAAAAATATTAATGTACTTTGTTCGTCAAACAGTAAGCTAACTTGAAAACAATACGGGAATTTGAAAAAAGTTCGTGAACTTGGAAAAGTACGCAGATTATAAATAAGTACACACATGTTAGAATATTTCAGGGATTTGAAACAGTATGCCTATTTGAAAAAATTACGCGAATTTGAAACAATTACACGTTGAAAAAAGTACATGGATTTTTAAAAAATTTCATCGATTTGAAAAAAATAAGTGGTTTTAAATAAAGTACGCATATTTGGGAAAATAAACGGATATAAAAAAGTATGTGAATTTCAAAAATCTTCACAGATTTGAAAAAATTATACGAATTTGAGTCAGCACTGGTCAAAACCAGGGCGAGTCAACACCAAAATGGGTCAAAACCGAGATCAGGGACGAACCTTGTCCGGTTCAATAGTTTGAGATGCAAGTTGTCCGGTTTCAAAGTTGAGGGACTAAATCTAGACTCGGCCAAGAGTTGAGTGACGAAAAATATACTTTTCTCTTCTAACTTTTTAAAGATTTTAATACGTATTTTAGAATATAGATTCACCCATTTTGCTCCGTGTGTAGTCCGTATTAAAATCTTTAAAAAGACCTGTATTTAAGAATGGATGGAGTATTTCAGACATAATAAAGTGTCAGAGTGAAGAAGCTACAAAAGCGGCTTCATGACGGTGGGGAAGGCTCGTTTGCAAAATGGGAGTCCGGAAAAGAATGAAAGAAACAATCTAGCTAGAGGTCAAGAAACGAGATGTGAGATCCTAGTTGGCGGTTGGTGATGCTCCCGCGACGCTCTCTGCGTGAGTGTCACACCTGAACCCTAGCACCGCCGCCACCCAGTCTCGCCCCTCCTCTCCCTACCCTCACCGTCGCCAGAGAGACAAAGCCCGCATGGCATTGGCGATGGCGAAGCCTCCATCCTCTCTCTCATATGGTGCTTGGGTGGCGCACAGAAGCCGCGGTAGGAATCAAGTCCTTGGTATTCATTGAATTATTTTTGCCCTGAATACCAGCAATATACATCAAATATAGCTACAATATATATACATCAACAAATCTTTGCTATTCATCTGAATACCAAGGAAGACCCCTGACGCCGCCCCTGATGGCGCGGGGCAGCCCTAACTCGTGTGGGCGCGGGATTCGGCAGGGCCTACGGCGGCGTGGGAACATGGATCCAGTGGTAGAATGGCACCTCGATGGTGGTCACTAGTGTAGAACCGGGCAATAGCACCGGTTCGTAAGGCCCTTTAGTGCCGGTTCGGTAACCGGCACTAAAGTGTGGACACTAAAGCCCCCCCTTTAGTACCGGTTCAAAGACGAACCGGTGCTAAAGGGAAACCACGTGGCACGAGCCAGCTCGGGGCGAGGAGTTTTTAGTACCGGTTGGTGAAACCAACCGTATTAAAAGGTTGGGGGGCTTGGGTTTATGATTTCTTTTTATTTAATTTTGTGTTTTCCATTTAATTTTTTTCGTTTGCTGTTATTTTACGATGCTACATATCGTACACGTTATGCATATATATAAATAGAATTTCTAGTAGAACCGATCATATATACATATATATATATATATATATATATATATATCATCGAATGTCTCAGAACCACCATTAATTCACACATGTATACAATTAGCTAGCTATATATATACAATGTCTCCTAATTGGTGCCTTCGGAGCCAGTGGCATTAGCCTAATTGGTGTCTTCGGAGCACGATGACAATTAAAAGTGGTTCATGGGGCGGTAGCGGGTAATAGTATTCTCCTTTGGGATCTATGACCTGGTCGAGCAAAAATCCCGCTATTTCCTCTTGAATTGCTTCTATGCGCTCCTCTGCTAGGAGCTTCTCCCGCACCTCTCTGAATTGTTAAGAAGGAGATCAATATGCATGTGTATTAGTTATGTGACTAGATATATCGATAATGGTGTAAAAATTATGAATAGTGTTCTGACAAACGTACCCAGTCCTGTCTTTGAGATCTGCTCCTTTCGGACGTCATCATGCGAATGTTCTTGCTAACGTAGTATGCACACAGATCATTCCCGGCTACCGCTTCAGGGCCTTTACGAGAATGGAATTTGATCAGATAATAATTAATCAAGCATGATAATTAAAGAGATGGCAGCTAGCTAGTACTACTTAATTACTTACCTTGGGTCGATACCATTTCAGATTTTGTTTCCATTGGCACGGAGTGATTTGATGAACTTTGCCCAAGCCCTGCCCGCCGACAAAGAAAATGAATAAATGGGTTATTAAATAGGCTGAGATATAGTTAATAATGATTGAAATTACCTGTTGACTATCCCCTTCACGATGGTGTAGTCACTTGCTTTCTTAAGTAGTGAGTCTAGTACTTCAACTGTTCCTTCATCAATTTTAATGATTAACAAGATCCAGTGAAATCTGCATGCACACACGTTTGCATGTCTTAATTAAGCGGGCATATGTAAGCAAAAACATGTAGCTAACTAGTAGGCAAAAACAGAGAATTTGTAGTATAAGATAGTGTGGCTCATTGGAAGTTGTAAGGAAGTAGTATATCTTCATTGGTATTGAGGCACTTCAAGAACTCTAGCATGCTTTCCTCTACACTTTTTTCATGATATGCATCTAAGTTCCATGTGTATTCATTAACGGTATTTGGGTCAATGAACACAATGCCATAGCGTCCACCTTTTTTATTTCATACATCTCCATCCTGCATAATACCACAGAAAAGAATATAGTGAGGATAATTACAGGTAATGATTGATCAAAAGGATCACTACAGCTAGCTTGAGACTTAAATTACAGAAAGAAATCGCTTACAGACAATAGCAACTGACGATAGATTTGTTGAGTGCGTCATGATTGTATAACTGAAATAGTTCTGAATACTCAACGGACACAGCTTTCTCATGGTAGTAATGATCCTTCTTTGACATTCACCATGAGGGACACTCGATTGGAAATCTTGGTAATGTCCATGTACCATTGATGCAATTCATACATTCTCGTTGGGAGCTTCTTGACCTCGTCTGGCTTGACCAAAGGTTGGCCCCGGACATATTTCCGTTTTATTTCCTCCTCTCTAAGAGGAGGCATGGACTCGATCTCGAGGAGTTGTCCAACAGTGATCTTGAGCATTTCAGCCTGCCTTATATGCTCCTCGGTTATTACCACATCGCCCAGCTGGGGAACGTTAACGGTTTGCCCACAATAATATTGGGCGCGCCTACTCTCATGTATTGTTGGCACAAAAAGTGGGGGGATTGATTGCGCCGCCTGTTCTCCCAGCTGGGGAACGGTTTTACCGTATTTTTTGCCAGCTGATTTGCTCGAGCTCGAGCTCGCCTCTTTCTATAGACGTGCTCGATTTAACTTCCTGAGGTGGCGCTCATAGTCTGTGTCAACAGGCTTGGGAGCTGGTGGTATAGCCATACGAATAAAGTGGTCAATCTTTTCCTCAGGCACTTTCTCCCTTGGGGGCGGTGGCGGTTTCGGTGCAAAATGGGCTTCCACCTCGGCCTTGATATGGCTGCTGCGGTTTCCTCCTCGGAACTGTCGTAAGGCCTCTGCGGAAGAGGCGCGAGGCTTGGACCATATTGAAATTGCTTGCCTCCGCCTGTACCTCCCGTACTACCTTGACTTGTACCGCTACGCACCATAGCTGCGGCGGCTCTCTTCTGTGATTGCTGAGGCGGCGGAGACGGCTGACGTGGCTTAGTTGGAGGAGGAGGAGTGGCCTGAAGCTGTGCCGGACTTGAAGCAGGAGGAGTGGCCTCACGCTGTGCCGGACTTGAAGTAGGAGGAGTGGCATCACGCGGTGTCGGACTTGAAGCAGGGGGTGGCCTCACGCTGTGCCGGACTTGAAGCAGGAGGAGTGGCCTGCTGCTGTGCCGGACTTGGAGGAGTGGGAGTCTGCTGACTCGGTGGCGGACTTCGACGAGGAGTCGGCTAACGCGGGGTCGGTGGCCTTCGAAAGACGATGCAATCCTTTCTCCATAGGATGATACGATGTATGGCCTCTCCCAATGTGTGCTCGTCGTCACCTCCGGGAATGTCAAGTCTGTAGCCCGAATATGGGTCCACCACCTCATCAACCAAGACACGAGCATAGCCCGCTGGAATCGGGTTGCAATGGAAGGTTGCCTCGGGGGGATTTGTAAAAGCAACGGCATCCGCCACCTTCATGGATATGTTCTTCATTTTGAAGTGTAGCTCGCAGTTAGTGTTCTCCATGATGTCATCCACGGGGTATCTATCCAGCATTGCGTCGCCCGGGGCGGAACCCACGCTGCTTCTCGGCATGGATGGGGCGGTGCTATCCAATGCTGGATCATCCACTAGCTGTTGCAAATTTCGAGACCCGCTTGCTAGCTAAGTGAGTCGATCCGCTCCTCGCCGCCACCGGAATTTGATCGCCAAGTCGCGGCGCTGATTCTAGGCCTTGAAGGCGTTCATAGTCCAGCTTCCTCTGCTCCTCCTCCATCTTCCTCTTCTTCTCCTCCGCAATCTTCTTTCTTGCACGGGTTCTGTAGTCGGCGTTCCAGTCTGAAAACCCCTCATACCACGGAATAGCGCCCTTGCCTCGTGTTCTTCTCGGGTGTTCAGGATTTCCCAAGGCACGCGTAAGCTCTTCGTTCTCTCTGTTGGGCTGGAACACCCCCGATCGAGCCTCTTCTATTGCAACAAGTAGCTTATCGTCGGCTCCGTTCAGACATGCCTTCGTCGAAACTTTGCCTCGCCTTGGTCCAACTCCCCCATGCCCATAGAACCAAGTCCACGCACTGGGGGCCAGCTCTTAGTATCCGGAGTGACACCTGCATCCTCCATCTCTTTCTCAGACTTATCCCACTTAGGCATTGCCACCGCGTAGCCACCAGGCCCCAGCTTATGGAACTTATCCTTTTTTTCGGCATTCTTCTTGTTTATTCTCGACCGTTCCTTAGCTAATTCTGAATCCTTGAATTTCACGAAATCGTCCCAATGAGCACTTTGCTTCTCTAGTGTTCCCTCTAATACTGGAGTCTTCCTTCCTCCCTTGACGTACTTGTCCCATACACGATTCTTGTGGTTCTTGAATGCAACCGCCATCTTCCTAAGAGCAGCGTCCTTGACTTTCTCCACATCTGCATCTGTGAAATGATCTGGTAGGGTGAAATGTTCCATGAGAGTTTCCCAAAGTAGACCTTTTTGTCTGTCATCGACAAAATTAAGATCTGGACGTGGCTTTGCTGGCTCTCTCCATTCTTGAAGGGAGATCGGGAGTTGGTCCTTCACAAGAACTCCGCACTGACGAATGAACTTTTCCGCAATCTTCTTAGGCGCTAATGGTTCGCCATTAGGTTTGATGTCCTCGATATTGTACTTTACGCCCTCCTTCAACTTTTTGTTCGGGCCTCGTTTCCTGTTGCCTGAAGATTTGCTCGATCCGGATGGCTGAAAGAAGAAAGATCGATTCGTTATATATCTTCAAGTCATTTAAAACATGTGATGATCACCAGATGCCTGCTTATATAAATATATATACCTCGCCGGTCTTTGTTGTTTCAAGATCAACATTTTCTTCGTCATCATCATAATCATAGTTCATGACTTCATCAATTCGTTCGTCGCGATTGAATATCATATCACCCTCCCTGGTGTTGTTTAGAAATTCGGAGCCGCCATAATCTTCTTCATTCTGATCATCATCTGGCCCGCGAGGATGGCGTATGATATCGAACAGGGTCTCTTCTCCCTCTCTGCTGGTATTGTCCGCCATAGCTTTTATTTAACTAATCCAAAAGAAATATAAAACAATTTAGTATTCAAATTACAATGCATGGAAGCAATCAATTAATAAGGAAAATCTGAATCAATCATAGTACATAATAAGCACCATCGAATATAATCTCGAATACATCGACTCGAATAATAGATATAATCTCGAATACATCGTCTCGAATAATATATATAATCTCGAATAAATTATCTCAAATATTATATATTGAATACATCACTAGCTAGCTAGCTTTCTAGCAGCTAATAAAGATCGAATACTAAAGAGTAATCTAGGCCACTCGCGGTTCCTGAGGCGCGGGTGGTGGACAACCAAAGGGAAGGAACCATCACTGGATCATAGCTCGCGTGATCTCCCCAAAGAACCTGCCAGGTATTGGAGAACCTGACGTCCATAGCAGCCATGTAGCGATGGACGTGCTCGTCCTCCTCCCTGACACGACGACGTACCACCTCCGGCGGGGCCGGCTCCCTCCGCACCGAAAGTGGCCCACGCGAACACCACCAAAGGAGATGAGGATCGACAACGGGACCCGGGGCCGGGTTCCTCACCAAGCATCGCGCCCCTGAAGGTAGCACCTCCCAGTGCCAGCCCGGCGGAGCCCAGTCCCGGACATGGGTCCTCTGAAGTAGGACGTCGTCGCGAACGGGTCGACGGCGAGGATGCGGGCCGGGCATCGTCGACAACAAATACTATATGCCGCAAAAGTAAAGTAACATTTTTTAAATGATGGATTGTGATTTCATATATGCAAATTCTAAATTTTATAACTAAAAATATAAGAAACTAAAAAAACATCGATCATCATCTAACAATTTGAAATTAATCTAATTCATCTAGCTAGCTAAAACTAAAATTTCCAAAATTTCTAACATTTCTATATAACTAACATTTGTATAAAAAACAGAAAAAACCTTTGACATTATATATATTATAACTAATTAACATTTCTATATACTATTTGACATTAATCTAATCTAATTAATTAATTCATCTAAAACTTTGTATGAAAAACAGAAAAACAGAAAAAACTAAAAGCTAAAAACAGAAAAATTTCTATAACTAAAATTTATAACTAAAAAACTAATGTGTGTGTGTGTGTGTGTGTGTGTGTTTGTGTGTGGACATGGCGGCCGGGGCACAGGAGCTCACCGGCGAGGCGCGGCGACGGGGGGCGGCGACGAGGACGGAGACGGGCGGTGACGAAGGGGATGGGGACGGGGCAGCGACGGGACGAGGCGGGGCGGCGACGAGCAGCGACGGCGGCGGCAGGGGAGCGACGAGGGCGGCAGGGATGGCGACGAGGACGGGGACGGCGGCGGCGAGGCGGCGGCAGGCGGCGGCGAAGGCGGCTGCGGCAGGCGGAGGAGAAAGAAGCGAGAGGAGAGATGAGAAACTGAATTTTTATGAAGTGATTTCTTATATATAACACCCCTTTAGTACCGGTTGGAGCCACCAACCGGTACTAAAGGTCTGTTTTGGCCAGGCCAAGCGGCGGGAAGCACACCACCTTTAGTATCGGGTTGTGGCACCAACCGGTTCTAAAGGGGGAGGGTCTTTAGTACCGGTTTGAGCCACGACCCGGTACTAAAGGGGGTGCGCTGGCTCCAGGCGGTGCGCAAGTTTAGTCCCACCTCGCTAGCCGAGGGGCTACCGCACTGATTTATAAGCCCCAGTGCGGTAGCTCTCGAGCTCCTCTCCTAAGCAGTGCCTCTGGGCCTACCTGTTCTCTTACATCTGTGGGCTTACTGGGCCTTTGCGGGCCTGCATCCTAGCCCAATAAAAGGTTGGGTTCCTAGTCGTATGCAGGCCGCTTTGGCCCAGTAGGAGGGCTTTTTTATTTTCTTAATTTTTTTTGCTTTATTCAATTTGTTTTATTTATTTTTAGTTGTTTTTTGCTGTATTTAGAGTTTCTTTGTGAATATTTTTGCTTTAGGTACAAAAATTAGAAACTTTGTGTTAGTGCCGGTAGTTTTCAAATTTGAATAGTTTAAATTTTAAATTATTTGAAATTTGTGTGAATCACTAGTTTGTGAATAACTTAACTTTAAAAATCAGTAAAGGCATGAAAGAATTTGTTTGCACATAAAATTTCTTCGCGTTTCAAATCCCAAAACACATAACTACCCTAACTATTACAGAGATTCCCTCCTGGGTGTGAAACATAGAAGAAAGTCGATCACATCCCAGATCTTTGGGTGTGAAACTTTTTCTTCGCGTGTGTCCCTTTGCACCGTAACCATGGAAAATCTTCATCATTTAACGGGATGCTTGGGTCAATATTCACTGTGAATGGAGCAATTTCATCAAACTTTTCATAATCTCCTGACATGTCTGTCTTGTCATCCACTCCCACGATGTTTCTCTTCCCAGAAAGAACTATGTGCCGCTTTGGCTCATCGTACGATGCATTCGCTTCCTTATCTTTTCTTTTTCTCGGCTTGGTAGACATGTCCTTCACATAGAAAACATGTGCCATATCGTTGGCTAGGACGAATGGTTCGTCTGCATACGCAAGATTGTTGAGATCCACTGTTGTCATTCCGTACTGCGGGTCTTCCGTTACCCCGCCTCGTGTCATATTGACCCATTTGCACCGAAACAAAGGGACCTTCAAACCACGTCGATAGTCAAGTTCCCATATGTCCTGTATATAACCATAATATGTTTCCTTTCCCGTCTTGGTTTCTGCATCAAAGCGGACACCACTGTTTTGGTTGGTGCTCTTCTTATCTTGGGCGATCGTGTAAAATGTATTACCATTTATCTCGTACCTTTTGAAAGTCATTATATTCGAAGATTGTAACTGGGATAGCAAGTACAGGTCATCTTCAATAGAGGTGTCATGCATGGTGCGATATGCGCAACCAGCTGGCGAAACTCCTGGTTTGTTCACGTGTAATCCAGTCATCAGACCGCTCCGGGTGTTTGGAGCGTAGCAAATTCTTGTGTTCATCCATATACGGAGCCACCAAGGCGGAATTATGTAGAACTGTGTTGTGTGCTTCAGTGTGAGAATGTTCGTCCATACATATTATTTGTTCCCCTCCTAGCGTGCCTTTTCCATCCAGTCTGCCCTTATGCCGCGATTCAGGAACACCAATCAGCTTAAGGTCAGGAATAAAGTCAATACAAAACTCAATGACCTCCTCATTTTCATGGCCCTTTGAGATGCTTCCTTCTGGCCTAGCACGGTTATGAACATATTTCTTCAAGACTCCCATGAACCTCTCAAAGTGGAACATATTATGTAGAAATACAGGACCCAGAATGTTAATCTCTTCGCATAGGTGAACTAGGACGTGCGTCATGATGTTGAAGAAGGATGGTGGGAACACCAACTCGAAACCGACAAGACATTGCACCAAATCATTCTCTAACCTTGGTATGATTTCTGGATCGATTACCTTCTGAGAGATTGCATTGAGAAATGCACATAGCTTCACAATGGCTAATCGAGCGTTTTCCGGTAGAAGCCCCTCAATGCAACCGGAAGCGATTGCGTCATAATCACGTGGCAGTCATGAGACTTTAGGTTACGGAACTTTTCTCTGTCCTGTTTATTATTCCCTTTATATTCGACGAGAAGCCAGACGGTACCTTAATACTGAGCAGGCATTCAAAGAAGATTTCCTTCTCTTCTTTGGTAAGGAGCATAGCTTGCATGACCCTGATGTATGTCATCTTTTCCGTGCATACGTTGCTGGTCCTCCCGTGCCTCAGGTGTATCTTTTGTCTTCCCATACACGCCCAAGAAGCCAACCAGGGTCACACAAAGATTCTTCGTCACGTGCATCACGTCGATTGCGGAACGGACCTCTAGGTCTTTCCAATAGTAGAGGTCCCAAAATATAGATTTCTTCTTCCACATTGGTGCGCGTCCGTCAGCGTCATTCGGAACAGGTTGTCCACCAGGACCCTTTCCAAAGACCACCTTCAAATCATTGACCATATCATGTACATCAGCACCAGTACGGTGGCGAGGTTTCGTACGGTGATCCGCCTCACCTTTGAAATGCTTGACTTTCTTTCTTACGGGATGCCTGCTCGGAAGAAATCGACGATGTCCCAGGTACACATTCTTCTTATAATTAGCCAAATATATACTGTCGGTATCGTCCAAACAGTGTGCGCATGCGCGGTATCCCTTGTTTGTATGTCCTGAAAGGTTACTGAGAGCAGGCCAATCATTGATGGTCAGGAACAAAGAACGCCTTTAGGTCAAATTCTTCCCCATGTGCTCATCCCACGCACGTACACTTGTTCCATTCCACAGTTGTAAGAGTTCTTCAACTAATGGCCTTAGGTACACATCAATGTCGTTGCCGGGTTGCTTAGGGCCTTGGATGAGCACTGGCATCATAATGAACTTCTGCTTCATGCACAACCAAGGAGGAAGGTTATACAAACATAGAGTCACAGGCCAAGTGCTATGGTTGCTGCTCTGCTCCCCAAAATGATTAATGCCATCTGCGCTTAGACCAAACCATACGTTCCTTGCGTCATCTGTAAACTCCTTCCCGTACTTTCTTTTGATTTTTCTCCACTGCGACCCGTCAGCGGGTACTCTCAACTTTCCGTCTTTCTTACGGTCTTCTCTGTGCCATCGCATTGCCTTGGCATGCTCTTTGTTTTGGAACAAACGTTTCAAAAGTGGTATTATAAGAGCATAACACATCACCTTGGAAGGAATCTTCTTCTGGGCGCCGCCCTCGACATCACCAGGTCATCGCGGCTGATCTTATAGCGCAATGCACCGCATACCGGCAAGCGTTCAAATCCTTGTACTCACCGCGGTAGAGGATGCAATCATTAGGGCATGTATGTATCTTACGCACCTCTAACCCTAGAGGGCAGACAACCTTCTTGCACGTCGTACTCTCGGGCAATTCGTTGTCCTTTGGAAGCATATTCTTTATCATTACCAGTAACTTTTCAAATCCCTTGTCAGATACACCATTCTCTGCCTTCCATTGCAGCAATTCCAGTGTGGCGCCCAGCTTTTTCTTGTCACCTACGCAATTCGGGTACAACAATTTTTTGTGATCCTCTAACATGCGTTGCAACTTCTTCTTCTCTAAATCACTTGCGCAGTTTCTCTTTGCATCGGCAATGGCCCGACCTAGATCATCAACGGGCTCATCCGATGCCTCTTCTTCACTTCTTCCCGCATTGCCGGCTCGACTTCTTCTGCATTACCGGCTCGACTTCTTCCCCCATTGTTGTATCATCGTATTACGGGAACCCATGGCGGGATAGCTGTCGTAAATCCTCTTCTTCTTCATTGTCTTCCATCATAACCCCTCTTTCTCCGTGCTTGGTCCAAACATTGTAGTGGGGCATGAAACCGGACTCAAACAGGTGGACGTGAATTGTTCTTGACGTAGAGTAATTGCGACTATTCTTACAGCCAGCACATGGACAAGGCATAAAACCATCCGCCCGCTTGTTTGCCTCAGCGGCAAGCAGAAAAGTATGCACGCCATTAATGAACTCGGGAGAGCATCGGTCATCATACATCCATTGTCGGCTCATCTTCATTACACAACACCGAATAGACCAAATTAATACAAGTTCATACATAAAGTTCATATACAACACTTAATTAAATGCAACATACAAATAACTCTCTAGCTAAAGAATTTAAATGCAACAACAAATGCGATCAAGATCGTAACTAAAGTAACAATTGATCCAACAAAGCATAATGATACCAAGCCACACTATCAATGGCATATTTTCTAATCTTTCTAATCTTCAACCGCATTTTCTCCATCTTGATCTTGTGATCATCGGCGACATCGACAACATGCAACTCCAATTCCATCTTCTCCCCCTCAATTCTTTTCAATTTTTCTTTCAAATACTCGTTTTCTCTTTCAATTAAATTTAACCTCTCGACAATCGGGTCGGTTGGAATTTCCGGTTCACATACCTCCTAGATAAAAATATCTATGTCAACTTGATGGGCATAATTTGTCATAAACACGAAATGCAACAACTAGTTTTAAAAGAGAATGTACCACATCCGAATCATAACAAGGACGAGGGCCGACGGGGACGGATATCAAAACCATGGCACTATGCATAACAAACAACGTACAGGTAAGATAATTATACGAGTAACTATATATCCAAATCACGCAAACATCAATTTGGTAATGTAAAACATTCATGAACAAGAGCCTCACCACAAGGTGGTGCCGTGACGAGACGATCTTGAGCGATCGACGGTGGTTACGACGAAGATTTAGAAGGCACTAAGTAAACCACACCTACATATGCAAACTAAGTGTTATTTTTTTTACCTCAAATTGCATATAAATCAAATACTAGCACATATAATTCCTCCCAAATTACTAAACTCACAAATTAATCACTATACAGAGCATTGCAAGAGCTAATCTAGCAATGAGAGATGAAAGGACAAAGTTGCTAACCTTTGTGATCATTTGAATGGATGGGGGCCTTCAAATCTTGACAAATTTTGGGCAAAATTTGTGATGAGCTCGAGGAAGAGAGGGGAAGAACAGAGGAAGTGAGGGGAAAGTGGAAGAACAGAGCGAGCTCGGGTGGACGAAGGGTTTATATACGACGACCTTTAGTACCGGTTCGTGCCACAAACCGGTACTAAAGGTGCTGGAGGGGCCCCAGACTGACAACATCCTGCCACCACTCTCATTAGTACCGGTTCATGGCACGAACCGGTGCTAAAGGTTCGCCACGAACCGGTGCTAAAGGTCTCCTCCCGCCTAGCCGTTGGAACCGGCACTAATGGACACATTAGTGCCGGTTCTGTTACAAACCGGGACTAATGTGTCTCACATTTGAACCTTTTTCTACTAGTGGGTGCGGCTTCACGGATGTGGGGCAGGTCCGTTTGTGGCTGGGCTCTTACTTGGCCTACCTCCTCTATCCGCTGGTGAGTGGGACGCGGTTTTTCGGGCAATGCGGCCTTCGACGGAATATGGTGGTGGCTGACATCGTGTGGGACACTGGAGGAGACAGTGGAAATCCAATCGAGCCGCATCCCTACTCAACTTCCCAGACCGTTCCTTCCCCAAGACATTCAATGAAGCACACTATAAAATTTGTTTTATTTTGCGACGTTTCACTTGTATCACGTATAATAGTTTTTCATCATGAAAAATACCCCAATGATATTTTTTTGGCTGTCACCCCAATTGTTACGGAAGCGCCGTCAAGAAAAATAAAATTTTGACAATGCCACTTTTTTCGTCACGCGAGATCGCATCTTAGGTGACGAACAAAAAATTATCGCCGAAGCTAACTTCTGCGATGGCCTAACAATGTCACTAGACCTGTCACAGTATACGACCTGCTTGTCCCTCATTATAGTTTTCAGTGACAGATACATCCAACACTAACAACCGAACAACTATGTTTGACCAATCAACGCGTCTGACATACGAGCCCATAATCTGCTGACATGACACTAACAACCTAAGTTTTTATCGCCGATGGTGCCCGTCAGTAATAAGTTGGGCGTCAGTTTTGACCGGTCAACACCGCTGACATATGGGCCCAGAATTTGCTGACGTGGCTGCTTATATATGGGACCAGAGGTGGGGGACGTGGCTGCTTACATGTCAGTCCATACGCTGGTGACGGTATCCATAACTGACACATTTTGTACACTCCAATAATTTGTTTTATATTTAAATTTGCTGCCAAATTGGAATAAATTTCATCATTTGCTCTCACAACTTTGATTCATAATTGGCGACATTACACTTAAGAACCATGGGACAAAGTATTGCACAACAAAATATGACACTTGTCAGCTTCAACTGCATCCTGTTGCTCTCGAATGGCATTGATGATAGCTTTAGTTCTTCCCGCAGGTCTAATAGGGCATTACATCTTCTTCATTGTAGTCTAACTGGGCCATTTTGGAACCTTCCAGTTCATTCTTGTGCTATGGCAGGGCCTTCTTGACAGATTCAAGTTTTTGTCGCTACTCTGCGAGGGCCGTCTTGATAGCTTGAAATTCTTCCTGCTGCTTTGCTAAGGCCTTCTTGACAACTTCAAGGTCTCCCTGTTGATCTAGCGGTTCCTCCTTGCCAGCTTCAGGCTCCTCATGCTGCTCGGCCAGGGCCTTGTTGACAACTTCAAGGTCTTCGTGCTTGCGAGCTTCAGGCTCTTGATGCTGCTCTACCAAGGCCTCCTTGCCAATTCCTGCCTCCACATGCACCTCTGCTAGGGCCTCCTTGACAGGTTCAGCCTCTTCATGCTCATTTGCTACGCCCCCCTTCACAGCTTCAGTCTCTTCATATTGATCTGACATGGCCTCCTTGACAGCAATAGGCTCTTGTTCCTCTACCAAAACATTGTTGGCAGCAATAGGCCGTAAGCGCCGATGGTTCTGGCTCATCTTCACGGCTATGGCGTGGACTCTTTGGACTACTCGCAACAAGATGGTGATTGAGCGGGTGTTCCTGCGACATGCTTCTGAATCGTTCTTCAAATTTCTGGCTTTTTTGCAGCACTGGCATCCGCTCGCTAGGCCGAGGGATCGTGACCGGCTTCAGCTTTACCTGGACGCTCTGGTGGCTTCCGCGCGTCGGCTCTCTGGCCGCTCGCCTGTTCCGTAGCTTGCCCCTGGTGGCCTTTTATGTTTCTCTTTCCTTCATTTGGGCGCATTTGTGTTGTGGCCCCAGCATTTTCTTTTTATGATTCTGGTTGTGACTTGGATGTATGGACATATGCTTTATCTATAAAGCGGGGCGAAAGCCTATTTCGAGGACTGCTTCAAGTTGTCTACGTTGCATCTTCATAGGTCCAATTCCTTCATGCTGCCTCCTGGACTTGCATTCAGCTCAGCATATGTGAATTCCAACTCCCCCTACAAAAATCATATATCCAAGTTATCGATGTGGTATAATACTTAAGTATTGCATGATTCCAAAATATTAATGCATTTGCGGCAATATGTAGTGGTAAAGAAAACAAAGACAGTATATGGATTTAAATATCCTTTTTAAATAAGTGTTTAGAGGATAAAAAGTACGCTGACTAACCGGTTCAACCCGCTTTCTCTTGGACGCGGCTGAGCTTTGCATAACAGCCATCTGTCCTTCCTTTTTATCATGGAAATATGCCTGCTAAGATGTAATTCAACATATTAGATTATAATCTACATTTTGTAGTACCATTTTGAATGTCAAACTATGTAAGCATATTGTCACCAGAGTTGTAGGGTTTTTTTCTCGCTTTCTTCTAGATATGTAATCATGTTTGCAACATAGGCTAACTGCTCAACAGTTGGTTCGTTTTCATCGTCATCACAGTGCATCACTTCTTCGGTACGAGACCCGTTATCCTTGTTGCGGACTACTTGTATAATCTCCAATCCCGTTGGTGAGCTTTTCACGGCTCCTATACAACGATGCAGACAATTAAACATGTACGTACTTGCTATTATATGAAGTAATTAAACTACTAATTTGTACATTGTCAGCCCAATTTACTCCAGAGGAAAATCAATATGAAAGGGCATAATAACTGAACCAGAACAACATAGGATCAAAGTCTGGAGAAACAATTTCCATGAAAAAAGTTTGGACAACCAAGAAGCTCGTCAATAAAGTAAAAAGGATTAATTAGCTGATAGATTAGATCTTATGACCTTTCATTTAATTAGAACATCATACCCATACTAGAACCCTAGATAGAATGACCCGCGGTCTTAATCCGGATAAGAACACTAAGAGTTGTACTAGTACAAGTAACAATCTTAGATTGCATCTCCGACTCAACAAGGAACTAGATGCGCAGATCTAGACGGATCTTGTGGTCACACTTATAAGGATAGGCTGTATTTATGAAGGGGCTGGGGTAATCAAGCGGGCCTTACAAATGTTCTGGAGGGAAGGAAATTTTTTGAGCGAAAGGCTCGGCGAGCTGTAGGGAATGCTACTTTGGAGGGAAGATATTTTTTCGAGGAAAGGCTAGTTGGAAGGAATGATTTTTTGAGGGAAAGTCAAGTGGAAGGATCGCACGTAAGTGTGTTGTAGGTTGTACCATGTTAGACGATCGTGATGCACAATATATTGGTAATTGTGCATGTAACCTTAGCCCTGTACATGGTCATATGTGAAGTACGATGGTGTCATGGGTGTGTTTAATTTCAAAAACAAAGTCGTGTTGTCAGTTATCACGTCATATCTTGCCATCCTACATACTCCTGCACGACAGACCTCGTCCTCAACGCGTCGTGAACGTCTTACAACAACATAAATCCAAGCATACTCTGTCGTTTTTAGTCAAGATGATGCATGGTGCATTGGATTTTGAAATGTCGTTTATGTACCACCCCTATGGCACTTTTAGGTTCTTTCTATGCATTTATAGTCAATTTTCATTACAAAATGTTTAAAAACACACCTACTAGTCTACGCAATTAGTTGAAGTTATGAATGGGGTCTTTTGGATGAACTATTTGCATGTTTTAATTTGAATTGCTCGATCCGTGCAACTATATGTGTGTTCATGGTTTTTGTTGTTAAGCATGTTGAATTTGAATCATTCAGATGATTGATGAAATAGTATGCAATTGTTGAAATGTGTGTGGCTGGCTAAAAGAATTGAGAAAAAAAAATTATCTTCTAAATATAAGGGATCGATTAGGTCCGGTCACCTTAGAGGAGCAAAATTATCCTCCACTAAAGATACTCTACCGTATCCTCCTCTAAATTATGGGGGGTCGGTTAGAAATGCCCTAGGTCTGTTGCCAGTTGTAATAATGGCCGATTGATGGCTTTGTTAATTTATATTTACCGGGCAAATATACATGAAAAAAGTGTTTGCAAGTACCACTGATCCTTACTACACAGGATCAGCTTCACAAGCAGTCTCAGTCAACATGTTGACAATACAGGCATGGCGATAACAATTCACGTTAGTCATAGCGGAATTCTTGATCAAGAAATTCCAGTAAATCTGTTCCTTCCTTTCGTTCATGCCACGAAGGATAGCACCAATATGGCTTAGGCACATGCCATCTGTTAAGACGAAATCATAAATATGTTCATGAATCATGCATATCAGAATCAAGGTCCTACTGAATGCATAACTAATCAAAAATACCTGTTTGGGCTAGGAACTGTTGTAATATTGTCAGCAGTCCTACACATAAACCAAAAGAAACTGTTTTTAGTTTTAACATATACAACAATATCTCAAAATCATGTAAGGTTGGCCAGTTCATATCATCATATGCCAAGACAAGAAGAGGCGAAATGAAGAAGTGCAAAGACTTACAAACTGGCATGTGCTCAAACTAGAAGGAACATGAACAAGTAAGATAAACAAACAAATAAACAAACAAACAAATCAAGCAATAGACATGAATTCCATGCTGAATTAATTAGTGTTATGCACATGATACTGTAATATGATGCATATTTAATATCAGTCTGTAAGCTAGAATCAAATGGCTTAATCATACTAGTATAGTATGTACATTGTTTACCAGATGCACATCAGTTTTATTCCAGGGTATGATGACCCAAAAATCAATTATAGACGAATAAAATGACAGCACACATCTTGTGGAGGCAACTGTACTTCACTCAAGTCTGAATATCATGCACATGAAAAAACTTGCATGCGCCACAAAAACCTACATAATTATTGAAAACATACCCTTCTGCATCAAAATTCTCCAAGAGTTTCAGAATTGTATCCCGTGGTGTGTAGGGAGTTTCTTCCAAGTCATAGAAGTTCATCCCAATAAAGTTCGCATTAGAATCTATAAGAGGGCCTCCAATCCCAGCCTAGCACAAGACAAACGTAACCAGTAGAAAAAACATGATACTTGTAAGCTATACAGATATGCTGATGGATTAAACTGAACATACTTCCACCCTAAAAATAAAATATAGTGAAACTAACACATCATACCTTTGTGATTTGACAAGTGGAGATCCTAAGATCTTTACAGTCGAGTTCACTTTCTTTGTTGATCACTACCCCACTTGCAGCCATTAATTTTCCTGATTCATAGACACGCCCTATGGCTAATACCTCCGAATGAGTGCCAATTTTCACCTTATTGTCAATAATTGCTGTCCGAGTACAGCGAAATTTATTTATGATGATGACGGCGACATTATAATGCAGATCGTAATGTTGCAACATCCCTGGGACATGTCGTTTATCTGGAAGGTGCACTTCAATCTGCAATTAACGATATACACTGAGAGTAAAGCAGTATCCAAATGAACAAGAAAAGGGCTATTTAAACATTTATTAGAAGAGTAATAACCTTTAAGTTATCAGCAACCTTGCTTTCATCGTCATTACTTCTAATCAAATTTCCTGAGGTCACAACTCTTGTGGTGAACCGATTGCAGTCTATGAATACACCTGTGCAAGCAAAAAGCCTCGCTTCTCCTACGAAAGTTAATAATTAAGAACGTTAGTTAGTGACGAAACAGAAGAAAAAGATACCGAAAAATAATGAGCTTACAATCAGTACGATTACCTCTGAATGAAGCGAGTGCGACAACAACTCGAGACATACTTGAAGCTACTCTTTTCTCAACTTTGTTCCAGATATCTTCACTAAATTCCTCCTCAAAACTATAACGCAGACGCTTGCCATCTGGTCACAGAAACATGGCATAATAGTTAAGGGGTGCTGAAAAGAGTAGTCAAATGTGGAGTAATCAGTAAAATAAAAAGAAATAACTTACTGTCCTCCAAAACTGGTAAGGTAACCACGAGACCTAAACTTATCTCTTCTAGCATCCAAGGATACTGCACAACATGGTAAAATGATTGATGACCAATGTGTTAATAATGATAAAGGAAACTGAAAGCAATGACTCACCGAAACCCCAGTCATACGGCCACCGACGAATAGAGGGCAGACTCTCTAGAATTGTATCCTCGAGTCCTATTGCCACAGGGTGAAGCAATTAGTGACCATGCGTGACCAATGATCAACATGTAACATTAGAAGTGACCCAACCTGAATTAAGTTCTGGGTCACATATAGTACATATGGAATGTTCCTGCTTTTTATTTTTCATCTCCTGCCTTGAGCTGCCTAAAATGGAAAAGACGAAACAAGGAATAAGCAAAACTTAGAACGCCGAAGAGCACTATGAAGGTCAGGTGTGTATTCTCACAAACTCACATAGCATATCCATATACTTAGCATGAACTAAATAGCACTGGCTATAATATGATAGTATCATAATAAGTATAAGCTTAAAACTAAAGATGTGTACTGCTGGTAAGGATTATACAGATGATTATCGAAGATAACATTGATGATGATGAATTGGCTGACAGTGCATAATTTAACTGTTTTTAAGGAGTGAGTCTATTTTCCTTGCCTTCTAAATCGGACTTGTGAGATTCAGGAGATACTCGTGCCTTGCTTGCGCCTCTTTCAGTTTTACTACCTCTTTTCTTACTAGTGTCCCTGCAGCAAAATGCGATATACTCAAGAGTAAATCCGCAAGAGTAAACCATAGATGATAGGTATGCATCACTACCAAAAAAACTATAAAACTGAAGTGCCAAACAGTGGCAAGGTGGAAAAATAGGAATTGAACCCAGATGGTACTAAAAATTTCAACAACAGAGAAAATGGTGAAAATACTATATCAATACTAAAGGAACCTTGACTAGTTCCCATTTAAACAAGTATAATAGGTTGAACATGGATACCAGATTCCTAATCGAGTACACGACAACTGTAAGACGCCTGACAAGACAGGTGATATGGATGCAAGTGTTAAGGTAACTCTGCTACTTGTTCAGTTACACATGGAGGAAGCAACCAATTTGTCATAAAGACAAATGCTCTCAAATGAAGATTACCTACCAAATGCCATTATAAGCTACAAAAGCATCAAAACAGCTAATGAGCTATCATATTGGCGCAGACACACACATTTCAAAAGTGTTTGACATTCAACATGGTTTCTTGTACAGTTATGTATGAAGTTTGAATTTCTTTCCGCCCAACCTCGGCTGTTGATGTGCAATATTATTGTTCAGTACTTCACTTCCTATGTTTATTGATGTGTAGTCAGCTCCCTGGAAACTCCAGCATGAACAATAAGTTCACAACAAGCAAACGAGATGCCCAACGGTTATCCAGATATTGCTTTGGTTAGACTACGCCTGCTGTTATCCAGCATAGAATGCGACTAGAGGTGATGATTATAGTAAATTAACCCAAGAGTGTATGATGCAAATTTATCTACCTCATAAAGAGCAAGAGACCACTATTATACCAAGTGCAATCTAGATTGAACTTTCCATCATTTCCATTTTTCGTAAGCATGTATGTTCCAAGAGCATACAAACTAGTAAGCTCAAATAGGGAAGGATAAAGAAGCATGTATAAGCCAATCAGAGATTCTGTATCTGATGAGTGTAGAAGACATACCAGCACGGGGGTGTTCTCCTAAAATGCATCAAAAGTTCAAGAATTTTATTCCTTGGTAGGAATGGAGTCTCTTCCTTAGAATAAAAGTTCATCCCGACAAAGTCACCATTAAAATCAACAAGGGGCCCTCCAACTCCAGTCTAGCAAAAGAATAAAGTGGCGCTCAGGCAAGCACAGAAATTTAGTGATCCTGAACATGGTTTGCATAACTGAAAAAAGGGATACTTTTAGTGCCCCCAAAAGATATAGCTAGTTCAGTGCATATGTTTGTAGCCACTGATAATATGGCATTATTAATTTATTTCATGCAGAGAAGTAAAGAGAGAAATCAACTGTGCACCATAGTAATTTCACATGTGGAGATCGCAAGCTCCTCGCGGTAAATTCTCTTCCCATTGTCAGTCAACATCCCAGTTGTGGCCATTAATTTGCCTGAGTCGAAGCAACGCCCAACAGCAACTACTTCACTATGAGACTCAAATTGCCGCCGATGATCTAGAAATGCTGCACGAAAAACATGGAAGGCCATGATGCTGATAACAGCAACATTGTATTTTAAGTCATAGTAGTCCAACCATCCCATGGAAAGATGATTATTTGGAAGGCGCACTTTAATCTGCGATGATAATAAAGCACCACAAAATGAACACACATCAGTTCGCAGAATGGTTACCACGATCGCAAATCAGCAAGCAACAAACAGAGCACAGGAAAATTGGCAGTACCAACCATCATATCTTGAAAGATCTTGCTATCATCATCAATAGATCTAAGCAAACTTAATGAAGTCAAGAAACTTGCAGTAGTTGAATTGCTCTCAATAATTATGCCCGTGCACGCAAAATACACCGACTTTTCTGCACAGATCGTAATTTCAATTTTTCAGCCACAAGCAACGTAACTAATGATCAGGTACAAATTTGCAACCAAAGCCGACTTGTATAATCACCGTTATCTTTATGGAATGAAGCGAGTGACACGACACTGTCATCTATGTGTGCCGCGACTTCTTCGCTGAGTAGATTCCAGGCACCTTCACCGGAATCGCTTGAGGCGCCGAATTCCTCCTCGAGAGGATTGACTCGAATCATATTTTCTAATTCGGGAAGCATTATTAAACACAGCTCTGTTCGAGTGCTATATATAGTACAAATCGTACTTGCAGAAAAGAAAGTAGCAAAATTGAAATCAATCCTCACCGCTACTTATGCGCATTTTTTTGCGTCGTTTATTCGAGCTTCCAGGTTGAACATCCCTTCGCTCGATCTGCATCTTTCTAGCCTGGAGAAGAAGGAAGAAATCTGAGTCGTCATTAGCAGTACAAAGATTATACGAAGTTGGTAGGCTAGATTGTTGAGTGTGTGGATACTTTTGGACGGGGCCGCCCGCCGAGGGCCTCTTATCTCGAAGATAGTCGGCGGCGAGCTGGACGGTGCCTGGAGGCGGCGACACGGGATAGAAGTGTCCGGCTACGTCGATCTGCCAGAGTAGGAGCTCGATAGACGTGGCTGCCGGCAGAGGACGTGATCAATGGCGGAGCCGCTGCAAGGCGAGAGGAACGGCGGCGCGGGTGAAACCTAGCATTTTACTCGCAGCATGTTCAATAGGGATGAGGAGGCAGATCCTCTGACGTACGGCCCGCTGCCGTTGCGCCACTGACGCATGGGCCCGGGGCCACTTGAGTAAAATTTACATCATCAAAAAGTGAATTTTTACATCACCAAAAACCTCCAACTCGATGTAAAATAGAACATTATAGTGCTTCAATAGGTGATGTAAAATAAGGCAAACGCACAACAACCACTCCACGATTTCATACATATTAGAATTCTAAAATCATCTCAAATAACATCAAAATCATCTCAAATAAATCCTAAATCATCTCAAAAAAAATTATAAACCGTCTCAAATAAGTCATCACAATATTCGAAGATGGTAGCCGCACCAGTCATAGAGGCCTTTCCTCCGCCTCATTGTCGCGTGCCGGTAGGGGGCTGCCTGTAATTTCAACGAGGCAGCGCCGATGACGCCGACCGAAGCAGCGATAGCTCGGCTCGATCGCGACGGCCGCACACCTGCCCATGGTAGCTCCGGTGGCCATAAGACTACTCTAGAGGATGGCCACGAGTTCTGAGAGCCATCACGGGCACCGCCAATAGGCAAATCGGCCCAAACGCTGCGCGGCTGCGGATCCAAATCGGCGCAACGGTGGAACCTCCAGCGGCCATCCGGGGTGATGGGGGCGGGGCGGTGAGGTCATGGCGAACCCAGGGGAGGATGGACAAGCGACGACCGTAGCCTTGCCGGTCGAAATCGCCGGCGGCGGTGGTTGGGTGGAGGAGCGGGCGCGTGACAATTGGGGTTGCACTCGTTTTGCTCGAGAGGCCTAAGTGATGCAATTTTACAACACAGAGGAAATTTGAGTAAAACTTTTTTACATCTACATTATGTGTTGGAGCATCATTTTTCTGCGTTTGTTATTTTTACATCTACATCATCTATTAAAGATGTCCTTAATCGTCGTAATTTACCTGTCATATAAGTAAGACCCAATCCCCCGTATGGATCTTTTTTTTCTCCGAATCTGGAGCACAAATGCACCCACAAAAACAGTGCACTCTGAAAAATACTAAAAAATATATTTGAAAACTGTTTTTATGAACATCAACAGTTTCTTAAACACCCTGAAAAATACTGTCATGAAAAGACATCTGCAGAGATGTGTGTAGAAAAAAAGTGCTCCAAAATGCTTCTTTTGATCATCGAATTTTGTATTTTGTACATGCCTCCACGGATGTAATTTCAAGGTGCAATTTTGCAGGATGTTAGAAATTTTGTTGACGTTCATCCACAAAAAGTACAGATTTTCTGATTTTATTAACTATTTTTAGAATCTACTGTTCATGCAAATGTGGTTGAGCTTGGAGCAGATTATCCTTGTCCTTTTTTCTCATTCCTCTTGAGGTTTTTTTTTGCCTCCGGGGAAATTATAAGGAAACATGTGTAGTCTGTGAAGTATGATTGCATATATCAATTTCAAGGTATGAGATAGCTAACCAGGCTTGCTGCTCGGTAGACACGTGTAGTTTTGGGAACACAAGGGAGTACAAAATCGTTTTATAAGTTTTGTAGTCTCTGCAGCGATGTCATTCCCATTTTTTTTCACCCATCAAACCAACACTTCACGAAGCATACCGTTTTCTCTCAAAAGAACAGCCACTACTTCACCGGTAAAAGCAAACTCTTGATATTGCCACTAGCAAACTGTACCAACAAGATGAAGAGTGTCCATGCCGACATGCCCAATTCGGGCACTATATTGATACCCCAATATGACCGGACTTAGACACAAAATTGAGTTGTATTAAACCCTTAGTTGACCTCAAATCAAGCCTATCAAACCTTAGTCGACACCCAATTCGAGCAATATGAAAACCTAAATCGGACCCTAAACCAAACCTTAAATATAGCTATATGAAACCTTAGATCAGACCCTAAAGTGAATCCTGGAAGTATGAAGTATAAATCAATGCTTACATAGATTCCTGAATCGGGGAGACAAGGGCTTACCACCATTGAAGAAGGCTGCGAAAGGGTGATGAAGCGTTGATGAATCTGGTGCTTATTATCCAGATCTTGCTGCTGCCGATGCTCGCCATCGTCGGTGAGAGAGAGTGATAGTGGAGTAAGGGGGAGAGTGAGCCGTGAGCCGGTGAGTGGATTTATGTCGCGACTTCGGGAAACAAAACACCATCTCCCTCTCGTCCCCGTGCGTACAACCGCCTAGAACCGCATGCTCCTTACGCTCTCTCAACCCCGGCTCGTTGAAATAACCGATTCAGCCGTTCGTCCAGAGCCACGATCTTGTTGTTTTGAGTTTAGTGCAGTACATGCAAAACGCACGCGTTGGTAACCAATTGACCCAAAATTGCATCCCAGGGGTGTTATGCAAGTAACAAACACACCCCTGGCCAACCAGTGATGAACTTTTTTTTGATAATTCTTGAACTTTTTTTAAAAAAAGTTGATGAACTTTTTCCAAAACCGATGAATTTTTTCAATTTTCATGAGCGTTTTTAAATGTAGTGAACTTTTTCAAATTGAACTTTTTTCCCATTCACGAACTTCTAGAATTTATAAAAAAATTCAACTTCATTTTTTAATTTCCCTGAGCTTTTTTTGGAAAAGCAACTGTTCAGCTAGTCAATGGGTCAGAGAACCGATCAAGTGAGCTAGGAAACCCGGTCGAGCGAGCAAGCAACAAACTGATCGAGCGGGAACGAGCTAGTTCTTTGGCCGGCCTACGCGAGCTGTTGGGGAACGTAGCAGAAATTCAAAATTTTCTATGCATCACCAAGATCAATATATGGAGATTCTAGCAACAAAAGAGAGAGGAGTGTATCTTCATACCCTTGAAGATCACGATGCGGAAGCGTTTCAAAAATGCGGATGATGGAGTCGTACTCGCGGCGATTCAAATCACGGAAGATCCGATCTAGCGCCGAACGGACGGCGCCTTCGCGTTCAACAAACATACAGCCCGGGGACGTCTCCTCCTTCTTGATCCAGCAAGGGGAGAGGAGAAATTGAGGGAGAACTCCGACAAAGACGACGGGCGTGGTGGTGGTGGAGCTCGTGGTTCTCTAGCAAGGCTTCGCCAAGCACTACGGAGGAGGAGGAGGTGTTGGAGGAGGGAGAGGGCTGCGCCAAGGGAAGGGTGCGGCTGCCCTCCTACCCCTCAACTATATATAGGGGCAAGGGGAGAGGGGGAGGCGCCCTAGGGTTTCCCCTAGGGGGCGGCTGTTGGGGAACGTAGTAATTTCAAAAAATTTCCTACGATCACGCAAGACCATGGTGATGGCATAGCAACGAGAGGGGAGAGTGTCCGTCCACGCACTCGTGAGACCGTAAGCGGAAGCGTTATAACAACGCTGGTTGATGTAGTCGCACGCCTTCACGATCCGACCGATCCAAGTACCGAACGACGGCACCTCCGAGTTCTCGCACACGCTCACTCGATGACGATCCCGGACCGATCCAAAGAAAGTGTCGGGATGAGTTCCACAAGACGACGAAGGCAGGACGATGTTGATGCTCCACCGACGCAGGGCTTCGCCTAAGCTCATGACGATATGACTTCTCCTAGCAGGGCTTCGCTTAAGCTCATGACGATATGACCGAGGTGGAATATGGTGGAAGGGGGCACCGCACACGGCTAAGGAAAGATCCAGAGATCAACTTGTGTGTTTTGGGGTGCTCCCTGCCCTCAGATATAAAGGAGACAAGGGGAGGTGGCGGCCCTATAGGAGGCGCACTAAGGAGGAGTCCTACTCCCACCGGGAGTAGGACTCCTTCTCCTAGTTGGAGTAGGATTGGGAGGGGAAGGGGAAGGCGCCGCCTCTCCTTGTCCTATTCGGACTGGAAGGGGAGGGGGCGTGCAGCCCACCTGGCCGCCCTTCTCCTTCTCCCTCAAGGCCCATGAGGGCCTATATACCCCGGGGTTCCGTAACCCGGTGTTCCAGAATATCCTGCTTTCACTCTAACCATTCAAGTCCAAACATAGGCTTCCAATATATCAATCTTTATGTCTCGACCATTTCGAGACTCCTCGTCATGTCCGTGATCACATCCGGACTCAACAACCTTCGTGCATCAATACTTATAAACTCATTATGAACTATCATCGAAGCGTTAAGCGTATGCGGACCCTACGGGTTCGAGAACTATGTAGACATGACCTTGAACCATTCTCGGTCAATAACCAATAGCGGAACCTGGATGCCCATATTGGTTCCTACATATTCTACGAAGATCTTTATCGGTCAAACCGCATAACGACATTCGTTGTTCCCTTTGTCATCGGTATGTTACTTACCCGAGATTCGATCGTTGGTATCCAATACCTAGTTCAATCTACATCTTGGTAAGTCTCTTTACTCGTTCCGTAATACATCATCTCACAACTAACTCATTAGTTGTAATGCTTGCAAGGCTTAAGTGATGTGCATTACCGAGAAGGCTCGGAGATACCTCTCCGACAATCGGAGTGACAAAACCTAATCTCGAAATACGCCAACCCAACAAGTACCTTTGGAGACACCTGTAGTACTCCTTTATAATCACCCGATTACGTTGTGACGCTTGGTAGCACCCAAAGTGTTCCTCCGTAAACGGAGTTGCATAATCTCATAGTTACAGGAACATGTATGGGTCATGAAGAAAGCATTAACATACTAAACGATCAAGTGTTAAGCTAACGGAATGGGTCATGTCAATCAGATCATTCTACTAATGATGTGACCTTGTTAATCAAATAACAACTCCTTGTTCATGGTTAGGAAACATAACCATCTTTGATTAACAAGCTAGTCAAGTAGAGGCATACTAGTGACATACTTGTTTGTCTATGTATTCACACATGTATTATGTTTCCGTTAATACAATTCTAGCATGAATAATAAACATTTATCATGATATAAGGAAATAAATAATAACTTTATTATTGCCTCTAGGGCATATTTCCTTCAGGGCCTCCCACTTGCACTAGAGTCAATAATCTAGATTACAAAGTAATGATCCTAACACCCATGGAGTCTTGGTGTCGATCATGTTTTGCTCGTGGAAGAGGCTTAGTTAACGGGTCTGCAACATTCAGATCCGTATGTATTTTGCAAATCTCTATGTCTCCCACTTGGACTTGGTCCCGAATGGAATTGAAGCGCCTCTTGATGTGCTTGGTCCTCTTGTGAAATCTGGATTCCTTTGCCAAGGCAATTGCACCAAAGATTGTCACAGAAGATCTTCATCGGTCCCGATGCACTAGGTATAACACCTAGATCGGAAATGAACTCTTTCATCCAGACTCCTTCATTTGTCGCTTCCAAGCAGCTATGTACTCCGCTTCACATGTAGATCCCGCCACGACGCTTTGTTTAGAATCGCACTAACCGACAGCTCCACCGCTTAATAAAAACACGTATCCGGTTTGCGATTTAGAATCGTGGGATCGTTGTCAAAGCTTGCGCCGACGTAACCATTTACGACTAGCTCTTTGTCACCTCCATATACGAGAAACATATCCTTAGTCCTTTTCGTGTATTTCAGATGTTCTTGACCGCTGTCCCGATGATCCATTCCTCGATTACTTTGGTACCTTCCCGCCAAGCTTATAGCTAAGCATACGCCAGTCCGGTACACAAAGCATTGCATACATGATAGAGCCTATGGCTGAAGCATAGGAACATCTTTCATTTTCTCTCTATCTTCTCATTGTGGTCGGGCATTGAGTCTTACTCAATCTTATACCTTGCAACACAGTGCAAAAACCTTTCTTTGCTTGATCCATTTTGAACTTTTTCAAAATTTTATCAAGGTATGTGCTTTGTGAAAGTCCAATTAAGCCGCCTTGATCTATCTCTATAGATCTTGATGCCCAATATGTAAGCAGCTTCACCGAGGTCTTTCATTGAAAAACTTTTATTCAAGTATCCTTTTATGCCATCCAGAAATTCTATATCATTTCCAATTAATAATATGTCGTCCACATATAATATCGTAAATGCTACTGAGCTCCCACTCACTTTCTTGTAAATACAGGCTTCTCCAAAAGTCTCAGATAAACCCATATGCTTTGATCACACTATCAAAGCGTTTATTCCAACTCCGAGAGGCTTGCACTGCACCATAAATTGATCGTTGGAGCTTGCACACTTTGTTAGCACCTTTTGGATCGACAAAACCTTCCGGTTGCATCATATACAACTCTTCTTCTAGAAATCCATTCAAGAATGCAGTTTTTACATCCATTTGCCAAATTTCATAATCATAAAATGCGGCAATTGCTAACATGATTCGGACAGACTTAAGCATCGCTATGGGTGAGAAAGTCTCATCGTAGTCAACCCCTTGAACTTGTCGAAAACCTTTCGCAACAAGTCGAGCTTTGTAGACGGTTACATTACCATCGGCGTCAGTCTTCTTCTTAAAGATCCATTTATTTTCAATGGCTTGCCGATCATCGGGCAAGTCAACCAAAGTCCATACTTTGTTCTCATACATGGATCCCATCTCAGATTTCATGGCTTCCAGCCATTTTGCGGAATCTGGGCTCACCATCGCTTCTTCATAGTTTGTAGGTTCGCCATGGTCAAGTAACATGACTTCGAATAGGATTACCGTACCACTCGGTGCGTATTTTACTCTGGTTGACCCACGAGGTTCAAGAGTAACTTGATCCGAAACTTCATGATCATCATCATTAGTTTCCTCACTAATTGGTGTAGTTGTCACAGGAACCATTTCTTGTGATGAACTACTTTCCAATAAGGGAGCAGACATGATTATCTCATCAAGTTCTACTTTCCTCCCACTCACTTCTTTCGAGAGAAACTCTTTCTCTAGAAAGGATCCAAATTTAGCAACGAAAATCTTGCCTTCAGATCTGTGATAGAAGGTGTACCCAACAGTCTCCTTTGGGTATCCTATGAAGACACATTTTTCCGATTTGGGTTCGAGCTTATCCGGTTGAAGTTTCTTTACATAAGCATCGCAGCCCCAAACTTTAAGAAACGACAACTTTGGTTTCTTGCCAAACCACAGTTCATAAGGCGTCGTCTCAACGGATTTTGACGGTGTCCTATTTAACGTGAATGCGGCCGTCTCTAAAGCATAACCCCAAAACGATAGCGGTAAATCGAAATCGACATCATAGATCGCACCATATCTAGTAAAGCACGACACGACGCTCGGACACACCATTTCTCTGTGGTGTTCCGTGGCGTGAGTTGCTAAACTATTCCACATTGTTTCAAATGTAAACCAAACTTCGTAACTCAAATATTCTCCTCCACGATCAGATCGTAGAAACTTTATTTTCTTGTTACGATGATTTTCCACTTCACTCAAATTCTTTGAACTTTTCAAATGTTTCAGATTTGTGTTTCATTAAGTAGATATACCCATATCTGCTCAAATCATCTGTGAAGGTGAGAAAATAACGATACCGGCGTGCTTCAACATTCATTGGACCACAAACATCGGTATGTATGATTTCCAACAAATCAGTTGCACGCTCCATAGTTCCGGAGAACGGCGTTTTGGTCATCTTGCCCATGAGGCACGGTTCGCAAGTACCAAGTGATTCATAATCAAGTGATTCCGAAGCCCATCAAGATGGAGTTTCTTCATGCGTCTTACACCGATATGACCTAAACGGCAGTGCCACAAATAAGTTGCACTATCATTATCAACTCTGCATCTTTTGGCTTCAACATTATGAATATGTGTATCACTACTGTCCAGATTCAACAAGAATAGACCATTCTTCAAGGGTGCATGACCATAAAAGATATTACTCATATAAATAGAACAACCATTATTCTCTGATTTAAATGAATAACCGTCTCGCATTAAACAAGATCCAGATATAATGTTCATGCTCAACGCCGGCACCAAATAACAATTATTTAGGTCTAAAACTAATCCCGAAGGTAGATGTAGAGGTAGCGTGTCGATCGCGATCACATCGACTTTGGAACTATTTCCAACGCCAAGATCGTCACCTCGTCGCCCTTAGCCAATCTTCGCAATCCGTAGTTCCTGCTTCGAGTTGCAAATATTAGCAATGTAACCGTATCAAATACCTGTGTACTATCATGAGTATTAGTAAGGTACACATCAATAACATGTATATCACATATACCTTTGTTCACCTTGCCATCCTTTTTATCCGCCAAATACTTGGGGCAGTTCCGCTTCCAAAGGTCCTGCGCTGGCAAGAAAAACACTCGATTTCAGGCTTAGGTCCAGACTTGGGTTTCTTCTCTTGATCGGCAACTTTCTTGCTGTTCTTTTGAAGTTTCCTTCTTCTTCCCTTTGCCCTTTTTCTTGAAACTAGTGGTCTTGTTGATCATCAACACTTGATGCTCTTTCTTGATTTCTACCTCCGCAGCTTTTAGCATCGCCAAGAGCTCGTGAATTGTCTTAGTCATCCCTTGCATATTATAGTTCATCACGAAGCTCTTGTAGCTTGGTGGCGTGATTGGAGAATTTCATCAATGACACTATCATCCGGAAGATTAACTCCCAGCTGAATTAAGTGATTGTTATACCTGGACATTACGAGTATGTGCTCACCGATGTAACTATTCTCCTCCATCTTGCAGCTATAGAACTTGTTGGAGACTTCATATCTCTCAATCCGGCATTTGCTTGAAATATTAACTTCAACTCCTGGAACATCTCATATGCTCCATGACGCTCAAAACGTCGTTGAAGACCCGGTTCTAAGCCGTAAAGCATGGCACAATCGAACTATAGAGTAGTCATCACCGCTTTGCCAGACGCTCATAACTTCTCGCTCAAGATTCGCAGCAGTTCGTCACCCAAATGGTGCTTCCAGATTTAATTTTTCGTGCAGCAATGAGGATAATCCTCAAATTACGGACCCGATTCGTGTAATTGCTACCATCATCTTTCAACTTTGCTTTCTCAAGGAACGCATTAAAATTCAACGGAACAACAAAGACGAGCCATCTATCTACATCAAACATAGACAAGCAAAATTCTATCGGTACTAACTTCATGATAAATTTAAGTTTGATTAATCATATTAAAAACCACCCACTTATACAGAAATCTCTCTAGAAATCTAACTGATCACGTGATCCAAAACAACTAAACCATGTCCGATCATCACGTGAGATGGAGTAGTTTCAATGGTGAACATCACTATGTTGATCATATCTACTATATGATTCACGCTCGACCTTTCAGTCTCAGTGTTCCGAGGCCATATCTGTTATATGCTATGCTCACAAGTTTAACTCGAGTATTCCGCGTGCGCAACTGCTTTTGCACCCGTTGTATTTGAACGTAGAGCCTATCACACCCGATCATCACGTGGTGTCTCAAAGACGAAGAACTTTCGCAACGGTGCATACTCAGGAGAACACTTCTTGATAATTTTAGTGAGAGATCATCTTATAATGCTACCACAATCAAAGCAAGATAAGATGCATAAAGGATAAACATCACATGCAATCAATATAAGTGATATGATATGGTCATCATCATCTTGTGCTTGTGATCTCCATCGCCAAGCACCGTCATGATCACCATCGCCACCGGCGCCGACACCTTGATCTCCATCGTAGCATCGTTGTCGCCTCGCCAATCTTATGCTTCCACGACTATCACTACCGCTTAGTAATAAAGTAAAGCATTACATCGCGATTGCATTGCATACAATAAAGCGACAACCATATGGCTCTCGCCAGCTTGCCGATAACTCGGTTACAAAACATGATCATCTCATACAATATAGCATCACGCCTTGACCATATCACATCACAACATGCCCTGCAAAAACAAGTTAGACGCCCTCTACTTTGTTGTTGCAAGTTTTACGTGGCTGCTACGGGCTGAGCAAGAACCGTTCTTACCTACGCATCAAAACCACAACGATAGTTTGTCAAATAGACTCCGCTTTTAACCTTCTCAAGGACCGGGCGTAGCCACACTCGGTTCAACTAAAGTTGGAGAGACAGTCTTCCGCAAGCCATCTATGTGCAAAGCACGCCGAGGGAACCGGTCTCGCGTAAGCGTCACGCGTAAGGTTGGTCCGGATCGCCTGGCCCAACAATACCGCTGAACCAAAGTATGACATGTCGGTAGGCAAGATGACTTGTATCGTCCACAACTCACTTGTGTTCTACTCGTGCATATGACATCTACGCATAAAACCAGGCTCGGATGCCACTGTTGGGGAACGAGTAATTTCAAAAATTTTCCTACGATCACGCAAGACCATGGTGATGGCATAGCAACGAGGGGAGAGTGTCCGCCCACGCACTCGTGAGACCGTGAAGCGGAAGCGTTATAACAACGCTGGTTGATGTAGTCAGACGCGTCTTCACGATCCGACCGATCCAAGTACCGAACGTGACGGCACCTCCGAGTTCTCGCACACGCTCAGCTCGATGACGATCCCGGACTCCGATCCAAAGAAAGTGTCGGGATGAGTTCCACAAGACGACGTGGCAGGACGATGTTGATGCTCCACCGACGCAGGGCTTCGCCTAAGCTCCGCGACGATATGACTTCTCCGGCGCAGGCTTCGCCTAAGCTCCGCGACGATATGACCGAGGTGGAATATGGTGGAAGGGGCACCGACACGGCTAAGGAAAGATCCGTAGATCAACTTGTGTGTTTTGGGGTGCTCCCTGCCTCAGATATAAAGGAGACAAGGGGAGGTGGCCGGCCCTATAGGAGGCGCACTAAGGAGGAGTCCTACTCCCACCGGGAGTAGGACTCCCTTCTCCTAGTTGGAGTAGGATTGGGAGGGGAAAGGGGAAGGGCGCCGCCTCTCCTTGTCCTATTCGGACTGGAAGGGGAGGGGCGCAGCCCACCTGGCCGGCCCTTCTCCTTCTCCCTCAAGGCCCATGAGGGCCCATATACCCCCGGGGTTCCAGAACCCCTGTTCCTAAGAATATCCTGCTTTCACTCGAACCATTCAAGTCCAAACATAGGCTTCCACTATATCAATCTTTATGTCTCGACCATTTCGAGACTCCTCGTCATGTCCGTGATCACAGCCGGGACTCCGAACAAACTTCGGTGAATCAATACTTATAAACTCATTATGAACATCACATCGAAGCGTTAGCGTGCGGACCCTACGGGTTCGAGAACTATGTAGACATGACCTAGAACCATTCTCGGTCAATAACCAATAGCGGAACCTGGATGCCCATATTGGTTCCTACATATTCTACGAAGATCTTTATCGGTCAAACCGCATAACGACATACGTTGTTCCCTTTGTCATCGGTATGTTACTTACCCGAGATTCGATCGTTGGTATCCAATACCTAGTTCAATCTCAAGCATCGTAAGTCTCTTTACTCGTTCCGTAATACATCATCTCACAACTAACTCATTAGTTGTAATGCTTGCAAGGCTTAAGTGATGTGCATTACCGAGAAGGCTCGAGATACCTCTCCCACAATCGGAGTGACAAAACCTAATCTCGAAATACGCCAACCCAACAAGTACCTTTGGAGACACCTGTAGTACTCCTTTATAATCACCCGATTCACGTTGTGACGTTCGGTAGCACCCAAAGTGTTCCTCCGATAAACGGGAGTTGCATAATCTCATAGTTACAGGAACATGTATGGGTCATGAAGAAAGCATTAACATACTAAACGATCAAGTGTTAAGCTAACGGAATGGGTCATGTCAATCAGATCATTCTACTAATGATGTGACCTTGTTAATCAAATAACAACTCCTTGTTCATGGTTAGGAAACATAACCATCTTTTGATTAACAAGCTAGTCAAGTAGAGGCATACTAGTGACATACTGCTTTGTCTATGTATTCACACATGTATTATGTTTCCGGTTAATACAATTCTAGCATGAATAATAAACATTTATCATGATATAAGGAAATAAATAATAACTTTATTATTGCCTCTAGGGCATATTTCCTTCAGCGGCGGCCAAGCAGATTGGATCTCCATAGGGAAAAGCCTAGGGAGACTTGCCCCCCAAGCCAAGGAGGTGGAGGATTGCCTCCCAAGCCAGGTGGAGGCGCCCCACCTCCCCAAATAACGTGGGAAAGGGTGTGGGGGGCGCACCACCCCTTAGTGGGCTGGTTTGCCCCTTCCCCTTTGGCCCTTGAGGCCCTCCAACACTTGTCGGGGCTCCCGAAACACCTTTCGGTCATGCTGGCCATAGCCTGGTACCCCCGGAACACTTCCGGACTCCAATACCCTTCGTCCAATATATTGATCTTCACCACCGGACCATTCCGAAACTCCTCGTGACGTCCGAGATCACATCCGAGACTCCGAACTACTTTCGGTAACCACATACTATTTCCCATAACAACTCTAGCGTCACCGAACCTTAAGTGTGTAGACCATACGGGTTCGGGAATCATGTAGACATGACCGAGACGTTCTCCGGCCAATAACCAACAGCGCGATCTAGATACCCATGTTGGCTCCCACATGTTCCACGATGATCTAATCGTATGAACCACGATGTCAGGGATTCAATCAATCCCGTATACAATTCCCTTTGTCAATCGGTACGTTACTTGCCCGAGATTCGATCGTCGGTATCCGAATACCTCGTTCAATCTCAAGCATCGGCAAGTCACTTTACTCGTTCCGTAATGCATGATCCCGTGACTAACTAATTAGTCACATTGAGCTCATTATGATGATGCATTACCGGCTGGGCCCAGAGATACCTCTCCGTCATACGGAGTGACAAATCCCAGTATCGATTCGTGCCAACCCAACAGACACTTTTGGAGGTACCTGTAGTGCATCTTTATGGTCACCCAGTTACGTTGTGACGTTTGGTACACCCAAAGCACTCCTACGGTATCCGGGAGTTACACAATCTCATGGTCTAAGGAAATGATACTTGACATTAGACAAGCTTTAGCAAACGAACTACACGATATTGTGCTATGCTTAGGATTGGGTCTTGTCCATCACATCATTCTCCTAATGATGTGATCCCGTTATCAATGACATCCTATGTCCATGGTCAGGAAACCATAACCATCTATTGATCAACGAGCTAGTCAAGTAGAGGCTCACTGGGAACATGTTGTGGTCTATGTATTCACACATGTATTACAGTTTCCAGTTAATACAATTATAGCATGAACAATAGACAATTATAATGAACAAGGAAATATAATAATAACTATTTTATTATTGCCTCTAGGGCATATTTCCAACACGAAAGCAAAGACATGAGCGCCATTGGCTAGTAGGGCGATAAGGCAATCGATTTAGACGTGTTTGGTTGTCATCATCAAGTTGCTGCATTGCATGTGGTGGTGAGTTGGGCCTGGCTGAGAGAAAACATCATAAAAACCAACATCCGCACCACGTTTGGTTGCCTGCATCAACACTTCCTGCATTAGGGGTCAAGAATGTGCACGGTGTTTGGTGTCCTACATTGTCACAACTCACATGTGAACATGTTGTTTGGTTGCACACGGGTGCGAGGTGTGTTAACCTCGTATCCTACATGGTAAACTTACTCATTGTACCTTACACACGACCACATCGAGCACACCAACGTCACAACACTGCAATGGCAATGAACTGGACGGATATGATGGAGTTCTTCGGCCCTTCGGACGACCCACCTTACTAACTTCAACCTTGTTGCATGCCTACTTTTGTACAAACTCGAAGTAAGCATTTTTTGCCACCTGCCTAGTCTTAAACCCTCCATGGATGTTGTTGTTGTACCCTAAAACTTGTTCACTGCAAGCTTCACATGAACTGTAAACCCCTGGAGCCCTCCTGATGAACACCGCATACCACTTGTCCTAGCAGTGCACAAGAGCAATAGTTGAAGCATCAAGCAAATAGAGCACACAAGCAACAAGCAATGGAGCACACAAGCAACAATCAATTAAGTAGAAGAGAAGTAGTAAGCATGCATGATCATACGACATAGCAAGTTGAACCTAGCATTACTATAGTGTAATCCTACCACCACATCCAAAAGAGGGTATCATCCTACCACCGCAAGTTCACCATGTCATGAGGGGTTAGTATATACCACCTCAAAGAAATATATATGCACCATCAAATAGTTTTCAAGCCCTAGCTACACAAAATGTACGCCGTCACCGTCATCATCTTCGCCATCGCCATTGCCGCCGAGGATCATGGGCGCGGTAACCAGCAGCAAACTCGATCTAGTAGTAGTGCAGGCCCAGCCAGCTCCTGAGCTAGAGCACCCTATGAGCGGCTGCCATGGCAACAAACCCCACACTCTAGGCCTCGTTGTCCAGCAGGTGGCTCAGAGCAGTCATGAGAGCCTCATCGTTGAAGCCACCTTGCTCCATGACCACGTTGTACAGGTTAGGGGGGGGTCAAGGGACTTGCTCTCTCTTATGGCGGTTGCCACCTCCTTCACGACCTTTGTCATGCCGGTGAAGACATTGATCTCCTCTTCCATTAGGCCGCCCCTCTTTCTCTTCCTATCAACCACAAGGATGTGCTCAAAGGGCTGGTGAGGGCCATCAAGGACCGCCTCAAGGCCCGGTGTGTCTGGAACTCGCATGGGCGAACCGATAGGCTCACCGGAGCCCATGGCATGCTTGTTTGTTGCCACCAAGGAGAAGATGTGTTGCATCCGGTTGTAGTTTTAGATGGGTATGTTGAGGAACTCATCGTCTTTGGGGTGGTCCTAAGAAAGAAACACAGCATTGTTAGTTGCGAGTAGGCAATGGTCGATAGTGTGAAAAATAAGGGAGACGTGAGCTAACCTCGACGTGGCGGGTGTAGTGCTCTGCCTTAGACAATCGAGCAAGTGTTCGGATCCCATGAGGCGCCGCTAAGGCCTCTGAGTTTGGACACTTGGATCCATCAAGCTCTCCACTTCCTGAGGTGGTTGTACACCTGGGTGGAGGTCACCTCCTGGCCACAGAACTCGAACACCAGCTTCGCACCGGTGTTTAAGTGCACCTTCTTAAAGCCCTTGTCAGTCCTAACTCCATTAGATATGAGCTCACATGTCTTGTTAAGTACAAACGTGAACATGAACGACTGCCACTTCATGTTGCTCCCCCTATCGTCCTTCTTTGCCTTTTGCAGTTGTCGTTAGTGCAAAGGTAATCTAAGAAGAATACCCGATTGGCTCAACGAGCACAATCGGCACAAAGAGAACCACCGCCCGAAACCCCGAACACATCTGGATCAACTGGCATGTGCTCATTGAGGGGGGCTGGGAGTTATAGACATAGGACTGAGTGAACTGGCTCTCGGACAGGACAATGGCCAAACTAAGATCTTGCGCCTGCGTGGTCATGTCCTACAATCGTAGCACGCATTGATACCAAGCATAACACACACTACCATCTTCATCTACGATATAAGCGTCATATATCACAACTAGCTACAAAATCCATTGTGTTCATCACTACCATACCACCGTAGCATTGCTATAAATCCACCACCAATTGCACACGAATCAACCCTATCATGCTACAAGATGCATGCAAATCAAACCCTGCCACATGCTCTTAGTTCTAGCTACAACAAACACAGAGAAGGGGGTAATTAAACTCACAGAGACCATGGCTGCAGCTCGAGGGAGACGCGGGAATGATTGGAGAAGATGAGGACACGAGTTGCTGCCAACGTGGACCGCTGGCCGGAGAAGGAGCGCCGCTTACCTGCTCGTCTGTGTCGATGCACGTCGGAGGGAAAGCTTGAAAGGGGGAGAAGGGTGGCGAGAGTCTCGGCGGTGAGGCGAAGAGGCCTATATAAGGGCGATCGAATCGGTGGGAGGTGAGCGAAAATACTCCGGCCATTTTTCTGGATACGCGCGTGAGCTCGCGTCACCTCCGTGGTCGCATGAGCTCAGCATCGCGTTCCCCTCCCCTGCTTCTGCTGAGCCTGGCTCGTTAGAAACTAGCCGTTTCTAGCGGGTCTGTCTGAGAGGTGCTTTAAAATTCCTGCAATGCGGACCAAACAGTATATGCCGATAACCAAACAGGCCGGGTTCTTCTCGGCGGGCCTTATTAGGCCTAATGCCACCTACCAAACACGTCCTTGGGGACTCCCCCCCAAAGCCCGACACTCAAAGGAAAACAAAAAAAACCTAAGCCGAAGCCGAGAGACCGGCCCAGTATTGTCTTCCACCTTCCCCGATCCTTCTTCGTCTTCAGCTCCTCCTCTCTAATCCATCTCTGTCACGCACTCACACCGAGGCTAGGGTTCCGATCCGCATCTCGCCGCCGACGCCATGGACGAGTAAGTTCCCTTCCCCCCTCCCCCCTCTCCCGCGCCCGGCGCTAACCCCCGATCCATCGCCGCAGCTTCTTCGACGAGGACGGCGAGCAGCTCATGGACCCCGACGCCCGCTCCCCCTCGCCCGAGCGCGGGGCGCAGCCCTACGACGGCCTCGAGGACGACCTCGACGACGACGGCGCCGACTGGAACCGCGACCGCTCCCCGACCCCCGTGCACGGCGGCGGCGGCGACGACGGGTCCTCCTCCAGGCCCCGGAAGCGCCTCCTCAAGAAGGGCGGGGGCGGGAAGGGCGACGGCGGCGGCATGCCCGCCGACGACCTGGAGGACTGGGGCGAGGACGCCGCGGCGGGGCTGGCAGACGACGACGTGGGCGGGGACCCGGATGCCGACAGGAAGAGGAAGGGGTCCTCGAGCCTCAGGGACCTCGCGAGGGGGGGCGGCAAGGACAAGCATGAGAAGAAGAGGAGGAAGGAGGACGTGGGCATGGCGAGGGAGAAGAGGGGCTCGTCTTCCGGCGGCAAGGGCTCCGGCGGCGGACGTGGGGGTGGGGATAGGGGTGAGGATCAGGATGAAGAGGGGGAGAAGGAGATCCAGGAGCTCTGGAATACCATCGCCGGGGACGGCTCAGAGGTGAGGACCATTGCTTCCAATCTTCTTTCAGTCTTTTGTTCATCACGCTTTATCAGTTGTAGGCGCTTGTATGTTGTAGTAAAGACTTGCGCCTTATATCGGTTTTAGCAGCTCATGAGCTTGGTTACGAAGGGTTCTAGGATAGTCCAGATTGAAGCGGCGATTCTATTGGTTAAACTGTGGTTAAGTTGATGTTATTTGTATGTTTATTAAATGTGTGTGCTTATTATTGAACCAGTTGTGCGTAGGCCTTAGGCAATGCATTTGTTCTGGGTCCATCAAGATTCTGCTGTCTTAATTTTGCAAGTAAAGCTCTGTTAGAGATAACTGGGATAGCTTTTGGTTTCTGCTCAGGCTATTGAATTGTTCTCCTTGATCCGTTGTTCTGATGATAAGCAGTCGCCAGCCTCTTGTTCTGATGATACTAATTGGAACCACTGTTCAACTGAATTCCATGTGCATAATACCATATTTTTAAATTTTGTTTTGTTTCCTAAGGTCTTACGATAATTGAGTTTGTTTCTGCTCCACGATAGCATCATAGCTTTGGACAAATTAACTGGCTGTGCTAACATTTTTTTCTCATGGAACAGGATGACGAAGAAGGTGTTAGAACCTTAGATGATGATAATTTCATCGATGATACTGGGGTTGACCCAGCTGACCGTTATGACAATGATAATGATGGCCACTCTCCTCGACGCTTTTGCACAGGTGTTCATACTTAACTGCTCATATGCCATTGGTAATTCTTTTAGTTTCAGTGTTTAGACAAACTATCGTAATGGTCAAATCAAAGGTTCCTTTAGCTGAAGGTAACTGATTGAGGTGATCATTGTATTTTGACCCTACATCAGTCCAATGGTTTATATGGCCTTTGGCTAAACTTTTTGTTTCATATATATCAATGGTTTAGTATGATGATTTCCAAGCCGGCAAGGTTATGGACTCTCTCAGTGAATAACTATATATAAATATGCCATGCCCTATGATTCACGCAAGGTAACCGATTAAGGTGTTCATTGTGTATTTTGCCCGTACATCAGATCAATGGTTTACATGGGCTTTGGCTAGGGTGTTTTATTTCATATCAATGGTTATCATGGTGACTTCGAAGCCGGCCAGGTTATGGACTTCCTGGGTGAATAACGAAATACACATATGTCATGTGCTATGATTGTCTTAATGGGTGCTGGTATTCAACTAGAAGAATGATGCTAGTATATACATACCTGTCATGTAATCAGATAACCCTGGGGAATAGATAGTAGTTTTACGGGGTAAAGGGGCCTTTTTGACTGAGCTTTGACACCCTGTCGTATTTTAGCAGTTTCCAATTAAAATGACATGCTTTTACATTTCTTGGGATTTATTACAGAACATTTTGTTGATCCTGTTTGTTTCTTGTTTGCGTAAGCACGATGTGAATTTGTTCTTTTCATTACAGGCAGAGGAAGCTGAAGAGGACGACGAAATTGAGCGGCTCTTTAAGGGTGGTAAGAAGAAGAAGAAGAATGACCGACCACGTGCAGATATTGGTCTTATAGTTGAACAGTTCATTGCTGAGTTTGAAGTAGCCTCTGAAGAAGATGCCAACCTAAATAGGCAACATAAACCAGCCATTAACAAACTCATGAAGCTTCCGCTTCTCATAGAAGTTCTCTCAAAGTAAGCTATTCAGATGTAGTCATTCGTAGCATCAGAACTTTCTCTCTGGTGCTAATCTGGTTGCTATCTAATGTAACTAGTTCTAATTCTTATCATTTGTATATGACTATTCACAGGAAGAATCTCCAGCAGGAATTCCTTGATCATGGAATACTCACTCTTCTGAAGAACTGGCTTGAGCCTCTACCTGATGGGAGCATGCCCAATATGAATATTCGATCTGCTGTACTGAAGTTACTATCTGATGTAGGCAAAAACTTTTTTTCCCTTCTGAGACATGGAACCACATTAGTTACAGCATAAGAGCACTGTTATACTTCGGGACCTACTTTCTCATTTAAGATTTGTTTCTGTTTACACAGTTCCCAATTGATCTTGAGCAATTCGACAGAAGAGAGCAGCTCAAGAAAAGTGGCTTGGGAAAGGTATGTCTTCTTAAGGATTGCATTCTGGAAAGTTTTGTTCAGATTATTGGGGTGTGCTTAACTGCTGACTATATCCCATTATCGATATCTAGGTTATTATGTTTTTGTCAAAATCTGACGAGGAAACTACTTCCAACAGAAAATTAGCCAAGGAACTGGTTGATAAATGGGTAATTTCTTGTTCTTCCTAATCATTTCTATTTGGTGCTGAAGGTTCATAGTCTTATGTATGACTAACTGTGAATGAACAAATACAGAGTCGACCAATATTCCAAAAGAGCACAAGATTTGAGGATATGAGGGCATATGATGGTGAAAGAGCTCCTTACAGGAGGCCTCAGATGAAGAAGTTAGTACTGCACTTTTCATTGACTGAATGACTGATGATCTATTAGATGGCATATCATCCAAATGACAACATTCTAATTTGAGCTAGCTGTCCTTATTCTGTATTCTTATTTGTTATGTTTTCTCTTGATTTAGGCCTTCATCAAGTAGTTCTGGAATGGAATCCAGAGATGATGATCTTGATGCTGACTTCTCTCAGTAAGTCTACTCACACATCGTATTTGAGTTACATTTGACATCTGGTGCAGGTCCGCATACTATTCCCCTTTCCTCAATTAATTTTTTTCTGTGCTCTGAATGCAGGCGCAAGTCCGGGCAAAGTAGTTCTAGGCAGCATGCTTCTAGGCCAGAAGCATCACCTTTGGACTTTGTCATCCGTCCACAGTCCAAAATTGACCTTAACAGATACGGGCTCGTGCTAAGCAACAAGTTCAAGACCAGCGCCGGCTGAAGGTTCTGCCTCCACCTCTATAGACTGATTTTTTTTTCTAGCATATTTTTTAGCTGGCATGTGGTATGTCAAGCTGTGGAAGTGGAAGTTAGACCACCAATAATCCTTCATGTTGTGCATGCAGATGAACAAGAAACTGCAGCAGCTGAAAGCGCCAAAGAAGAAAAACCTCCAGGCTTCAAAGCTTAGTGTTGAAGGCCGTGGGATGGTCAAGTACTTGTAAGCTAGACACCCCCGATAGCCTTGCGATGCATATGATGGTGTGCGCTCAGCAGCGTGCTGCTGAAGCAGTATCAAGCACTCTTCCACCATCGCCATCGGAGGGCAACAAGATCGGTGGAAATGGAATTGCTTGGCTGATATAGTACTTTCTTGTTCCAAAAGCCTGGCAGGGTACATTGGGCGAGCTTCCGAAAACTTGGTGATTTGGGTTATTTATCAGATGCTCATATATAATACCGTTATTGTGGACGATTACAGCATGGTGCCTTTACTGTACAAATGTTTGTCATGTTTGAGAAGGGCACCTGATTGGGCTGTAAGTTTAAGTTGGAATCTTTTGACTGGCTTTTCATACATCTCTACTTGTACTGGAAGGGCCTGATGCATTATAATCGAAACATGGCGCAATAAACAGATTAACTGTGCTTGAATGACTATGGTCATAGATAGTGAAGCTTGGCTAGGATTTTTCATGCAACTAGAAAATGTTGTGCTATACAAACTGTACTTGGATGAAGACTGTAACTATAGATATTAGCAAGGAATGTACACAAGGAAAATTAATATAAAGTTTGTTACTAAAAATGACTGAACATGAAGTGAACAGCTAAGCGAGGGTAGATCACCATTCAGAGACCGAAAGTAGATGAGATTTTAAAAATTGACGGTTGTGGCTGGGACATGGGGTTTTTGCTCCTGAGCTGAAATGCATCCTCGTGTGAACAGTAAAATTTGAAAATAGTAAAAAAGATCAATTTTTTTTGCAACAAACGCTGTTGGATGTTCCAAAAAGAATATTTTTAAAACACTTTAAAGAGCTGTTTTTTGTTAATTTTTCTGAACCTTCACGAATGTGATTTCATCATGAAAATTTGCCCGCAGCCAGAAAACTAAGCAATATTTGTTATGAAGAATTTCTTTAAAAAAAAATACTGTTCATAGGAGGAGAATGAGCTCGGGATTAGAATGACACTTTCATGGTTGCGGTTACTGTGAAGTCTTTTAATGCAACTACATAAAGTTATTACTCATAGGAGTACAAATTTGTGAAGATTTACTACATAGACAGTGATTAAAAGTTTGAAACTATAGTGTTGAAACAAGAAAAAAGAATCTCAGTGTTGAACAAAAAACATCCATTAGCAGAACACAAGATACCAGTCAATGATACAAAAATAAAAAATGACCCCCGAAATGTGTGGACGAATTCCATTCAAAGGTAATTCACACACACACATATATTTTTTCATATGACAAAGCTTCAAAAAAGAGCAAAAAAGAGGGGGTAGGGGGGAGGAGGTTGGAATTCATCCTAAATTAAGGTCGTTAGCTCATGTATTTTTTTTTGGCGAGCACATTGTCCCATGTTCATTTTCATGTATGAATCTCAAAACAAGACATATAACAATCACTGTTCGCTCGCACGCACCTCTCCGAGCGAACTATGAGCTGATGATACTAAACGGTTCGCTCAGGATGACAATGTGAGCGAACACATCCAGATGACAAATCTGGTTTTTAAAGCATGACAATTTTCATCAATTCCCTGAGACGTAAAATGGCCATTTTCTTCTGTGAGCATGGCAAATAGTTGGATTTTCCTTTTTAGGTTGGCGATTCTCCATGTTGCATCATGGCAAATCCTCAAAAACGCAAGGCGATTACTCCGCTGCAACACAAAAAATTGTTGGGAACGTAGTAATTTAAAAAAAAAAATCCTACGCACACACAGGATCATGGTGATGATTAGCAACGAGAGGGAAGAGTGTGTCCACGTACCCTCGTAGACCGAAAGCGGAAGCGTTAGCACAACGCGGTTGATGTAGTCGTACGTCTTCACGATCCAACCGATCAAGTACCGAACGTACGGCACCTCCGAGTTCAGCACACGTTCAACTTGATGAGGTCCCTCGAACTCCGATCCAGCCGAGCTTTGAGGGGAGTTCCGTCAGCACGACGGCATGGTGACGATGATGATGTTCTACCGACGCAGGGCTTCGCCTAAGCACCGCTACGATACTATCGAGGTGGACTATGGTGGAGGGGGGCACCGCACACGGCTAAGAGATCCAAGGGATCAATCTTTTTTTTTGACAGAAAGACTGTAAAGGAACCCCCTACAGTATAATTGATGCAACAACCCCAAATTGCAAGTACCATGCCTTGAACCTGGGTGGGTGGGAAGGCATCAGCCCCTTCCCACCACTAGGCTATGCCTTAGTCTGCAAGGGATCAATCGTTGTGTCTATGGGGTGCCCTCCTGCCACAGTATATAAAGGAGCAAGGGGAGGAGGCGGCCGGCCAGGGAGAGGCGCGCCAAGGGGGAGTCCTACTCCCACTAGGAGTAGGACTCCTCCTATTCCTAGTAGGAGTAGGAGAGGGGGAAGGAAAGGGAGAGGAGAAGAAGGAAAGAGGGGGCCGGCCCCCTTTGCCCTCTATTTCCACTAAGGCCCATGTAGGCCCATTAAGCCCCTGGGGTCCGGTAACCCCCGGTACTCCGGTAAAATCCCGATTTCACCCGGAACACTTCCGATATCCAAATATAAGCTTCCAATATATCAATCTTTATGTCTCGACCATTTCGAGACTCCTCGTTATATCCGTGATCACATCCGGGACTCCGAACAACCTTCGGTACATCAAAACTCATAAACTCATAATATAACCGTCATCGAACTTTAAGCGTGCGGAACCTACGGGTTCGAGAACTATGTAGACATGACCGAGACACGTCTCCGGTCAATAACCAATAGCGGAACCTGAATGCTCATATTGGCTCCCACATATTCTACGAAGATCTTTATCGGTCAGACCGCATAACAACATACGTTGTTCCCTTTGTCATCGGTATGTTACTTGCCCGAGATTCGATCGTCGGTATCTTAATACCTAGTTCAATCTCGTTACCGGCAAGTCTCTTTTACTCGTTCGTAATACATCATCTCGCAACTAACTCATTGGTTGCAATGCTTGCAAGGCTTATAGTGATGTGCATTACCGAGTGGGCCCAGAGATACCTCTCCGACAATCGGAGTGACAAATCCTAATCTCGAAATACGCCAACCCAACAAGTACCTTTGGAGACACCTCAGAGAGCACCTTTATAATCACCCGATTACGCTGTGACGCTTGGTAGCACACAAAGTGTTCCTCCGTAAACGGAGTTGCATAATCTCATAGTCATAGGAACATGTATAAGTCATGAAGAAAGCAATAGCAGAATACTAAATAATCGTGTGCTAAGCTAACGGAATGGGTCAAGTCAATCACATCATTCTCCTAATGATGTGATCCCGTTAATCAAATGACAACTCATGTCAATGGCTAGGAAACATAACCATCTTTGATCAACGAGCTAGTCAAGTAGAGGCATACTAGTGACACTCTGTTTGTCTATGTATTTACACAAGTATTATGTTTCCGATTAATACAATTCTAGCATGAATAATAAACATTTATCATGATATAAGGAAATAAATAATAACTTTATTATTGCCTCTAGGGCATATATCCTTCAGTCTCCCACTTGCACTAGAGTCAATAATCTAGTTCACATTGCCATGTGATTTAACACCAATAGTTCACATCACCATGTGATTAACACCCATAGTTCACATCGTCATGTGACTAACACCCAATGGGTTTACTAGAGTCAATAATCTAGTTCACATCGCTATGTGATTAACACCCAAAGAGTACTAAGGTGTGATCATATTTTGCTTGTGAGAGAAGTTTAGTCAACAGGTCTGCCACATTCAGATACATATGTATTTTTGCAAATTTCTATGTCAACAATACTCTGCACGGAGCTACTCTAGCTAATTGCTCCCACTTTCAATATGTATCCAGATTGAGACTTAGAGTCATCTGGATCAGTGTCAAAACTTGTATCAACGTAACCCTTGACGACGAACCTTTTGTCACCTCCATAATCGAGAAAACATATCCTTATTCCACTAAGGATAATTTTGACCGTTGTCCAGTGATCTACTCCTAGATCACTATTGTACGCCCTTGCCAAACTCTTGGTGAGGTACACAATAGGTCTGGTACACAGCATAGCATACTTTATAGAACCTATGACTGAGGCATATGGAATGACTTTTCATTCTCTTTCTATTTTCTGCCATGGTCGGGTTTTGAGTCTTCACTCAACATCACACCTTGAAACATAGGCAAGAACTCCTTCTTTGACTGTTCCATCTTGAACTAATTCAAAAAGTTGTCAAGGTATATTCTCGTTGAAAATCTTATCAAGCGTCTTGATCTATCTTCATAGATTTTGATGCTCAATATGTAAGTAGCTTCACCGAGGTCTTCTTTGAAGAACTTCTTTCAAATACTCCTTTATGTTTTCCAGAAAATTCTACATCATTTCTTATCAACAATACGTCATTCACATATACTTATCAGAAAGGCTGTAGTGCTCCCACTCACTTTCTTGTAAATACAGGCTTCACCGTAAGTCTGTATAAAACTATATGGTTTGATTAACTTATCAAAGCATATATTCCAACTCCGAGATGCTTGCACCAGTCCATAGATGGATCGCTAGATCTTGCACATTTTGTTAACACCTTTAGGATCGACAAAACCTTCTGGTTGCATCATATACAACTCTTCTTTAAGAAATCCATTAAGGAATGCAGTTTTGTTTATCCATTTGCCAGATTTCGTAAAATGCGGCAATTGCTAACATGATTCGGACAGACTTAAGCATAGATACGAGTGAGAAACTCTCATCGTAGTCAACACCTTGAACCTGTCGAAAACCTTTTTGCGACAATTCTAGCTTTGTAGATAGTGACACTACTATCAGCGCCCGTCTTCCACATGAAGATCCAAATCTCAATGGCTCACCAGTCATCAACAAGTCAATCAAAGTCCACACTTTGTTCTCATACATGGATCCAATCTCAGATTTCATGGCCTCAAGCCATTTTGCGGAATCTGGGCTCACCATCGCTTCTTCATAGTTCATAGGTTCGTCATGTTTTAGTAACATAACCTCCAGAACAGGATTACCGTACCACTCTGGTGCGGATCTTACTCTGGTTGACCTACGAGGTTCAGTAAAAACTTGATCTGAAGTTTCATGATCATCATCATTAACTTCCTCACTAATTGGTGTAGGTGTCACAGGAACCGGTTTCTGTGATGAACTACTTTCCAATAAGGGAGCAGGTACAATTACCTCATCAAGTTCTACTTTCCTCCCACTCACTTCTTTTGAGAGAAACTCCTTTTCTAGAAAGGATCCAATTTTAGCAACGAATATCTTGCCTTCGGATCTGTGATAGAAGGTGTACCCAACTATCTCCTTTGGGTATCCTATGAAGACATATTTCTCCGATTTGGGTTTGAGCTTATTAGGATGAAACTTTTTCTTATAAGCATCGCAGTCCCAAACTTTAAGAAACGACAACTTTGGTTTCTTGCCAAACCACAGTTCATATGGTGTCGTCTCAACGGATTTAGATGGTGTCCTATTTAACGTGAATGCAGCCGTCTCTAAAGCATAACCCCAAAACGATAGCGGTAAATCAGTAAGAGACATCATAGATCGCACCATATCTAGTGAAGTACGATTACGACGTTCGGACACACCATTACGTTGTGGTATTCCGGGTGGCGTGAGTTGCGAAACTATTTCACATTGTTTCAAATGAAGACTGTACTCGTAACTCAAATATTCTCCTCAACGATCAGATCGTAGAAACTTTATTTTCTTGTTACGATCATTTTCAACTTCACTCTGAAATTCTTTGAACTTTTCAAATGTTTCAGACTTATGTTTCATTAAGTAGATATACCCACATCTGCTTAAATCATCTGTGAAGGTGAGAAAATAACGATACCCGCCGCGAGCCTCAATATTCATCGGACCACATACGTCTGTATGTATAATTTCCAATAAATCTGTTGCTCGCTCCATAGTTCCGGAGAACGGCGTTTTAGTCATCTTGCCCATGAGGCACGGTTCGCAAGTACCAAGTGATTCATAATCAAGTGGTTCCAAAAGTCCATCAGTATGGAGTCTCTTCATGCGCTTTACACCGATATGACCTAAACGGCAGTGCCACAAATAATTTGCACTATCATTATCAACTCTGCATTTTTTGGCTTCAATATTATGAATATGTGTATCACAAGTATCGAGATTCAACAAAAATAGACCACTCTTCAAGGGTGCATGACCATAAAAGATATTACTCATATAAATAGAAGAACCATTATTCTCTGATTTAAATGAATAACCATCTCGCATCAAACAAGATCCAGATATAATGTTCATGCTCAACTCTGGCACCAAATAACAATTATTCAAGTCTAAAACTAATACCGAAGGTAGATGTAGAGGTAGCGTGCCGACCACGATCACATCGACTTTGGAACCATTTCCCATGCGCATCGCCGCCACTTCCTTAGCCAATCTTCGCTTAATCCGTAGTCCATGTTTCGAGTTGCAAATATTAGCAACAGAACCAGTATCAAATACCTAGGTGCTACTGCGAGCATTAGTAAGGTACACATAAATAACATGTATATCGCATATACCTTTGTTCACCTTGCCATCCTTCTTTTCTGCCAAATACTTGGGGTAGTTCCGCTTCAAAGGACCAGTCTGCTTGGCAGAGAAGCACTCGATCTCGTGCTTAGGTCCAGACTTGGGTTTCTTCTCTGAGCAGCAACTTGCTTGCTGTTCTTCTTGAAGTTCCCTTCTTCTTCCCTTTGCCCTTTTTCTTGAAATCGGTGGTCTTATTGACCATCAACACTTGATGCTCCTTCTTGATTTCTACCTCCGCAGCTTTTAGCATTGCGAAGAGCTCGGGAATCGCTTATCCGTCCCTTGCATGTTATAGTTCATCACGAAGCTTTTGTAGCTTGGTGGCGTTGATTGAAGAATTCTGTCAATGACGCTATCATCCGGAAGATTAACTCCCAGGTTGAATCAAGTGATTGTTATACCCAGACATTTTGAGTATATGCTCACTGACAGAACTATTCTCCTCCATCTTGCAGCTGTAGAACTTATTGGAGACTTCATATCTCTCAATCCGGGCATTTGCTTGAAATATTAACTTCAACTCTTGGAACATCTCATATGCTCCATGATGTTCAAAACGTCGTTGAAGACCCGGTTCTAAGCCGTAAAGCATGGCACACTGAACTATCGAGTAGTCATCATATTGAGCTAGCCAAACGTTCATAACATCTGCATCTTCTCCTGCAATAGGTCTGTCACCTAGCGGTGCATCAAGGACATAATACTTCTGTGCAACAATGAGGTTAATCCTCAGATCACGGACCAAGTCCACATCATTGCTACTAACATCTTTCAACTTTGCTTTCTCAAGGAACGCATTAAAATTCAACGGAACAACAACATGGGCCATCTATCTACAATCAACATAGACAAGCAAAATACTATCAGGTACTAAGTTCATGATGAATTTAAGTTCAATTAATCATATTACTAAGAACTCCCACTTAGATAGACATCCCTCTAATCTTCTAAGTGATCACGTGATCCAAATCAACTAAACCATGTCCGATCATCACGTGAGATGGAGTAGTTTCAATGGTGAACATCACTATGTTGATCATATCTACTATATGATTCACGCTCGACCTTTCGGTCTCCGTGTTCTGAGGCCATATCTGTTATATGCTAGACTCGTCAAGTTTAACCTGAGTATTCCGTGTGTGCAACTGTTTTGCACCCGTTGTATTTGAACGTAGATCCTATCACACCCGATCATCACGTGGTGTTTCAGCACGAAGAACTTTCGCAACGGTGCATACTCAGGGAGAACACTTATACTTTGATAATTTAGTGAGGGATCATCTTATAATGCTACCGTCAATCAAAGCAAGATAAGATGCATAAAAGATAAACATCACATGCAATCAATATTAGTGATATGATATGGCCATCATCATCTTGTGATTGTGATCTCCATCTCCGAAGCACCGTCATGACCACCATCGTCACCGACACGACACCTTGATCTCCATCGTAGCATCGTTGTCGTCTCGCCAATCTTATGCTTCTACGACTATCGCTACCGCTTAGTGATAAAGTAAGCATTACAGGGCGATTGCATTGCATACAATAAAGCGACAACCATATGGCTCGTGCGATTGCCGATAACTCGGTTACAAAACATGATCATCTCATACAATAAAATTTAGCATCATGCCTTGACCATATCACATCACAACATGCCCTGCAAAAACAAGTTAGACGTCCTCTACTTTGTTGTTGCAAATTTTACGTGGCTGCTACGGGCTTAGCAAGAACCGTTCTTACCTACGCATCAAAACCACAACGATAGTTTGTCAAGTTGGTGCTGTTTTAACCTTCGCAAGGACCGGGCATAGCCACACTCTGTTCAACTAAAGTTGGAGAAACTGACACCCGCCAGCCACCTGTGTGCAAAGCACGTCGGTAGAACCAGTCTCGCATAAGCTTACGCGTAATGTCGGTCCGGGCCGCTTCATCCAACAATACCGCCGAACCAAAGTATGACATGCTAGTGAGTTCAGCACACGACATCTACGCATAAAACCTGGCTCGGCTGCCACTGTTGGGGAACGTAGTAATTTCAAAAAATTTACTACGCACACACGGGATCATGGTGATGCATAGCAACGAGAGGGGAGAGTGTGTCCACGTACCCTCCTAGACCGAAAGCGGAAGCGTTAGCACAACGCGGTTGATGTAGTCGTACGTCTTCACGATCCGACCGATCAAGTACCGAACGTACGGCACCTCCGAGTTCAGCACATGTTCAGATCAATGCCGTTCCTCGAACTCCGATCCAGCCGAGCTTTGAGGGAGAGTTTCGTCAGCACGACGGCGTGGTGACGATGATGATGTTCTACCGACGCAGGGCTTCGCCTAAGCACCGCTACGATATTATCGAGGTGGACTATGGTGGAGGGGGCACCGCACACGGCTAAGAGATCCAAGGGATCAATTTTTGTGTCTATGGGGTGCCCCTGCCCCCGTATATAAAGGAGCAAGGGAAGGAGGTGGCTGGCCAGGGAGAGGCGCGCCAAGGGGGAATCCTACTCCCACTAGGAGTAGGACTCCTCCTATTCCTAGTAGGAGGAGGAGAGGGGGAAGGAAAGGGAGAGGAGAAGAAGGAAAGAGGGGACCGGCCCCCTTTGCCCTAAACCAATTCGGTTTGGGCCTTGGGGGGGCCCACACTCCCCTTGCTGCCCTCTATTTCCACTAAGGCACATGTAGGCCCATTAAGCCCCGGAGGGGGGGGTTCGGTAACCCCAGCATTCTCGAAAATCACGATTTCACCCGGAACACTTCCGATATCCAAATATAGGCTTCCAATATATCAATCTTTATGTCTCGACCATTTCGAGACTCCTTGCTATGTCCGTGATCACATCCGGGACTCCGAACAACCTTCGGTACATCAAAACTCATAAACTCATAATATAACCGTCATCGAAACTTTAAGCGTACGGACCATATGGGTTCGAGAACTATGTAGACATGATCGAGACACGTCTCCGGTCAATAACCAATAGCGGAACCTGGATGCTCATATTTGCTCCCACATAATCTACGAAGATCTTTATTGGTCAGACCGCATAACAACATACGTTGTTCCCTTTGTCATCGGTATGTTACTTGCCCGAGATTCGATCGTCGGTACCTTAATACCTAGTCCAATCTCGTTACAGGCAAGTCTCTTTTACTCGTTCCGTAATACATCATCCCGCAACTAACTCATTAGTTGCAATGCTTGCAAGGCTTATGGTGATGTGCATTACCCAGTGGGCCCAGAGATACCTCTCTGACAATCGGAGTGACAAATCCTAATCTCGAAATACGCCAACCCAACAAGTACCTTTGGAGACACCTGTAGAGCACCTGAATAATCACCCGATTACGTTGTGACGCTTGGTAGCACACAAAGTGTTCCTCCGTAAACGGAGTTGCATAATCTCATAGTCATAGGAACATGTATAAGTCATGAAGAAAGTAATAGCAGAATACTAAACGATCGTGGTGCTAAGCTAACGGAATGGGTCAAGTCAATCACATCATTCTCCTAATGATGTGATCCTGTTAATAAAATGACAACTCATGTCAATGGCTAGGAAACATAACCATCTTTGATCAACGAGCTAGTCAAGTAGAGGCATACTAGTGACACTCTGTTTGTCTATGTATTTGATACGCTCCAACGTATCTATAATTTTTGATTGATCCATGATATATTATCTATTATTTTGGACTATATTGGGCTTTATTTTCCACTTTTATATTACTTTTGGGACTAACCTATTAACCGGAGGCCCAACCCAGAATTGTTATTTTTTGCCTATTTCAGTATTTTGAAGAAACGGAATATCAAACAGAGTCCAAACGGAATGAAACCTTCGGGAACGTGATTTTCTCATCAGATAAGATCCAGGAGACTTGGACCCTCGGACAAGAAAGGAGGGAGGCGGCTACGAGGGTGGAGGGCGCCCCCCTAGGGCGCGCCCCCTGCCTCATGGGCCCCCCCGAAGCTCCACCGACGTACTCCTTCCTCCTATATATACCTACGTACCCCAACAGATCGACACGGAGCCAAAACCTAATTCCACCGCCGCAACTTTCTGTATCCACGAGATCCCATCTTGGGGCCTGTTCCGGAGCTCCACCGGGAGGGGAATCCACCACGGAGGGCTTCTACATCATCATCATAGCCTCTCCGATGAAGTGTGAGTAGTTTACTTCAGACTTTCGGGTCCATAGTTAGTAGATGGATTCTTCTCTCTTTTTGGATCACAATACAATGTTCTCCCCCTCTCTCCTGGAGATCTATTCGATGTAATCTTCTTTTTGCGGTGTGTTTGTTGAGACCGATGAATTGTGGGTTTATGATCAAGATTATCTATGAGCAATATTTGAATCTTTTCTGAATTCTTTTATGTATGATTGGTTATCTTTGCAAGTCTCTTCGAATTATCCGTTTGGTTTGGCCAACTAGATTGGTAGTTCTTGCAATGGGAGAAGTGCTTAGCTTTGGGTTCAATCTTGCGGTGTCCTGTCCCACTGACAGTAGGGGCACCAAGGCACGTATTGTATTGTTTCCATCGAGGATAACAAGATGGGGTATTTATCACATTGCATGAATTTATTCCTCTACATCATGTCATCTTGCTTAAGGCGTTACTCTGTTTTCATTAACTTAATACTCTAGAAGCATGCTGGATAGCGGTCGATGAGTGGAGTAATAGGAGTAGATGCAGGCAGAATTCGATCTACTTGACTCGGACGTGATGCCTATATACATGATCATACCTAGATACTCTCATTACTATGCTCAATTCTGTCAATTGCTCAACAGTAATTCGTTCACCCACCATAAAATACTTATGCTCTTGAGAAGCCACTAGTGAAATCTATGGCCCCCGGGTCTATTCGCATCATATTAATCTTCCTACTCTTTATTATTGCTTTGCTTTTTTACTTTCCTTTTATTTTACTTTGCATCTTTATACCAAAAATACCAAAAATATTATCTATCATCTCTATCAGATCTCACTCTCGTAAGTGACCGTAAAGGGATTGACAACCCCTATTCGCGTTGGTTGCGAGGAGTTATTTGCTTTGTGTAGGTACGAGGGACTCGCGCGTGGCCTCCTACTGGATTGATACCTTGGTTCTCAAAAACTGAGGGAAATACTTACGCTACTCTGATGCATCATCCTCTCCTCTTCGGGGAAAACCAACGCAAGCTCAAGACGTAGCAAGAGGGATTTCTGGCGCCGTTGCCGGGGAGTCTACGCAAAAGTCAACATACCAAGTACCCATCACAATCCCTTATCTCTCGCATTACATTATTTGTCATTTGCCTCTCGTTTTCCTCTCCCCCCACTTCACCCTTGCCGTTTTATTTGCCCTCTCTTTTCCGTTCGTCTTTTCATTTGCCTTGATGTCTTACTTCGCTCGTTTGCTCGCTTGGTTGAAATAGTTGAGTATTTATTCCTAAACAGAGAAGCTAATATCTTTGGATCCTCATCCGCTTGCCAATCTTTTTAAGAGATCCAATTATGATGAACCAATTCCTAGTGATTTGGATGCACTAGATTATCTTTATAAGCTTTTGCCTGAAATCCGTAAATCTGAAAATTGTGATGAAGTGCTTCACGATAGATCTTTGAATAAAAAGCATGATTGCAATGATTTTATTATAAATTCTCTTGATGTCAATTGTGCTAATAATATGCAAAACCCTAAGGTTGGGGATGCTAGTTTTGCTATGTCTACTACTTGTTGCAATGGTCATGATTGGGGTGATTTTTCTTATGATCTTGAAAATCTATTTAAGCCCCATGATGAATATGAGATTGATAATAGTGTTTGCAATAATATTGAAAGTGGGTTTGGAAGAGTGTCAACTTTAGATCCCACATATTTGGATAATGTTCAATCTTATGAAATTTTTGATAAAAGTGGGTTTGCAGAGGTCATGACTTTAGTTAATATTAATCCCACTATTTCGGAAGAGTGTCAACTTTGCATGCATGTGGATCGTATTGAGAATACGTTTTGTGATAGCTATAATGTTGAATTTGCTTATGATCCTACATGTATTTATTATGAGAGAGGAAAATATGGTTGTAGCAATTTTCATGTTGCTAAATTACCTCTCGTTATGTTGAGATTGCTATTGTTCCTTTCCGCTTCCTTGCATATGCTAGTTTTTGCTTGCTACAATAATTTGTTTGCCTATAATATGCCTATGAATAGGAAGTATGTTATACTTAAGTGTGTTTGTCACATGTTTTATGATGCCCTCTTTGTGCCTCAATTCTTGTCTTTCTTGTGAGCATCATTGAAATCTCAATGCCTAGCTAAAAAGGCTTTAAAGAAAAGCGCTTGTTGGGAGACAACCCAATATTTTTCCTTGCTGCTTAGTAATAAATAATCCATCTAACTTCTGTTTATATGTGGTTTTATGTTTTAATTAGTGTTTGTGCCAAGTTAAACCTATAGGATCTTCTTGGATAATAGTTATTTGATCTTGCTGTAATTTCCAGAAACTTTCGGTTCACGAAAACAATTGTTAAATATCACCAGAAAGTGATAAAATAGTGATTTCAATTGCTGCTGATCAATAAAAAAATTGCCTAGGTCGTCCTAGTTTGGCTGAATTTTGGAGTTCCAGAAGTTTGCGTTAGTTACAGATTGCTACAGACTGTTCTGTTTTTGACAGATTCTATTTTTCTTGTGTTGTTTGCTTATTTTGATGAATCTATGGCTAGTAAAATAGTTTATAATCCATAGAGAAGTTGGAATACAGTAGGTTTAACACCAAAACAAACAAAGAATGAGTTCATTACAGTACCTTGAAGTGGTATTTTGTTTTCTTTTGCTAACGGAGCTTACGAGATTTTTGTTGAGTTTTGTGTTGTGAAGTTTTCAAGTTTTGGGTGAAATCTTTTGATGGATTATGGAACAAGGAGTGGCAAGAGTTTAAGCTTGGGGATGCCCATGGCATCCCCAAGATAATCCAAGGACACCAAAAGTCAAAGCTTGGGGATGCCCGGAAGGCATCCCTCTTTAAATCCACTTCCATCGGTAACTTTACTTGGAGCTATATTTTTATTCACTACATGATATGTGTTTTGCTTGGAGCATCTTGTATTATTTGTGTCTTTGCTTGTTAGTTTACCACAATAATCCTTGCTGTACACACCTTTTGAGAGAGCCATACCTGAATTGGAATTTGTTAGAATACTCTATGTGCTTCACTTATATCTTTTGAGCTTTATAGTTTTGCTCTATGTGCTTCACTTATATCTTTTGAGCTTTATAGTTTTGCTCTAGTGCTTCACTTATATCTTTTAGAGCACGGTGGTGGATTTGTTTTAAAGAAACTATTGATCTCTCATGCTTCACTTAGATTATTTTGAGAGTCTTAAATAGCATGGTAATTTGCTTAATAATAATATGCTTGGTATTCAATATTTGTAAGACTTTCTTTTGAGTGTGTTGAATACTAAGAAAAGTTTGATGCTTGATAATTGTTTTGAGATATGAAGGTGGTAATATTAGAGTCATGCTAGTTGAGTAGTTGTGAATTTGAGAAATACTTGTGTTAAAGTTTGTGATTCGTAGCATGCACGTATGGTGAACCGTTATGTGATGAAGTCGGAGCATGATTTATTTATTGATTGTCTTCCTTATGAGTGGCGGTCGGGGAATGAGCGATGGTCTTTTCCTACCAATATATCCCCCTAGGAGCATGCGCGTAATACTTTGCTTTGATAACTTGTAGATTTTTGCAATAAGTATATGAGTTCTTTATGACTAATGTTGAGTCCACGGATTATACACATTTTTCTCACCCTTCCACCATTGCTAGCCTCTCTAATACCGCGCAATTTTCGCCGGTATCATACACCCACCATAAACCTTCCTCAAAACAGCCACCATACCTACCTATCATGGCATTTCCATAGCCATTCCGAGATATATTGCCATGCAACTTTCCACCGTTCCGTTGATTATGACACGCTCCATCATTGTCATATTGCTTAGCATGATCATGTAGTTGACATCGTATTTGTGGCAAAGCCACCATTCATAATTCTTTCATACATGTTACTTATGAATCATTGCATATCCCGGTACACTGCCGGAGGCATTCACATAGAGTCATATTTTGTTCTAAGTATCGAGTTGTAATTGTTGAGTTGTAAGAAAAATAAAAGTGTGATGATCATCATTTTTAGAGCATTGTCCCAAGTGAGGAAAGGATGATGGAGACTATGATTCCCTCATAAGTTGGGATGAGACTCTGGACGAAAAAAAGAGGCCATAAAAAGGCCCAAATAAAAAATGATGAGAGAATCAGAGAGAAGGGACAATGTTACTATCCTTTTACCACACTTGTGCTTCAAAGTAGCACCATGATCTTTATAATAGAGAGTCTCTCGTTTTGTCACTTTCATATACTAGTGGGAATTTTTCATTATAGAAGTTGGCTTGTATATTCCAATGATGGGCTTCCTCAAATTGCCCTAGGTCTTCGCGAGCAAGCGAGTTGGATGCACACCCACTTAGTTTCATTTGTTGAGATTTCATATACTTATAGCTCTAGTGCATCCGTTGCATGGCAATCCCTACTCACTCACATTGATATCTATTGATGGGCATCTCCATAGCCCGTTGATACGCCTAGTTGATGTGAGACTATCTTCTCTCTTTTTGTCTTCTCCACAACCACCATTCTATTCCACACATAATGATATATCCATGGCTCACGCTCATGTATTGCGTGAAGATTGAAAAAGTTTTGAGAATGTCAAAAGTATGAAACAATTGCTTGGCTTGTCATCGGGTTGTGCATGATTTAAATACTTTGTGTGGTGAAGATAGAGCATAGCCAGACTATATGATTTTGTAGGGATAACTTTCTTTGGCCATGTTATTTTGAGAAGACATAATTGCTTTGTTAGTATGCTTGAAGTATTATTATCTTTATGTCAATATGAACTTTTGTATTGAATCTTTCGGATCTGAATATTCATACCACAATTAAGAAGAATTACATTGAAATTATGCCAAGTAGCACTCCGCATCAAAAATTCTTATCATTTACCTACTCGAGGACGAGCAGGAATTAAGCTTGGTGATGCCTGATACGTCTCCAACGTATCTATAATTTTTGATTGCTCCATGCTATATTATCTATTGTTTTGGACTATATTGGGCTTTATTTTCCACTTTTATATTACTTTTGGGACTAACCTATTAACCGGAGGCCCAACCCAGAATTGCTGTTTTTTTGCCTATTTCAGTATTTCGAAGAAACGGAATATCAAACGGAGTCCAAACGGAATGAAACCTTCGGGAACATGATTTTCTCATCAGATAAGATCCAGGAGACTTGGACCCTCGGTCAAGAAAGGAGGGAGGCGGCCACGAGGGTGGAGGGCGCCTCCTCTAGGGCGCCCCTACCTCGTGGGCCCCAAGCTCCACCGACGCTCCTTCCTCCTATATATACCTACGCACTTCAACAGATCAGACATCGAGGCAAAAACATAATTCCACCGCCGCAACTTTCAGATCCACGAGATCCCATCTTGGGGCCTGTTCCAGAGTTCACGGAAGGGGAATCCACCACGGAGGGCTTCTACATCATCATCATAGCCTCTCCGATGAAGTGTGAGTAGTTTATTTCAGACCTTCGGTCCATAGTTAGTAGCTAGATGGCTTCTTCTCTTTTTGGATCTCAATACAATGTTCTCCCCCTCTCTCGTGGAGATCTATTCGATGTAATCTTCTTTTTGCGGTGTGTTTGTTGAGATCGATGAATTATGGGTTTATGACCAAGATTATCTATGAGCAATATTTGAATCTTCTCTGAATTCTTTTATGTATGATTGGTTATCTTTGCAAGTCTCTTCTAATTATCTGTTTGGTTTGGCCAACTAGATTGGTAGTTCTTGCAATGGGAGAAGTGCTTAGCTTTGGGTTCAATCTTGCGGTGTCCTTTCCCAAAGGATGAGGGGCATCAAGGCACGCATTGTATTGTTGCCATCGAGGATAACAAGATAGGGTATTTATCATATTGCATGAATTTATTCCTCTACATCATGTCATCTTGCTTAAGGCGTTACTCTGTTTTCATTAACTTAATACTCTAGAAGCATGCTGGATAGCGGTCGATGAGTGGAGTAATAGTAGTAGATGCAGGCAGGAGTCGGTCTACTTGACTCGGACGTGATGCCTATATACATGATCATACCTAGATACTCTCATAACTATGCTCAATCCTGTCAATTGCTCAACAGTAATTCGTTCACCCACCGTAAAATACTTATGCTCTTGAGAGAAGCCACTAGTGAAATATATGGCCCCCGGGTCTATTCTCATCATGTTAATCTTCCTACGCTTTATTATTGTTTTGCTTTTTTACTTTGCCTTTTATTTTACTTTGCATCTTTATACCAAAAATACCAAAAATATTATCTATCATCTTTATCAGATCTCACTCTCGTAAGTGACCGTGAAGGGATTGACAACCCCTATTCGCGTTGGTTGCGAGGAGTTATTTGCTTTGTGTAGGTACGAGGGACTCGCTCGTGGCCTCCTACTGGATTGATACCTTGGTTCTCAAAAACTGAGGGAAATACTTACGCTACTCTGCTGCATCATCCTCTCCTCTTCGGGGAAAACAAACACAAGCTCAAGACGTAGCAGTATTCACACAAGTATTATGTTTCTGGTTAATACAATTCTAGCATGAATAATAAACATTTATCATGATATAAGAAAATAAATAATAACTTTATTATTGCCTTTAGGGCATATTTCCTTCAAAAATTCCTAGCAATTTTTCTACTAGCATGGCAATTTTTTCTTCACAACATGCAAAATACATCTATTTTAGCATGGCGATTCTCGAGCGTTTGTTGGGAGTGGTTTTCTAAAGGAACACTCCCAGATCATGATGTTCACTTGGGTGATCTTCTTGAACTGCCATCAGTGAGTAATTGAGATTGAAATTCATATGGTAGATGAATGTATGCAGTCTCTGCTTCTTATGGAACTTTCAAGAAAATTTCAATGGCCACATGAGTAACTTTGGAGTTTAGGTAGGGATAGATCAAAAGCTCGTAGTCGTGAGCTTAATAAGCTTTTGGTATCCCAATCGTAGCTCATTTCTTATGGAACTGAGTCAATCACTGGTTTTAGATCATTGACTTAATGAGCCAACGAGTTTCACGAGCTGCTTTCTAATAGAAAATAACAAGAATTCTTGCTTTAAATGACATCATTTCACAGCACATCGATCCAATTATATTAATTTAATCAACCAACCCAACCTATAGGAGGTACTCCCTTCATTTCTAAATATAGTGCGTCTTAGATTCAGCTTCAATACCAATGTGTGTGCTGGCACATGTACTTGGGGCTAATATACCCCTCCACTAACTCTGTCCAGCCCCCATGTGCGTGTCACCTCAGCCCACATGAACGCCGTGATGAACAAAGCTAAGCGGCATGGGCGAGGCATCTTCTACACGGACGCCGACATCGGCATCCTGGGTCACGAACGAACCTTGGTTAGTGTCGCCGACACTAAATCTGTTGACGTACTCGAGCAGGTCCTCCTTACTGAGGGCATCCAGCCAGTCTCCAGCGCAGCCCTCACCAGGGATATACTCCTCTTCTTCCTCCTCTGTATGTTCGAATTTTTGCTGCCGCTTGCCCAATCGTTGAGCATCTGGACCGTCCACCTTGGGCGTCTGGCCTAGCAACAGCTCGATTTGTTGTATTGTCGCCGTTGCCTCCTTCAACAGAGCCAAAACCTTCCTCCTCACCTCTCCCTCAACTCCTCCGGCCATGAAGACCGCCGACTCCACCACACCTCTCGGCCGCGATCTATTGGACGACTCCTGTCGTGAGGCGTAGAAGATCGATGAGAGAGGGAGAGGAAGTGTTGCGGGAGGTGGGGATGAACTAGGAGTGTGGGGATCGGTGGGAAGGTCAGATGGTGGGAGGCCGGTGGGGATCAAGGCGAGCAGGAAGTAGGGAAAAGCGGCGACGAGAAAGAGATAAGGGAGAGAAAGGCGATGGGGCGATGCGGTGGGGTGGGGCGCTGGCTGTTCGGTTGGGAGGGCAATTTCGTCCAAAATCACTCGTTGAACGAGATACGCTCTACATTTTGGAATTTCCGTAAATTTTTATGCGCACTACTTTCAGGAACGGAGGGAGTATCAACTAGCACACTTCCTCTCCTCTCATGGTCGCCCTCGTTCATAAAAATCACAATCACACTCGTCACGTATGTCAAACACCTCGTAGTTGAAGCAAATGAGAGTAATGCTCGTTAACAAGCTAATGAGCGCTCGAAAGCTTAACGTGTTTCAGACGAACAGAGATGAGCATGTTTATTTGCTTGTTAAGTTTGTTTGGTCGTTAAGTTTACTAGGTTTAACGAGCACAAACTTTACAAATTCGAATCTTAACTAAGTAATGTTTAACTAAGTAATGCCGGCGCGTCGATGCGCCTGCACTGCACTGATCTGTATAAATAGTGTCAATTATCACAACATGATAATTACTCCCTTCATCCAGAAATACTTGTTCGAGAAATAGATGTATCTATTTCTACGACAAGTATTTCCGAACGGCGGGAGTACAAAAGTAGGGCATCGGTGGTTCTTTGTATCATTGGACATTTGTGTCCGCCTTAACTAGTCGAGGAGATCGTTAATCTATCTTAAGTTTAACTTGCAAATTCTTTTCGCAAAGAATAAGAAGGGATTCTTGTCAATTTGCAGTGTAAAAGAAATACAAATGCACATTTCAAATCCATCTGTCAATTTTCCCTTTTGGGAAAAATTACCAAGAATAGAGGGTGGTCTCCCCCGTTTCTTCCACCTCCGTCCTCCGTCGCCTGCCTCTCCCTCTCCTCCGCCCAAAACCGTCTCATTTTCCACGACGCAAAAGCGCGCGAGGCGCACCAACCAACCCGCCACCTCCCGCAGAACCCCGCGTCGCCCGCGCCCCGCACGCACGCACGCGCGCGCAAGCCCGAGGTCCCAGGAGAGGACCGACCGGCCCCGCGCCCCGCGCCGGCGGCGGCGCCATGCCGCGGCGGGGCGAGACGCAGGAGTTCCGGCCCTTCCGGCGCTGGTTCCCGTTCCTCGTGCCGCTCTTCGTCGCCGCCAACATCGCCCTCTTCGTCCGCACCATGTACGTCAACGACTGCCCCGCCCACGCCGCGGCTGCCGCCGCCGCGATCGGCGACTCCGTCGGCGGGGCCGCCGGGGCTGCCGCCGCGCACGGTTGCATGCTCGAGCCGGACCTCGGCAGGTACGCGTTCCAGCCGTACAAGGAGAACCCCCTCGTCGGGCCCACATCCGCGACGTAAGTAAGACGCCGGCCCAAAGCTTGGACCTTTGGCTCCTTCTACTGCAATAGAGATGCCTGCATTTTGTGGAATTGGTTCAGATTTGAGCTCATGCACTTTGCTTCCGGCCTAAATTTTGATAGTTTTAGGCATCACCTTCAAGTAATTCTGCTATTATCAGTTTATAATTTCGTAATTTTGTAGGAACTTCTTGATTTGGTATGACATTGGCCTTTCTTACTTTACTTTTTATAAAAGATTTATATCACTAAGTTATGTATAATTCAGATGCAATGTGTTATTTCTCACCCTTGCTAGTATTGTCTGATAAGTGGCAACTTACATGTGTACCAATTCTCCAGGCTGTTGGAAATGGGGGCACTAGAAACAGGTAAAGTTGCCAAAGACCACGAATGGTGGCGCCTCATCACTTGCATTTGGTTGCATGCTGGTGTTATCCACATACTTGCCAACATGCTGAGTCTCCTGATGATTGGAATCAGGCTTGAGAAGGAATTTGGTTTCCGTAAGTGTCGAGGCGATTTTGCATCCTCAATTCTCTGCCTACACAGTTCCTTCAAGAGCTAAAAGCTACGTATATACCTTGACCATTTGTAAGTGTTTGTTTATCGCAGTGAGGATCGGCACACTATATGTGATCTCGGGGGTCGGCGGTAGCTTGTTGTCTGCTCTGTTTATGGTGTCAAATATCTCTGTTGGTGCTTCAGGTGCACTGTTTGGATTACTGGGCTCCATGCTGTCAGAGCTAATAACAAACTGGACAATATACGAGAATAAGGCCGGTTCTTAAATCTAAGGATTATTTTTCCAAACTTGTACTTTATTATATTTACTGTGCCTAATTTCATTCTTGTTTTGAAAATACAGTGTGCGGCTTTATTGACTCTTGTTATGATCATTCTTATCAACCTGGCTGTTGGGATCCTTCCACATGTTGACAACTTTGCTCATATTGGTGGATTTGTATCGGGGTTTTTTCTTGGTTTTGTGCTCCTAATGCGCCCACAGTTCGGATACATCAACCAGAAGAACTCTCGTCTTGGAGTTCACTCGGGCACGCCTAAATCCAAGTACAAGATATATCAAATTGTACTCTTGGTGATTGCTTTGGTGATATTAATTTGTGGGTAAGTATCTTCCCTGTCAGCAGAAGAAATAATGATCTATTCAGTTCAGCCTCTAGGTTTCAACTGCCTTTGCTAAACTTTATCATTGGCAGGTTCATCACTGGCTTTGTATTGCTAATGCAAGGGTTCGATGCTAGCCAGCAATGTTCTTGGTGCCATTATCTGAGCTGTGTTCCTACTTCACAGTGGGACTGTAATAAAGCACCGAGCAACTATTGCCTCGTAAGTTCTTTTTACACATATATAGTTCTAAGAAATGTCGTCGCCCCTGAAATATGGGATGTTGCTAGTTGCGTATATAGCTTCTTTGTGGCATTCTGGACAGATGTGTCTAACAGCAAACGAAATGAGTATATTCTAAGAGATGTGCTTGATTCTCATACCTGAGCAGTTTTCTCTGCATAAAAATTCTCTTAGATGAAAACCATTAGAGCGTCAACCAGTGCATCCTGCTATGAGCTGATCACATGTTAAAACAGTCAAAATGTTCCCTCCCGCTGGTTTTCAACTATATGTCATCGCTCTCCTTCCTACATAGGACTATGTGTTGACATTATCTTACCATAGAGTGGCCTAGTCTGTTTCATTTACGTGAAGCAAATGCCTGCCATTGTTTTTGTTGCTACATTTTGGGACCTTATTTCAGTCTGTAAGCATAACTAGAGCTTTCATTTAGTTTTACTTACTCACCTGAAGTTTTACTGACACCAAGCTTCTCCTGCAGTCTTCACAGCTTGGAGACCAACTAAACCTGACATGTCAAAGCACCGGGAAGACGGAAACGTACGTTATCAGCAGCCCAAGCAACCCGGAGGCGGTTAAGCACCTTTGTCTCGGCCTTTGCAGCTGATGGATTGCGAATGTATGCGCTTTTCGTGGCAAGAAGCCGATGTCTGCAAATCTTTGGAAGGGAAAGTAGAAGCCTTTGTTCACAAATGGTGTGGCCTGTGTTATGCTTTTGGGCTTCTATTGTTCTCTTGTGTATGTTGTATATTGCAATTGTCGATCGGCAGTAATGAAAGATGGATGCTTGAGTGAGGCAGTAGTTCCTGAAATCTCATGTGAGTGCTTGCATTCTTTTATATCCTGTGTTATGGATGTTGAGCTTAATTAAACTGTTGTGCCGAGAGGAGGAAAGTTTGGTGAAGAAAATTTAGCAGAAAACCTCACTCCATCTTGTGCATGAAGAGGAAGTATATAGAACTCTCTGTTCTCATTCAAGAGCCGGAGCGATCTGAGACGATGAGACCGATCCGAACATGTATCACCAACCATTGAAAGATGAACTACATTGTTGGAACGAGAGCCTAGGTCTTGGACGCGTAGAAAGAACTTCAATCTGAAAGCTCTGTTGAAACATCTCAAAGGTGCGGATCGGCAGCACAACTGCCATTATTACCTAGAAAAAGGGTTTGTAACCCATTTCCTAGAGGGTTAGAGTACCTCTAATATCTTTGGAGAGTTGCATAATTTCAATAGTAATAACAAGCAAAATGGTTGCATGACCTACATCACAAAACTTTGCAGCAATATAGACAAGAGAGAACTCAATAGACAATGCGGCGTTACAACTACTGGTCCACATTCCGGGTCACACATACATAAATGATTGTTGAAATAATAAAGATGGTTATTCAGATTTATTATAGGAGATTGTGTAAACATGATCGCGCATTATTTTTAGACGTTTGATTGATGCCATGGTGTCCCTGTACTGCTTTGCTCTTGTGCTCCACTGCATATATGGTATACTGTATGTTCATCTCAGAACATCCGGAAGTCTCCTCAATTTTGGTCCATGCCCCAGGCGTTTTGGCCTTATATCCTGCATATGTTAACAAATGTCATGCACCTGCAGTTTTAAATAGAAGTACTCATAATACTGAAAATGCCTACAAATGAAGGAGATACTATCAGGAGCCATGATTTGCATATTACTGACTAGACTCACAATGCTTTTGGGTAAAATAACCTAGCAGTATCAGCATTGATCTGCTGTCTGTGCTACATAAAACCTACATACATATCTCTACACTCTCCATAAAGAAATATAAGAGCGCTTAGATCACTACTTTTGTGATCTAAAGGCTCTTATATTTCTTTACAGAGGGGGTACTAACTATCAGTGTGCCCCCTCTTTTCTTTGTTTCTTCCGTTTTGTTTTTTCTTATTTAAATAATTCAGGATTTCGAAATAGTTCCAAAAAATCAAAAACAATTAGAATTTTGAAAAAGTTTGTCGAGCAAAAAAATGTCCCTAAATTTGAATAATGTACACGAATTTAATAAATATTCATGATTTCAAAAAATGTTCGATGTTTCAAAACATGCCAGTGAATTTGGTTTTTTAAACATTATGGTGAACAAAGTTTGAATAGGATGAACATTTTTTCAGCTACATGAACAATTTAGAAAAAAAACATGGATGAAAGAATTATGAAATTGATGAACAACATTTGAATTTGATGAACTTTTTTGAAATCAATGAACAAATTTGGAATATTACTGAACATTTTTTAAATGCTCAGCAAATTTTGAATATGATGAACAAATTTTGAATTTCAATGAACATTTTTTAATCTCGATGAACAAAATTTAAATTCAATGAACATTTTTTGAATTCAATGAATAATCTATTTTGTGCACCTTACCAGGGTTAGAGTTTTTGTCATCCTTGGGCACCAGGCCCAGGGCCTTTGTTTTCACCCAAGGGAAAATTTTCCACTCCATGGTGTTCGATGAGAAGACATCGACGCGCCCCCGCACCAATAGCAATCATGACGGATGCAGACCACACTCTGCAGCCCCTGGTCCTCCTGGTAGGAGAGTGTGTGGAACTCAAGGAAGATGTTGTCTACCAAAATTTGCCTGTCGGGGAAGAGGGACGGGGCCTACCTCAACGGGTTGTAGCTGGTTCGCTGCTTCCGGTGGCGATGCGGATCTCACCGTCCAAGATGTAATCGAACTCCCACCCGGGGTCGTCGTCGCGCTTGGGGCCGTACATGCGGCGAGTCTTGAAGAAATCGGCATCGCGGAAGGTGGTGATGAAGTCCGTGTCGGAGGGGCTTGAAATAGCGCTGCCTGGGGGCCAACCGACGATAAAATCACAGGGGGACGGTCGGTTTCCCAACCGTCGCCCCAAGTTGGCCCTGCACGCCGCTTTTTCAAAATCAAATTCGGCCAAACTTGGAGGAAATTCAGGCGTTTTCATTGGTATTTGTAAAAACTTAAACATAATTTAAAAACAAAACTAAAAACTACTACTACATCGCCGCCGCCGCCGCCTGGAGCCTTCTACATGCCGAGGAGCCTGTAGACGTTGGTGTAGCCGTCGTCGTCCTGCACGCCGCCGCCGTCCTTGCTGCACCCCTGCGCTAGGTCGCCGTGGCGGACGGGGTTAGACGGCCCAGGCACATCCTCGTCGCTGTCGTTGAGGATGATGCCACCCTCCTCGCGGCCGCGGCGCCGAGCGGCGATCTCCTCGAGGGCGCAGCACTGGCACTCCGTCTCCCACTGAACTTAGTCGCCCCACGCCCATTTGAGGCCGGTCTCTCGCCGGGCGGGCATGGCCTCATGCTCCTTCTTCACGGGAAGGAGTTCTGGCTCGGTCATCGGCTTGACGAGGCGGGAGGAGGGAGGAGAAGGGACGCCGCCCTCGTTGATGAGGAGGGCGCCGCCGCGGGTGCGCCGCCCGACCAGTGTCTCCCGTGGCTCCTGCTTGACGGGGAGGAGTGCCGGTGACACGGAGGTATGGGAGCCCGACGAGGACGAGGACGTACCTTGGCTGTTGTCGCGCGTGCTCCGGCAGTGATGATCTGATGCGCGCGATCTCGGCGCGCCGTTCAGCACAGGAGGGCGGTGGTGGCACCGGGACTCCGCCGCCGCTGAGCCTCCACGATCCCAAAGACCGCATGTCCGGTGGCGCCGGTAGTCCACCAGAGAGGAGGCGGGCTTCCGCCTCGTGCATGTGGCGGCGGCCGAAGCCATTGGCCGCCGCTCCATCGCGGGGTAGCGCTCGGCCATGGTCGATGCCAGAGACGGGAGGAAGGGGCGTCAGGGAGAAAGGGGAGAGGTGCATCGGCGACGAGAGGGTGAGGGGAGATCAGGGGCTGTGGCGAGGGGGTGTGCGGCCACCGGCGAGGGAGGGGCAGCTTTTATAGCGACGGGTGGGCGGCGAGCAGGCGGCAGCCGTGTGTACGCGTGGCGGGAGGGGGCAGGACGCACGTAGGCGTGCCTTCATTGCGCCGCCCGTGAGGAATCAATGGAAGGCTGACTGGCGGCAGCCTTCGCATTGATTCTCGCGGGAAACCGAAACGGTGAGGACGACGAAGGTGGTCAGTCGCTGACTCGGCGGGTCCACATGATTTGGCGCCAAAATCGTTTCCCCCGGCGCCCCCAGCGTGCCGGGTTCGGCCTGGGTCCGTCGACGCCAAATTCGGCCCTAACCGGCGAAAAATGGGCTTCTGGGACGCGACTGGGCCGATTTTTTCACGCGGCGATAAAAAAGGGGCTTGGGGGCCTGTTGGGGGGGGGGGTGAGTGGAGATGCTCTTAGAGAGCTAGTCATGAAACTTCGTGAGAAAAGGAGAAAGATTGGAATGAAACTAAAAGGAAAATTATTCCAGCCATCATCCAACAAATTCATAATAGGACAAGGGGACTTAAACATTTGAAAGTTGGGAAATGTGGAGTTGCAAGTTTTGGGATGAGTGACACAAGTAAATACAACTTGCGACATGTTCTGAAGAGTGACCAAAGCGAGTGCACGTGCCTGGAGTGGCAACACACAGGAAAGCCTTGTGAGCGTGCACTTGCTTTCTTGCTAGATAGAAGGAACCCAAGATGGGAGGATTATGTGCATGACTATTTCTCTCTAGAGAAGTTCTGGGCAGCATATGCTGGAGAGGTTGAGCCATTGACAAATAGGTCTCAATGGCCACATGTAGAATTTCCAATTGACATGGAGGCTCCAATAGATAAGAAAAGAGGTGTTGGAAGGCCTAGAAAGAATAGGAATAAGAGCTTCCTCGAAGGTGGAGATGGTGGTCCTAAAAATATAAGAAAGAGCCAAAATAACTAAGCAGCAAGAATAGATGCAAAAGATGCCACATTTTAGGCCACAGACAATCCACATGTCCGTTAAATGGACCAAGGCCGAGGTATCTGAAATGATCAATGTTCATTTTACCACTTGTTTAATATGTACTAACTTGTTTATATTTGTGCAGGAAAAGAAAGAAGAGGGCACCAAGATATCCAGTTGATGATGATGCCTCGACACCGGAATCTGAAGTTGACACTTCCAATAGGCACATGATCATTATGGCACAAAGTCTTCAAAGCAGTCCCAATCCAGTAACTTGCACTTATTACATTTCTAAATACATGCAACATGTTGGCTGATGACAGTACCATAACTTGATGTGGTTGTCACTCCAACAAGGCACATGATCACTATGCCACAGAATCTCCAAGGAAGTCCCAATCCAGTGACAAGAAGGATGTTGGCCATGACATTGTCTGATGAGGCGTCGCAGAAACCTAACCCAACCGTGGAGAACGCCATGATAGCATATGACATGGCCTCAAGCTCAAAAGCTAGAAAGTTGACCCCGAAAAGAAGGAAGTACTAGTGTTGTGCTTGATCTTCTCTATACTTTTGGTTGTAATATGACAGATTTAGCATCCTTTACTTTGGATGTAACATGGTACCAACTATTGCTTTATTCTTTTGGTTGTACATGGCAACTACTATGGCCTTGTGCTTTTGGTTCTTAAACATGACAACAATTATGGCCTTATGGTAGATGATGTACGAACATGTTAAATGCTTTATTTTGCCATACTATCTTCATATTGTGTCATGGTGTATGAATATGTCCATCTGGAAATATACGTTTGAATATGGATGTTAAAGTATACATATCTTCAGAAGTAAAAAAAACAGGCAAAATGATGTCCAAATTGAGCCAAAATGCTGCCCAAAATTTTGAACAATTTTTTTGAACCAATAACTGTCCTAGCATTACTACTTAGATTATCTACTTTAGGCAGAGAAAGAAAAGTATGATATTGATAACTATCTAACCCCCCCCCCCCCCCCCTCCCCGCGGTTGTACCCAAAAAATCCAAGCAATTGCGGTAGCAAAACCAAGCAACTGCATTACAAAAACCACAAATGCAAAAACTGTTCAAAACAAATCGAAGCAACTGCCTCAACAAATCCAAGCAACTGCAACTCTTATAGCAAAATCCAAGCAACTGCTCTGCCCCTAGAGTGAAAAGTTGCCCTGTGAATCTAACACTAGCCACCCCCATTCAATCCCCATATCAGCCATGACGCCATCGCAAGAGAAGCCACTCGCCGTAGTACAAAATCCGCCCCTCTCCCTCGTTTCCAACCCCATGGCAGGTCCATACCAAGGCGTGCTAGAGAGAAAGTAATGAGCCCCTCACCACCCTCCACTCCAACCAGCTCCTCACGTGCATGCATCATTCCCACCACTGCCTGACCCGATCATACAACTGCGGTTTTTAAGTATTTGGGAAACAACATTGCAATAGATCCGACGCTTCTTGCACGATACTCAGCCGACGTTTCCATCAGGCCGTTTGTGAAGTTGATGCAAGGCTATCCCACGGTGTGGAGTTTGTGTCGGCTGCACATCGGGCATACAGTGTCGTGTGCATATCAATTTCGTTTGGGAAATGGCAAAGTCCAAAGGAAAGGGTGGCGAAAAATTCAAATCGCCCTACAAGGTACATCTGGGAATCGAAAAGGCAACACAGCAGTCCAACCGGCCGGTGAATGAGACCCGGTCTCATATATACGGCCCCGCTGCCTCCCCACGCCCCGCCGATTCCGCACCCCCTGGCCAGGCACCTTCGCACGCGACGCATGCCGGTCACTATCCTTTCACTGATCGCCGCCTTAATCATCAATGCTAGCAGATTCAGTGGGTGCTTGGATACGTTTTAGAGGGTGCTTGGATATGTTTTAGTCTCATGACTAAAAATAATGGGACTAAAACTTGCTAGTCTCACCCATGCTTGAATTCAAATACTAAAAAGACTAAAATCAAGTTAATGAGCATTTATTATTCTCCAAACCCTCCAATCCAGAACTCGCCTGTGTTAAAGGAGATGAGTTAAATAAGGAGAGAGAACTAATCCACATTTTAGTAGTGGTACCCCTGACTAAAAAAAATTAATCTCAAGACTAGTTTTAACCCCTCTTTAATGAGGGGTGCTTGAAACTTTAGCCTCTTAAAGAGACTATTTTTAGTCAGACTAAAATAAGTCCCTTGATCCAAGCACCCTTTCAGCTTTCTTTCTCGGAACATTGAGGACGGGGCGTCGACCCGTTGGCTGGGCAGCTAAGGTTGCTGCCAGCCCACCCGAGTTCGAGTCCCGGCACGGATGCGCGGTGCTCACGGAGTTTCTCCTATAAAGAAAAGCCAACGAGATGCTCTAACCAATCTGAGATGAAGCTCCATGCATGGTTTCCTTCAATAAGTTGATGATGCTTGCTTGCCTCCACGCGCAGGCTAGCTCCCTCGACGTTGCCCCCGGCAGAGGCCATTGCGTCGCTGTAGCCGGCGGATCTGCGCCGCCCCGGGCCGGCGGTTCCTATCCGACTCCGATAGTGCTCTCCTCCCCCGCGCGCGCGTGCTGCGGGGAGCGGTTGGGCCGGGCCTCGCGACGAAGACGGCGCGTCAGATGGTGTGAATTGCCGGGCAGAGATGACGAGGCGGGCTCCGGCCGGTACGCGACGTGGACTCCTGTTGGTTCTATTGCACTTGCGCGCGCGGCCACCGACGGCACATCCCTCGCCCTGCCTTCTTCGTCAGTCGTTCCGGTGCGTGCGCAAGGCCAGCGAGCGAGACAGTCTGGTCGCTGCTTCTGATACTCCAGTCTCTGCCTCAGGTGAAATTTCCAAGCAGGTACGAGGACGAGATTAACCAGCGTGCACTGACAGAGTATATTGCTAAAGGTAAGGCTGATTTATTCCCGTAGCATACACTGCCCAAGAAGCCAAGTTACTGGGAGCCTCCTCCTGTTGGTAGTCTGAAACTAAATATTGATGTTGTATCAGACAGTGTGAGCCAGTGCTATCTTTTGATCTAGCTAACATCACTGAACAAGGGCAGCTCACTTTCTTGGTTTTCACTGAGTCAAGCAAATGTTGTGAGGCTGGGTCAAAGAGAGTGAAATTCAACACTCTGTCTGTTTTCCCTAATTGCTCTAAACAATTCCAATGGAAAGTTGCATGGCCACTTAGTTCCAAGAGGAAAACATCTGCTAGCAGGCCTTGTCTTATGCCATGGCCGTCATTTGCTTGCTCTCCTGAAGAAGTGATTCTGAAGCATAAAGGGCTGCTACCGCTGGTTACATATGCGATGCAGTATTTGTCTCATGATCTGAAATCTTGGAGAGCATCCTTGAGGTATTTGCCGAGTGCGCGACTGAAACCATGTACTTATGAGAAGTTTGCTTGTTGGATCCTCATGGCGCCGAGAAATATGCCTGTCCTGAGTCAGCCGATAATGCAATTTATGGGTGATCTGAACCTGGGTGTTGTGGTGATGACGCGGTGCTTGGTTCTACTATCTTCTGCTGACATTGATTATGAACTGCGGCGTCGACCAGATCAAACAAAAGATTGTGGTGTGCTTGTGAAGTTCAGAATATTGCATATTTTTCTAGTTCCTTCAGTCAAGCTGCAACCATGGCCTTCCTGCAGATATACATTCACACATTTTGAGCAGCAGTTCTTTCCCCAGTTACCTTTTCCTAGGACTGACAAAATGCCAGACACAAGGCGGCACAGGAACATTTCAGTATATTTACATCAAGAAGAATTTAGCGGGACTGGCCATTGTGATACAGATGGCAATTCTCAACCAGATGGCCTATACATGGTAGCAGGCTGCTATGACGCTGGGCATCTGGTGTTGTATCCTTGCCAACCATCTCACACAGACTTAGTAGTGGTTCTGACCATGGCACCACATCGCTTCAAAAATTTCTATGGCCTATGTAGTTTCAGCAACAGTCCGACAAGGGAGCTTCCAGAATTTGATGTATATAGAGCTATACCGTGTGAGCTTATGCTAGTTCTGGACCAGCACCTTGACATTTTGAATTCAGAGCTTGATGTTTCTAACAATTGGTGCTCTCTGTTGTGGCTCAATTCAGATTATATGCTCAATTATGATATGGATGTGATTGGATCTGACTGGGGTATCTACCTGTTGGACATATCTTGGGATCCTGGAGGGATGGCATGGCCGTTGTTATCCGAATTGGCTCGGCGAGTGGTCTTCGAGGGAGAAAGGTGTGTCATCATCTTAACTGTGGTTTACCTCGTCCATGCCAGCTACATTTCATTTCGGCTACTGCATGGACTTCGATGGGCTCAAGGTACAACAAGTTTTGTGGGATCAGGGTGGTGTGAGCCTTTCAAGTCTTATACATCCTTCGGGGGGGCCTACCTTGGCCACAACTACTGCTTCGACCTCGGCGAAATCTACCCCGGCTTCGGCTACCACCGTGACTACGACCGCTTCTTCGAGCTCGTTCAAGTCCACCTCAAGAATGGTTACTACTGCGACAACTACCCTAGCGACCCCAACATGATTGATGATCTTCAAGCACCATGGGATCCTGGCGAGCTCTTCAGGACAACGGCTTGGGGGCAAGCCGCATTTCAAGGAGGGGGGGATGTTAGGAGCCCTCCTAACCGGTGCACATACTTGGGCTGGCCCGTGGACAGCATATGGGCTGGGCTGGGCTGTGCACACGTTGAAGCGTTGCTGGCTATAAGTAAGTGGAGAGGAGGCAACGAGGAGGGTATCCAGTGGATCAACGAAACCCGGCGGCGGCGGCTCTTCTCCTACCTCCAGCTCTCTTCCTTCCTCTTTGCCAGTTCCTTGTAATGGCTACTCTGTAATCATATCCTCTATGTGTAGTGAGTAATCAAGAGATCCTTAGTGTGTCCCTAACACTGGCCAGACTTACATCTCTGTCTTCTCTCATAGGTTTTTTTCTCCCTCACATAGACATGTCTGCACCTTCGGTCCTTTCTTGCTGCTAACCTTCTCTGCCAGGGGAGCGCCTGGGGCTCATTTCAACGACGAGCGTGGTTGGCCAGAAGCGCTTGATTTTCTTTGTACGTTTTGGTGACTCGATACAAATATGAGATTATTACCAAACTGATTTCATTGTTTGCATGCAGTTTACATATTTGATTTGCCGTGCAAAACATTCTATCTAAGCATCATGACTTTGTTGAAGATGTGCGTGGGTGTGTTGTTCCACTCTTTTCCACTTCTATATGATGCATATATACTTACCATGCTTAGGCAGAGAACAAGGTATATCTACTGTGATTTTGTATTATCTCTTTTCAGACTGGCCGGGCTTTCTAGAGATGAAGAAATTTGTTTTAGATCGACCTTTGGGTTTCAGATAATTCAGAATAAGTTCCTACACCAGCCGTAACAGGACAAATCATGTACGAGGCCTTGCTCGCGCCCTTGTTCTTGGAGTATTTGCGGCTCTATTCTTGGTCGTTCGTTGCTCAATCAGGTGAGTCTATTTTCTTCTTCTTCTTTTTTTTACAACAATTTGAACTTGACAATGAGGGAAAGATATGCCCATCACCAGTGTGCACTTTTATTCAGTTTGAGGAGAAACAAGTAGTCAGTTCGCTAATTAAATTCGTTTTCTATTCTATATGCATAGATGCAGGTGCGACAATCAGCTGCAGCAACAACAAGAAAATCTTTTGCAGTTGGGGTGTGCGCCCACACGTGTTAAACAATTTAGCAGATTTAACTTTTTGTGGCTTAACAATACTTTTGTTAATAGTTGCCAACTAAATTGATCTTTCACTACAGGAAAATCCTGATTTCCCGTGTGTTAGCCTATAAGCCGAGAGCTATTTTTCGGGTACTCGGCTTATGTTACTCTAAGCCGAGTCCGTATAAAAAACACCCGCAAATTGAAGGGCTCGGCTTATGTCCATATATAGGCCGAGTGTTGCAAAAAGGCTCTCGGCTTATATAAAACACACGGTATCTACTGAAAAAGGCACCCGGCTTATAGCCCGCACTCGGCAAATGCAACTGCCACGTGTCTACAACGGAGCGGACCGACGGCGCCGTCACGGAGCAGCCTATAAGCCGTGGAGTTCTGCGGTAGCACTCGGCGATAGGGTATATAAGCCGTGTGCCCTGCGATAATACTCGGCATATATGGTGTATAAGTCGTGTGTTTGTACAGCACTCGGCTTATAAGGTATATAAGCCGCAGTTCGATGCAAAAGTGTGGCTTTTTTTTTTGCGACCCACGACAATTATGTGAAATTGATTTAAAATGATTTTCATTGCATTTATCTTTACTACATAATTTTTTCTCACTAATTTTCTTCCTACTAGTTTTATGGGTCTTATTTTGGAAACTCTCAATTTAACGCCACTTTAATATTTTGATGGCCTTGTACTCTTCCGACCCCCTAGCGTAGGCATATTATGGTCACGTGCAAAAGTCGCTACTGAATATTCAATCTACTCCGAGAGCTTGACTCTTTGTCGAGAGCCAAAACACGGGCACTCGGCAACGCGTATTAAGCAGACGGCTGGACCCCGGAGACGTGTGCCGGGCATTTTCAACCGCCACAACACTTCCAGAATTGTGAGAGGCCGCCTACGCAAGATTTGACGGTATGCTAGCCCCCGGAGGCCGGGCCACAGTGGTAGACGCAAAGAGCAATCCGCGAGAGGAAAGTGTTCAGACATTTCCATCACGAAAAATTATGAAAAATTACCATCGGTCCTATAGCACATGTGCCCACGCCGTAAAAACTCATGATTTTATCACGCTCGGAGTATTTAATAATATTCACGCCGCATCGCTTCCGCAGTAACATTTACTACCGTGTCATCGCAGTCCGTGAGGGGGCCACACCGAGACGCTGGCCGCCTCTTCGGACATGCCACCACACCACCCGCATGTATGAGGGCCCGGCGACGCCCGTGGCATTGCTACCCCTCAGCCTGGCCCCGCCTAACCTCAGAAGGCTTTGACCACGCGATCTAGCCTTTGACTTTGCACGGACGGGCTTGACCAGTGGACCTCCCCACCCGTTGTGTTAGGTCAGCCCATAGGAACACTCGAGCGACATCCGGCCAGACCCACGGCAAGATCCCTCCGTAGACCCGACGCGTCTGCTTCTCCAGTGTGCCGGGCGGCGGCGCCGTCCGTGAGGGGGGGGGCATACCGAGACGTGTGCCGGCATTTTCAACCGCCACAACACTTCCAGAATTGTGAGAGGCCGCCACGCAAGATTTGACGGTATGTTAGTTCTTGAGGCCGCCGGCCACAGTGGTAGACGCGCGAAGAGCAATCCGCGTAGAGGAAAGTGTTCAGATACTTCTCCATCACGAAAAATTATGAAAAATTACCATCGGTACTATAGCACATGTGCCCACGTCGTGTAAAAAACTCATGATTTTATCGCGCTCGGAGTATTTAATAATATTCACGCCGCATCGTTTCCGCAGAACATTTACTACCGTGTCATCGCAGTCCGTGAGGGGGGCCACACCCCGGAGACGCGTGCCGCCTCTTCGGACATGCCACCACACCACCCCGCATGTATGAGGGCCGGTGCGACGCCTCGGTGGCATTGCTACCCCCAGCCTCTGGCCCCGCCTAACCTCAGAAGCGTTTGACCACGCCGATCTAGCCCTTTGACTTTGCAGACGGGCTTTGACCAAATGGGACCTCCCCACCCGGTTGTGTTAGGTCAGCCCATAGGAACACTCGAGCGACATCCCGCCGCACTCCACGGCAAGATCCCTCCGTAGACCCGACGCGTCTGCTTCTCCAGGTGCGGGCGGCGGCGCCGTCTGCGTGAGGGGGGCACACCGAGACGTGTGCGGGCATTTTCAACCGCCACAACACTTCCAGAATTGTGAGAGGCCGCCACGCAAGATTTGACGGTATGTTAGTTTCTGAGGCCGCCACGCAGTGGTAGACGCCAAGAGCAATCCGCCAGAGAGGAAGTGTTCAGATACTTCTCCATCACGAAAAATTATGAATAATTACCATCGGTACTATAGCACATGTGCCCACGCCGTGTAAAAACTCATGATTTTATCGCGCTCGGAGTATTTAATAATATTCACGCCGCATCGTTTCCGCAGAACATTTACTACCGTGTCATCGCCGTCCGTGAGGGGTGCCACGTAACGGAGATGCGTGCCGCCTCTTTGGACATGCCACCACACCACCCGACATGTATGAGGGCCCGGTACGACGCTCCGGTGGCATTGCTACCCCTGTGGCCCCTGGCCCCGCCTAACCTCAGTAGCGTTTGACCACGCGATCTAGCCCTTTGACTTTGCACGGACGGGCTTTGACCGTGGACCTCCCCACCCGTTGTGTTAGGTCAGCCCATAGGAACACTGGAGCGACATCCGGGCGGACCCACGGCAAGATCCCTCCGTAGACCCGACGCGTCTGCTTCTCCAGGTGCCGGCGGCGGCGCCGTCCGTGAGGGGGGGGGCACACCCCGGAGACGTGTGCCGGGCATTTTCAACCGCCACAACACTTCCAGAATTGTGAGAGGCCGCCTACGCAAGATTCATCGCAGTCCGTGAGGGGGGCCACACCCCGGAGACGCGTGCCGCCTCTTCGGACATGCCACCACACCACCCCACACGTCCGTTTCCCCCCTCCAGGTGCCGGCGGCGGCGCCGTCCGTGAGGGGGGGGCACACCCCGGAGACGTGTGCCGGGCATTTTCAACCGCCACAACACTTCCAGAATTGTGAGAGGCCGCCTTGTAGATCTGCAATTTCCGGCATCAAAACCCTAGCAGTGCAATAAATGTCTCAAATATTCCACGCGGGTCCGAAAATTGCGGGGCCTCGACACGTGTCATTCGATGGCCTCCTTTGATAGCACGAGAAGTTTCGAGGCAAACCGAGTAACCGGCCCGCACTTCCTTCACAAACCCGACTCGTTCCTCTCAGATTTCAGAGACTACATCGTAGATGTTGTAGTTTACAAGCAGCAAGAAGTAGGCTCTGCTCCAAACACGCCCAATCTTTTACAGAATATTGGCGCGATATTTTAAAGAATGAAAATAATGAAATAAGAGGAGAGGGTATCATTTATAAGAACAATTAAATAAAAATACAATAAAAAGTATTATAAAAATAAAAATATAATGAGAATAAAAAATACAATAAAAATAAAAAAATAAAAATATAATAAGTATCATAAAGATACAATAAAATGAAAACACATAATTTATTAAAATTAAAACTAATAAACTTTTTTTATTAAAATAAATTTTTATAAACCGTGTATTTTTCTTTAACACTAGGCTTATGGTGCTGCACCAGGCTTATAGTGAGCGTGGGACTTGGCCAAAATAGACGCACGCATAGCTCATTTTGGCCCAGTTATCGACCCTCTCCCAAGCGCCTCCCTGCCTCTCCCCCGCCTCCCTGCCTCTCCCCGCGCCTCCCTGTCTCACCCACGCCGCCACCCTCCACCCACCGTCCGCCTCATCCCCACCCGGCGCCGGGCCAAGACAGATCCCCACCCCGCCTCCCCAAGCATGGGGAGCCCCGAGCCCCTCCCATCGGCGCCAGCCCTGGCCCCTGCTCGCTAGATTTGAGGCTCTCCGCCATCTTCGCCGCCGCCTCCCTCCGCCGACGACAGTCCGGCTGCTCCAGTCCGCTGCTCCTCATCTCCTCCTCGCCACCAGGTAGCGCAGAAGCAGCCCCCGCCGCCTCCTCCCCACTCTCCACAAGACGGGTCCACGGCTCCCGGATTCAAGCAGCCGCACTGCGTGCTGCCATGGTGCACATCAGCAGGTTGCCAAGACAACCCTCGCCGCCCCTCTCGATTGTCTCTCTCTGTGTGTGACTGAACCCAACACAACCCTCATTTGCAGGTCGCAGCTTAGCTAGGCATCAGCGGCATCGGTCACCAGCGACAACAGACATCACGGGCTGCAACGTACATCACAAGGCTGCAACGGACGCAGTACGCACTCATCCCCTTATTTTAACTTCTCAATTTCATACAGTCTTACAGGTCAGGATGTAAATGGACAGCTCGCTGGGCATTGTGGGACTTGCCCGCTCTGACCACCACTTCTTATGTGGGATTATGTCATAGTCCAGTTAACTTTTTCGTGGCGTATGTGGTGTCCACATAGTCCCAGTTTGCAAGTTTTGCATGTGGATTATGTTTGATCCCAATTTTCACTTTATTGCAGGACATGCATTAGTTTGACGTCGAGACCGTTGTCGTAGAGCTTCTTGCTGGACGGATGACCGGTACCGAACACGCTTCGAGGGTAAGAATCATTCGCCTCGTAGGATTTATGTATATGTAAATCATGTAGCTAGCTAGTCGCGTTACCTATAAGTGTTTTCCCGCTCGAAAGAGTTACATTATTTATAAATATGCAATCTTTGTATATTTATAATAGTAACTCTTTCGAATTGTCCAGCGTTTTCCACGGACAGCCCGAGGATGTGTAGGCTGGCTTCATTTTTATGCTCTACTCCGATCCAATACAGGATTTCGGCAGCGTCTTCCCATTGTTCTCTGAATGCACATTCTCTCGGCTTGTTGCCGAGACGTGTATTTGGAGAACAGCGGGGAGGTGCTGCCGAAATCCTGTGTGGATCGGAGTAGTGCATGAAAACGAAGCCACCTACACATCCTCGGGTGGGATTAGGACCTATCCTTACCTATTAGATAGTTTGAGTTCATGCCGTAAAACATGAATAATTGTAATTAATTGAACTAATACTGGATGAAACTACTTGGTCAATGAAAATACATCAGATGGAGGATCGTGAGTGGATGTATAGTGGCTGGCTGAGTGGGGGGGGGAGGTGTGCTTCCAGAATGGATTACAAAGACGAATCAGTTCTTGGAAGCAGCATTTGCCAGGCACCCAGGATGTGGTGTAGTGTGGTGCCCCTGCACTATCTGCGGCAACAATAAGGAAAAAACAAAGGATGAAATGGGTCGACACCTTCTCAAGAATGGGTTCATGCCAGACTACCACCGGTGGGTCGCACATGGTGAGCCTGAGCCCCAACGTGCGAGAAAGGAGGTGGTACGGCAACGCACAAGCTCACCCGAATATGTTACTCATGTTGAATTCATGCTAGAAGACCTAGAAAATGCTGCAGCGCCTGAAAATCCAGTCGCAGGTGAAGGGGGACAGGGGGAGGAGGATGAAGAGCAAAGGACTAAGAAGTTCTATGAAACTTTGAATGGGGCACAAAGACCACTACACGGGCATACAGAGGTCACTCAACTGGATGGCATTGCACGCCTTCTTGTTGTGAAGTCCCAGTTTGGTTGGAGTAGATCATCCTTCGATACACTTCTGACCGTTATTCGCACTATATTGCCAAAAGACAACATTCTGCCAAAGAACATGTACGAGTCGAACAAAATCTTCCGTGAACTTAAGCTGCCATATGAGCGAATACATGTTTGTCCAAACACATGCATCTTATTTAGGAAAGAACATGTGAATGCAAATTACTGTCCAAAGTGCAAATCGTCTAGGTATATTGAGGTCGAAGGTGATGATGGTCAGAAGAGGCAGCTCACAATCCCCCAGAAGGTCCTTCGGTATCTTGATCCCATACCAAGGATCCAACGTCTCTTTATGTCCGCCGAATCTGCCCGAAACATGAGGTGGGCAGCAGAAGAAGGTAATAATATCATTCGGCTTCTCAACTTCTAAACTTGTGCTCTTATGGATATTATTGCTTCTATTGCAGAATAGGGAGAGAGGTGAGGGCCAAGAGAAGCTCAATACCTTCACGGGATTATGTCTCTCCCGCAAGTCAAAGAAACCAGAAGGGGGGTGGGTCAACCCAGGCGCTGGCTTGAGGATTGATGCATACAGTGGGAAGTTCAAGGAGCACAACGGTCCTGACTCTGATCCAACCTCACAGGACATTGACGCTACAATTTCCCTCCAGTCGGGAGATGGCAAGAAGGGTGGTCGGTTATATGTTGGTGACGGTGCCATCCGTAAGAAGGACATCCCAAAACTCTCTCACCTCCGTGCTACCACGTCGAGCTCAGGTCCTGCTATAGAGCGTCGCCCACAGCCCGGCTGCACATGCTCCATCAACTCGAGGTATCTTTTGCTTCATCGACCTTCCTTGTGATTTCTTCTTTGTATTGCAACGATGGTGAACTTGTTGTGATGGAATATTGTAGGCCAATGCCAGGTTTCGAGAGGAGGAAGCCATGAAAATGCAGCAGGCCCTGTTGCAACAGCAAGAATTCATGGTTAAACAACAGGCAATCCTGCAGGAGACATTTGCTCAACTCAAAAATAATATGCAGGGTTCCACTTTGCCCGTTCTTCCTCCTCTTCCGACTCTTCCTAATTTCAACTTTGTAAGTCTCTAAACTTTTCAATCATGCATCTTACCTTCATGCTTGAAGATCATGAATCTTACCATCTCATCCTCTCGTGCTTCAAGTTTTCTCGGTCGGGACAAGGCTCCAATAACTGTGTGGTAGGTGGATCTTCACCTGGCCAAGCAAGTCCAGTGACACCCACTACGGTTCATGTCGCTTCGACCTCCCCGCAACAATGATCACTTGAGGTAGTCGTCCATGTTTGTCCATTGTTGATGCTTGCGTCTTCTCGTTGCTTGTGCTTCTCAACTTAAAACTTGTGCATTGTTGATGGTAGAGTCCACAAGCGTCGATGCTTATATTGTACATATTTCCTAGCTTCTATTTGAGCCTCATATGTTGATGCTTGTTGACTCTTTTTCCTTATCCATCTTTGCAACTTATCTTTAGAAACTCATGCGTGTGATAATGGACTTATAGGTTTGCATTGTGGATGGCGTTGACGGTGGGCATATATGCTGCGGTGGAGCTCATTGGTTCATGCTTGGTGTGAACTTGGAACTCATGATCCTTTAATTTGTGAACCTCTGGTTGCATATGCATGTATGTTGTTGTGAACCTTCATTGGATATGTATGCACTGTGTGGACCTGAAACTTACGGTCCTTTCATTTGTGATCTTTTGTTGCATACGTATGCATATGTGGACTCTGCACTCATGTACTGCTGGATACATATATTTGTTGGATATATGTGCTGCTGGATAGATGTACTACTGTATATATGTTGTTGCTGCTCCCTGAAGTGATATATGTGCTGCTGGATAGATATACTAGTGTATATATGTTGTTGTTGCTCCCTGAAGCGCCTGTATAAACGTTATATGGCCTATAAGCCGTGTAGCCCAGCACCTGGCACCCGGCTTATAGCATATAAGCCGTGTAGCCCAGCACCAGGCACCCGGCTTATAGCATATAAGCCGTGTAGCCCAGCACCTGGCACCCGGCTTATAAGCCATATGGCTGCAGACAACACATAAGCCGTGTATCCCACCACCTGGCACCCGGTTTATAGACCATCTGGACACATGAGCAGGCTATATAAACCGTGTACCTCAGTTAACCGGCACCCGGCTTATATATGTATATAAAACCGTGTTGTTGTCGGCGGACACGGCTTATATATAAACCGTGTGTTCGCGGCTGCATACGGCTTATATAGTAACTGCGGGTTTGCGGTTGCACCCGCTTATATGTAAACCGTGTGTTCGCGGCCGCACCCGGCTTATATATAAACCGTGCGTCCGCGGTTGCACCCGGCTTATATATAAACCGTACGTACTGAGATGCACTCGGTTTATGTTTAAACCGTGCCCTGACCACGGCACTCGACTTATATAGACGGTGACACGTGATCGTTAACAGCAGGCTACCGTCAGGTTACTTTATTAAACCGGGAGCCCTGTGAAAATACTCGGTTTATACATAAGCCGGGCTTTTTCGGTTCGGCTCTCGGCTTAGATGATATAAGCCGGTCGACTGTAAACCGTGTATTATAAGCCGGGAGTTTTACTCGGCTTATATATAAACCGAGTTTAAATCAATGTAAGCCGAGTGTATTTGCTACACGGCTTATAAGTTTTTCCCTGTAGTGTTTGATTACCACTCCCCCCGAGAACAACCAGATTTTACATGCATGAACAATCAGATATACTTCATCATCATCAATTTAAGCTTCTTTGAAAGATTGCAATGTTGTGATAAGGATAGAACAAAGTTTTTCTTTGTCCACGAGACTATTATCTGCAACAGAGTTTTTAGTAGCCATCCTGTGAAAAAAAATTGAGTGTACATTTATGCAAGACTATAGATTCTAATTATACAAACCAACCTTTTATCTTTTGACATAAGCAACAAAAAAAATGCTCCACAATAACCATCTCATGGTAGTTACCAATTATCATGGAGTCCTTTTAGTATATAAAATTTCAAAACACAAATATCAGGAGTGCCCTATGCTTAATATGCACAAAACCTCATGGTAAAAAAATGATAATAGAACAATGGTGATAACAAATCAGGCATGTCATGTATCTGAAACTAAGTGTTTGGCAACAGCTTTAACAAGACTATGGTAATTCAGTGCTCTAAGGTAATATAACATCAGTACAATCTAGAGACCAAACCAAAGGTAGGAAGATTTTTTTTACCAAAATCATCCCACATAAGCATGGGCTCACCTCACTGTATACCAAAGGAGGCCACGGCATGACATAGGGATGGGCACGATGGTGACTTTGATATGGGCCCTCAAAAAGCTGATGTAGCTATGCAGTTTCCAGGCAAAATGATAGGAACCACTCTGGAGAATTACGGTTCCGACATTCAGCAGACTCATGACAGTCAACCGACATGTACATAAAGCCATCAATAACATACAAAATTCCTATTTTGCAATGGATTACCATTGAACACTTAATGAACTCGGCAATGATGCGCAATGGAAATGACTTGTCAAACACCCATCTCTCCACACCATAGCTATGTTTTCCCCACAACCAAACAAAAAAGCATCTCGTCATTGACGTCCTCAAAAGTTAAGTGCACGGTACAGAGCTTCACGTCCTTGGTCTGGCCAAGTTCGAATATAGTAAAGAACATCATATTCAAGGGCGGCGGCATATCCATTCGGTGGAACAGAGATGTCGCTGCATTGAGCACGAGCATGCCGGCTCCCTTCAAAAATATCCAGTAGATGAATCCATCAACCACCTTACCAGGGTTAGAGTTTTTGTCATCCTTGGGCACCAGGCCCAGGGCCTTTGTTTCCACCCAAAGGGAAAATTTGCCACTTCATGGTGTTCGATGAGAAGACAGCGACGCACGACCGCGCCCAATAGTGGTCATGATGGATGCAGACCACACTCTGCAGCCCCTAGTCCTCCTGGTAGGAGAGTGTGTGGAACTCAAGGAAGCTGTTGTCTGCCAAAATTTGCCTGTCGGGGAAGAGGGACAGGGCCTACTTCAGCGGGTTGTATCTGGCTCGCTGCTTCCGGTGGTAATCCGGACCTCACTGTCCAAGATGTAATCGAATTCCCACCCGGGGTCGTCGTTGTGCTTGAGGCCGTACATGCGGCGGGTCTTGAAGAAATCGGCATCGCGGAAGGCGGCAATGAGGTCCGCGTCGGAGGGGCGCCAAGGGGAGGGGTAGACCGGGATCAGATTCATATACATTACGAAGAAGAACGCGAGGAGGGGCGGTGGGTGGAGCGAGCAGAAGTGGCGTCAGAAGGTGAGCGACGAGCGGTCGACACGGAGAAAGGTTGGGTCCCGGTCTACCCTTCCCTTGGCGCCCCTCTGACACAGACCTCGTCGCCGCCTTCCATGACATCGTTTTCTTTAAGACCCCCTGCATGTACGGTCCCAAGCACGACGATGACCTTGGGTGGGAGTTCGATTACGTCTTGGACGACGAGATCTGCATCGCTCACCAAAAGCAACGAGCTTGATACAACCCGTTGAGGCAGGCCCTGCACCTCTTCCCCAGCAGGCAAATTTTGGCGTACAACAACTTCCTTGAGTTCCATACGCTCTACTACCAAGAGGACCAGGGCTTACCATGATGTTTAGCTTACCAGCCACCTTGAAGGTTCACAAAGCTGCATATCAGCGATGAAGCCGCGTCGAGCTCGGGTGTGGAGGTGATTCATTATTATTTTTCCTTTGGCGGCTGCTGTGGTGGTGAGAGAGGCAGGTGACTGACGTCGGTGTCAAGCTCAAAGGATTCTTCATCCTTGTTTGTAATTTTACTTCTTGCCTAGTGTTTCTTTGTGCAAAGGCTAGCATTCTGCTACCTTTCAATTTCGCCAATTCGGTATGTACGTGATTTATACTATGATCCTTGTGATATAAATGAGACATGTATTACCATGAAGAAAACAAAACAAAACAAAAACTCCATTGCCCAACCGATGCAGAACCAACCGATGAACCGGCAGGGATTCTCCCACACCCTAAACTTCATTTCCCAACCGACGCAGAGCTAACTTGTCGCCCACCAGCAAGGGCCACTGCGGTCTTGATGCCACCCACACCGCCTATCACCATCACGAGGCCAAGAGGACGGAGAGAGGAGCGACAGGAATCAGAAGCGGCAGCTCCATGATAACCCACAAGTATAAGGGATCGCAACAATTTTCGAGGGTAGAGTACTCAACCCAAATTTATTGATTCGACACAAGGGGAGCCAAAGAATATTCTCAAGTATCAGCATTGAGTTGTCAATTCAACCACACCTGGATAACTTAATATCTGCAGCAAAGTATTTAGTAGCAAAGTAATATGGAAGTAACGGTAACGGTAGCAAAATTAATATTTTTGGGTTTTGTATTGATTGTAACAAAGAGTAACGGAAAAGTAAATAAGCGAAGAACAATATGTGAAAAGCTCAGAGGCATTGGATCGGTGATGGAGAATTATGCGGATGCGGTTCATCATTAACAGTCATAACATAGGGTGACACGGAACTAGCTCCAATTCATCAATATAATGTAGGCATGTATTCCGAATATAGTCATACATGCTTATGGAAAAGAACTTGCATGACATCTTTTGTCCTACCCTCCCGTGGCAGCGGGGTCCTAATGGAAACTAAGGGATATTAAGGCCTCCTTTTAATAGAGTACCGAACCAAAGCATTAACACATAGTGAATACATGAACTCCTCAAACTACGGTCATCACCAGAGTGGTCCCGATTATTGTCACTTCGGGGTTGCCGGATCATAACACATAGTAGGTGACTATAGACTTGCAAGATAGGATCAAGAACTCACATATATTCATGAAAACATAATAGGTTCATATCTAAAATCATGGCACTCGGGCCCTAGTGACAATCATTAAGCATAGCAAAGTCATAGCAACATCAATCTCAGAACATAGTGGATACTAGGGATCACACCCTAACAAAACTAACTCGATTACATGATAGATCTCATCCAACCCATCACCGTCCAGCAAGCCTACGATGGAATTACTCACGCACGGTGGTGAGCATCATGAAATTGGTGATGGAGGATGGTTGATGATGATGACAGCGACATATTTCCCTCTCCGGAGCCCCGAACGGGCTCCAGATCAGCCCTCCCGAGAGGTTTTAGGGCTTGGCGGCGGCTCCGTATCGTAAAACGTGATGAATCCTTCTCTCTGAATTTTTTTCTCCCCGAAGACGAATATATGGAGTTGGAGTTGAGGTCGGTGGAGCGTCAGGGGGCCCATGAGGCAGGGGGCGCCCCCCCCCCCACCCTCGTGGACAGGTGGAGGCCCCCCTAACGTGGATTCTTCTTCCAGTATTTTTAATATTTTCCAAAAATATGTTCCGTGGAGTTTCAGGTTATTCCGAGAACTTTTGTTTCTGCACATAAATAACACCATGGAAAGTCTGCTGAAAACAACGTCAGTCCGGGTTAGTTCTATTCAAATCATGCAAGTTAGAGTCCAAAACAAGGGCAAAAGTGTTTGGAAAAGTAGATACGAAGGAGACGTATCAACTCCCCCAAGCTTAAACCTTTGCTTGTCCTCAAGCAATTCAGTTGATAAAGTGGAAGTGATAAAGAAAAACTTTTACAAACTCTGTTTGCTCTTGTTGTTGTAAATATGTAAAGCCAGCATTCAAGTTTTCAGCAAAGATTATGAACTAACCACATTCACAATAACTCCTAGGTCTCATGTTTACTCATATCAATGGCATAATCAACTAGCGAGCAATAATAATAAATCTCAGATGACAACACTTTCTCAAAACAATCATAATATGATATAACAAGATGGTATCTTGCTAGCCCTTTCTGAGATCGCAAAACATAAATGCAGAGCACCTTTAAAGACCAAGGACTGACTAGATATCGTAATTCATGGTAAAAGAGATCCAATCATAGTCATACCCATATAAATTAACAGTAATGAATGCAAATGACAGCGGTGCTCTCCAGCTGATGCTTTTTAATAAGAGGGTGATGACTCAACATAAAAGTAAATAGATAGGCCTTCGTAGAGGAAAGTAGGGATTTGTAGAGGTGCCAGAGCTCGGTTTTGAAATAGAGATAAATAATATTTTGAGCGGCATACTTTCATTGTCAACATAACAACCAAGAGATGGCGATATCTTCCATGCTACACACATTATAGGCGGTTCCCAAACAGAATGGTAAAGTTTATACTCCCCTCCACCAACAAGCATCAATCCATGGCTTGCTCGAAACAACGAGTGCCTCCAACTAGCAACAGTCCCAGGGGGAGTTTTGTTTGCAATTATTTTGATTTAGTTTGCATAAAGCATGGGACTGGGCATCCCGGTGACCAGCCATTTTCTCGTGAGTGAAGAGCGGAGTCCACTCCTCTTGAGAATAACCCGCCTAGCATGGAAGATACGGACATACCTAGTTGATACATGAGCTATTCGAGCATACAAAACAGAATTTAATTTGAAGGTTTAGAGTTTGGCACATACAAATTTACTTGGAACGGCAGGTAGATACCACATATAGGAAGGTATAGTGGACTCATATGAAATAACTTTGAGGTTTAAGGGATTGGATGCACAAACAGTATTCCCGCTTAGTACAAGTGAAGGCTAGCAAAAGACTGGGAAGCGGACAACTAGAGAGCGACAACAGGCATGAACATGCATTAAAATTAATAAACATTGAGTGCAAGCATGAGTAGGATATAATCCACCATGAACATAAATATCGTGAAGGCTATGTTGATTTGTTTCAACTACATGTGTGAACATGTGCCAAGTCGAGTCACTTAAATCATTCAAAGGAGGATACCACCCCATTATACCACATCACAACCATTTTAATAGCATGTTGGCGCACAAGGTAAACCATTATAACTCATAGCTAATCAAGCATGGTATAAGCAATTATGATCTCTAATCGTCATTGCAAACACGTTTATTCATAATAGGCTGAATCAGGAACGATGAACTAATCATTTTTACAAAAACAAGAGAGGTTGAGTTCATACAAGCTTCTCTCATCTCAGTCAGTCCATCATATATCGTCATAATTGTCTTTCACTTGCACGACCGAACAATGTGAAAATAATAAGAGTGCACGTGCATTGGACTAAGCTGGAATCTGCGAGCATTCAATAAACAGGAGAAGACAAGGCAATATGGGCTCTTGGTTAAATCAACAATAATGCATATAAGAGCCACTTCAGCAATTTAATTATGGTCTTCTCCTATGGACCCCCAAAGAAAAGAAAAGAAATAAAACTATTTACACGGGAAAGCTCCCAGCAAGCAAAAGAAGAACAGGAAATCTTTTTGGGTTTTGTTTTTAATTATTACTACTACAGCAAGAAAGGTAAACTAACTAAAAACTACAACTAATTTTTTTTGTTTTTCTTAAGGTTTATCAAACACACAAGAAGAAAGCAAGAAAAAGAAAATAAACTAGCATGGATATTACAGTGAAAAAATATGAGCACCGACATCTAGCAATGAGTGTGTGAACATGAATGTAATGTCGGTGAGAAATACGTACTCCTCCAAGCTTAGGCTTTTGGCCTAAGTTGGTTTATTGCCACGGATGGCCTGGGCGGATATCCATAGTTGTAGCCGGGTCGCATCGAGATGAAGAAGACTCTGATTGCCACTGGTTGGCAATCATCTCCGGAACCCACTGGTAATTAGACTGTCGTGGAGGTTCAAATTGTGGTTCCGGCTCCGTAACTGATGTAGGGTTCCGATAGGCATGAATGGCCGCCAGCGGAACGAGATACGGACCTGCAGATAAATCAAACAAGGAAGGAGCAGGCAAGGTAATAGTCTCAGGGTGATGTTTATCAAAGAACAATTTGTATTTAAGCTCCTCTTCCCTATTCTTAATAATAAAGTCATGCGCTACCATACTCTTATAATCTAAATAAGCAGTGGGCAGCAAATTTTCTTCTTTTTCATAGTGCCTAATACGTATGTTATAGTGTGCAGCAAGGCGTGAAGCATAAATACCTCCAAAGATGGGGCCCTCTGTACGGTTCAGACTTAACCGTTTGGCAATAATACCGCCCATAACAGTGTTATCACAGAATAAACCATGGAACAAAATAATAATATCAGGAACACTAAGGTTTCCACAGTTTCCGCGACCAATTAAGCAACAACTAGCAAATATAGCAAAGTAGCGTAAAACAGAAAAATGTATGCTAGTGATTCTTGCATCGGAAACCTTCCTAGTTTCCACTACAATAATAGTGTAAATAAACCCATCCACATCTTTGCGATGGGGTTCCTCTAAACTACCCTCGAAAGGTATTTTGCAAACCTTGCAAAATTCATCTAGTGACATCTTCTTAACCACATCATATAAATGAAACTCTACCGAAGGAGGTGATTCCTTAGGATAATAGTAGAAGTTTTGCACAAAAGTATTGGTGAGTAAGAGATACTGTTCGCGTTGGTCGCGGAGGAAGTCGGTGGGGCCTGCATTCTCAGCCAATTCATAAAAATCATCATAAATCCCGGCTGCTCTCAAGAAATCATTGGAAGGCCATTCACACGGCCGGACCTTCATGTGCGAGGCAAATTATATTTGGGCCTCTGTGCTTCTTCACTTTGCTTTTCCTTTGAGCTTCGGCTCGATGAGCCCCTAAAAAATCTCTTCATTATTTTCTGAAAATTTCTGAAATTTTTAGTAACTTCAAATAAAAGTGAACCAAGCTCAACAAAATTGATAGCAACTACTCCTACAAGTGCCTAAAGCCTATATCATGCATTAGGACTACTTGGAACCATATAAATTTGACATGCAAGCTCAAGAACATGGTCACCTAGGCAGCACAAATTTGCAATGAATGAAGCACTAGAACAAAAACTAATTGGACCAATGGAGGAGTCACATACCAAGGAACAATCTCCCCAAGCAGTTTTGTGAGAGGTGCTTTGAGCAAGGCGATCAAAAATCACAGCAAAATGAGCTAGAACTCGTGCTTGAGCTTGATAGTGATTTTTTTGGGAGGAAGAAGAGGTGTGTGGGTGCTACCTCTTGAGCACTGCGTTGGATTTCCTTGAAGAGGAAAGGATGATGCAGCAAAGTAGCGTAAGTATTTCCCTCAGTTTTTTAGAACCAAGGTATCAATCCAAAGAGGAGGCTACGCCATGAGTCCCTCATACCTACACAAAGCAAATAACTCCTCGCAACCAACGCGATTAGGGGTTGTCAATCCCTTCACGGTCACTTACTTAGAGTGAGATCTGATAGAGATGATAGATAATATTTTTGATATTTTTATGATAAAGATGCAAAGTAAAATAAAAGAAAAGTAAAAAAGCAAAGGCAATAAATAAAGTGATGGAAGATTAATATGATGGAGATAGACCCGGGGGGCCATAGGTTTCACTAGTGGCTTCTCTCAAGAGCATAAATATTCTACGGTGGGTGAACGAATTACTGTTGAGCAATTGACAGAATTGAGCATAGTTATGAGAATATCTAGGTTTTTTCTTGTATATAGGCATCACTTCCGATAAAAGTAGTCAGACTCTGCCTGAATCTACTTCTATTACTCCACTCATCGACCGCTATCCAAAGCATGCATCTAGAGTATTAAGTTCAAGAAAACAGAGTAACACCTTAAGCAAGATGACATGATGTAGAGGATAAATTCATGCAATATGATAAAAACCCATCTTGTTATCCTCGATGGCAACAATACAATATGTGCCTTGCTGCCCCATCACATCGGGAAAGGACACCGCAAGATTGAACCCAAAGCTAAGCACTTCTCCCATTGCAAGAAAAACCAATCTAGTAGGCCAAACCAAACTGATAATTCAAGAGACTTGCAAAGATAACCAATCATACATAAAAGAATTCAGAGAAGATTCAAATACTGCTCATAGATAATCTTGATCATAAACCCACAATTCATCGGTCTCAACAAACACACCGCAAAGAGAAGATTACATCGAATAGATCTCCACAAGAGAGGGGGAGAACATTGTATTGAGATCCAAAAAGAGAGAAGAAGCCATCTAGCTACTAACTATGGACCCAAGGTCCGAGGTAAACTACTCACACTTCATTGGAGGGCTATGGTGATGATGTAGAAGCCCTCCTTGGTGGATGCCCCCTCGTGAAGCTCCTAACAGGCCCCAAGATGGGATCTCGTGGGCATGTAAGGTTGCGCGGTGGAATTAGGTTTTTGGCCACGATTCGATCGCTTGGGGGCAATGAGGTATTTTTAGGAGGAAGAAGTACGTCGGTGGAGCAACATGGGGCCCACGAGGGTGGAGGGCACGCCCTGGGGGGGTGGGCGCGCCCCCTACCTCGTGCCCTCCTCGAAGCTTCCTTGACTTAGGGTCCAAGTCTCCTGGATCACGTTCAGTGAGAAAATCACGTTCCCGAAGGTTTCATTCTGTTTGGACTCCGTTTGATATTCCTTTTCTACAAAACTCTGAAATAGGCAAAAAACAAAGAATTTGGGCTGGGCCACCGGTTAATAGGTTAGTCCCAAAAAATAGTATAAAAGTGGAAAATAAAGCCCAATATTGTCCAAAACAGTAGATAATATAGCATGGAGCAATCAAAAATTATTGATACGTTGAAGACGTATCAGTGGGTGCAGGAATAAGTGGAGGGGGGCCACCATGGGCCCACGAGGCAGGGGGGCGCGCCCTGGACCCTCGTGGCCAGGTGCTTGCTCCCCTTGCTGTGTTCTCAGTGCCAGATATTCTCAAATATTCCAGAAAAAATCATATTCCATTTTCAGGGCATTTAGAGAACTTTTATTTTTCGGGGTATTTTTATATTGCACGGATAATTCAGGAAACACACAGGAAAATGCTATCTTTACTTTATTTCAACTAAATAACAGAAAGTAAAAGGAGGGTACATAAGGTTGTGCTTTCTAATTTCATCCATCTCATGCTCATCAAAAGGAATCCACTAACAAGGTTGATCAAGTCTTGTTAACAAACTCATTCCGACTAACATGGAACTGGAGAAATTTCGAATAACACTATGTTATCTCAACGGGGATATGCACATCCCCAATAATAAGAATATCATATTTCTTCTTGACAGTAGGAAGAGGAAATTCAAAACCTCCAAATATAATCGATGGATTTTTTCCAATTGAATTGATACTGTGGACTTGAGGTTGTTTCCTCGGAAAGTGTACCGTATGCTCATTACCATTAACATGAAAAGTGACATTGCCTTCGTTGCAATCAATAACAGCCCCTGCAGTATTCAAAAAAGGTCTTCCAAGAATAATAGACATACTATCGTCCTCGGGAATATCAAGAATAACAAAGTCCGTCAAAATAGTAATGTTTGCAACCACAACAGTACATCCTCACAAATACCAACATGTATAGCAGTTGATTTATCAGCCATTTGCAAAGATATTTCAGTAGGTGTCAACTTATTCAAGTCAAGACTACGATATAAAGAGAGAGGCATAACACTAATACCGGCTCCAAGATCACATAAAGCAGTTTTAACATAGTTTCTTTTAATGGAGCATGGTATAGTGGGTACCCCTGGATCTCCTAGTTTCTTAGGTATTCCACCCTTAAAAGTGTAATTAGCAAGCATGGTGGAAATTTCAGCTTCCGGTATCTTTCTTTTATTAGTGACAATGTCTTTCATATACTTAGCGTAAGGATTCATTTTGAGCATATTAGTCAAACACATACGCAAAAAGATAGGTCTAACCATTTAGCAAAGCGCTCAAAATCCTCATCATCCTTTTTCTTGGATGGTTTGGGAGGAAAAGGCATGGGTTTCTGAACCCAAGGTTCTCTTTCTTTACCGTGTTTCCTAGCAACAAAGTCTCTCTTATCATAACGTTGATTCTTTGGTTGTGGGTTATCAAGATCAACAGCAGGTTCAATTTCTACATCATTATCATTACTAGGTTGAGCATCAACATGAACATTATCATTAACATTTTCATTAGGTTCATGTTCATTACCAGATTGTGTTTCAAAGATCGTAAATAGAAATATCATTTGGATTCTCAGGTGGTTCAGCAATAGGTTCACTAGAATCATGCAAAGTCCTATCATTTTTCTATTTCTTCTTTTTAGAAGGACTAGGTGCATCTATATTATTTCTCTGAGAATTCTGCTCAATTCTCTTAGGGTGGCCTTCAGGATACAAAGGTTCCTGAGTCATTTTACCAGTTCTAGTAGCCACTCTAACAACATAATCATTATTCTTACTATTTAATTTATTTAGAAAATCATTTTGAGCTTTAAGTACTTGTTCTACTTGAGTGGCAACCATAGAAGCATGTTTAGTAATGAGTTTAAGTTCACCTTGAACTCTAGACATATAATCACCCAAGTGTTCAAGCGTATCGGAATTGTATTTCAATTGTCTACCAAAATAAGCATTGAAGTTTTCTTGTTTGACAATAAAATTATCAAACTCTTCTAAGCATTGTCTAGCAAACTTAGTAGGAGGGATTTCAGCTTTATCATATCTATAGAGAGAATTTACCTTTACTACCTGTGTCGGGTTATCAAGACCATGTGTTTCTTCAACAGGTGATGGATTAAGATCATATGTTTCTTCAACAGGCGGTAGACCATGTATTTCTTCAATAGGAGGTAAATTCTTAACATCTTCAGCTTTAATACCTTTTTCTTTCATAGATTTCTTTGCCTCTTGCATATCTTCAGATCGAGAAATAGAACACCTCTCTTCTTCGGAGTTGGTTTAGGAATAGGCTCAGAATTGGCTCAGAAGTGTCGATTATTTTCATTTGTCAACATATTATTCAATAGAATCTCAGCTTCATCCGTGTTCTTTTCTCGAAAAGCAGAACCAACACAACTATCCGGTAATCTCTGGAAGCATCGGTTAGTCCATTATAAAAGATATCAAGTATTTCATTTTTCTTAAGAGGATGATCAGGCAAAGCATTAAGTAATTGGAGAAGCCTCCCCCAAGCTTGTGGGAGACTCTTTTCTTCAATTTGCACAAAATTGTATATATCCCTTAAAGTAGCTTGTTTCTTATGAGTAGGGAAATATTTAGCAGAGAAGTAATAAATCATATCCTGGGGACTACGCACACAACCAGGATCAAGAGAACTAAACCATATCTTAGCATCACCCTTTAATGAGAACGGAAATATTTTAAGGATATAAAGGTAGCGAGTTCTCTCATCATTAGTGAACAGGGTGGCTATATCGTTTAATTTAGTAAGATGTGACACAACAGTTTCAGATTCATAGCCATAAAAAGGATCAGATTCAACCAAACTAATTATATCAGGATCAACAGAGAATTCATAATCCTTATCAAGAATACGTATAGGTGAAGTAGCAAAAGCAGGGTCATGTTTCATTCTAGCATTAAGAGATTGCTACTTCCATTTAGCTAATAACTTCTTAAGATCACTTCTATCATTGCAAGCTAAAATAGCTCTAGAAGATTCTTCATCCAGAACATAACCCTCAGGCACAACAGGTAATTCATATTTATTAGGGGAGAGTCTTCATCATCACTATCTTCAATATTATCAGTTTCAATAATTTCATTCTCTCTAGCCCTAGCAAGTTGTTCATCAAGAAATTCACCAAGTGGCACAGTAGTATCAAGCATAGAAGTAATTTCATCACAATTATCATGCATAGCAGAAGTGGCATCATCAATAACATGCGACATATCAGAATGAATAGCAGAAGCGGGTTTAGGTGTCGCAAGCTTACTCAAAACAGAAGGTGAATCAAGTGCAGAGCTAGATGGCAGTTCCTTACCTCCCCTTGTAGTTGAGGGATAATTTTTTGTTTTCTCGTCTTTCAAGTTCTTCATAGTGACCAGCAGATATAAATCCCAAGTGACTCAAAGAATAGAGCTATGCTCCCCGGCAACGGCGCCAGAAAATAGTCTTGATAACCCACAAGTATAAGCGATCGCAACAGTTTTCGAGGGTAGAGTACTCAACCCAAATTTATTGATTCGACACAAGGGGAGCCAAAGAATATTCTCAAGTATCAGCAGTTGAGTTGTCAATTCAACCACACCTTGATAACTTAACTGCAACAAAGTATTTAGTAGCAAAGTAATATGGAAGTAACGGTAGCGGTAGCAAAAGTAATATTTTTGGGTTTTGTAGTGATTGTAACAGTAGCAACGGAAAAGTAAATAAGCGAAGAACAATATGTGAAAAGCTCGTAGGCATTAGATCGGTGATGGAGAATTATGCCGGATGCGGTTCATCATGTAACAGTCATAACATAGGGTGACATGTAACTAGCTCCAATTCATCAATGTAATGTAGGCATGTATTTCAATATAGTCATACGTGCTTATGGAAAAGAACTTGCATGACATATTTTGTCCTACCCTCCCGTGGCAGCGGGTTCTAATGGAAACTAAGGGATATTAAGGCCTCCTTTTAATAGAGTACCGGACCAAAGCATTAACACATAGTGAATACATGAACTCCTCAAACTACTGTCATCACCGGAGTGGTCCCGATTATTGTCACTCGGAGTTGCCGGATCATAACACATAGTAGGTGACTATAGACTTGCAAGATAGGATCAAGAACTCACATATATTCATGAAAACATAATAGGTTCACATCTAAAATCATGGCACTCGGGCCCTAGTGACAAGCGTTAAGCATAGCAAAGTCATAGCAACATCAATCTCAGAACATAGTGGATACTAGGGATCAAACCCTAACAAAACTAACTCGATTAAATGATAGACCTCATCCAACCCATCACCGTCCAGCAAGCCTACGATGGAATTACTCACGCACGGCGATGAGCATCATGAAATTGGTGATGGAGGACGGTTGATGATGACGACGGCGACAAATTCCCCTCTCCGGAGCTCCGAACGGACTCCAGCTCAGCCCTCCCGAGAGGTTTTAGGGCTTGGCAGCGGCTCCGTATCATAAAACGCGATGAATCCTTCTCTCTGGTTTTTTTCTCCCCGAACACGAATATATGGAGTTGGAGTTGAGGTCGGTGGAGCGTCAGGGGCCTGACGAGGCGGGGGCGCTCCCCACCTCGTGGGATGTGGAGGCCCCCCTGATGTGGATTCTTCTTCCAGTATTTTTAATATTTTCCAAAAATATGTTCCGTGGAGTTTAAGGTCATTCCGAGAACTTTTGTTTCTGCACATAAATAACACCATGGAAAGTCTGCTGAAAACAGCATCCGTCCGGGTTAGTTCCATTCAAATCATGCAAGTTAGAGTCCAAAACAAGGGCAAAAGTGTTTGGAGAAGTAGATACGACGGAGACGTATCACTCCAGAGCTGCGCGGGAGGGAACCTCCTCCACCGCTGTTGTGCGGGAGGCCCGTGCCTCTAGCACCGCCGCGGTAGCCATCGGACGCGGCGAGGGCATACCAAAGCCGCCGCCCGGCCAGCCTAATCGGCCGGCCGACACGCCGCAAGAAAGCCGGTGCCAGCCACCTCGCTCGCCCAGCCCAAATCGGGCCCGTAAAGCCCTGGGCGACACGCTATAGTAGGCCGGTGCCAGCGCCGCCACCACCCACCCCGCCCAACGCCGCTCCTCCGCCTCCCGGAAACCACGCCATCGACACACCCCACCGTCTCCCTGCCTAGAGCGAGATGGGGCCTAAAGGGGCTAGATCTGGGTTGAGCGGGCGCCGCCAGATCGCACCATCCCGCCGCCAACGGCAGCGCCACCGCCCAGCAGATCACTAGCGATCGCGACAGGCCACCCCGCCGCCGCGCCGGATCGCCGCTCCCTAGGTACACCCCACGGCTTAGCTTCGCCCCGCGTCGGCGCGTCACTGAGAGGGAAAAGGCCGGGGGTCACGGCTACTGCACCGCTGGCGGCCCAGTCAACGCTAGCGTCCGACGACGGGAAGGAGGAACTGAGAGGGCTCGAGGGAGACGCCATGACACTTGGTCATGCGAGAGAGGGGGTCCCATAACAAATCTATATCTATTTATTTACCTACTAATACTAATAAAGCAAGGTGCATTTCTTTAATATTTTCATCCATTCGCCGCTGAAAATAATTTTTTTCTATTCAAGGTGGTACTAAATTTTTGTGCATCTCTCAATAGAAAAGACAAAAAATTTGTCCAGAATTCCACAATTGGGCCAGGCGCACTCCAGCCCAACAAAGCAAGCCCTGTAATTATCCAGCCCATGCGTTGGGGAGACCTTATTTGTCTCGCGAGTTGAAGGTACGCACAGGTTGCCCATGACTGGGCCGGCCCATTTTAATTTTTCAGTGTTCTGTTTCTATTTCATTTTCCTTTTCACCTTCTTTATTTTTATTTTTCTGTGAAATAACAATATGCAAAATATATTCCGAATTTTAGTTTTTGTTCAAATATTCAAAAAATCAGCATTACAAAATTTTATTCCTGTTTTGAAAAATATTAGAAACTTTAAAAAAATCTGGTTTCAGAATTTCCTGAACTTTTAAAAAATGTTGCAATTTAAAAAAAACTACTTCATAATTTTTCGTGATGTTTAATAAAATTAATATTTCATAAAATGTTCCGTATTCAAAAAAATATTCCTATTTTAGTGCAAATTTCACAAAACAAAATAATGTTTATGCCTAAGAATACATTTAAAAAAATTGTTCTGAATGTTCACCTTTAAAAAAATTGTATTTTTATAAAAGGCTCATGTTTTCAAAATATTGTTTTCTAATTTGAATTACTATTCCCTTCTCTAATTTTGTTTGTGTTTTTCCAAATTTATATGGAATGTAAAAAAAATCACATTTTTAAAACTGTCCGGGCTTTCAATTTTTTTTAATGTTCCAAGAATAGTTGGCAGTTCATATTTCTCTGAATGTCTAAATAAACAAATAAATCAAATCAAATCTGACGCTATCGTATTTTCTTAAATATTTGCGCTGGCCATTGGTTAGCGGCGCACGTTTGTTCTTTCCTGGTTGGATATAAATTAAAGAAATTTTGGGCATGTGCCAATAAAAGAGAATATGTTGTTTGGGTCAAATTAGAAGAAAACAAATTGTGAATACGTGAGCGCTAAAATAATCAAAGAGAATAAACCGTCATAATGAAGGGACGTTCATGCCTGATTATGCTTTTGAAACATGATTTATCCGCTGCAATTAGTAATTCATCCGGTTACGCCGTCGTAGGAGAGTGGTCGAAGCAAGAAGACCGCAAGTCCTTGCTCCGTCGCCTACCATTGTGGGGACCTTTTTTTTTGTGAACACATCGATTATCTTTCCCGTTGTTTGTCGTAAATAAAATATCTCTCCCGTTGCGACGCACGGGCATATGTGCTAGTAAGTTGATAAAATAAAATGCATATAGTAGTAGTAGGATGTGTGTTTGACAGTGTAGGTATTGATACTTTGCTCTTAAAAATTGGTCAAATATACACATATTTGATTTTTAAAAACTACCAATACATCTTATATTTTAAAAACGGAGGGAGCATTAGTTGGTCGCCAATTCTAGTTCTGACACGCTCCACATGTCGCGGCGCGTCCTTCCGCGAGATAGCCACGCGACAGAGAGCCAGCTGAGGAATTGGGCCAAACTGTAAAAAACCATCCCAGATCTCACATTCACATTCACTTTCACAAGTCACAGCGACAGCGATCCTCACCAGTCCCCCCTTTCCCCTCCCCCCTCCCCCTTCCCAGCCCTCGAAACCCTAGAAACCCGCGGCGCCACTCCGCTCGAGCTCCACCGTGCGAGGCGACACGCAAGGCGGCGGCGCTCGACCCCTCCACCCCCCCTCCGTCTCCCCGGCGCTCCCCGTGATCTGCACACTCGGTCCGCCGGCTCCGTCGCACCAGCCACCCCAGGCTGCTCGGCTGCCCCAACTGCTGCCGTTGAACAAGGTAAGGGCAGACGTCTTCTTCTGTTGCTCCGGTAGGTCAGTACTACTTACATGATAATGCCTGGTGGGTGTTCTGTCTGGACAGCGAAAATTTTCAACTAGTGGTGTTCTGGCCAAGTCGATCTGTTAAAGTTGGTGGCTTTTAGAGTGGCAGACGTTGTCGTAATGCTGTTGATGCAAATTCTACCTCCCATGGTCCTTTCGGTATAACAAATGCACGCAAGGGCAGGGCAAAGAGCATGCTCGTCATTGTACAGCCAGCTCTCGCCTTACCACACCTCACGCATCTGTCAATTTAACCTTGTTTTCGTAAAAAAGGACGATCCGCAATCCGCAATTCAAGTTCTCCATCTAGCTCATTTTAGCCCCTTTTTGCGTGCAAATGATGTGCTAGGGTGCAGCCTGTTCCCATTTTCTCTACTGTGCATTGTTTTGGCGTTTCTCTGCTGGGCATTATTATGATATCTTGCATCTCTGTGGACATTATCTGACTCACTTCATCTTTTGAAGAAGGTAATGGTAAAATTGTTCTTTTGTTCTTCTGGCAACCTCAGCTAGTTAGTAGTACATTGTAATGCCTAGTATTCTGGATAATTAATTTCTCAACGGCAAGGTTTTGAGTGGTAATTTTTCTTGAGAGAGTGGCAAATGTTGTGATGGTGCTGAGTCAATTCCATCTTCTCGCAGGCAGAGGCAGAAGCTACCTAAACCTGTTTCGGTCTGCTGATCAATGGCCATGGCTGGATCCAGCTGGATGATGCTCGACCACTTTGTCTTCCACAGGGACGACAGGGAAGAGGGCAGTCCCTTCCTTGACAAATCCAGGGCGCCTTTGAGAGCAAGTTCGTGCACCTCTCTTTGCAAGAAGTTTGACATCCTCTTCCTCCCTGCTGAGCCCCCGGCCATCTCCCGCTTCTACATGCGGTGGCCTGACGGTACAAAGTCGGAGAATGCCAAGGGAACCGAGCTCGTGGCCGCCCACAGTGATCTGGTTCTCTTCAGGCAAACTTCTTTTGGAAGATTGGGTGAGGACGGTCTCTTACCGATCATACAAGACCACTTTATCTGTGTAGCGTCGTGTGAGACTAAGCCGTCCCTGCAGCTCAGACGGCTCCCTGTCTGCGACAAGCCAATGATCTTCCCTTTTGGAGAGGAAGAGGAGAAGGCAGTGGCTGAGCAGCGTGTGTTCTTCCCGGACACTGTAGGACTCATCCGAGGCCATGGCAAAAGCGTTGAAGCGGAATTTGCAGTGGCGCAGCTGGCTATGGTCAGCGAAATACCTGGCACGCTCAAGATGGAAGCAGAAGTTTGTGTGTTCCGCTCACTTGTATCTGGTAATGATTGTGATGGCAAATGGGATGTGAGGAAGATACCAATCGACCATAAGGAGGATGAGCATAAGGAGTTATACTATTGGTCAACTGATGCTGTCATCACATTCAACTCTTACATTTGTTGGATCAACTATTACAGAGGCGGTATGCTAGCTTATGATGTACTTGGAGAAAAGCCCAAGATCTTATACCTCAGATTGCCTATTGTTGACCGTCCTAGAAGTTCAGCTCAAGGCAAAGCATTCTATGAGGTGAATCGCAGTGTGTGCCCCACGATGGAGATGAGCAAAAAGGGCATCAACAACTCTGTTCTCAAATTCACTGATGTTATCCGCTCTGATGGGGAGCCGTTTGGGCCACTTGGGAAAGGTTCTAGTTTCACCATTCACTCCTATACTTTGTCCTCCTTAGATGGGTCATGGGATAAGCATGTGGTCATCACATCTGAAGAGCTGTGGGCTTTTAACAGACGTATAGGTCTGCCGCGTGATATCCTGATGTTCCCTCTTGTGAGCATGCTGAATTCCAACATCGCATACTTTTTGGTCTCAGAGTCTGCCGAAGAAGAGAACAGCAAGGTTTCTCTGGTCACAATTCACTTAAGTACCAAGAAAGTGCTCGCAGTTGATCCATATATTTCAAGAGAAGAAGGCAGCCCCAGTGGCCCAGATGCTGACATGATCGAGGAAAAGTCTCATCTCCTAAGGAGTTTCATTTCCTCCAGGTTCCCAATGCACTTAAAACAGGTATTTCTATCTTGTATATTTATCTGTCCATAAATTAAGTTTTGCTGAATACTGTTAGTTTTTGCTACATTCCTAATCTCAGTGTTGGATAATCGAAATAGCTGTTATTTTTTATGACAATAGCAAAGTCCACTGAGCTAAAGTTTAGGATGGTGCCTTAAAGTTTGCGTTTCCTCTTAACTTCGCGAACAGGTTGTTGCCTTAGTGTTTTAGAACAAAACTCCAGCCCTCGTTGCCTGGTATTGTGGAAGATCAAAATTATGATAACATCGTGTTTTTTTTAGAAATTTATCTCATTGCTAATACAGAAAGTGAGCATGTAAAATTGAAGCCTAATTACAATACTAGTAAAATATAGCTCTGTTGCAGCACCAATTAATTTGTGTATTCATCTTTTGCTACCATAGATTAGCTATTACTTGTCATCCTTGCTACTACACCATTTGTCACCAGCTTTTGAGTATGGTTCAAGTTTGCACAGCTCAATACAAGTAGTACATTTATCATTACATTCCTGTCTGATGGGATCCAGCACACTGGTTGGAGCTCCATCAAATATCATATTATCACTCAAGACACCCTTCCTGGCTAGCCCTAGCTAATTGATGGGCAACGCCATCCTCCTCCCTGTGCAGCTGTAGAACCTTGTAACCTGATAGTTGATTCAACAGATGATTACTTTCCAAGTAGACCCCCTTGAAGGCTGATCCATCCTTTTCTTCCTCAGCTAGCCCAGATCACAAGGACAGTAACACTGCCAGTGATCACCGGGAGGTTGGCAATGCCAATGATTCCTCTCGCGCCTTCCATGCATGCTAGAGCTTCTGTCCTTCCTGCACTATTGACATATACAGACGCTGCCATACTCTGACCAAATGATGTTGCCTGAAGAGGAGCGCAGCACTGCTCCCAATGAGCTTTTGCCCGTTTCAGTCACGAAGGCTGTGTCTGTTCGACTTCAGTTCCGGTCTGAACAACCTGTTGATAGGTCGATCACTTGTATTCACAGACCTGATGGTGTACATGTTAGTTGCTGATCTGTCTTGAATATCCAGGGTCTTGGTGCCAGGGTGTGTGAACTCCATGCTCTAATGGTAGCTCTTACTAAACTGGACTGAGGCTTGGGTCGTTGCACCTCCTTTGCCAAAGATTGTATCATTTCGTAAATGGCATGCTCTGCACTAAAGGAATAGCAGCTTGGCGCGCACCCCTTCATTTAGTTTGCTCAAAGCCATAAGTGCCCAGCCTCAGTCTTTATGAGTCAACTCTCTGTCAGCCTGCAAGTTCCAGTCTTACCCAAGGGCACATCTCATGGACCTTGCTTTCATACACAGCATTACAGCATGATATCCATCTCCCTCCCCTGTCCCACAGATGTTGCAGGTAGGGAGAACATCCATATTCTGCCGCCATCGGTTTCTTTGGACAGCCAAAGAATCCAGAATCCGTTGCCAGCTTCCAAGCAATAACACACACATTTGGCGGTACTTTCGTTTCCAGATCAGGTTGCATAGCAGCCTCTCTCCGTTCGGTCTAGTGGATGAAGAGGTCTGATACCCAGGCAAAGCCATGAGTGTCGTGTATTGGCAGAGAGTTCAAGGTTGCCATGTGGTATTCAATTGTCCCTCCACAGCCTCACTTTTCTAGCTGAGCCGACTCACTAGATGTCACTATTTTTCAGCAAATCTGAACCATGCTCGATTCCCTGCCAAACGGTCAATGTGTTCCTAAATCCCTGTTTGGGTAGCAGCAAGCTTTTAGTATTCTAGTGCAGAGCCTGTCCTGGAATTCGATTAATCCCATGCCCGCCGAGCGAGAAGGGCTTGGTTGAACGATCTCAGATATTTTAAGTCCATTTCTCTGACTTTTGTAAGTTTTTCCGACAATCACCAACGGGCTCTTCTTCTGTCTTCCTCGTCACCCCACCAAACAATCCTCATAATTTGCATAAGATCCTCACAGAGGCTTGCCGATGACTTGAGGACTCTCATGGTTATGGGTAGGGAGGGCCTGGGCAACCGGTTTGACCCAAGACCTCTTTACCATGTTCAGTGGTATTTCTCAGACAAGCCTGAACACTTCTTTCTATCATTATCCTTGAGAAGCTGGAACTTTGCATTCTTTATCCTCCCTTCTGGAATTGGCAAGCTTAGATACTTCCCAATCGTTTGTATTTGACAGTGCCATACCACCAGCCACTTTACATTTGTTTCCTGGTCATGGAGAACGCTCCTGGGCTAAGGAGTTGGCCTGCGGTTCGCTTGTCTTTCTTTTCGTCGAACTGGGCTAGCCCGATTATATGATGCATGTCCTTCTTATTATTTAAGTTCATTTGATGCACTTGGTATGGCTACTTCGATCTTCATAGGCACGAAATTGATGGGATTTCACTATGTTGTTATCTTCATTTTTCATGCCTGGCCTTTAAAAGATGCGGACTGTGTTTTTGTTGTCGTTGGTAACCTGCATATATTGCTGAAATAACCTTGAGATATATGGGCGAATCTGCATGAGAAACACAGATCTTTATTAACTCGCCATTATTATTTTTGTAAGAATGGTGACTTATGACATTATATATGTGTTAATTCACCATGAAGGATTGCCTTGTTTAGAAAGGCAATCAAATAATTTGTAGGGTCATTGTACTTACAGAATAATTCCATAATGATCATGCGGGAGCTTTTTCACTAATTTATCATTGGCTTACCGTTACCGTATTGCAGGAACCGTCTGACTTGTTGAGGTCATTGAGTGTGACTGGACAACCGACTGAAATCATGCCGAGGAAGAAGGTTCATAGACCAAGTGCCAAGTGAAGCGTGCAGTAGAGAGCGTCGTAAGGTCAGGTTTTCCTTTCTGTATGGATGAGATGCAATCCCTGAGAAATTTGAGCTGCTTGATCTGATCCCGTCTTGTTCTATCCATCAAAGGTTGTGTCTCAGGTCGTCTTGGAGGACTTAGTGAACAATTGGGCCTGTTTGCATCTTGCTGCGTGTTCATTCTGGAATCTGTGTTACTTTTAATGGGAAATTGCTAGAAATCCACCGTCCCCTGAGTTTGCAGGCCGCTTAAATTCATGTGGTGCAGGTGTGTGTGGGTCCTTGGATGAAATTCACGGAATCTTAGCATTTGTTGTCTGAGCTCGATCAAGAATGAGAGCATCCTGACCGTGGATGAGTAGCGCATCCTGACGCAGTCATCTTGAGCCAAGAGATACGCTCGAATTTGTTAGGTCTGACTCTGACGGTATTATACGATTCGGAGACGCCTGTCGACGCCAATTGAAAAAAAAGTTTAAAAAAAAAAAACTGAAGCTCCGTGTCCTCTGTTTACCGGAGGCATGTCATGATGCAAACAAGCGCAGGCTCAGTCGCGCTCTGCTTCAGACGCCCTTTGGCTGGAAGGGGCCCCTAACTGGCGTACGACATGCCAGCCAACGCCGCGCATTATTATCAGAAAAAATAAATCTTGTAAGGTGAATGTCAGAAAAAGGATTTAAGGCAACTTAAGCCATCTTATGCTGCTAGTCAGTCCTGGACAACACAAGAATTCTTCTTCAGGGTTCACTAAAAGATATGCGCGCAACCAAAACTATACCATACCATGCAGATTTTGGCCCCCAATCATTCATACATGATGCACAAAATGGGGCACACTTATTTAGAACAACTACTTACTGGCTAAAGGGATCTCTAGCAGACACCCCCATCCTACAATCTCAAATCGTAATCTCTTATCCCTGAAAAAGCTACTGTCTGGGGATTAAACTTCTCTTCATCCAGCGGATCTGTCAAAACTCAATCACTCACTCTTTTTTAGTATTTACACATTTCATTTTGGGACGCGGATTTTTGGGACATGGTGGCGTGCGAGGATGAAATCTGGGTGGTCCATCTATGCTATAAGATTAGCAATTAATATAGTGATTGAATGAATACCCAAACAATACGCGAGGTTAATTCAGCAAATACGTGTACATGGATTGGTGGCTAGCCATCTTAAATGGAATTAGATACAAGCGAATATGCATGCAAAATACGGTCTTGACCGTTCTGCCATGTTAATGTGGTGCAGGCCATTTAAAAGACTGGTCTGCAACGTTTAAATGTGCCTGTCTCAAACCTGTATGCCTTGAATGGCATTTAACAAGTCTGGAGCTACCGGTTTTGTTTTGGTTTGTGTTGCCCAACTTTATTTTTCGTGTGTATTATTGAGGGTACTGTTGTATCAGTTCATCAAAGCACTGCCACTGTTCATGTTAATGCTGCAATATTACCTAGTGGATGATGGGATATCCCCATAAGAATGAATGTAAATAACATATATGTGTTACGTTAATAACAAATTTCATGGGAAGGTAACAGTAATACTCGTACACTGTGCAACCTTCTTCAACCTGCCAGTTGGGAGAAGACAAAATGATAAGGTGACCATTGTATCAAGCTCAAGCGACAGCAGAAGGGTAGCCGTTCGTTAATGTTCCTACTATAGGAATACAGGTGCTATGCTCAAAATATGTGCTTAGGCGAGGTTTTGTTATTGATTTTCTAGGCTCATTGGGAACCTAGTACAGGAGCTTGCATTGTCCCTTGCAAAAAAAGGAGCTTGAAATGTCCACTAGCTGATTCTGAACAAGTTGCATACCCAGAGTTGATGGGAGCACCGAATGACACATGGTGGATTAGATCATTAGAAGGTGTGTTGAAGGAGCTCATGAAGTAATCCATTCATGCCATCGGATGAACAGAATGGGAGCTACCTGGTCTGAATGAATACGTGTTGGAGGAGCTAATGAACTAGACTAGAACATGGAGGAGCACATGATAGAGCACAAAGCAGGGAAGGCCAGAAGTTGAACACAAATAGAGTCGACGAGGAGGATGAATGCGAGGGGATGAGCACTTGTTGGTGAGAGGATGAGTAAAAAAAATTGATGCATATTACCGTTGGTAGCAGCTGTCCATGGGTAGAGCTGATGAACCAATGTGGGATAAACAGGAGGAAGAAACTGCAAGAATCAGGGAGGATAATTAAGGGAGGAGCTGCGGGATGGAGAGGGGCAACAGATAATATGTGGAGGGTGCCGTCAGACATCTCCTAAAATAAATGAGACATTAACTCCTCTTGTCATCCCGGTGGGCCAGGGTCACTAATTGACACTGGGAATACATTGTCTATAAAGGAATACCACATCCTGAGAAATGCATATACCTGACAAGTGGTATGAATACGGAATGAATCATGACATAATGGACGGTGAGATATAGACCTCGCGTGCCACCATGTGCACTCATGCATTTTCGTTTCATTTTGGACATATATATTTTTTATAACATATTTAATTCAAAACTTGATCTAGAATACATATCAAATACAGTATAATTTTGTTGCTGCTGATACAGAGTACATATTACTAAGAACATACTAGTTTTTTCCCTACACAAAAAGAGAGAGCATAGTAGTTACTCTAGCTAATTGCCTAAACTAAGAAAAAACCATCAGTGCAATGGCTCCCACATTACAACAGCTTCTCTTCTCAGGGCCTGCATCTCGTTGTTTCACCTTGCTCCTCAAGTGCATCTATCAGCTAATCAACTAGCCTCTCTCTAAGTGATCGATAGTACTAGTCTAGCATCAATTTTAATTAGTCAAACCAGAGCAAACTAGCATGTTAATTTGCTCCTACACTACTCCTAAAAAAGCAGAGCCCAATCACATACACCGAGAAAAGCAGACAAGCGGCTGATACATCTATATGAAAAATAAACTTTACAATCTGACATAACAGTGGCAGTGGCATGAGGACTGTCCAGGATGATGAACTCGGTTTGCTTCCTGATGCCCTATTCAATGATAACCATTATAGAGGCATTGAGCAAAAGAGACATCACTGTCATAATAACTGAGATGACCATTCAAGAACTCAGGGAACTATTGATGCTTAGACATAAAAGTTTAAAACACCATTATTAAGTTGATCAAACTACAGAAGCCCATATCTCTTAGTGCCCAACGAAACTGGGGTCCCATACAAGTTTGCAAAACTAACAAGACTGACACAGCAAGTAGATAGAACACACACGAAATCTAAACTTCAGCAACTCACAGGACCATCTCCTCAGCAAATCCATGTGATCATCAGATGGATTACAGCCGAACATAGCATAGCAATCCAACGGTGGAACTGACACCCACTTGCACAGAATCCTCAACATTCTGTATGTTTCAACGATCCCTGAAAGCACAAACCAAATAACTTTGTTCAGCAGGGCCGTCTTCTCTAAGCTCTCGATTAGTATCTAACATGTATTCATAAATCACTATATTAAATATAAGAATCTCAAAGGCCCAATTTGCTGCGTAGATGTCGTCCTCACCTGTCGTCGTGTCCCAAAAAACACACCGCTACTCACTACTACTACTTAGATACGAAATGAATATAGTCACAACTTGATGAGGTTCTGAATTAACTTAAGGTAGTATGCTTGCCCTTTTATGATACATGCTGGAATAAATTTGCCTCCTTTCAATGGACTGTATTATTTGTACCAAATGTATATAGTTCTAGCAGTTCCCTAAGGGTTGATTTTTATTTCTGCTCCTTTTTCTGAATCTGAAACATATGTGATATTAAGTCATTTTTGCATAATCTAGAATTTTGTTCATAGGCATAGTTTGTGCTTTGCTTTTTATGTCAGAATAAGAGGTATTTTTAATTATATACTCACATATGGTCATCTGATTAAGATTTGAGATAAGAAGCGATTGTAAAAGTAATGATGGAAAACAGTGGGCTACTCATTAGAGTGGATGGTAATATTTCTTGCCTACCATCATTTGGGTGTGTGAAAGCGGTGCGCTAGAGTGTTATTACCAAGTTCATCGCCTCAGGATTCACACATTTGTGTGAATAGGTGGACAACTTGACCACCATCGGCGGTGGTGACCAATAGGAAAAGCGGCAACATGGATGGAGCCCAAATGATGTGCAAGGATTTGTTTTTTCCGTTGCAACGCACATGCTCTTTTGCTAGTGAAATAGATAAGGCCATTAAAGATAGTGTCACAATAAAAGCTAGGGCCTGCTTCTAACTTAACTTTACGAAGTGTGCACCCTACCATTGACTTATTGTAGTATCTAGAATGTTTTTGAAAGTTCAAAATAAAAAGTCCACTGCAAAGATCAATACCTTGTGAGATTCAAGAACTTGGGAAACTCGGATGGAAGGAAGGACGCGAGAAGGTGGGACTTTTCTTTAACCATGTCAGCATCTTGGCCACAGAGGTCTTCCTCTCCTTTAATATATGGAACAATTGAAGTGACTTTCTGAGTAATCATATCCAACGTAACCATGGAAACCTTGTCAATCTTATCTCCTTCCTCAGAGATCAAATAGTGGACAATATTAGGGCTGTCCATGCTCACAAGAGGGTACGTCAGGGCTTGGCGCGGGAGACATTCAGAGGTGTTGTAATGCCACAATTCATTAGCTATCTTGACCCTTTCGTGGAAGCAATTTATGTCACCAGTCTCCGTTATGCTCAAAGTATCAGTGAGGATGGTAAAGCCCGTACGAGGTTTAAGTGGGCCATAGAGTCTTGCATCATTGCGAAGAATATACGTGTACTTGAGAAGATCACCAGTGACACAGAGGCTACGGTTGACCTCAAGGAAACCTCTTTCTTGAGTCGTTGTAGGACGGTTTCTGGTAGGTAACCGAAGATAAAAAATGTTAGGTGTTTCTGCAAATATATCGTAGAATAGAATACCTCCTGCGTAGTAGGAAATCCAGCAGATATAGTTGTTGAATGTGACGACAGCATCCGTCAACCAATTATCCAGGGCCAAGTATTCATGAGTCTGATGCTGAATAGGTATCTTTTGAACCTCCCACATGCCATGGTCGTCAGGATCCGACACACGTGAGCGGAGCACGCACACTTCAGCTTCCATCCGGTGGGCGCCTCGTATCTTGGTGACCATAGCCAGCTGTGCCACGGCAAACTCTTCTTCACGGCCGCGAATGAGCCCTACATGGTTGGGGAAAAACACTCGCCGCACAGTGGCATCCTCTGTGTCTTGTTCCTCACAAGACGGAATTTCCTCTTCCGTGTCTTGTTCCTCAAGACACGCGTACAGAGGTACCATGGGTATGGTGCAGACGGGGAGGCGTTTGAGCTCGATGTGCGGCCCAGCTGCAGGATCCGAGGATGCTATGCAGACGAAGTGGTCATGCGTGATACGACCTTCCATGGAGACGAGCTGGAAGAGGATGAGGTCACGGTGCGCGGCCATGAGCGCGGTGCCGGCGCTGGAGCCGTATTTTCCTTTGGTGCCGCCGGGCCACCGCACGTAGAGGCGGGAGACGGCGGGCGGCTCGGCATGGAGGATGGCGACGTCGAAAGGCCTGCCGAGGGAGGTGGACGAGGTGGCCCTCAGGGGCGCCGTAGATTCGTCCGGGAAGCCGCCGTCGCCGTCCTCGTCCCTGCGGTAGACGAAGCGGTCCAGCATCATCCAGCCAGCAGCCTGGTCGGATCCAGCCATGGCCATGGATGATGGGTCGGCGCAGGGGTGGGGTTATGCTAGGGTTTCGCGAGAAAAAAGAGGGCGGCGCTGGAGGATATCTGCGAGATACTCGATCTCGATCTATCTAATGATATATATACTAGGTGGAGGCGGTATTATAACAGTAAAACGGGGCGATTTGACATTTTCAACCGTTGGATAGCAATACTGGACGTCTCAGATCTACGTACCGTGCGGTGACTAGCCTCTGCCCGTCACTCTCGCGGCCCGCCCGGCTTAGGGCCGCTGCTCCGCAGGCCAACTTGGGCATCCTCTCATTAATCGAGCCGACTAACCATGTTATCTGTTACAGGCCCACGGTGCCTGGCCCGTCCCCGCTGCTGCGTCCGACAGGCCACCGGCGACGAGCTTCTTCGGCGAGGTCATGGAAGAGAGGTCCTCGCTGCTGCGTCGTGCCGGTTGGCCGCCGCCGTCGAGGCCCTTGGGCGTGGCCGCCATAGACGCGAGGAAAATAAAGAAAACCCTAGTCCCACGTACCTATTAGAGCGATGAAGGATGTACGTATGTACGTATGTGGGGTTCTGGAATCGGGAATCAGCTGTTGGGATTGAGATCAGACGTGAAGTGGGATTAGGGTGCTCTGAGATTGTCGATGCCACATGTCGCTCATCCAATAGGGTCTCACAAGCTGGTCTATGAGACCCGGTCTCATACAATTTTTTTCCTCTCCCTTGGGTTTGTCCCTTTTGACATCTTACTTATTAAACAGTGACGGGTTGACTGAGATCTGAATGCGGCGATCGGCTCATCACTGGAGCAATCTGCTTCCGCGAGATGATTGCTTTTGGCTCTTGAGTTCTATTTCTTGCTCAAGGATTGGCTTTGAAAGGTAAGATCTGTGCTTTATTCCAGATCTTGAATCTCTGTTTTCATGATACTACCACACATGAACATGTTTCCATGAATAGTAGCGCCCTACTACTGATTTTGTAAACGAATGGCAAAAGACACTAAGTCAAAGTAGCAAAACAAGCAGTGTAGCTCATCATCCACATGGACATGCATTATGCATGGTGTACTGACCTTCTTAGCTATTCCAGTCTCCAGCACGTAGAACTCAGGTAAATCATGTACCGAAATCATGCTGGGCTGAAGGCCGAAATCCTTAGACCCCACTAAAGTCATTACTGGTATTAACTTAGCTGCAGTAGACTATCTTATTAAAAAAATTAAACGGCAAAAAGATGACGTTATCTCTGAATTTCTGTTACAAGGATATGAATTTGTTGAACATTGTCTATGTTTTTAACCATCCTAATAACATGTTGTGCATTCATTGTCAGCCTGCAAGTTTGCTACACTTCCCAAGGAATCACTGTGTTTTTGGTGGATCAGCCTCATCAAGTTTGTCTCATGGCAGCCATATTGGGTTCTATTGTTGGGTCATGTGCCAAAAAATTGCAAGAAGTTATTACAGAAGAGGCTGTTCTGATTCTAGGGGTAAAAGAAGACCTCAGAGAACTGCAGCGGATAATGATCCAAGGGCCTTGCTTCGGTAGACCCCCCCCCCCCCCCCAAACAAAACGTAGAAGGGCAGAATGGGCATACAAAAGAAACGTATACCCACCTCGTATTGTACAGCTCTGCCGGGCATACGTATACCGCGTGAATGAAAAAAAAAGTACCCATGATCTAAACCCGGCCCCATCTTCTCGCCCGCCCGCCGATCACGCGGTACTTCCATAGTTGGCGATCGCCGCCGCCGCGGATCGCCGCCGTCCGAACCCCGTCCGAGGCCACCTCGCCGTCCCAACGCCGCTTGCCGCCGCCCTCGCCGTCTAACGCCGCCCGTCGCCGCTTCGCTGTCCCAACGCCGCCCGTCGCCGCATCTCACCGTCCCAACGCCGCCGTCGCCGCATCTCACCGCCCCAACGCTACCCGTAGCCGCATCTCACCGTGGTCCGACGACGCGGACGTGAAGGGCCCGACGTCGACGCCGCCGAACCCCGCCCGACATCGCCGCTGCCGCAACGCCGCTTCGTCACCGCATCTCACCGCTGCCGCCCCACGCCGAGGACGTGAAGGGCTCGACGTTCGACGCCGCCTCGCAAAAGACTGCCGAACGCCGGCGACGTCTACACCGTAGGCCAAGGTTTGTCATGTAAACCTAGCTGGGGTTTAGAAGTGAGGGCTAGTTCATGCATGTACGGATTTAGGGTTTAGGGTTCATCAAAACCTCCCGCCGCAGCGCCTCTACGGACTAGGGCATGATTTACGTAACTAAGCGTTGCTTTGGGCATGATGCATTGTACTAAACGTAACACACGATGTTTTGCAGTTATGTGAGATAGGCGTGTTGACATGGACGAAGAATCCGCATTCGGGAGGGACGAGAATGGTACTGATAAGGTGACTAAGACCGATAACGATAATTTGAACGAAGATGATGACAACAGCGACAACGATTCCGTCTCGTCATATGATATCTTACCTACGGAGGATTTTGATGATAATGAACATGGCGCAAATAGCGAAAATGTAAGTGGCATATATTTTGTTTTTATTTTTGAATTTGCAAAGTATGGCATGGCTAACTGTATATCTTTGTGTACAAATTTACAGGAAGATGTGGATGTTGACAATGTGCAACATAGTTGGCAGGAATCATTTGCAGATAACTTGAGCCAGGTTAGTTGATAGATGTTGTACATCGATCAATAATATGATTTAAATGATAATAATTGACATATATATTTTCAAATGAATGTTGTAGGAGGAGTCGATGGTCCGGCGTTGATCACGATGAGGGAGAGATCGATATTGAGGAGGCTCAAAGGCAGCAGAAGATGCTTGAGACACATTGGAAGTTGTCATGGCTATGACCTTTCGGTCACAAGGGGATGCATACATATTCTACAACAATCACGCCAGAGAGCACGGGTTTAGCATCAGGAAATGTAAGGTGAAACGAGGTGCTTCGGGAATGATCCGCACCGGGCGGTTTCTTTGCTCCAGTGGTGGAGAAGGCAGAGCAAGTTCATAACCATGGAGGGCCGCATAGCGCAGGCTTAGACCGGAGACTTCGCTAGACTGCGGTGCACATATGGTGGTGAAGCTGGACAGAGAACGTGGCGTTTGGTTCGTCGCATCATTCGTGGATGATCACAACCACGCGATGGCTCGGCCCGACGAGGTTTGTTTTTTATGGTCACACAGACGGATTGGAGATGGCCAGAGGGCCGAGATATTGGTGATGGAAGCGGTCGGGATAAGAAAGCATATTATAATGGACAACTTCATCAGCAGATACGGTTTGTACGATAAGTGCGGGCTTATCAGGAGGGACATTTACAATCTTTGTTGCAGAGAAAAAATGAAGCTCATTGCAAAGGGTGATGCAGAGACGGCAGTTGGCATTATGAGGAGCAGGAAGGAGAAGGACCCTGAGTTTTTTTTTTGAGTATGTGAGTGACAAGGAAGGGCGACTGAAGAGTATGTTACGGTGCGATGCACGCGATTGCGGAGGGACTATCAGGACTACGGAGATGTGGTCGTGTTTGATAGCACGTATAAGATGAACAGATACGGTAATGCCGTTCGTCCCCTTTGTAGGAGTTAACAACCACCATTGCACCACAGTGTTTGGTTGTGCCATCATTGCTGACGAGACGGAAGGGACATACATGTGGCTGCTGCAGACATTTATGAAGGCAAACTGTCAGGTGAAGCCAAAGTCAATAATTACAGACGGTGACGCTGCAATGATCCGGGCTATTCGGACCATCCTTTCAGATGTTTTCCATCGTCTTTGCTCCTGGCATATCGAGAAAAATATGCAAAGGCACCTGCATTACAAGTCACTGGATGAGTTCAGATCGCTCCTGTACTATGCCACCTCTCAAGCGAACTTTGAGCAGAGATGGAAAGCTTTCTATGATAAGTGGAAGACGGATAGAATCGAAGAGTGGCTTGACAGGATGTACAGGAAGAGGAGACTTTGGGCAGCTTCATATCTTTCCGATGGTTTTTTCCTTGTATGCGAAGTAACCAGAGGAGTGAAAGCCTCAACTCCTGCCTTCACCTTCACCTGGACTACGGTATGACAATTGTTGATTTGGTGGTGCATTATGAGAACTGTATAGTTCGCCTACGTGAGAACGAGGCGTACGATGACTGAGGCATTCGAGAAGGAACCACCGTCGTTCTTGAATATAAGGCCCTTGAGGAGCATGCCGCCAAAGTATTCACACTGCTAATTTCTACATCCTGCAAGATGATTTGCATAAGATGGGTCAGCTAGAGATATTTGAGACGCTGTGGGAATTGGGCGTCAAACATTCATGGTGACATGGAAGGATAACCACAAGTTCAGGTACAATGTTGTTTATGAACCAGGTAACTCGTAACAAACTATTACATGCAGTTGTCTTAGGATGGTTCGGAAAGGGCTGCCATGCAAACACATTCTGTTTGTTCTCCATCATCTGAATTTAACTGAAATACCAAAGTGTTGTGTCCTTCATCGGTTGTCCAAACATGCGAGAGATGGGTTGCCTGTGCAGAGGAAGAGTGATATGTTTGGATGGGGTTGGTCAGGGCCATTGGAGAGAGAACGATATAGTGCAATAACCATTAAAACAGCAGAAGCTGCTCATGTTGCAGCAAATGATCCCTTCTTGTTCGATGAGTTGATGAAGTGTCTGGACAACATAATAGCGCAGAAAAAGATTTCAGAGGAGGAACTTATAGGAAGTAGAAGGTATGCTATGCTGAAGAAGGAGACAAGTCAAGCGCAACAAGTTGAGCCTGGTATTGGTGATCCTCAGAAAGTTTCGACGAAGGGTGCACCTAAGAAGGGGCGGTCAAAGGGGGGCCCCGGCGTTACAAAGAATGGTAGGCCAAAAGATTTTACAGAGAAGAAAAGTGGTCCTTTGTGCAGTCTGTGTAGTCTCCCAGGTCATAATAAGGCTACATGTCATTTGAACGAGAAGTAAGATGCTACCTTCTTTTTTCTATTATGTTGGTACTTCAGTTTTACAAACTATATTTTCTCACCCATATTTTTATGTTATGTTCAGGAATTGGGCGTAGAGAAGCATCTTGCTATGTTGGAAGAATAAAAATGGCCGCATACAGTATAGTCCTAATAAACTATGTTGTTTCTTGTTCGTACTTGTGTGGCAGAAAACTTTGTGTCTCGATTTGTTTATGTGTGATGAAAATATTTATGTGAGCATATGTGATATGACACATCATATTTGTTTAAAGAATTGCCATCTTATTTGTACTGCTATGTGAAAGAGTTCACAGTTTTAATATACTGCGTTTTTGTTATCGTACCTGTTGCAAAAACCATGCCCGACCATCGTTGTACAAAAAAACATAGCCGACCGTCATTGTGCAAAAAAATGCCCGACTGGCAGCTGCTGGACCGCAAGTTGGGATATATTCCCAACCCAAATCAAGCCGACGAGGCGACTCGGGAGGTCCATATAAAGCCCAACAAGGGCCCAGCAGCCGGGTCCAACGGGCATCGATATCAAGCGAGTACTAGCACAGGGAGTTCAACCTGTAGCACGCCGGCATATTTAAGCTGGTCCTCACCCCCGTCAGCTTCCGAGGTGGGACTAAACTCCTTCGTCGGGCGAGCGAGGCGATGGTGACTGGGCCGGGGAGGGGCGAGGTTGGGCCTGTCGTATTGGGCCGACATGGGCCGGGCGGCGACATTGCAGAAATGGAGCCTCGTCAGCGTTGCGTCGACCGCATCGCCTTATTTAGTCCCACCTCGCCAACGGAATGGCGCACTGACCGGCTTAAAATAGCCGCGTCGGCTGTATCTCTCCAACTCCTCTCTTACAAGCTCCTTGTCAGCCCTGTTGGGCCTCCTTGTGGGCCCTTGTGGGGTCCGCACCGACCGCCCGAGTCGCCTATCGGCTAGATTTGGGTTGGTTGCACAGTCCCTGGGTCCACAAGGCAAGGTCGGGCTGTTTTTTTCCTAGTCAAAAATTTTGTAGCAAACGAGGAGGCGTCCGCCTGCATTTACATGTGCATGTAAGAGCCAACATACGGCGGCTGGCATTATCATCAAATAATAATATTGCACGTACTGGCAGACAGCACGTACTGGCAGCCGTCTGCCTCCATTTATATGAAACTCTACGAGCCAGCAGATGGCGGCATCATCATCACATAAGCATATAGCACATAGCAGCTGAACATATATAGTTGGAAAATAAATATTATAGCTAGTACCGACGACGGCACCTTTATTTAGTTGCGGACGTGCATAATCATGCCCATTACAATAAGAAATGTCATAATATCGAAATTGTTCCTAGTGCCGTCAACGGCACGTTTATTTAGTTGCGATAATAAGAAAAAGAATGTCCTTATAGCCAAAAACCCATCAACAAACTAATTTCTTGTCCATGATCTTCAAAATCTTCTCTTTCACAGTTTCCATCATGTTGCACTCTGAAAAAAGTATTTCAGCTAAAATGCGTCCCCTTGAAGCATTCACCTCAGCTTGATCAAAGTCAAATATCCATTCATCTCCGCTCCAGTTTTGAATGCATTTCACCACAAACAGACCACAAGAAACTCTGTAAAAAACCGCAAGTCAGGCATTGCTGTGTAAGAGAAGTACTTAGAACTTAAACAGTTGAACATACCCATCCTTTTGTAACGGCATATCGTACTCCTTTATTGGCCACGAAGAGACGTCTGGATGTTCCATTTGTACAAGGGAGTTCACCTCCAACGTATCTTTAGCTATTTCTGCCCTCTGAAATATAAATGTGAAGTTCATATGAAGTACATAACTAATTACTACTATCTATCTTGTTACATGTAAAGAAAGAAGCTTACCAGCTGCCTTATTTTTTTTAAGAACTTTTTTTAGAGTGCCACTTTCTTTCGCATTCCCATCATTCTCTTTAGTGCCACTTTCTTTCGCATTCCCATCATTCTCCTTACTGGCACCTTCTTTCGCTTTTTAATACGTGTGTTCAGACTATCCATACTAATCTCCTCAGATTTATCGACGCTAGACCCGTCTGACACTGCATTTATATTCTTGGAGGTTGAAGTAACTGCTGGAAAGTCATTCGTGTCTACCGTTGCAAAAGATGGGTCGGTTGCATTACCATTCTCGTCAATAACGAAGGGGTCCTCTTCATCTCCTGTACCGGGTGTGTTGAGATGCATACCTTTATCACGTGCGGACTTCTTCCCGTTCCCATTGGCGAAGGATGCGTCCACCCCGTTGTCCATATCGTCCTTTGCATGAGTTGATTTTACATCTGGAAAATATTTTGACGGACCATACCTCCTCATCCAGTTCTCACTGTGCTCCACAAACTCAACATCACTAAACCCTCTATTTGTCTTGAAGACAAGACCTTTGTTCTCCAGCTCCTCCAATACTATCTGCAATAACGCATGGGAAGTATTAAGTACATGCAAAGAATATGAATAATCTCATGTAATTTGAAGAACACATCACTAATTACCTCAGCACATTTTTTAGGGACAAGGCGAATTTCTTTCTGCATATCTTTGATGCTTTTAATAATTTGATCTAAGGTCGTGTCCTTGCTCAATGAAGCCTCATCTGAAGGAAATATGCCCTAGAGGCAATAATAAAGTTATTATTTATTTCCTTATATCATGATAAATGTTTATTATTCATGCTAGAATTGTATTAACCGGAAACATAATACATGTGTGAATACATAGACAAACAATATGTCACTAGTATGCCTCTACTTGACTAGCTTGTTAATCAAAGATGGTTATGTTTCCTAACCATGAACAAGGAGTTGTTATTTGATTAACAAGGTCACATCATTAGTAGAATGATCTGATTGACATGACCCATTCCGTTAGCTTAACACTTGATCGCTTAGTATGTTAATGCTTTCTTCATGACCCATACATGTTCCTGTAACTATGAGATTATGCAACTCCCATTTACCGGAGGAACACTTTGGGTGCTACCAAACGTCACAACGTAACTGGGTGATTATAAAGGAGTACTACAGGTGTCTCCAAAGGTACTTGTTGGGTTGGCGTATTTCGAGATTATGTTTTGTCACTCCGATTGTCGGAGAGGTATCTCCGTGCCTTCTCGGTAATGCACATCACTTAAAGCCTTGCAAGAATTACAACTAATGAGTTAGTTGTGTGATGATGTATTACGGAACTAGTAAAGATACTTGCCGGTAACTAGATTGAACTAGGTATTGGATACCGACGATCGAATCTCGGGTAAGTAACATACCGATGACAAAGGGAACAACGTATGTCGTTATGCGGTTTGACCGATAAAGATCTTCGTAGAATATGTAGGAACCAATATGGGCATCCAGGTTCCGCTATTGGTTATTGACCGAGAATGGTTCTAGGTCATGTCTACATAGTTCTCGAACCCGTAGGGTCCGCACGCTTAACGCTTCGATGACAGTTCATAATGAGTTTATAAGTATTGATGCACCGAAGGTTGTTCGGAGTCCCGGATATGATCACGGACATGACGAGGAGTCTCGAAATGGTCGAGACATAAAGATTGATATATTGGAAGCCTATGTTTGGACTTCGGAATGGTTCCGAGTGAAAACAGGATGTTACCGGAACACCGGGGGGTTACCGGAACCCCCCGGGGGGTATATGGGCCCTCATGGGCCTTGAGGAAGAAGGAGAAGGGCCGGCCAGGTGGGCTGCGCGCCCCCCTCCCCCTTCCAGTCCGAATAGGACAAGGAGAGGGGGGGCGGCGCCTTCCCCTTTTCCCTCCCCAATCCTAATCCAACTAGGAGAAGGGGGAGTCCTACTCCTGGGAGTAGGACTCCTCCTGGTGCGCCTCCCTAGGCTGGCCGCACCCCCTTGGCTCCTTTATATACGGGGCAAGGCACCCCATGACACACAAGTTGATCTACGGATCTTTCCTTAGCTGCAGCGGTGCCCCTTCCACCATATTCCACTTCGGTCATATCGTCAGAGAGCTTAGGCGAAGCCTCGCGCCGGAGAAGTCATATCGTCATGAGCTTAGGCGAAGCCTCGCGCCGGTGGAGCATCATCATCGCCACCACGCCGTCGGCCGACGGAACTCATCCCCGACACTTTGCTGGATCGGAGTCCGGGATCGCCATCGAGCTGAACGTGTGCGTAACTCGGAGGTGCCGTGACGCTCGGTGCTTGGATCGGTCGGATCGTGAAGACGCATTTACTACATCAACCGCGTTGTTATAACGCTTCCGCTTTCGGTCTCACGAGTGCACGTGGACAGACACTCTCCCTCTCGTTGCTATGCCATCACCATGGTCTTGCGTGATCGTAGGAAATTTTTGAAATTACCGCGTTCCCCAACAGTGGCATCCGAGCCTGGTTTTATGCGTAGATGTCATATGCACGAGTAGAACACAAGTGAGTTGTGGACGATACAAGTCATACCGCCTACCAGCATGTCATACTTTGGTTCAGCGGTATTGTTGGACGAGACGATCCGGACCAACCTTACGCCAGACGCTTTACGCGAGACCGGTTCCTCGACGTGCTTTGCACATAGATGGCTTGCGGAAGACTGTCTCTCCAACTTTAGTTGAACTGAGTAGCATACGCCCGGTCCTTGAGAAGGTTAAACGGAGTCTATTTGACAAACTATCGTTGTGGTTTTGATGCGTAGGTAAGAACGGTTCTTGCTCAGCCCGTAGCAGCCACGTAAAACTTGCAACAACAAAGTAGAGGACGTCTAACTTGTTTTTGCAGGGCATGTTGTGATGTGATATGGTCAAGACGCGATGCTATATTTTATTGTATGAGATGATCATGTTTTGTAACCGAGTTATCGGCAACTGGCAGGAGCCATATGGTTGTCGCTTTATTGTATGCAATGCAATCGCGATGTAATGCTTTACTTTATTACTAAGCGGTAGTGATAGTCGTGGAAGCATAAGATTGGCGAGACGACAACGATGCTACGATGGATATCAAGGTGTCGCGCCGGTGACGATGGTGATCATGACGGTGCTTCGGCGATGGAGATCACAAGCACAAGATGATGATGACCATATCATATCACTTATATTGATTGCATGTGATGTTTATCCTTTATGCATCTTATCTTGCTTTGATTGACGGTAGCATTATAAGATGATCTCTCACTAAAAATTATCAAGAAGTGTTCTCCTGAGTATGCACCGCTATGCGAAAGTTCTTCGTCTTTGAGACACCACGTGATGATCGGGTGTGATAGGCTCTACGTTCAAATACAACGGGTGCAAAACAGTTGCGCACGCGGAATACTCAGGTTAAACTTGACGAGCCTAGCATATAACAGATATGGCCTCGGAACACAGAGACCGAAAGGTCGAGCGTGAATCATATAGTAGATATGATCAACATAGTGATGTTCACCATTGAAACTACTCCATCTCACGTGATGATCGGACATGGTTTAGTTGATTTGGATCACGTGATCACTTAGATGACTAGAGAGATGTCTGCCTAAGTGGGAGGTTTTAATATGATTAATCAAAACTTAAATTTATCATGAAACTTAGTACCGATAGTATTTTGCTTGTCTATGTTTGATGTAGATAGATGGCCCGTCTTTGTTGTTCCGTTGAATTTTAATGCGTTCCTTGAGAAAGCAAAGTTGAAAGATGATGGTAGCAATTACACGGACTGGGTCCGTAATTTGAGGATTATCCTCATTGCTGCACGTAAAAATTACATCCTCGAAGCACCGCTGGGTGACAGTGCCTGCTGCAGATGCCGAGCCGTGAAGTTATGAACGCCCGCAAAGCAGAATGATGACTACTCAATAGTTCAGTGTGCCATGCTTTACGGCTTAGAACCGAGACTTCAACGACGTTTTGAACGTCATGGAGCATATGAGATGTTCCAGGAGTTGAAGTTAATATTTCAAGCAAATACCCGGATTGAGAGATATGAAGTCTCCAACAAGTTCTACAGCTGCAAGATGGAGGAGAATAGTTACAAGGAGCACATACTCAAAATGTCCGGGTATAACAATCACTTAATTCAGCCGAGTTAATCTTCCGGATGATAGTGTCATTGATGTAATTCTCCAATCATCGCCACCAAGCTACAAGAGCTTCGTGATGAACTATAATATGCAAGGGATGACTAAGACAATTCTCGAGCTCTTGGCGATCTGAAAGTCATGGAGGTAGAAATCAAGAAAGAGCATCAAGTGTTGATGGTCAGCAAGACCACTAGTTTCAAGAAAAAGGGCAAAGGGAAGAAGAAGGAAACTTCAAAAGAACAGCAAGAAAGTTGCTGATCAAGAGAAGAAACCCAAGTCTGGACCTAAGCCTGAAATCGAGTGTTTTACCGCAAGCGCACCGGACATCGGAAGCGGAACTGCCCCAAGTATTTGGCGGATAAAAAGGATGGCAAGGTGAACAAAGGTATATGTGATATACATGTTATTGATGTGTACCTTACTAATACTCGCAGTAGTACCGGTATTTGATACTGGTTACATTGCTAATATTTGCAACTCAAACAGGAACTACGGATTGCGAAGATTGGCTAAGGACGAGGTGACGATGCGGCGTTGGAAATGGTTCCAAAGTCGATGTGATCGCAGTCGCACGCTAACTATACATCTACCTTCGGGATTAGTTTTAGACCTAAATAATTGTTATTTGGTGCCAGCGTTGAGCATGAACATTATCTCTGGATCTTGTTTGATGCGAGACGGTTGTTCATTTAAATCAGAGAATAATGGTTGTTCTATTTATATGAGTAATATCTTTTATGGTCATGCACCCTTGAAGAATGGTCTATTCTTGTTGAATCTCGAAGTAGTGATACACATATTCATAATGTTGAAGCCAAAAGATGCAGAGTTGATAATGATAGTGCAACTTATTTGTGGCAATCGCCGTTTAGGTCATATCGGTGTAAGACGCATGAAGAAACTCCATACTGATGGGCTTCTGGAATCACTTGATTATGAATCACTTGGTACTTGCGAACCGTGCCTCATGGGCAAGATGACCAAAACGCCGTTCTCCGGAACTATGGAGCGTAAACTGATTTGTTGGAAATCATACATACCGATGTTTGTGGTCCAATGAATGTTGAAGCACTTGGCGGTATCAAGTTATTTTCTCACCTTCACAGATGATTTGAGCAGATATGGGTATATCTACTTAATGAAACACAAATCTGAAACATTTGAAAAGTTCAAAGAATTTCAGAGTGAAGTGGAAAATCATCGTAACAAGAAAATAAAGTTTCTACGATCTGATCGTGGAGGAGAATATTTGAGTTACGAGTTTGGTTTACATTTGAAACAATGTGGAATAGTTTGCAACTCACGCCACCCGGAACACCACAGAGAAATGGTGTGTCCGAACGTCAGAATCGTATTTTACTAGATATGGTGCGATCTATGATGTCGATTTCGATTTACCGCTATCGCTTTGGGGTTATGCTTTAGAGACGGCCGCATTCACGTTAAATAGGACACCGTCAAAATCCGTTGAGACGACGCCTTATGAACTGTGGTTTGGCAAGAAACCAAAGTTGTCGCTTTCTTAAAGTTTGGGGCTGCGATGCTTATGTAAAGAAACTTCAACCAGATAAGCTCGAACCCAAATCGGAAAAATGTGTCTTCATAGGATACCCAAAGGAGACTGTTGGGTACACCTTCTATCACAGATCTGAAGGCAAGATTTTCGTTGCTAAATTTGGATCCTTTCTAGAGAAAGAGTTTCTCTCGAAAGAAGTGAGTGGGAGGAAAGTAGAACTTGATGAGATAATCAGATCTGCTCCCTTATTGGAAAGTAGTTCATCACAAGAAATGGTTCCTGTGACAACTACACCAATTAGTGAGGAAACTAATGATGATGATCGTGAAGTTTCAGATCAAGTTACTACTGAACCTCGTAGGTCAACCAGAGTAAAATACGCACCAGATTGTTACGGTAATCCTATTATGGAAGTCATGTTACTTGACCATGGCGAACCTACAAACTATGAAGAAGCGATGGTGAGCCCAGATTCCGCAAAATGGCTGGAAGCCATGAAATCTGAGATGGGATCCATGTATGAGAACAAAGTATGGACTTTGGTTGACTTGCCCAATGATCGGCAAGCCATTGAAAATAAATGGATCTTTAAGAAGAAGATCGACGCCGACGGTAATGTAACCGTCTACAAAGCTCGACTTGTTGCGAAAGGTTTTCGACAAGTTCAAGGGGTTGACTACGATGAGACTTTCTCACCCGTAGCGATGCTTAAGTCTGTCCGAATCATGTTAGCAATTGCCGCATTTTATGATTATGAAATTTGGCAAATGGATGTAAAACTGCATTCTTGAATGGATTTCTAGAAGAAGAGTTGTATATGATGCAACCAGAAGGTTTTGTCGATCCAAAAGGTGCTAACAAAGTGTGCAAGCTCCAACGATCAATTTATGGTCCGGTGCAAGCCTCTCGGAGTTGGAATAAACGCTTTGATAGTGTGATCAAAGCATATGGGTTTATCTGACTTTTGGAGAAGCCTGTATTTACAAGAAAGTGAGTGGGAGCTCAGTAGCATTTACGATATTATATGTGGACGACATATTATTAATTGGAAATGATATAGAATTTCTGGATGGCATAAAAGGATACTTGAATAAAAGTTTTTCAATGAAAGACCTCGGTGAAGCTGCTTACATATTGGGCATCAAGATCTATAGAGATAGATCAAGACGCTTAATTGGACTTTCACAAAGCACATACCTTGATAAAATTTTGAAAAAGTTCAAAATGGATCGTGCAAAGAAAGGTTTTTTGCCTGTGTTGCAAGGTGTAAGATTGAGTAAGACTCAATGCCCGACCACAGCAGAAGATAGAGAGAAAATGAAAGATGTTCCCTATGCTTCAGCCATAGGCTCTATCATGTATGCAATGCTGTGTACCAGACCTGACGTATGCTTAGCTATAAGCTTGGCAGGAAGGTACCAAAGTAATCCAGGAATGGATCATCGACAGCGTCAAGAACATCTGAAATACGAAAAGGACTAAGGATATATTTCTCGTATATGGAGGTGACAAAGAGCTAGTCGTAAATGGTTACGCCGACATAAGCTTTTGACATCGATCCGGACGATTCTAAATCGCAAACCGGATACGTGTTTTTATTAAACGGTGGAGCCGCTATTGGTGCAGTTCTAAACAAAGCGCCGTGGCGGGATCTACATGTGAAGCGGAGTACATAGCTGCTTCGAAGCAGCAAATGAAGGAGTCTGGATGAAAGAGTTCATTTCCGATCTAGGTGTTATACCTAGTGCATCGGGACCGATGAAGATCTTCTGTGACAATACTGGTGCAATTGCCTTGGCAAAGGAATCCAGATTTCACAAGAGGACCAAGCACATCAAGAGACGCTTCAATTCCATTCGGGACTCTAGTGCAAGTGGGAGACTGAAGGAAATATGCCCTAGAGGCAATAATAAAGTTATTATTTATTTCCTTATATCATGATAAATGTTTATTATTCATGCTAGAATTGTATTAACCGGAAACATAATACATGTGTGAATACATAGACAAACAATATGTCACTAGTATGCCTCTATTTGACTAGCTTGTTAATCAAAGATGGTTATGTTTCCTAACCATGAACATGGAGTTGTTATTTGATTAACAAGGTCACATCATTAGTAGAATGATCTGATTGACATGACCCATTCCGTTAGCTTAACACTTGATCGCTTAGTATGTTAATGCTTTCTTCATGACCCATACATGTTCCTGTAACTATGAGATTATGCAACTCCCATTTACCGGAGGAACACTTTGGTGCTACCAAACGTCACAACGTAATCGGGTGATTATAAAGGAGTACTACAGGTGTCTCCAAAGGTACTTGTTGGGTTGGCGATTTCGAGATTAGGTTTTGTCACTCCGATTGCTCGGAGAGGTATCTCCAGCCTTCTCGGTAATGCACATCACTTAAAGCCTTGCAAGCATTACAACTAATGAGTTAGTTGTGAGATGATGTATTACGGAACGAGTAAAGAGACTTGCCGGTAACGAGATTGAACTAGGTATTGGATACCGACGATCGAATCTCGGGTAAGTAACATACCGATGACAAAGGGAACAACGTATGTCGTTATGCGGTTTGACCGATAAAGATCTTCGTAGAATATGTAGGAACCAATATGGGCATCCAGGTTCCGCTATTGGTTATTGACCGAGAATGGTTCTAGGTCATGTCTACATAGTTCTCGAACCCGTAGGGTCCGCACGCTTAACGCTTCGATGACAGTTCATAATGAGTTTATAAGTATTGATGCACCAAGGTTGTTCGAGTCCCGGATATGATCACGGACATGACGAGGAGTCTCGAAATGGTCGAGACATAAAGATTGATATATTGGAAGCCTATGTTTGGACTTCGGAATGGTTCCGAGTGAAAACAGGAAGTTACCGGAACACCGGGGGGTTACCGGAACCCCCCGGGGGGTATATGGGCCCTCATGGGCCTTGAGGAAGAAGGAGAAGGGCCGGCCAGGTGGGCTGCGCGCGCCCCTCCCCCTTCCAGTCCGAATAGGACAAGGAGAGAGGCGCGCCTTCCCCTTTTCCCTCCCCAATCCTAATCCAACTAGGAGAAGGGGGGAGTAGGACTCCTCCTTGGTGCGCCTCCCTAGGCTGGCCGCACCCCTTGGCTCCTTTATATACGGGGCAAGGCACCCCATGACACACAAGTTGATCTACGGATCTTTCCTTAGCCGTGCGGTGCCCCTTCCACCATATTCCACTTCGGTCATATCGTCAGAGAGCTTAGGCGAAGCCCCGCGCGGAGAAGTCATATCGTCGCGAGCTTAGGCGAAGCCCTGCGCCGGTGGAGCATCATCATCGCCACCACGCCGTCGTCTGACGGAACTCATCCCCGACACTTTGCTGGATCGGAGTCCGGGATCGCCATCGAGCTGAACGTGTGCGTAACTCGGAGGTGCCGTGACGTTCGGTGCTTGGTTCGGTCGGATCGTGAAGACGCACGACTACATCAACCGCGTTGTTATAACGCTTCGCTTTCGGGTTCACGAGGGTACGTGGACAGACACTCTCCCCTCTCGTTGCTATGCCATCACCATGGTCTTGCGTGATCGTAGGAAAATTTTTGAAATTACTGCGTTCCCCAACATCATCTCTATTATCCTTCTTTTTCCGCGAACGACCTGTTCTATCAACTGGCTCAGATTCTTCCTCCACAAATTTCCCCTCATCAGCAATTATCATCTGTCTGTGCTTCTCACTTATTATGTCATCAACCTGATCAAAGATAAATAATTAAAAATTACTGACCATGAAAAACGTACCATGACTCCATTCAATCAAACCATCAATACTTAACCTCCCATTCCCGCGTCAGACGATGTGTCGTGACGCATCACGCTTCATAGCCTCGACTTCGCCAGTTAAGCATCAGCGGATACTCATGCGCCAAAGGATCAAACGTCTCGTCATCAAGTGGCTGCACTTTCTCCCAAAACAAGTACTGCATGAACATGAAACATATTAGCAATCTTAACAGTCCAGCCTATAGTTCAAATAAAATATATAACATACAATTTACTCTGTATGAGGGCAAGGTTTCCACCGCCATGTAAAATTTGTACGATCCGATAAAGTCTTCGTGATGCCATCGACGCAAACGCCAGAAAGTAAACGCTGCTCCAGTTAAATGATTTAATGCTCTCCACATCCTCCACTAGCTTGTAAAAAGCATTAGGAACTTCTACCGTGGAGTGTGGTGCAAGAACAGTGCCTAGAAGAACCAACATAATTCGACGCAAGAAATCATCATCATACAACCCACTAGTAGTGATGTCATGTATAAGCTGGTCTATCAATATTTCATTCGTACTCGAATCTATGAAACGACTCGGCACCTTCACTTTCGCATTTAGCCCCCCTTTACCTAAAGCTTTCATGGCATCTCTGCCCTTGTTCACTAGGCCAAAAATATCAAACACATCTTGAGCTGACAATGATATCGCACCGTTTCTTGATGGCATAATAAACCTTTTTGTGTCCAATGCGTATGATTTAATCATAAACTTTAGTAGACCCTTGCGCATGAGGACACTAGGAATCATCAACATTTGTCCTAGTCTAGTGCTTGCAAATCGTTTTTTTTTTGCCTAGAGGTGAGTTTGCTGACGAGGAGACACCACTTCTCAACAGAACAGAAAATCTGTCCGTAGTCCTCCATCACTACGAATAGGAGCAAATAATATATTAGCTACTTTTCATGTGTACATGATAAACATGATGAATGCACCGTTCAAAAAACATAAAAATTACCTCCCACCAAGATGGCCGTCGGTATTGCAATGCAAACAAGACGCTGCGCTAGGAAGTAGGCGGCGGCGGCGTCGGGGGGCAGGTTTCGGGCGTTACCTCAAAGGTGGCGTCGGGGGCGTAGGTGCGTCGGCATTTCGGGCGTCGGCTCCAAGGTGGCGTCGGGGGCGTCGACGTCGGGGGCGATCGGCGTGAGGTCGCGTCGGCGGCAGATGGCGTCGGTGGCGTAGGGGGCGTCGGCCTTCGGTCGTCGTATGCCGGGCGTGAGGTGGCGTCGGCGGCAGATGGCGTCCGTGGAGGCGTCGGGGTGGCTCGACGCATCGCTAGGGTTCGGGCGAGTAGTGGAGATCGTAGGCGGCGTGCGCTTGGGCTTTGACCCCGATAGAGGCGGGGTCCACTTGGGCTTTGACCTCCTCGGATCGGCCGTGTCGCGGGCTGCAGCCGGGACACGTAGGAGGGCAATTCCCGTCCCGCCACGTCATTAATTATTTTTTGTTATTTTTCCAATAATAACTCAGACAAAAGACATGACCAGCTACTTGTCGGTCTGCCGGGGAGGGGTTCCCAACTACGGTTTTTTTCCTACTTCGTCAAACGTGGCGACACTTTTTTCACACGTTGGCATCACCATCCACAGCACCCACGCCAACTCGCGTATTTTTCCGACGCTCGACGCATTTTCTAGGGTTTTCCAGGTCGAAAATCGCAAAAACACTGCCCGGACGTGACGCAACGTCCGCTTTGTGTCCGTTGCTCCAACCTTGCGCTGGGGCCTACATTGGCCAGGCGCACATGTACGCACACTTTGGTGCAATTGCATGCATGCGATCACGTAGCCCGGTGCAACCAAATACTTGTCTGGTCACGAGGGGGTTCCCAACCACGGTTTTTTTCCTAGTCCGTCAAACGCTATGACACTTTTTCCACACGTTGGCATCACCATCCACAGCACCCACGCCAACTCGCGTATTTTTCCGACGCTCGACGCATTTTCTAGGGTTTTCCAGGTCGAAAATCGCAAAAACACTGCCCGGACGTGACGCAACGTCCGTTTTGTGTCCGTTTTCGTTCCAACCTTGCGCGGGGGCCTACGTTCACCACGTGCACATGTACGCACACTTTGGTGCAATTGCATGCATGCGATCACGTAGCCCGGTGCAACCAGCTACTTGTCGGCCCCGCCGGAGGGGTTCCCAACCACGGTTTTTTCCTACTCCGTCCAAACGTCGCGACACTTTTTCCACACGCTGGCATCACCATCCACAGCACCCACGCCAACTCGCGTATTTTTCCGACGCCGACGCATTTTCTAGGGTTTTCGTGTCGAAAATCGCAAAAACACTTCCTGCACGTGACGCAACGTCCGCTTTGTGTCCGTTCCGTTCCAACCTTGCGCTGGGGCCTCACGTTGGCCGTGGCGCACATGTACGCACACTTTGGTGCAATTGCATGCATGCGATCACGTAGCCCAGTGCAACCAGCTACTACTTGTCTGGTCTGCCGAGGGGGTTCCCAACCACGGTTTTTCCTAGTCCGTCAAACGTTGCGACACTTTTTCCACACGTTGGCATCACCATCCACAGCACCCACGCCAACTCGCGTATTTTTCCGACGCTCGACGCATTTTCTAGGGTTTTCCAGGTCGAAAATCGCAAAAACACTTCCCGGACGTGACGCAACGTCCGTGTTGTGTCCGTTGCTCCAACCTTGCGCTGGGGCCTACGTTGGCCGTGGCGCACATGTACGCACACTTTGGTGCAATTGCATGCATGCGATCACGTAGCCCAGTGCAACCAGCCTACTTGTCTGGCCCGCCGAGGAGGGTTCCCAACTACGGTTTTTTTTCCAACTCCGTCAAACGTCGTGACACTTTTTCCACACGTTGGCATCACCATCCACAGCACCCACGCCAAATCGCGTATTTTTCCGACGCTCGACGCATTTTCTAGGGTTTTCCAGGTCGAAAATCGCAAAAACACTGCCCGGACGTGACGCAACGTCCGTTTTGTGTCCGTTTTCGTTCCAACCTTGCGCGGGGGCCTACGTTGGCCGTGCGCACATGTACGCACACGTTGGTGCAATTGCATGCATGCGATCACGTAGCCCCAGTGCAACCAGCTACTTGTTTGGCCCCGCCGAGGGGTTCCCAACCACGGTTTTTTTCCTAGTCCGTCAAACGCTATGCGACACTTTTTCCACATGTTGGCATCACCATCCACAGCACCCACGCCAACTCGCCAGATTTTTCCGACGCCGACGCATTTTCTAGGGTTTTCTGTGCAAAAGTACCCTACACCGATGTCCGGACGTGACACGACGTGTGTTTCCTGTCTGCTTTTGTCCATATCGTGCGTGCAGGACGTACTTTCACACTAAGCGCCCTTACTATTTTTTATGTTTTAGCAAATATTTATGTACAAATGCATCATCAAATCAAAACTCTCGTATGAAATGGACAAAAGAAATTTCACTCATATTTCATTCAACATAGATAAAATATTTTACATAGTCGAGCTCACTCGACGATTAAAAGTTCACCACATAAAGTCTACTACTTAGGCTTACAACTACATAACCAAATTAAATAAAAAACACAATAAAAAAACTACTCGTCGTCGATATGAACGAGGTCAATGACGGCCGAGCCGTCGCCGCCGTCATCGTCGCTGCTGGACCGGTTCGCGAGGTCGTCCCGATCCACGGGTCGTCGCCGGAATCCTCCTGCTGCCACTCCGGGCGCTGCTGCCACTCCGCGGCGCTGCTGCCACTCCTGCTGCCACTCGCGCCGCCGCCGCCCCTGCTGCGCGCCGCCGCCGCTGCTGCGCCGCCTCGGACGCTGGATTGCGGCCGCAATCTCGACGGCCTCCATCGCCTCCGCCGCCGCCGCTGCAGCCTCCGACGCCCGTACGGCGACGTGGTACCCCGGCGTGTCATCCGGATCGCCGTCCTCGCGGAGGATGACCTGCTCCGGCGGCAACTCTATCCCCGGCGACAAGGGAGGGGCGGCCGGCGCGGGCGCCGGTGCCGGGTGCACAACGTGGCCGCCGCCACGTCTGCGGCGATCGTGCGGTGGAGGCGGTGCACGAAGACGGCCGCTGCGGCCCGTCAGGTCGGGGGTCTCGCCAGCCGCGGCAAGGCGGTAGGCCGCCATGACCTCCCAGTAGTCCTTCCCGCGCCAAAACCGGTTTCGGCCTTCGATGTTGTGCCGGCCGCCGTTGTGGTTGCGGAGCTCCTCCTCCGTCGCGCCGGGACCCGGCGTCGCAAAGCCCTCCGCGTCGATCTTCCAGTTGCGCGGAAGACGGCAGCCCGGCGGCACGGAGAGGCACTAGTGGTGGAGCTCCTCCGTCTTCGGCACTCCGATGCTCGTTGGCCATGCGCCGGGCGTCGTCGGCTGCGCGCCGCCATCGTGCTTCTGCTGCCGGAAGAACCCCATCGGGTGCGGGGAGGTGGCGGAGGGATGATGGGCGTCGGAGGGAAGGTGTGAGCGCCGAGCGACGGCTTGCCGCTTTATAGCGGGGAGGTGGGCAGCGGCACCGGTGGTATTAACGCCGGCGCGTTAATGCGCTGGCAGTAGGCGACGTTGATTGCCGGGCGCCGCGAACGGTGCGTCTGGAGGGGGCAGGCCAGGCGGCGGGCCGGTCGGGTGGTAGCAACGGCGCGGCAGGCGAGGAGGCGGCGGCGGTGGCGTCCGGCAGGCGGCGCGGCAGGCGAGGAGGCGGCAGCGGTGGCGTCCGGCAGGCGCGGCGGCAGGCGGCGCGGCAGGCGAGGAGGCGGCAGCGGTGGCGTCCGGCAGGCGCGGCTGCAGGCGGTAGCGGCGGCGCGGCACGCGAGGAGGCACGCGCGTGGAACCGCCTGCGTGCATGCGCGCCTCGGGCGCCGTGATTGGCGGGCGACACGCCACACGACGGGTGCGGGATTGCGTGGGGTCGGGGGACGTGGGGGTGGGGCGCGAAGGAAGACGACGTTGACTGTGGAGCGGCCGGTTCAAATTTTTCCCTCCTGTGCAGGCGGCCTGTATTCATATACGTATACCTCCGTCTGTTTTTTTTTTTGCGGGCGGGCGGGCCGGCGGGGGAATCTTTTTTAAAATATGCCCATCCTACCCTTTGTTATGAAGGGGTATTGGGCAATCTCAGCCCTCCTTGTGTTTACGGGGGGTCTACCGAAGCGGAAGTGATGATTCAAATACGATGCTTCCTTAATGATGCTGAGGCAAGGAGGACAGAAGAGACAGTAGTTAACAATTGGCTTGGGGAGCTAAGAGATGCTATGTATTATGCTGATGATATTATTGACCTGGCAAGATCTGAAGGAGGCAAGCTACTAGTGGAACGTCCTTCATCATCAAGAAAGCCAACTAAATGTAGTGGTATTTCGTTTTCCACCTGCATTCCTGTTGTTCAGAAGCGTCATAAGATTGCTGTTCAAATCCGAGACAACAATGAGATTGCTGATATGACAAAATCCTTAAAGGTACGCGTTGCTGTTATTGCTTCGCGCCTTACATATTTTGTTCATGCCTGTTCCTTTTAACTTGTTTGTAGTATGTTCTGTGTTTTCTTAGGGAGAGTGTTTTCTGTTGTTTCACTGTAATAGTATCACATCATTGTGATTGTTCTCTATTTGCAAAAGAAGGCAAAGAAATTCAGAAAAATGAAGCAGATGAAAATGTGAAAATCGAGTCATATGTTGCCAGCAACGAAGAAACACAATGATGTGCGAAAATAAGCGCAAATCATTAGCCAAGTAATGGCAACATGTCAGCAACTCGGATGATATCTCAAGTGTTTTAGTTAGTTGATTGAACTATTGTCATTCCAGTTATACAACTAAACAGTTGTAACTAGCCGGTTATATTGAATTCGAACATTTTTTGGGGGGAACCTTGAATTCCTTCCCTCGCAATCCTGGGTCCGCCACTGCCAGCTGCTCCAAAATGCAGGTGATCACCTCTGTCATCGTTGCTTTCCGCCCTTCCCGGAAGTTCCAGACCTCATTCATGATGCGCCGCTTGTCAGGACTATACTCGTTGAGCTCTCTCAGTGCATCCTTCACTGCATTGCAGACGCTGTCGCCATAATCAGACCGCAGCTTGCTTAGTCTTGGATCATTGTCATCTATAACCTCCTGCGATTGTCCAAAAACACCCTAGTGATTATTCACACAAAATTCAGAGAAATGTAAGGGCATGAATGCTGTAGGGAAATTGGATAGACACTTTATCTTCTTCATCGACCTGAATATTAGTAAACGGACGCCATGATGGCTTCTGTATTTCCTCCTGCCAATACGAGACTGATGCGGAGCATCTCACGTTCATCCCCATGTACACTCCCACTACTCTTCAAGCCTCAAGTGGACATATGACGAGACCTCGAACAAATGCCATTGGACACAAGGTGAACTTCGCTCCTCTCCGAACCTTCACTTCCCACATGTGAGACATGGTTACTACCTCAAATATATGTGCTATGCATGACCAGGAACAAGGAGGAAGACCATGGACAAGACGGCGAGGAGACCAAGTACAAGGACCAAGAGAAGAAGCTGCCCGAAGCTACAGCGGCCGGACGTCCGACCAGGTCCGGACGTCCGACGAACTCCAGGCACCGGACGACCAGCCCCATCCCGACGTCCGACCGAAGCGCACCCGAGCCGAATCTACGGAAGTCCGAAGAGCACCGGACGTCCGGACCTTCCCGAGCCTCCGGACGACCGGCCCACTCCGGACGTCCGACCGAAGCACACCCGAGCCGAATCTACGGATGTCCGAAGAGCTCCGGACGTCCGGACCTTTCGAGCCTCCGGACGACCGGAACCCTCCGGACGTCCGACGCCTGCTCACAAGACAGTGTGTTTGGCCGCAGCCCATGTACCCTTCACTTACCCCTTCGTGGCCCTAGACTATATATACTCCTCCACCTCCTCCTAGTTAGGGTTAGCGTTGAGTTAGCTCATTTGTGAGATAGAGCTTCGGCTCATCCATATCGGATCTACTCCACGAGAGAGACCGCGCCCCTCTTCGGAGAAGATCCACCTTGGATTCAAGACCCCTCTTGGGTGGCCCCATCAAGACCTCCTCATGGAGAAGAACCCGTTACCTCTTGTATCGTCCTTTGTTGATCGTGTATCGTGTATCCTCTTTGTGTTCATCGATCTAGCACATGTGTAATCGAATCTTGTTGGTTTGAGTGATTCTCTTGTGTTTTATCCGTGATTTCCCTCGTGCCCTTCCGCCGTTTCTTCGTGTTCCTCGTAGGGATCCTCTCCAAACGTGAAAGATCGTCCACGTAGGGTTCCGCCCTACATCATTTTGGATCAGAGCAAGGTTGATCACGTTTTTCGAGCCCCTACCCCATGTTTTCTAACTTGATTTTGTTGTGTTCTTCCCCAATTTTGAAAATCCCCACCAAAAATAGCCCTAATTTTTTTTTGTGATTTGTTGGTTTGATGATGTTTTGTTGATTTTGATCCATGGATTTGCTTGGTTTCGAGTGGATCTAGCATTTCCCCAAGTTTCCCCTCTTTCCATCCACGAAATCTCCTTAATTTTGACCCCAAAATCCCAATATTCCGCCCAAAATCGCGTCCCGAAACTCGCATCTCGCGTTGACCCCGACCCACCGGACGACCGACGATTTACGGACGTCCGGAGCCCCAGGAACGACCGGACGTCCGACCTTTCCCGGACGACCGGAACCCCTAACCCGAACCGAATTTACGGATGTCCGACTTTTCCGGACGTCCGGCGCCCTGGACATCCGACCTTTTCCGGACGTCCGTAACCTGTAGTTTCAGACTTCGGCTGATGTTTGTTTTGTCCATAACTAATTCATCCGAACTCCGATTTTGACGTTCTTTAGATCGTTTTGAAGCTATTGACATCCCCTTCCAACAAAAATACCACCAAAATCATTTGACTCCATCAAAGTTTTGGAACTTTGGCATCTTTGCCTAGGGCTTCCATCACATCCTCCGCTACACCACTACCGACTTCCGCAACCTAACCCATTTTGTTCACCATAGCATTAGTTGTTGCTTGAGTAGTCATTCGAGTCTCCTAAGGTGTTTCGGCTACTTAGGGACGATTGCTTCTTCATCAACCACCACCGCCACTTCCGCATAGGCTTACCCAACATACACTTCCACCAACCCAACTTAACCCAATTTTGTTTGTGTTGTGAGTTGTGTCTCCTAAGGTGTTTAGGCTACTTAGGGACCGTGCTTGCAACTCCGACACCGTGTATAGTTCACCATCTTACCCTCCACTTCCGCCTTGCGTACTCCATTACCCATCATTGCATTTCCGCAATCACATTGAGCTTCCGCTGTTGGGGAACGCAGTAATTTCAAAAAATTTCCTACGCGCACACAGGACCATGGTGATGGCATAGCAACGAGAGGGGAGAGTGTTGTCTACGTACCCTCGTAGACCGTAAGCGGAAGCGATCACAACGTAGAGGAAGTAGTCGTACGTTCTCCACGCTATCCTGCCGATCCCAAAGGTTGCATTACTCGGCACCTCCGAGTCGATGATGACGTAGAGGAAGTAGTCAGACGTTCTCCTCGCGATCCAGCCGATCCCACACCGCATTCGGCGCCTCGAGTTCTTGGCACACGCTCAGCTCGACGACGCCTCCTCGGGCTCCGATCCAAAGCAAAGCTCCGGGAGAGGGAGTTCCACAAGACGACGCAAGGCAGGACGATCTTGATGTTTCACCGACGCAGGCTTCGCCTAAGCACCGCCACGATATGACCGAGGTGGAATATGGTGGAGGGGCACCAGACACGGCTAAGGAACGATCTCAAGGATCAACTTGTGTGTTCTAGGGTGCCCCCTCCCCGTATATAAAGGAGGGAGGGAGGAGGTGGCCGCCACAAGGGGCGCACCATAGGAGGGAAACCTACTCCAAGTAGGTTTCCTCTCTTTCCTTATCTTATTTGGAGGGGGAAGGAAGGAGTACTAGTATTAGGAAGTAGTACTAGTAGTAGGAATAGGAAGAGGGGAAGGAGAAAGGAAAGGGGGCCGGCCCCTCCCAATTCGGATTGGGCTTGGGGCGCGCCTTCCCTTGTTCCTTCTCCTTCCTCCTACATGGGCCCAATAAGGCCCATATACCTCCCGGGGTTCCGTAACCTCCGGAGCTCCAAACTTCTCCGGAACCTTTCCGTGTCCAAATATATCCGTCCAATATATTAATCTTTATGTCTCGACCATTTCGAGACTCCTCGTCATGTCCGTGATCATATCCGGACTCGAACAACCTTCGTACATCAAAATACACAAACTCATAATATAACCGCCATCGAAACCTTAAGCGTGCGGACCCTACGGTTCGAGAACAATGTAGACATGACCGAGACACATCTCCGGTCAATAACCAATAGCGGGACCTGGATGCCCATATTAGTTCCTACATTTTCTACGAAGATCTTTATCGGTCAGACCGCATAACAACATACGTTGTTCCCTTTGTCATCGGTATGTTACTTACCCGAGATTCGATCATCGGTATCCAATACCTAGTTCAATCTCACATCGGCAAGTCTCTTTACTCGTTCCGTAATACATCATCTCACAACTAACTCATTAGTTGTAATGCTTGCAAGGCTTATGTGATGTGTATTACCGAGAAGGCCCAGAGATACCTCTCCGACAATCGGAGTGACAAAACCTAATCTCGAAATACGCCAACCCAACAAGTACCTTTGGAGACACCTGTAGTACTCCTTTATGATCACCCAGTTACGTTGTGACGCTTGGTAGTACCCAAAGTGTTCCTCCGGTAAACGGGAGTTGCATAATCTCATAGTTACAGGAACATGTATAAGTCATGAAGAAAGCAATAGCAACATACTAAACGATCAAGTGCTAGGCTAACGGAATGGGTCATGTCAATCAGATCATTCTCCTAATGATGTGATCCCGTTAATCAAATGACAACTCATGTCTATGGTTAGGAAACATAACCATCTTTGATTAACGAGCTAGTCAAGTAGAGGTATACTAGTGACACTCTGTTTGTCTATGTATTCACACATGTATTATGTTTCCGTTAATACAATTCTAGCATGAATAATAAACATTTATCATGATATAAGGAAATAAATAATAACTTTATTATTGCCTCTAGGGCATATTTCCTTCAGTCTCCCACTTGCACTAGAGTCAATAATCTAGTTCACATCATCATGTGATCTAACACCAATATTCACATCTGTATGTGATTAACACCCATAGTTCACATCGTCATGTGACCAACACCCAAAGGGTTTACTAGAGTCATTAATCTAGTTCACATCGCTATGTGATTAACACCCAAAGAGTACTAAGGTATGATCATGTTTTGCTCGTGAGAGAAGCTTAGTTAACGGGTCTGTCACATTCAGAGCCGTATGTATTTTGCAAATATTCTATGTCTACAATGCTCCGCACGGAGCTACTCTAGCTAATTGCTCCCACTTTCAAGATGTATCCAGATTGAGATTCAAAGTCATCTAGATTAGTGTTAAAACTTGCATCGACGTAACCCTTTACGACGGGCTCTTTTATCACCTCCATAATCGAGAAATATTTCCTTAGTCCTCACTAAGGATGTCTTTGACCAATGTCCAGTGATCTACTCCTAGATCACTATTGTACTCCCTTGCCAAATTCGGAGCAAGGTATACAATAGGTCTGGTACATAGCATAGCATACTTTATAGAACCTATGACTGAGGCATAGGGAATGACTTTCATTCTCTTTTCTATTTTCTGCCGTGGTCGGGATTTGAGTCTTACTCAATCTCACACCTTGTAACACAGGCAAGAACTCTTTCTTTGACGCTCCATTTTGAACTACTTCAAAATCTTGTCAAGGTATGTATTCATTGAAAAACATATCAAGCGCCTTGATCTATCTCTATAGATCTTGATGCTCAATATGTAAGCAGCTTCACCAAGGTCTTTCTTTGAAAAACTCCTTTCAAACACTCCTTTATGCTTTGCGAATAATTCTACATTATTTCCGATCAACAATATGTCATTCACATATACTTATCGTAAAGGCTGTAGTGCTCCCACTCACTTTCTTGTAAATACAGTGCCTTTCCAAAAGTCTCAGTATAAAATCATATGCTTTGATCAACACATCAAAGCGTATATTCCAACTCCGAGATGCTTGCACCAGTCCATTGATGGATCGCTGGAGCTTGCACATTTTGTTAGCACCTTTAGGATTGACAAAATCTTCTGGTTGCATCATATGCAACTCTTCTTTAAGAAAACCATTAAGGAATGCAGTTTTGACATCCATTTGCCAGATTTCATAAAATGTGGCAATTGCTAACATGATTCGGACAGACTTTTAAGCATCGATACAAGTGAGAAAATCTCATTGTATTCAACATCTTGAACTTTGTCTAAAACCTTTTTCGACAAGTCTAGCTTTGTAGATAGTAACACTACTATCAGTGTCCATCTTCCTCTTGAAGATCCATTTATTTAACATGGCTTGCTGATCATCGAGCAAGTCTATCAAAGTCCATACTTTGTTCTCATACATGGATCCTATCTCAGATTTCATGGCCTCAAGCCATTTCGCTGAATCTGGGCTCATCATCGCTTCCTCATAGTTCGTAGGTTCATCATGGTCTAGTAACATGACTTCCGTAACATGATTACCGTACCACTCACAGTGCGGATCTTACTCTGGAAGACCTACGAGGTTTGGTAGCAACTTGATCTGAAGTTTCATGATCATCATCATTAACTTCCTCACTAATTGGTGTAGGAGTCACCGGAACTGATTTTTGTGATGAACTACTTTCCAATAAGGGAGAAGGTACAATTACCTCATTAAGTTCTACTTTCCTCCCACTCACTTCTTTCAAGAGAAACTTCTTCTCTAGAAAGGATCCATCTTAGCAACGAAAAACTTGCCTTCGGATCTGTGATAGAAGGTGTACTCAATAGTTTCCTTTGGGTATTCTATGAAGACGCACTTCTCCGATTTGGGTTCGAGCTTATCAGATGAAACTTTTTCACATAAGCATCGCAGCCCCAAACTTTAAGAAACGCCAACTTGGGTTTCTTGCTAAACCACAGTTCATATGTTGTCGTCTCAACGGATTTAGATGGTGCCCTTTTATGTGAATGCATTGTCTCTAATGCATAACCCCAAAACTATATTGGTAAATCTGTAAGAGACATCATAGATCGCACTATATCCAATAAAGTGTGGTTACGACGCTCGGACACACCATAACGTTGTGGTGTTCTGTGGCGTGAGCTGTGAAACTATTTCACATTGTTTTAATTGAAGACCAAACTCAGAACTCAAATATTCCTCTCCACGATCAGATCGCAGAAACTTTATTTTCTTGTTACGATGATTTTCCACTTCACTCTAAAATTCTTTGAACCTTTCAACTATTTCAGACTTATGTTTCATCAAGTAGATATACCCATATCTGCTCAAATCATCTTGTGAAGGTTAGAAAATAACGATACTTGCCATTTAGCATCAACACTCATTGGATCGCATACATCGGTATGTATTATTTCCAATAAGTCAGTAGCTTGTTCCATTGTTCCGAGAACGGAGTTTTAGTCATCTTGCCCAAACGGCCCGGTTCGCAAGCATCAAATGATTCATAACCAAGTGATTTCGAAAACCCATCGGCATGGAGTTTCTTCATGCGCTTTACACCAATATGACCTAAACGGCAGTGCCACAAATAAGTTGCACTATCATTATTAACTTTGCATCTTTTGGCATCAATATTATGAATATGTGTATCACTACGATCGAGATCCAACAAACTATTTTTATTGGGTGTATGACCATCGAAGGTCTTTATTCATGTAAATGTAACAACAATTATTCTATAATTTACTTTTATAACCTTATTGCAATTAACATTATCATTTCATTTTTATGCTCAACGAAAACGCCTAATAACATTTATTTATTTTCCACTATAATCCCGAAAGTATAGTTATTGTTCGATGATTATCATATCAATCTTGTAACTACTTACAACACTCATCGTCACTTCCCCTTCAACTAGTTTCTGTTCATTCTGGAACTCCCGTTTTAAGTTACTACTCTTAGCAACTGAACCATTATCAAATACCGAGGGGTTGCTACGAACACTAGTAAAATACACATCAATAATCTGTATATCAAATATACCTTTGTTCACTTTGCCATCCTTCTTATCCGCCAAAAACTTGGGGTAGTTCCGCTTCTAGTGACCAGTTCCATTGCAGCAAAAGCACTTAGTCTCAGGCTTAAGTCCGGACTTGGGCTTCTTCACTCGAGCAACAACTTGCTTGCCGTTCTTCTTGAAGTTCCCCTTCCCTTTGCCCTTTTCCTTGAGACTAGTGGTCTTGTCAATCATCAACACTTGATGCTCTTTCTCGATTTCTACCTTCGCCGATTTCAACATCACGTAAGAGCTCGGGAATCGCTTTTCGTCATCCCTTGCATACTATAGTTCATCACGAAGTTCTAGTAACTTAGTGATGGTGACTAGAGAATTCTGTCAATCACTATCTTATCCGGAAGATTAACTCCCACTTGATTCAAGCGATTGAAGTACCCGGACAATCTGAGAACATGCTCACTAGTTGAGCGATTCTCCTCCATCTTTTAGCTATAGAACTTGTTGGAGATTTCATATCTCTCAACTCGGTATTTGCTTGAAATATTAACTTCAACTCCTGGAACATCTCATATGGTCCATGACGTTCAAAACGCCTTTGAAGTCCCGATTCTAAGCCGTTTAAGTATGGTGCACTAAACTATTAAGTAGTCATCATATTGAGCCAGCCAAACGTTCATAACGTCTGCATTTGCTCCTGCAATAGGTCTGTCACCTAGCGGTGCATTAAGGACATAATTCTTTTGTGCAGCAATGAGGATAAACCTCAGATCACGGATCCAATCCGCATTATTGCTACTAACATTTTTCAATACAATTTTCTCTAGGAACACTTTCTTTCGCATTCCCATCATTCTCCTTACTGGCACCTTCTTTCGCTTTTTAATACGTGTGTTCAGACTATCCATACTAATCTCCTCAGATTTATCGACGCTAGACCCGTCTGACACTGCATTTATATTCTTGGAGGTTGAAGTAACTGCTGGAAAGTCATTCGTGTCTACCGTTGCAAAAGATGGGTCGATTGCATTACCATTCTCGTCAATAACGAAGGGGTCCTCTTCATCTCCTGTACCGGGTGTGTTGAGATGCATACCTTTATCACGTGCGGACTTCTTCCCGTTCCCATTGGCGAAGGATGCGTCCACCCCGTTGTCCATATCGTCCCTTTGCATGAGTTGATTTTACATCTGGAAAATATTTTGACGGACCATACCTCCTCATCCAGTTCTCACTGTGCTCCACAAACTCAACATCACTAAACCCTCTATTTGTCTTGAAGACAAGACCTTTGTTCTCCAGCTCCTCCAATACTATCTGCAATAACGCATGGGAAGTATTAAGTACATGCAAAGAATATGAATAATCTCATGTAATTTGAAGAACACATCACTAATTACCTCAGCACATTTTTTAGGGACAAGGCGAATTTCTTTCTGCATATCTTTGATGCTTTTAATAATTTGATATAAGGTCGTGTCCTTGCTCAATGAAGCCTCATCTCTATTATCCTTCTTTTTCCGCGAACGACCTGTTCTATCAACTGGCTCAGATTCTTCCTCCACAAATTTCCCCTCATCAGCAATTATCATCTGTCTGCTTCTCACTTATTATGTCATCAACCTGTGCCATGTTAAATCATTTTAAATTACTGACCATGAAAAACGCTCCATGACTCCATGCATGCAAACCATAAATACTTACCCTCCCATTCCCGGCCGTCAGACGATGTGTCGTGACGCATCACGCTTCATAGCCTCGACTTCCGCCAGTTAAGCATCAGCGGATACTCATGCGCCAAAGGATCAAACGTCTCGTCATCAAGTGGCTGCACTTTCTCCCAAAACAAGTACTGCATGAACATGAAACATATTAGCAATCTTAACAGTCCAGCCTATAGTTCGAAATAAAATATATAACATACAATTTACCTGTATGAGGGCAAGGTTTCCCACCGGCCATGTAAAATTTGTACGATCCGATAAAGTCTTCGTGATGCCATCGACGCAAACGCCAGAAAGTAAACGCTGCTCCAGTTAAATGATTTAATGCTCTCCACATCCTCCACTAGCTTGTAAAAAGCATTAGGAACTTCTACCGTGGAGTGTGGTGCAAGAACAGTGCCTAGAAGAACCAACATAATTCGACGCAAGAAATCATCATCATACAACCCACTAGTAGTGATGTCATGTATAAGCTGGTCTATCAATATTTCATGCGGACTCGAATCTATGAACCGACTCGGCACCTTCACTTTCGCATTTAGCCCCCTTTACCTAAAGCTTTCATGGCATCTCTGCCCTTGTTCACTAGGCCAAAAATATCAAACACATCTTGAGCTGACAATGATATCGCACCGCTTCTTGATGGCATAATAAACCTTTTTGTGTCCAATGCGTATGATTTAATCATAAACTTTAGTAGACCCTTGCGCATGAGGACACTAGGAATCATCAACATTTGTCCTAGTCTAGTGCTTGCAAATCGTTTTTTTTTTTGCCTAGAGGTGAGTTTGCTGACGAGAAGACACCACTTCTCAACAGAACAGAAAATCTATCCGTAGTCCTCCATCACTACGAATAGGAGCAAATAATATATTAGCTACTTTTCATGTGTACATGATAAACATGATGAATGCACCGTTCAAAAAACATAAAAATTACCTCCCACCAGTATGGCCGTCGGTATTGCAATGCAACAGTACGCTGCGCTAGGAAGTAGGCGGCGGCGGCGTCGGGGGGCAGGTTTCGGGCGTTACCTCAAAGGTGGCGTCGGGGCGAGGGTGCGGCGTTTGAGGCGTCGGCTCCAAGGTGGCGTGGGGCGCCGACGCCGGGGCGATCGGGCGTGAGGTCGCTGGCCGTGGCAGATGGCGTCGGTGGCGAGGGGGCGTCGGCCTTTGCCGTCAAGGCCGTCGGCGTGAGGTGGCGTCGGCGGCAGATGGCGTCCGTGGCGGCGGCTGGGTGGCTCGACGCAGATCGCTAGGGTTCGCGGCAGTAGTGGAGATCGTGTAGGCGGCGTGCGGTTGGGCTTTGACCCCGATAGAGGCGGGTCCACTTGGGCTTTGACCTCCTCGGATCGGCCGTGTCGCTGGCTGCAGCCGGACACGAGGAGGGCAATTCCGGCCCCGCCACGCCATTAATTATTTTTTGTTATTTTTCCAATAATAACTCAGACAAAAGACATGACCAGCTACTTGTCGGTCTACCGGGGAGGGGGTTTCCAACTACGGTTTTTTTCCTACTCCGTCAAACGTGGCGACACTTTTTCCACACGTTGGCATCACCATCCATAGCACCCACGCCAACTCGCGTATTTTTCCGACGCTCGACGCATTTTCTAGGGTTTTCGTGTCGAAAATCGCAAAACACTGCCCGGACGTGACGCAACGTCCGCTTTGTGTCCGTTGCTCCAACCTTGCGCGGGGGCCTACGTTGGCCGTGCGCACATGTACGCACACTTTGGTGCAATTGCATGCATGCGATCACGTAGCCCCAGTGCAACCAGCTACTTGTCGGTCTGCCGGGAGGGGGTTCCCAACTACGGTTTTTTTCCTAGTCCGTCAAACGTTGCGACACTTTTTCCACACGTTGGCATCACCATCCACAGCACCCACGCCAACTCGCGTATTTTTCCGACGCTCGACGCATTTTCTAGGGTTTTCCAGGTCGAAAATCGCAAAACACCGCCCGGACGTGACGCAACGTCCGCTTTTGTGTCCGCTGCTCGAACCTTGCGCTGGGGCCTACGTTGGCGTGGCGCACATGTACGCACACTTTGGTGCAATTGCATGCATGCGATCACGTAGCCCGGTGCAACCAGCTACTTGTCTGGCCCCGCCGGGAGGGTTCCCAACCACGGTTTTTTCCTACTCCGTCAAACGTCGCGACACTTTTTCCACACGCTGGCATCACCATCCACAGCACCCACGCCAACTCGCGTATTTTTCCGACGCCGACGCATTTTCTAGGGTTTTCTGGTCGAAATCGCAAAACACTTCCCGGACGTGGACGCAACGTCCGCTTTGTGTCCGCTTCGCTCCAACCTTGCGCTGGGGCCTACGTTGGCCGTGGCGCACATGTACGCACACTTTGGTGCAATTGCATGCATGCGATCACGTAGCCTCAAAGTGCAACCAGGCTACTTGTCTGGCCTGCCGAGGGGGTTCCCAACCACGGTTTTTTCCTAGTCCACAAACGTTGCGACACTTTTTCCACACGTTGGCATCACCATCCACAGCACCCACGCCAACTCGCGTATTTTTCCGACGCTCGACGCATTTTCTAGGGTTTTCCAGGTCGAAAATCGCAAAAACACTTCCCGGACGTGACGCAACGTCCGTTTTGTGTCCGTTTTCGTTCCAACCTTGCGCGGGGGCCTACGTTGGCCTTGCGCACATGTACGCACACTTTGGTGCAATTGCATGCATGCGATCACGTAGCCCCAGTGCAACCAGCTACTTGTCTGGCCCGCCGGAGGGGTTCCCAACCACGGTTTTTTCCAACTCCGTCAAACGTCGTGACACTTTTTCCACACGTTGGCATCACCATCCACAGCACCCACGCCAAATCGCCAGATTTTTCCGACGCCGACGCATTTTCTAGGGTTTTCCATGTCGAAAATCGCAAAAACACTGCCCGGACGTGACGCAACGTCCGCTTTGTGTCCGTTGCTCCAACCTTGCGCTGGGGCCTACGTTGGCCGTGGCGCATGTACGCACACTTTGGTGCAATTGCATGCATGCGATCACGTAGCCCTCAAAGCAACCAGCTACTTGTCGGCCCGCCGAGGGGTTCCCAACCACGGTTTTTTTCCTAGTCCGTCAAACGCTATACACTTTTTTCCACATGTTGGCATCACCATCCACAGCACCCACGCCAACTCGCCAGATTTTTCCGACGCCGACGCATTTTCTAGGGTTTTCTGTGCAAAAGTACCCTACACCGATGTCCGGACGTGACACGACGTGTGTTTCCTGGCCTGTTTTTGTCCATATCGTGCGTGCAGGACGTACTTTCACACTAAGCGCCCTTACTATTTTTTATGTTTTAGCAAATATTTATGTACAAATGCATCATCAAATCAAAACTCTCGTATGAAATGGACAAAAGAAATTTCACTCATATTTCATTCAACATAGATAAAATATTTTACATAGTCGAGCTCACTCGACGATTAAAAGTTCACCACATAAAGTCTACTACTTAGGCTTACAACTACATAACCAAATTAAATAAAAAACACAATAAAAAAACTACTCGTCGTCGATATGAACGAGGTCAATGACGGCCGAGCCGTCGCCGCCGTCATCGTCGCTGCTGGACCGGTTCGCGAGGTCGTCCCAGTCCACCGGGTCGTCGTCGGAATCCTCCTGCTGCCACTCCGCCGGCGCCTGCTGCCACTCCGCCGGCGCCTGCTGCCCGCGCCGCCATCGCCCCCTGCTGCGCCGCCATCGCCGCCTGCTGCGCCGCCTCGGACGCCTGGATTGCGGCCGCAATCTCGACGGCCTCCATCGCCTCCGCCGCCGCCGCTGCAGCCTCCGACGCCCGTACGGCGACGTGGTACCCCGGCGTGTCATCCGGATCGCCGTCCTCGCGGAGGATGACCTGCTCCGGCGGCAACTCTATCTCGGCGACAAGGAGGCGGCGGCGCGGCGCCGTGCCGGAGTGCTAACGTGGCGCCGCCACGCTCTGCGGCGATCGCGGCGGTGGAGGCGGTGCACGAAGACGGCCGCTGCGCCCGTCGGTCGGGGTCTCGCCAGCGGCAAGGCGGTAGGCCGCCATGACCTCCCGATAGTCCTTCAGCGCCAAAACCGCTTTCGGCCTTCGATGTTGTGCCGGCCGCCGCTGTGGTTGCGGAGCTCCTCCTCCGTCGCGCCGGGACCCGGCGTCGCAAAGCCCTCCGCGTCGATCTTCCAGTTGCGCGGAAGACGGCAGCCCGGCGGCACGGAGAGGCACTAGTGGTGGAGCTCCTCCGTCTCCGGCACTCCGATGCTCGTTGGCCATGCGCCGGGGGCGTCGTCGGCTGCGCCGCCACTGGTGCTGCTGCTGCCGCGGAAGAACCCCATCGGGTGCGGGAGGTGGCGGAGGGACAGATGGGCGTCGGAGGGAAGGGTGTGAGCGCCCGAGCGACGGCTTGCTGTTTTATAGCGGGGAGGTGGGCAGGCGGCACCGGTGGTTAACGCCGCGCGCACGCGCGCTGCAAGGCAAAGCAGGCGACGTTGACCGCTGGCCGCGAACGGCGCGTCTGGAGGGGGCAGGCCAGGCGGCGGGCCGGTCGGGTGGTAGCAACGGCGCGACAGGCGAGGAGGCGGCAGCGGTGGCTTCCGCAGCGGCGTGGCAGGCGAGGAGGCGGCAGCGGTGGCGGCAGCGCGCGCGGCAGCGGCGCGGGCAAAGTAGGGAGGCGGCAGCGGTGGCGTCCGGCAGGCGCGACTGCAGGCGGTAGCGGCGGCGCGGCACGCGAGGAGGCACGCGCGTGGAACCGCCTGCGTGCATGCGCGTCTCGGGCGCCGTGATTGGTGGGCGACACGCCACACGACGGGTGCGGGATTGCGTGGGGTCGGGGGACGTGGGGGTGGGGCCGGCGCGGCGCGGAAGACGACGCGTTGACTGCGAGCGGCCGGTTCAATTTTTTTCCCTCCCAGGCAGGCGGCCTGTATTCATATACGTATACCTCCGTCTGTTTTTTTTTGCGGGCGGGCGGGCCGGCGGGGGAATCTTTTTTAAAATATGCCCATCCTACCCTTTGTTATGAAGGGGTATTGGGCAATCTCAGCCCTCCTTGTGTTTACAGGGGGTCTACCGAAGCGGAAGTGATGATTCAAATACGATGCTTCCTTAATGATGCTGAGGCAAGGAGGACAGAAGAGACAGTAGTTAACAATTGGCTTGGGGAGCTAAGAGATGCTATGTATTATGCTGATGATATTATTGACCTGGCAAGATCTGAAGGAGGCAAGCTACTAGTGGAACGTCCTTCATCATCAAGAAAGCCAACTAAATGTAGTGGTATTTCGTTTTCCACCTGCATTCCTGTTGTTCAGAAGCGTCATAAGATTGCTGTTCAAATCCGAGACAACAATGAGATTGCTGATATGACAAAATCCTTAAAGGTACGCGTTGCTGTTATTGCTTCGCGCCTTACATATTTTGTTCATGCCTGTTCCTTTTAACTTGTTTGTAGTATGTTCTGTGTTTTCTTAGGGAGAGTGTTTTCTGTTGTTTCACTGTAATAGTATCACATCATTGTGATTGTTCTCTATTTGCAAAAGAAGGCAAAGAAATTCAGAAAAAAATGAAGCAGATGAAAATGTGAAAATCGAGTCATATGTTGCCAGCAACGAAGAAACACAATGATGTGCGAAAATAAGCGCAAATCATTAGCCAAGTAATGGCAACATGTCAGCAACTCGGATGATATCTCAAGTGTTTTAGTTAGTTGATTGAACTATTGTCATTCCAGTTATACAACTAAACAGTTGTAACTAGCCGGTTATATTGAATTCGAACATTTTTTGGGGGGAACCTTGAATTCCTTCCCTCGCAATCCTGGGTCCGCCACTGCCAGCTGCTCCAAAATGCAGGTGATCACCTCTGTCATCGTTGCTTTCCGCCCTTCCCGGAAGTTCCAGACCTCATTCATGATGCGCCGCTTGTCAGGACTATACTCGTTGAGCTCTCTCAGTGCATCCTTCACTGCATTGCAGACGCTGTCGCCATAATCAGACCGCAGCTTGCTTAGTCTTGGATCATTGTCATCTATAACCTCCTGCGATTGTCCAAAAACACCCTAGTGATTATTCACACAAAATTCAGAGAAATGTAAGGGCATGAATGCTGTAGGGAAATTGGATAGACACTTTATCTTCTTCATCGACCTGAATATTAGTAAACGGACGCCATGATGGCTTCTGTATTTCCTCCTGCCAATACGAGACTGATGCGGAGCATCTCACGTTCATCCCCATGTACACTCCCACTACTCTTCAAGCCTCAAGTGGACATATGACGAGACCTCGAACAAATGCCATTGGACACAAGGTGAACTCGCTCCTCTCCGAACCTTCACTTCCCACATGTGAGACATGGTTACTATCTCAAATATATGTGCTATGCATGACCAGGAACAAGGAGGAAGACCATGGACAAGACGGCGAGGAGACCAAGTACAAGGACCAAGAGAAGAAGCTGCCCGAAGCTACAGCGGCCGGACGTCCGACCAGGACCGGACGTCCGACGAACTCCAGGCACCGGACGACCGGCCCCCTCCGGACGTCCGACCGAAGCGCACCCGAGCCGAATCTACGGAAGTCCGAAGAGCACCGGACGTCCGGACCTTCCCGAGCCTCCGGACGACCGGCCCCCTCCGGACGTCCGACCGAAGCGCACCCGAGCCGAATCTACGGATGTCCGAAGAGCTCCGGACGTCCGGACCTTCCCGAGCCTCCGGACGACCGGAACCCTCCGGACGTCCGACGCCTGTCTGCGCACAGTGTGTTGGGCCGCAGCCCATGTACCCCTTCACTTACCCCTTCGTGGCCCTAGACTATATATACTCCTCCACCTCCTCCTAGTTAGGGTTAGCGTTGATTTAGCTCATTTGTGAGATAGAGCTTCGCTCATCCATATCGGATCTACTCCACGAGAGAGACCGCGGCCCCTCTTCGGAGAAGATCCACCTTGGATTCAAGACCCCCTCTTGGGTGGCCCCCATCAAGACCTCCTCATGGAGAAGAACCCGGTTACCTCTTGTATCGTCCTTTGTTGATCGTGTATCGTGTATCCTCTTTGTGTTCATCGATCTAGCACATGTGTAATCGAATCTTGTTGGTTTGAGTGATTCTCTTGTGTTTTATCCGTGATTTCCCTCGTGCCCTTCCGCTCGTTCTTCGTGTTCCTCGTAGGGATCCTCTCCAAACGTGAAAGATCGTCCACATAGGGTTCCGCCCTACATCATTTTGGATCAGAGCAAGGTTGATCACGTTTTTCAAGCCCCTACCCCATGTTTTCTAACTTGATTTTGTTGTGTTCTTCCCCAATTTTGAAAATCCCCACCAAAAATAGCCCTAATTTTTTTTGTGATTTGTTGGTTTGATGATGTTTTGTTGATTTTGATCCATGGATTTGCTTGGTTTCGAGTGGATCTAGCATTTCCCCAAGTTTCCCCTCTTTCCATCCACGAAATCTCCTTAATTTTGACCCCAAAATCCCAATATTCCGCCCAAAATCGCGTCCGAAACTTCGCATCTCGCGTTGACCACGACACACCGGACGAATGGCGATTTACGGACGTCCGGAGCCCCTGGAACGACCGGACGTCCGACCTTTCCCGGACGACGGAACCCCTAACCGAACCGAATTTACGGATGTCCGACGTTTCCGGACGTCCGGCGCCCTGGACATCCGACCTTTTCCGGACGTCCGTAACCTGTAGTTTCAGACTTCGGCTGATGTTTGTTTTGTCCATAACTAATTCATCCGAACTCCGATTTTGACGTTCTTTAGATCGTTTTGAAGCTATTGACATCCCCCTTCCAACAAAAATACCACCAAAATCATTTGACTCCATCAAAGTTTTGGAACTTTGGCATCTTTGCCTAGGGCTTCCATCACATCCTCCGCTACACCACTACCGACTTCCGCAACCTAACCCATTTTGTTCACCATAGCATTAGTTGTTGCTTGAGTAGTCATTCGAGTCTCCTAAGGTGTTTCGGCTACTTAGGACGATTGCTTCTTCATCAACCACCACCGCCACTTCCGCATAGGCTTACCCAACATACACTTCCACCAACCCAACTTAACCCAATTTTGTTTGTGTTGTGAGTTGTGTCTCCTAAGGTGTTTAGGCTACTTAGGGACCGTGCTTGCAACTCCGACACCGTGTATAGTTCACCATCTTACCCTCCACTTCCGCCTTGCGTACTCCATTACCCATCATTGCATTTCCGCAATCACATTGAGCTTCCGCTGTTGGGGAACGCAGTAATTTCAAAAAATTTCCTACGCACACACAGGACCATGGTGATGGCATAGCAACGAGAGGGGAGAGTGTTGTCTACGTACCCTCGTAGACCAAAGCGGAAGCGATCACAACGTAGAGGAAGTAGTCGTACGTTCTCCTTGCGATCCTGCCGATCCCAGTGCCGTTAATCCGGCACCTCCGAGTCGATGATGACGTAGAGGAAGTAGTCGTACGTTCTCCTCGCGATCCAGCCGATCCCAGCACCGTTACTCCGGCACCTCCGAGTTCTTGGCACACGCTCAGCTCGACGACGCTCCTCGGGCTCCGATCCAGCAAAGCTCGGGAGAGGGAGTTCCGTCAACCTGACGGCGTGGTGACTATCTTGATGTTTCACTGACGCAGGCTTCGCCTAAGCACCGCCACGATATGACCGAGGTGGAATATGGTGGAGGGGGCACCGCACACGGCTAAGGAACGATCTCAAGGATCAACTTGTGTGTTCTAGGGTGCCCCCTCCCCGTATATAAAGGAGGGAGGGAGGAGGTGGCCGGCCACAAGGGGGCGCACCATAGGAGGGAAACCTACTCCAAGTAGGTTTCCTCTCTTTCCTTATCTTATTTGGAGGGGGAAGGAAGGAGTACTAGTATTAGGAAGTAGTACTAGTAGTAGGAATAGGAAGAGGGGAAGGAGAAAGGAAAGGGGGGCCGCCCCTCCCAATTCGGATTGGGCTTGGGGGGGCGCGCCCCCTTCCCTTGTTCCTTCTCCCTTCCTCCTACATGGGCCCAATAAGGCCCATATACCTCCCGGGGGGTTCCGGTAACCTCCCGGAGCTCCAAACTTCTCCGGAACCTTTCCGGTGTCCAAATATATCCGTCCAATATATTAATCTTTATGTCTCGACCATTTCGAGACTCCTCGTCATGTCCGTGGTCATATCCGGGACTCGAACAACCTTCGTACATCAAAATACACAAACTCATAATATAACCGTCATCGAAACCTTAAGCGTGCGGACCCTACGGTTCGAGAACAATGTAGACATGACCGAGACACATCTCCGGTCAATAACCAATAGCGGGACCTGGATGCCCATATTAGTTCCTACATTTTCTACGAAGATCTTTATCGGTCAGGACCGCATAACAACATACGTTGTTCCCTTTGTCATCGGTATGTTACTTACACGAGATTCGATCGTCGGTATCCAATACCTAGTTCAATCTCAATTCTTGGCAAGTCTCTTTACTCGTTCGTAATACATCATCTCACAACTAACTCATTAGTTGTAATGCTTGCAAGGCTTATGTGATGTGTATTACCGAGAAGGCCCAGAGATACCTCTCCGACAATCGGAGTGACAAAACCTAATCTCGAAATACGCCAACCCAACAAGTACCTTTGGAGACACCTGTAGTACTCCTTTATGATCACCCGATTACGTTGTGACGTTTGGTAGTACCCAAAGTGTTCCTCCGGTAAACGGAGTTGCATAATCTCATAGTTACAGGAACATGTATAAGTCATGAAGAAAGCAATAGCAACATACTAAACGATCAAGTGCTAGGCTAACGGAATGGGTCATGTCAATCAGATCATTCTCCTAATGATGTGATCCCGTTAATCAAATGACAACTCATGTCTATGGTTAGGAAACATAACCATCTTTGATTAACGAGCTAGTCAAGTAGAGGTATACTAGTGACACTCTGTTTGTCTATGTATTCACACATGTATTATGTTTCCGGTTAATACAATTCTAGCATGAATAATAAACATTTATCATGATATAAGGAAATAAATAATAACTTTATTATTGCCTCTAGGGCATATTTCCTTCAGTCTCCCACTTGCACTAGAGTCAATAATCTAGTTCACATCATCATGTGATCTAACACCAATATTCACATCTGTATGTGATTAACACCCATAGTTCACATCGTCATGTGACCAACACCCAAAGGGTTTACTAGAGTCATTAATCTAGTTCACATCGCTATGTGATTAACACCCAAAGAGTACTAAGGTATGATCATGTTTTGCTCGTGAGAGAAGCTTAGTTAACGGGTCTGTCACATTCAGAGCCGTATGTATTTTGCAAATATTCTATGTCTACAATGCTCCGCACAGAGCTACTCTAGCTAATTGCTCCCACTTTCAATATGTATCCAGATTGAGATTCAAAGTCATCTAGATTAGTGTTAAAACTTGCATCGACGTAACCCTTACGACGGGCTCTTTTATCACCTCCATAATCGAGAAATATTTCCTTAGTCCTCACTAAGGATGTCTTTGACCAATGTCCAAAGTGATCTACTCCTAGATCACTATTGTACTCCCTTGCCAAATTCGGAGCAAGGTATACAATAGGTCTGGTACATAGCATAGCATACTTTATAGAACCTATAACTGAGGCATAGGGAATGACTTTCATTCTCTTTTCTATTTTCTGCCGTGGTCGGGATTTGAGTCTTACTCAATCTCACACCTTGTAACACAGGCAAGAACTCTTTCTTTGACTGTTCCATTTTGAACTACTTCAAAATCTTGTCAAGGTATGTATTCATTGAAAAACATATCAAGCGTCTTGATCTATCTCTATAGATCTTGATGCTCAATATGTAAGCAGCTTCACCAAGGTCTTTCTTTGAAAAACTCCTTTCAAACACTCCTTTATGCTTTGCAGAATAATTCTACATTATTTCCGATCAACAATATGTCATTCACATATACTTATCAGAAAGGCTGTAGTGCTCCCACTCACTTTCTTGTAAATACATGCCTTTCCAAAAGTCTGTATAAAATCATATGCTTTGATCAACACATCAAAGCGTATATTCCAACTCCGAGATGCTTGCACCAGTCCATTGATGGATCATTGGAGCTTGCACATTTTGTTAGCACCTTTAGGATTGACAAAATCTTCTGGTTGCATCATATGCAACTCTTCTTTAAGAAAACCATTAAGGAATGCAGTTTTGACATCCATTTGCCGATTTCATAAAATGTGGCAATTGCTAACATGATTCGGACAGACTTTTAAGCATCGATACAAGTGAGAAAATCTCATTGTATTCAACATCTTGAACTTTGTCTAAAACCTTTTTCGACAAGTCTAGCTTTGTAGATAGTAACACTACTATCAGTGTCCATCTTCCTCTTGAAGATCCATTTATTTAACATGGCTTGCTGATCATCGAGCAAGTCTATCAAAGTCCATACTTTGTTCTCATACATGGATCCTATCTCAGATTTCATGGCCTCAAGCCATTTCATGGAATCTGGGCTCATCATCGCTTCCTCATAGTTCGTAGGTTCATCATGGTCTAGTAACATGACTTCCGAACATGATTACCGTACCACTTCAGTGCGGATCTTACTCTGGAAGACCTACGAGGTTTGGTAGCAACTTGATCTGAAGTTTCATGATCATCATCATTAACTTCCTCACTAATTGGTGTAGGAGTCACCGGAACTGATTTCTGTGATGAACTACTTTCCAATAAGGGAGAAGGTACAATTACCTCATTAAGTTCTACTTTCCTCCCACTCACTTCTTTCAAGAGAAACTTCTTCTCTAGAAAGGATCCATCTTAGCAACGAAAAACTTGCCTTCGGATCTGTGATAGAAGGTGTACCCAATAGTTTCCTTTGGGTATTCTATGAAGACGCACTTCTCCGATTTGGGTTCGAGCTTATCAGGATGAAACTTTTTCACATAAGCATCGCAGCCCCAAACTTTAAGAAACGTCAACTTGGGTTTCTTGCTAAACCACAGTTCATATGTTGTCGTCTCAACGGATTTAGATGGTGCCCTTTTTATGTGAATGCAGCTGTCTCTAATGCATAACCCCAAAACTATATTGGTAAATCTGTAAGAGACATCATAGATCGCACTATATCCAATAAAGTGCGGTTACGACGTTCGGACACACCATAACGTTGTGGTGTTCCAGGTGGCGTGAGCTGTGAAACTATTTCACATTGTTTTAATTGAAGACCAAACTCGTAACTCAAATATTCCTCTCCACGATCAGATCGCAGAAACTTTATTTTCTTGTTACGATGATTTTCCACTTCACTCTAAAATTCTTTGAACCTTTCAACTATTTCAGACTTATGTTTCATCAAGTAGATATACCCATATCTGCTCAAATCATCTTGTGAAGGTTAGAAAATAACGATACTTGCCACGAGCATCAACACTCATTGGATCGCATACATCGGTATGTATTATTTCCAATAAGTCAGTAGCTTGTTCCATTGTTCCGGAGAACGGAGTTTTAGTCATCTTGCCCAAACGGCCCGGTTCGCAAGCATCAAATGATTCATAACCAAGTGATTTCGAAAAACCCATCAAAGATGGAGTTTCTTCATGCGCTTTACATAATATGACCTAAACGGCGGTGCCACAAATAAGTTGCACTATCATTATTAACTTTGCATCTTTTGGCATCAATATTATGAATATGTGTATCACTACGATCGAGATCCAACAAACTATTTTTATTGGGTGTATGACCATCGAAGGTCTTTATTCATGTAAACAGAACAACAATTATTCTCTAATTTACATGAATAATCAGATTGCAATAAACATGATCAAATCATATTTATGCTCAACGAAAACGCCAAATAACATTTATTTAGGTTCCACACTAATCCCGAAAGTATAGGGAGTGTGCGATGATGATCATATCAATCTTGGAACTACTTCCAACACTCATCGTCACTTCCCTTCAACTAGTTTCTGTTCATTCTGCAACTCCGTTTCAAGTTACTACTCTTAGCAACTGAACCAATATCAAATACCGAGGGGTTGCTACGAACACTAGTAAAATACACATCAATAATCTGTATATCAAATATACCTTTGTTCACTTTGCCATCCTTCTTATCCGCCAAAAACTTGGGGTAGTTCCGCTTCTAGTGACCAGTTCCATTGCAGCAAAAGCACTTAGTCTCGTGCTTAAGTCCGGACTTGGGCTTCTTCACTCGAGCAACAACTTGCTTGCCGTTCTTCTTGAAGTTCCCTTCTTCCCTTTGCCCTTTTCCTTGAGACTAGTGGTCTTGTCAATCATCAACACTTGATGCTCTTTCTCGATTTCTACCTTCGTCGATTTCAACATCACGAAGAGCTCGGGAATCGTTTTCGTCATCCCTTGCATACTATAGTTCATCACGAAGTTCTAGTAACTTAGTGATGGTGACTAGAGAATTCTGTCAATCACTATCTTATCAGGAAGATTAACTCCCACTTGATTCAAGCGATTGAAGTACCTGGACAATCTGAGAACATGCTCACTAGTTGAGCGATTCTCCTCCATCTTTTAGCTATAGAACTTGTTGGAGATTTCATATCTCTCAACTCGGGTATTTGCTTGAAATATTAACTTCAACTCCTGGAACATCTCATATGGTCCATGACGTTCAAAACGTCTTTGAAGTCCCGATTCTAAGCCGTTTAAGTATGGTGCACTAAACTATTAAGTAGTCATCATATTGAGCCAGCCAAACGCTCATAACGCCCGCATTTGCTCCTGCAATAGGTCTGTCACCTAGCGGTGCATTAAGGACATAATTCTTACGTGCAGCAATGAGGATAAACCTCAGATCACGGATCCAATCCGCATTATTGCTACTAACATTTTTCAATACAACTTTCTCTAGGAACACATATAAAAACATAGGGAAGCAACAACGCGAGCTATTGATCTACAACATAATTTGCAAAATACTACCAGGACTAAGTTCATGATAAATTAAAGTTCAATTAATCATATTACTTAAGAACTCCCACTTAGATAGACATCTCTCTAGTCATCTAAGTGATTACGTGATCCAAATCAACTAAACCATAACCGATCATCACGTGAGATGGAGTAGTTTTCAATGGTGAACATCTTATGTTGATCATATCTACTATATGATTCACGCCGACCTTTCGGTCTCCGTGTTCCGAGGCCATATCTGCATATGCTAGGCTCGTCAAGTATAACCTGAGTATTCTGCGTGTGCAAAACTGGCTTGCACCCGTTGTAGATGGACGAGAGCTTATCACACCCGATCATCACGTGGTGTCTCGGCACGCATTTAACTTTGGCAACGGTGCATACTCGTGGAGAACACTACTTGATAATTTTAGTGAGAGATCATCTTAAAATGCTACCGTCAATCAAAGCAAGATAAGATGCATAAAGGATAAACATCACATGCAATCAATATAAGTGATATGATATGGCCATCATCATCTTGTGCTTGTGATCTCCATCTCAAGCACCGTCATGATCACCATCGTCACCGGTAGCGACACCTTGATCTCCATCGTAGCATCGTTGTCGTTACGCCATCTATTGCTTCTACGACTATCGCTATCGCTTAGTGATAAAGTAAAGCAATTACAGTGCGTTTGCATTTCATACAATAAAGCGACAACCATATGGCTCCTGCCATTGCCGATAACTCGGTTACAAAACATGATCATCTCATACAATAAAATATAGCATCACGTCTTGACCATATCACATCACAACATGCCCTGCAAAAACAAGTTAGACGTCCTCTACTTTGTTGTTGCAAGTTTTACGTGGCTGCTACGGGCTGAGCAAGAACCGTTCTTACCTACGCATTAAAACCACAACGATACTTTGTCAAATAGACTCCGTTTAACCTTCTCAAGGACCGGGCGTAGCCACACTCGGTTCAACTAAAGTGAGAGAGACAGACACCCGCCAGCCACCTTTAAGCACGAATGCTCGTGAACGGTGAAACCAGTCTCGTAAGCGCACGCTGGCGTAATGTCGGTCCGGGCCGCTTCATCTCACAATACCGCTGAACCAAAGTATGAAATGCTGGTAGGCAGTATGACTTGTATCGCCCACAACTCACTTGTGTTCTACTCGTGCATATGACATCAACGTATAAAACCTGGCTCGGATGCCACTGTTGGGGAACGCAGTAATTTCAAAAAATTTCCTACGCACACACAGGACCATGGTGATGGCATAGCAACGAGAGGGGAGAGTGTTGTCTACGCATTCGTGAGACCGTGGCGGAAGCGATCACAACGTAGAGGAAGTAGTCGACGCTCTCCTCGCGATCCTGCCGATCCCAAAGGTGCGTTACTCCGGCACCTCCGAGTCGATGATGACGTAGAGGAAGTAGTCAGACGTTCTCCTCGCGATCCAGCCGATCCCGCACCGTTACTCCGGCGCCTCCGAGTTCTTGGCACACGTTCAGCTCGACGATGCTCCTCGGGCTCCGATCCAGCAAAGCTCCGGGGAGAGGGAGTTCCATCAGCACGACGGCGTGGTGACGATCTTGATGTTTCACCGACGCAGGGCTTCGCCTAAGCACCGCTACGATATGACCGAGGTGGAATATGGTGGAGGGGGGCACCGCACACGGCTAAGGAACGATCTCAAGGATCAACTTGTGTGTTCTTGAAGGAAATATGCCCTAGAGGCAATAATAAAGTTATTATTTATTTCCTTATATCATGATAAATGTTTATTATTCATGCTAGAATTGTATTAACCGGAAACATAATACATGTGTGAATACATAGACAAACAGTATGTCACTAGTATGCCTCTACTTGACTAGCTTGTTAATCAAAGATGGTTATGTTTCCTAACCATGAACAAGGAGTTGTTATTTGATTAACAAGGTCACATCATTAGTAGAATGATCTGATTGACATGACCCATTCCGTTAGCTTAACACTTGATCGTTTAGTATGTTAATGCTTTCTTCATGACCCATACATGTTCCTGTAACTATGAGATTATGCAACTCCCATTTACCGGAGGAACACTTTGGGTGCTACCAAACGTCACAACGAATCGGGTGATTATAAAGGAGTACTACAGGTGTCTCCAAAGGTACTTGTTGGGTTGGCGTATTTCGAGATTAGGTTTTGTCACTCCGATTGTCGGAGAGGTATCTCCAGCCTTCTCGGTAATGCACATCACTTAAAGCCTTGCAAGCATTACAACTAATGAGTTAGTTGTGAGATGATGTATTACGGAACGAGTAAAGAGACTTGCCGGTAACGAGATTGAACTAGGTATTGGATACCGACGATCGAATCTCGGGTAAGTAACATACCGATGACAAAGGGAACAACGTATGTCGTTATGCGGTTTGACCGATAAAGATCTTCGTAGAATATGTAGGAACCAATATGGGCATCCAGGTTCCGCTATTGGTTATTGACCGAGAATGGTTCTAGGTCATGTCTACATAGTTCTCGAACCCGTAGGGTCCGCACGCTTAACAACGTTTCGATGACAGTTCATAATGAGTTTATAAGTATTGATGCAATCAAGGTTGTTCGAGTCCCGGATATGATCACGGACATGACGAGGAGTCTCGAAATGGTCGAGACATAAAGATTGATATATTGGAAGCCTATGTTTGGACTTCGGAATGGATCCGAGTGAAAACAGGATGTTACCGGAACACCGGGGGGTTACCGGAACCCCCGGGGGGTATATGGGCCCTCATGGGCCTTGAGGAAGAAGGAGAAGGGCCGGCCAGGTGGGCTGCGCGCCCCCCCTCCCCCTTCCAGTCCGAATAGGACAAGGAGAGAGGGGGCGGCGCCCCTTCCCCCTTTTCCCCCTCCCCAATCCTAATCCAACTAGGAGAAGGGGGGGGGAGTCCTACTCCCGGTGGGAGTAGGACTCCTCCTTGGTGCGCCTCCCCTAGGCTGGCCGCACCCCCCCTTGGCTCCTTTATATACGGGGGCAAGGGGCACCCCATGACACACAAGTTGATCTACGGATCTTTCCTTAGCCGTGCAGCGGTGCCCCTTCCACCATATTCCACTTCGGTCATATCGTCGTAGAGAGCTTAGGCGAAGCCTGCGCGGAGAAGTCATATCGTCATGAGCTTAGGCGAAGCCCTGCGCCGGTGGAGCATCATCATCGCCACCACGCCGTCGTCAGGTCGACGGAACTCATCCCGACACTTTGCTGGATCGGAGTCCGGGATCGCCATCGAGCTGAACGTGTGCGTAACTCGGAGGTGCCGTCGTTCGGTGCTTGGATCGGTCGGATCGTGAAGACGTCGACTACATCAACAGCGTTGTTATAACGCTTCCGCTTTCGGTCTCACGAGTGCGTGGACAGACACTCTCCCCTCTCGTTGCTATGCCATCACCATGGTCTTGCGTGATCGTAGGAAATTTTTGAAATTACTGCGTTCCCAACAAAGTGGCATCCGAGCCTGGTTTTATGCGTAGATGTCATATGCACGAGTAGAACACAAGTGAGTTGTGGACGATACAAGTCATACTGCCTACCGGCATGTCATACTTTGGTTCAGCGGTATTGTTGGACGAGACGATCCGGACCAACCTTACGCCAGACGCTTACGCCGAGACCGGTTCCCTCGACGTGCTTTGCACATAGATGGCTTGCGGAAGACTGTCTCTCCAACTTTAGTTGAACTGAGTGGCTACGCCCGGTCCTTGAGAAGGTTAAACGGAGTCTATTTGACAAACTATCGTTGTGGTTTTGATGCGTAGGTAAGAACGGTTCTTGCTCAGCCCGTAGCAGCCACGTAAAACTTGCAACAACAAAGTAGAGGACGTCTAACTTGTTTTTGCAGGGCATGTTGTGATGTGATATGGTCAAGACGTGATGCTATATTTTATTGTATGAGATGATCATGTTTTGTAACCGAAGTTATCGGCAATCGGCAGAGCCATATGGTTGTCGCTTTATTGTATGCAATGCAATCGCGATGTAATGCTTTACTTTATTACTAAGCGGTAGTGATAGTCGTGGAAGCATAAGATTGGCGAGACGACAACGATGCTACGATGGAGATCAAGGTGTCGCGCGGTGACGATGGTGATCATGACGGTGCTTGGCGATGGAGATCACAAGCACAAGATGATGATGACCATATCATATCACTTATATTGATTGCATGTGATGTTTATCCTTTATGCATCTTATCTTGCTTTGATTGACGGTAGCATTATAAGATGATCTCTCACTAAAAATTATCAAGAAGTGTTCTCCACGAGTATGCACCGCTATGCGAAAGTTCTTCGTCTTTGAGACACCACGTGATGATCGGGTGTGATAGGCTCTACGCTCAAATACAACGGGTGCAAAACAGTTGCGCCGGAATACTCGAGTTAAACTTGACGAGCCTAGCATATAACAGATATGGCCTCGGAACACGAGACCGAAAGGTCGGCGTGAATCATATAGTAGATATGATCAACATAGTGATGTTCACCATTGAAACTACTCCATCTCACGTGATGATCGGACATGGTTTAGTTGATTTGGATCACGTGATCACTTAGATGACTAGAGAGATGTCTGTCTAAGTGGGAGGTTTTTAATATGATTAATCAAACTTAAATTTATCATGAACTTAGTACCGATAGTATTTTGCTTGTCTATGTTTGATGTAGATAGATGGCTCGTCCGTTGTTCCGTTGAATTTTAATGCGTTCCTTGAGAAAGCAAAGTTGAAAGATGATGGTAGCAATTACACGGACTGGGTCCGTAATTTGAGGATTATCCTCATTATCGCGCACGTAAAAAATTACGCCCTGGAAGCACCGCCGGGTGAGCCTGCTGCAGATGCCGAGCCGTGGTTATGAACGTCGGCAAAGCAGCTGATGACTACTCTATAGTTCAGTGTGCCATGCTTTACGGCTTAAAACCGGGTCTTCAACGACGCGTTTTGAACGTCATGGAGCATATGAGATGTTCCAGGAGTTGAAGTTAATATTTCAAGCAAATGCCCGGATTGAGAGATATGAAGTCTCCAACAAGTTCTATAGCTGCAAGATGGAGGAGAATAGTTACGTCGGTGAGCACATACTCAAAATGTCCGGGTATAACAATCACTTAATTCAGCTGGGAGTTAATCTTCCGGATGATAGTGTCATTGACAGAATTCTCCAATCATCGCCACCAAGCTACAAGAGCTTCGTGATGAACTATAATATGCAAGGGATGACTAAGACAATTCACGAGCTCTTCGCGATCTTTGAAAGTCAGCGGAGGTAGAAATCAAGAAAGAGCATCAAGTGTTGATGGTCAGCAAGACCACTAGTTTCAAGAAAAGGGCAAAGGGAAGAAGAAGGAAACTTCAAAAAGAACAGCAAGAAAGTTGCTGATCAAGAGAAGAAACCCAAGTCTGGACCTAAGCCTGAAATCGAGTGTTTTACTGCAAGCAGACCGGACAATCGGAAGCGGAACTGCCCCAAGTATTTGGCGGATAAAAAGGATGGCAAGGTGAACAAAGGTATATGTGATATACATGTTATTGATGTGTACCTTACTAATACTACTTAATAGTACACAGGTATTTGATCTTGGTTACATTGCTAATATTTGCAACTCAAACAGGAACTACGGATTGCGAAGATTGGCTAAGGACGAGGTGACGATGCGCGTTGGAAATGGTTCCAAAGTCGATGTGATCGCAATCGGCACGCTACCTCTACATCTACCTTCGGATTAGTTTTAGACCTAAATAATTGTTATTTGGTGCCAGCGTTGAGCATGAACATTATCTCCGGATCTTGTTTAATGCGAGACGGTTATTCATTTAAATCAGAGAATAATGGTTGTTCTATTTATATGAGTAATATCTTTTATGGTCATGCACCCTTGAAGAATGGTCTATTCTTGTTGAATCTCGACGGTAGTGATACACATATTCATAATGTTGAAGCCAAAAGATGCAGAGTTGATAATGATAGTGCAACTTATTTGTGGCAATCGCCGTTTAGGTCATATCGGTGTAAAACGCATGAAGAAACTCCATCTTGATGGGCTTCGGAATCACTTGATTATGAATCACTTGGTACTTGCGAACCGTGCCTCATGGGCAAGATGACCAAAACGCCGTTCTCCGGAACTATGGAGCGTGCAACTGATTTGTTGGAAATCATACATACCGATGTTTGTGGTCCAATGAATGTTGAAGCCTTGGCGGGTATCGTTATTTTCTCACCTTCACAGATGATTTGAGCAGATATGGGTATATCTACTTAATGAAACACAAATCTGAAACATTTGAAAAGTTCAAAGAATTTCAGAGTGAAGTGGAAAATCATCGTAACAAGAAAATAAAGTTTCTACGATCTGATCGTGGAGGAGAATATTTGAGTTACGAAGTTTGGTTTACATTTGAAACAATGTGGAATAGTTTCGCAACTCCATACACGGAACACCACGGAGAAATGGTGTGTCCGAACGTCAGAATCGTACTTTACTAGATATGGTGCGATCTATGATGTCAATTTCCGATTTACCGCTATCGCTTTGGGGTTATGCTTTAGAGACGGCCGCATTCACGTTAAATAGGACACCGTCAAAATCCGTTGAGACGACGCCTTATGAACTGTGGTTTGGCAAGAAACCAAAGTTGTCGCTTTCTTAAAGTTTGGGGCTGCGATGCTTATGTAAAGAAACTTCAACCAGATAAGCTCGAACCCAAATCGGAAAAATGTGTCTTCATAGGATACCCAAAGGAGACTGTTGGGTACACCTTCTATCACAGATCTGAAGGCAAGATTTTCGTTGCTAAATTTGGATCCTTTCTAGAGAAAGAGTTTCTCTCGAAAGAAGTGAGTGGGAGGAAAGTAGAACTTGATGAGATAATTGTACCTGCTCCCTTATTGGAAAGTAGTTCATCACAAGAAATGGTTCTGTGACAACTACACCAATTAGTGAGGAAACTAATGATGATGATCATGAAGTTTCAGATCAAGTTACTCTTGAACCTCGTGGGTCAACCAGAGTAAAATACGCACTGTGAGTGGTACGGTAATCCTATTCGGAAGTCATGTTACTTGACCATGGCGAACCTACAAACTATGAAGAAGCGATGGTGAGCCCAGATTCCGCAAAATGGCTGGAAGCCATGAAATCTGAGATGGGATCCATGTATGAGAACAAAGTATGGACTTTGGTTGACTTGCCCAATGATCGGCAAGCCATTGAAAATAAATGGATCTTTGAGAAGAAGACTGACGCCGACGGTAATGTAACCGTCTACAAAGCTCGACTTGTTGCGAATGGTTTTCGACAAGTTCAAGGGGTTGACTACGATGAGACTTTCTCACCCGTAGCGATGCTTAAGTCTGTCCGAATCATGTTAGCAATTGCCGCATTTTATGATTATGAAATTTGGCAAATGGATGTAAAAACTGCATTCTTGAATGGATTTCTAGAAGAAGAGTTGTATATGATGCAACCAGAAGGTTTTGTCGATCCAAAAGGTGCTAACAAAGTGTGCAAGCTCCAACGATCAATTTATGGTCTGGTGCAATCCTCTCTGAGTTGGAATAAACGATTTGATAGTGTGATCATAGCATATGGGTTTGTACTGACTTTTGGAGAAGCCTGTATTTACAAGAAAGTGAGTGGGAGCTCAGAGCATTTCTGATATTATATGTGGACGACATATTATTAATTGGAAATGATATAGAATTTCTGGATGGCATAAAAGGATACTTGAATAAAAGTTTTTCAATGAAAGACCTCGGTGAAGCTGCTTACATATTGGGCATCAAGATCTATAGAGATAGATCAAGACGCTTAATTGGACTTTCACAAAGCACATACCTTGATAAAATTTTGAAAAGTTCAAAATGGATCAGGCAAAGAAAGGTTTTTGCCTGTGTTGCAAGGTGTAAGATTGAGTAAGACTCAATGCCCGACCACTGCAGAAGATAGAGAGAAAATGAAAGATGTTCCTATGCTTCAAATGCATAGGCTCTATCATGTATGCAATGCTGTGTACCGGACCGACGTATGCTTAGCTATAAGCTTGGCAGGAAGGTACCAAAGTAATCCAGGAATGGATCATCGGACAGCGGTCAAGAACATCCTGAAATACGAAAAGGACTAAGGATATGTTTCTCGTATATGGAGGTGACAAAAGAGCTAGTCGTAAATGGTTACGCCGACTGAAGCTTTTGACATCGATCCGGACGATTCTAAATCGCAAACCCGGATACGTGTTTTTATTAAACGGTGGAGCTGTCGGTTGGTGCAGTTCTAAACAAAGCGCCGTGGCGGGATCTACATGTGAAGCGGAGTACATAGCTGCTTCGAAGCAGCAAATGAAGGAGTCTGGATGAAAGAGTTCATTTCCGATCTAGGTGTTATACCTAGTGCATCGGGACCGATGAAGATCTTCCGTGACAATATCTGGTGCAATTGCCTTGGCAAAGGAATCCAGATTTCACAAGAGGACCAAGCACATCAAGAGACGCCTTCAATTCCATTCGGGACCAAGTCCAAGTGGGAGACATAGAGATTTGCAAAATACATACGGATCTGAATGTTGCAGACCCGTTAACTAAGCCTCTTCCACGAGCAAAACATGATCAGCACCAAGACTCCATGGGTGTTAGGATCATTACTTTGTAATCTAGATTATTGACTCTAGTGCAAGTGGGAGACTTAAGGAAATATGCCCTAGAGGCAATAATAAAGTTATTATTTATTTCCTTATATCATGATAAATGTTTATTATTCATGCTAGAATTGTATTAACCGGAAACATAATACATGTGTGAATACATAGACAAACAGTATGTCACTAGTATGCCTCTACTTGACTAGCTTGTTAATCAAAGATGGTTATGTTTCCTAACCATGAACAAGGAGTTGTTATTTGATTAACAAGGTCACATCATTAGTAGAATGATCTGATTGACATGACCCATTCCGTTAGCTTAACACTTGATCGTTTAGTATGTTAATGCTTTCTTCATGACCCATACATGTTCCTGTAACTATGAGATTATGCAACTCCCATTTACCGGAGGAACACTTTGGGTGCTACCAAACGTCACAACGAATCGGGTGATTATAAAGGAGTACTACAGTGTCTCCAAAGGTACTTGTTGGGTTGGCGATTTCGAGATTAGGTTTTGTCACTCCGATTGCTCGGAGAGGTATCTCTGTGCCTTCTCGGTAATGCACATCACTTAAAGCCTTGCAAGCATTACAACTAATGAGTTAGTTGTGAGATGATGTATTACGGAACGAGTAAAGAGACTTGCTGGTAACGAGATTGAACTAGGTATTGGATACCGACGATCGAATCTCGGGTAAGTAACATACCGATGACAAAGGGAACAACGTATGTCGTTATGCGGTTTGACCGATAAAGATCTTCGTAGAATATGTAGGAACCAATATGGGCATCCAGGTTCCGCTATTGGTTATTGACCGAGAATGGTTCTAGGTCATGTCTACATAGTTCTCGAACCCGTAGGGTCCGCACGCTTAACGTTTCGATGACAGTTCATAATGAGTTTATAAGTATTGATGCACCGAAGGTTGTTTGGAGTCCCGGATATGACCACGGACATGACGAGGAGTCTCGAAATGGTCGAGACATAAAGATTGATATATTGGAAGCCTATGTTTGGACTTGAATGGTTCCGAGTGAAAGCAGGATGTTCTGGAACACCGGGTTACCGGAACCCCGGGGGTATATGGGCCCTCATGGGCCTTGAGGAAGAAGGAGAAGGGCCGGCCAGGTGGGCTGCGCGCCCCCTCCCCTTCCAGTCCGAATAGGACAAGGAGAGAGGGGGCGGCGCCCTTCCCCCGTTTCCCCCTCCCCAATCCTAATCCAACTAGGAGAGGGGGGGAGTCCTACTCCCGGTGGGAGTAGGACTCCTCCAGGCGCGCCTCCCCTAGGCTGGCCGCACCCCCCCTTGGCTCCTTTATATACGGGGGCAAGGGGCACCCCAAGACACACAAGTTGATCTACGGATCTTTCCTTAGCCGTGTGCGGTGCCCCCTTCCACCATATTCCACTTCGGTCATATCGTCGTAGAGCTTAGGCGAAGCCCTGCGCCGGAGAAGTCATATCGTCGCGGAGCTTAGGCGAAGCCCTGCGTCGGTGGAGCATCATCATCGTCACCACGCCGTCGTCTTGTGGAACTCATCCCCGACACTTTGCTGGATCGGAGTCCGGGATCGCCATCGAGCTGAACGATGTGCGTAACTCGGAGGTGCCGTGACGTTCGGTGCTTGGATCGGTCGGATCGTGAAGACGCATTTGACTACATCAACCAGCGTTGTTATAACGCTTCCGCTTTCGGTCTACGAGGGTACGTGGACAGACACTCTCCCCTCTCGTTGCTATGCCATCACCATGGTCTTGCGTGATCGTAGGAAAATTTTTGAAATTACTGCGTTCCCCAACAGTTCTAGGGTGCCCCCCCCCCCTCCCCCGTATATAAAGGAGGGAGGGAGGAGGTGGCCGGCCACAAGGGGGGGCGCACCATAGGAGGGGGAAACCTAATCCCAGTAGGTTTCCCTCTCTTCCTTATCTTATTTGGAGGGAAGGAAGGAGTACTAGTATTAGGAAGTAGTACTAGTAGTAGGAATAGGAAGAGGGGAAGGAGAGAGGAAAGGGGGCGGCCCCTCCCCAATTCGGATTGGGCTTGGGGGCGCGCCTTCCCTTGTTCCTTCTCCCTTCCTCCTACATGGGCCCAATAAGGCCCATATACCTCCCGGGGGTTCCGGTAACCTCCGAGCTCCAAACTTCTCCGGAACCTTTCCGGTGTCCAAATATATCCGTCCAATATATTAATATTTATGTCTCGACCATTTCGAGACTCCTCGTCATGTCCGTGATCATATCCGGACTCAACAACCTTCGGTACATCAAAATACACAAACTCATAATATAACCGCCATCGAAACCTTAAGCGTGCGGACCCTACGGTTCGAGAACAATGTAGACATGACCGAGACACATCTCCGGTCAATAACCAATAGCGGGACCTGGATGCCCATATTAGTTCCTACATTTTCTACGAAGATCTTTATCGGTCAGACCGCATAACAACATACGTTGTTCCCTTTGTCATCGGTATGTTACTTACCTGAGATTCGATCGTCGGTATCCAATACCTAGTTCAATCTCGCATTCTTGGCAAGTCTCTTTACTCGTTCCGTAATACATCATCTCACAACTAACTCATTAGTTGTAATGCTTGCAAGGCTTATGTGATGTGTATTACCGAGAAGGCCCAGAGATACCTCTCCGACAATCGGAGTGACAAAACCTAATCTCAAATACGCCAACCCAACAAGTACCTTTGGAGACACCTGTAGTACTCCTTTATGATCACCCGATTACGTTGTGACGTTTGGTAGTACCCAAAGTGTTCCTCCGTAAACGGAGTTGCATAATCTCATAGTTACAGGAACATGTATAAGTCATGAAGAAAGCAATAGCAACATACTAAACGATCAAGTGCTAGGCTAACGGAATGGGTCATGTCAATCAGATCATTCTCCTAATGATGTGATCCCGTTAATCAAATGACAACTCATGTCTATGGTTAGGAAACATAACCATCTTTGATTAACGAGCTAGTCAAGTAGAGGTATACTAGTGACACTCTGTTTGTCTATGTATTCACACATGTATTATGTTTCCGGTTAATACAATTCTAGCATGAATAATAAACATTTATCATGATATAAGGAAATAAATAATAACTTTATTATTGCCTCTAGGGCATATTTCCTTCATCCGCAACCACCACCGCTTTCCGCTACCACCATTTGACATTTGTCATTTGAGATTTTGAGTTCGCGGTTTTTCCGTTTCCTAAGGTGTTTCGGCTACTTAGGGACGAGTCTCCATCATCTTGGTATCTACATCAAGAACACCGCCACTCATCATCGCAGCGACGGTAACCTCGACAACACCTTTGTATATTCCCCTTGCAAATTGCGTTGATAACCCCTAGCCCATTTTGCGTCACTTGCCTATCGAGACTAGCCATTTGAGTATTTTCGGGCCACGTTACTTGTGCACATTAGTGATCTACACCATCCATTACATACATACCATATCATCTTGGTATCATATCATCCATTGTGTCTCAAGTTTGTTCCCGAATATACACAATTGCTATATTGGTTTGTGCATTGTGCAAAAGTGGCCATACATAGAAAAAAAGGAATAAAGCTTTTAAGCAAAGAAAAAGAGAAAGAGCAAAGAAGCTTGTAAGCAAGTGCCATAGCATCATACCACATTGCACATAAGATTGTCATATCCGATCAGCTTGGATCATCTTGAGAAACACCGGGAACCATACATACATAGCATACTTGGGATAGAAAGTTTATCCATTTTGCATCTTATAGGTTGTGCACAAGTGTCGTATCCGCCTATTGAGCAATCGTGCCAGCGTCTCTCTTGAGTTGTGCAACACGAGCGTTTTGGTGAATTTCACATTTTGAGCTCATTCCTTGGTTGCACGACCCCATTTATCTATCCGTGTGTGTGTTTCCGTGTGCCATTCTTTGCTATTGGTCTACTTGTTTCGCTTGCAAATTTGTGAATCTCTTTCAACATTATTGACTCTTGCTAACATTTTGCATTAAACTTTTTGTGCCACTATCCTCACCAAGCTCCACCATAAGCTTTACTTGTGTAGGTGTGAGAAACCGACAAGAATTGGTACCAATTGTGCTATTTCCTTGTTACATCATTGAGTGATCATTGATCCATTTTCAACATCGGTCAAGGTACATTTGGTATAAGTTCTTCTCTTTCTCCCACTCATATTTTCTCGAGTTTTGTGATGGATAGGCAAGGCATTTCATCTCCGGTCTTCGACAACAACGACGGCGTGAACAACTACATCACCAAAGCGTCAATCTTTGATCTAAAACGACAAATGCAAGGCGCACAATCAAGATTGCAAGAGCGCATGGAGAAGCTCTCCATCGACATTCATCTCTCCGAAGCAAGGAAAAGGGACTACATCGACAAGAAGCTTTCCGCACATAAAGAGGAGCAAGATGCAAGGATGGAGGAGATTAGAGCCTTGATCAAGTCTTCTTCCCCTTCATCATCCTCAAGGCGGCGACATTCAAGACACAAGTCTTCGGAGCATGGAAACGATGAAAGTGCAAATCGTCCTCGTCCACATCTACATGGCAACAACCATCACGTTCATGATCAACATCGTCATGAAGGGCAAGTCACCTCCAAGCATCATGTGCACGACGACGACGAACGACATCTACTACGAGCTCAAGTGCAACATAGACACCATCAACATGAAGATGCTCCACAAGCGCAAATGCACAAGTCCCAACAAGCCCTACTTCATGCCAAGTCCAAGCTTCAAGAGCACAAAAGAAGACCGCGAGACGACCACCACCAAGATGGTGTTACGACTACAACAACCACTTCGGCATCTTCGCCAAGTGCTATCAAGGCATCTTCGCCTTTGGATGTACGGCATCTTCGCCTACTTCCCACGTGGACGCCTACATCGACTTCATCAAGTCCAAGGCGACTACCTCTGACGAGGCGACACTTCCATCTTCGGAAGCCCCCCAAGGAAGATGGACGAGCATGGGAAACTCCCTTCGGTCATGGAGACGAGCTACGAGGTGCCACATCATATAGGCCTCCAACAACAAGACGGCGACAAGCATGTCGAGAAAGGGCCATCCCCTTCGACTACGGCGACGAGCACGAATCTCTTCTACAACATGAAGACGACGCCCACATTGGACTCATACTCCGAGACAAGCTACGTGACCGCGCATGGAGACATTTGCACCTACATCTCTCCGACACCCACATATGTCGATATGCCCCAAGTGCCATGTGAGGAGAGCCACCACCACATAAGTGACATGAGTGACTCCACCATACGTGACATTGAGAGCATTTCCTATGAGAGGATGAGTGTGACCACCACTAGCCCCACACATGAGAGCATGCCACACATCCTATGTGAGGTTGAGCGCCATTTGAGTGACTCCACCAACCATATGAGTGAGAGCATCCTTGAGGGAGTGAGTGAGCCACAACACTTAGAGAGTGAGGTAGTTGACACGGCATGTGAGGCCACTATGATTTCTAACGACTTAACCTCTACTCCTAGTGTGTTTTCTTCTTTGGTGCTAGGTCTCCTACATGATGACATGCCTATCCTCGACGAGTCCATCCCTCAAAAGGGAAAACCGATGGCCATGATGGACGATGATGAACCCCCCACATGGTACCATCAAGTTGCAACGTCACCTACAACACATGAGCGACGCTCCAAAGGTAACATAGGTGACAATGTTTCTCTTGTCCCACTAGTGGACTATCATGAAATCGATTGCTCCCATGATGTTGACCCACCTATTCCCATGCTTCATGCTAGTGAGACTTCTTCATGCCTTGACATACCTATTTATGATGAATATGATGATGAGCATGTTGAGTTGCCTAGTTGTGATGCAATGTTCCATAGGATATCATGTGAAAATTCTTTTGGTCACATCATGTTTGACAACCCTTTGAACTTGTCATATGCTATGAGTGAGATCTCCTATATTGCATCATTTCAATCTCAACATAGTAACTATGCATGCCTCATTAAAATAAATCCTATTTGCACTTATGGCATAGATGACGAGATGATGGTCATTGGCTTTTGTTTCTCATATGATGATATTGCCATGCTTCCTTTACATGATTTGCGCAATTCATCTACTATGTCTTGCCATGATCACATTGTTCCAAATATGCATTGTTTTGGATGTTTTCAATATTCTCCATGTGATGTTGCTACTCATGCTCATGAGGAGACCCCCATAGTTTCCTCATACATATTCGGAGATTTTGATTCATCCCATATTTTGCATGATTTCCATGATTGCTTGCACCATATGCATTCCATGAATAACAATACTCTAGATATTGCTCATGATGCATTACACAATTTGAGTCTCCATTATGCTATACATAACAACAAACCTATCATGATGGATGACATATTTCTATATCACGCATCTCATTTATTTGAGCATTGGATATTTTGTGCTAACCGACACATGCATGTATGCATCATGATGGATGATGCGTACATCTACCACGCACACACAATTTTCCCTTTGTCTTTGTTTTGTGTAGGTACTCATGTATACTCGTCAACTTCTCAACCCCAAGAGTTGACGAAACGAGCTCTTGAGAGCAACGATGATTTGGGATCCCGAGGATTATCATTCCCACTGTTCCCTTCGCGCAAGGACTACGCACATCTCTTTTACTTGTCTCTCACACGGCTATGGGCTATATATCACTTGTCGCTTCATGCTCATTTTACCGTGTTCACTTTGCATGCTATGCTTGCTTCTATACCTTTGCCATGCAATTGTGACCCTTGCTTGCATCTACCCATGATTCACCATTATGCTACTCCTATGTGTATTTGCGTGCTTGGTGGAGATCCTTGTTGCTATTGCCATGTTTATCATGTGCCCCATGCTATTGATGCTTGTTGTGTTGGGAGAGTCATGATGCCCCATTACTATTTACATAGGACTTCTTGCCAACACCATGATCCTATTTTGCTCATATCTTGCCTTTATGCTTGTGAAATGTCATGTGAATTATTCATGCCCACTATTTGCACCAATGACATGCTTGCCATGATTCCTTCTAGTACGTTGCATCTTCGCACTACTAGCTTGCTTGACTTGATCGCTATGATTGCTTGCTATGTTGCATCACCCATGTTCCACTATCACTTGCTTTCTTGGGTTGATGACATATATGTTCATGCCTCTCACTTGATTTGTCTTGATCATTGCCTCTTGTCTCTATTAGTTGCATCTCTCATATCACCTTGTGTTGAGTGCCAACTTGCTATGCTTATTGATCGTGGAGACTTGGACATATTACTTGTGATGCATGCTTGCTTACTTGAGCCTATTGTCTTTGGTTGTAGTTGCATCATTTGCTTTCATACCATACCACACCTTGTTCTTTCTTATGACAAGAATGATGAAAACACTTGTTGGGTATCTCGCCCCTCGAATGATAGGTCTTGCATTTGCACTAACCTCATTTGTTTTTCCAAGTGTTTGTCATGTTCTTTCATTTTGAAGGATGCACAAGGCGGTACCATAAAAAGACATTTTGGTTATGTGAAGGTATACATGATGTACAACTCCAACATCTTTGGGAACTTTCTTGAGGTGACCTCCTTCCCTTTGAGCCATCCTCAAATACACATATTGGATGGGTCACTCTTTCATTGTTGTTTCCTTCTTGTTGTCTACATGATACATCTCGTGAACGGAGGAGCGACATTGGAGATTGGCTACATGGACCTTCACATTGAGGAGCGCCAGACTTATTGGATGCACCTTCGGAACTCCACTCATGCCTCGACATCGAGCTTTGGTACACCAACACCTCCATATTTGTTGATTGTGCTCATACATGTCATGCTCGATGGACATATCATACCCATAACAAATTTGCACCCTATGCATGGATTGACACACATTATGATTGTCTTGTTGCACCTATTCCCATGTCATCCATGATATACGAGCTTGTGCATTTTCTTAGCAAATTTGTTGTGATCTTTCTTGATGGCATATTCATACATCATGATCATATTGCCTACCATCAATTGCATGATGACATAATCATATTGAGCATCCATTGCCATATTCATGCTATTGATAAACCGTCTCACTATGACATTATTTTGCACCATGGTTGCATTGATCACATTCACGACACCTTTGTGTGCCCAATGCATGAATTTTCTCTCATGAATGCTCTATATGTCATTTCACATCATTTGGATAAGCATTTCATGCCTTGTCATGAACAATTCCTTTGGACGGACTCATTCTTACATGATGGACACTTTGTGTGCGCTAACCATTGTATTTCCGAGTGTTGCTTGTGTTTGCTCTTTTTGCATGTCTATCACTCCGGCGACACCTTGGACTACTTGGATTGCGCCATGTCTTCAACTTCATCCAACTACAAGTCCGTCTACGACAACCGTTTCCATGGTGATGAGGATCACGATCCGAGGTCGGATCTTTCCCAAGGGGGGGGAGATGATGCGGAGCATCCCACGTTCATCCCCATGTACACTCCCACTACTCTCCAAGCCCCAAGTGGACATATGACGAGACCTCGAACAAACGCCATTGGACACAAGGTGAACTCGCTCCTCTCCGAACCTTCACTTCCCACATGTGAGACATGGTTACTACCTCAAATATATGTGCTATGCATGACCAGGAACAAGGAGGAAGACCATGGACAAGACGGCGAGGACACCAAGTACAAGGACCAAGAGAAGAAGCTGCCCGAAGCTACAACGGCCGGACGTCCGAGCAGGTCCGGACGTCCGACGAACTCCAGGCACCGGACGACCGGCCCCCTCCGGACGTCTGACCGAAGCGCACCCGAGCCGAATCTACGGAAGTCCGAAGAGCACCGGACGTCCGGACCTTCCCGAGCCTCCGGACGAACGGCCCCCTCCGGACGTCCGACCGAAGCACACCCGAGCCGAATCTACGGATGTCCGATGAGCCCCGGACGTCCGGACCATCCCGAGCCTCCGGACGACCGGAACCCTCCGGACGTCCGACGCCTGCTCACAAGACAAGCAGTGTTGGGCCGCAGCCCATGTACCCCTTCACTTACCCCTTCGTGGCCCTAGACTATATATACTCCTCCACCTCCTCCTAGTTAGGGTTAGTGTTGATTTAGCTCATTTGTGAGATAGAGCTTCGCTCATCCATATCGGATCTACTCCACGAGAGACCGCGGCCCCTCTTGGAGAAGATCCACCTTGGATTCAAGACCCTCTTGGGTGGCCCCATCAAGACCTCCTCACGGAGAAGAACCCGTTACCTCTTGTATCGTCCTTTGTTGATCGTGGTATCGTGTATCCCTCTTTGTGTTCATCGATCTAGCACATGTGTAATCGAATCTTGTTGGTTTGAGTGATTCTCTTGTGTTTTCCCCGTGATTTCCCTCGTGCCCTTCCGCTCGTTCTTCGTGTTCCTCGTAGGGATCCTCTCCAAACGTGAAAGATCGTCCACATAGGGTTCCGCCCTACATCAGAGACCAACCTTGCAGCTTTTCCCTCTGGATCATTGTCCTTGTATTTCAAATTGCATGCGGCGCGAAAAGGATTTTCATCAAGTTGGACCATCCTTTTGATTCCAACAATGGTGCCCCCAATAATCGGCATGTTCTCAAAACCCTGCACATTTGCACATTATCATCATCATTTCAATGAGGAAAACCTCTAGCAACAATGTAACTCCTCCCAATGAGGAAAACAGAGCAACTAGTAGAATTTTAAAAAACTATCGGCTTTTACTTTTACCTGAACCAGCTCTTGGCGATTCTCTTGGAGCTCTTTGCTGTTAGCCTGCTCTCTTTTGAAGAGGTCTGGCAATGGAACTTTCATCCTTTTCCCTTCCTCATCCAGAATATATCTCACATACGCCATTACTGGATAAAGACGTTGATGGTCTTCCTCTGGGACCTTCTCCCCTGCTTGGAGTTTCATGTTCAGTTGCCGTGCGATGAGCACTAGGGCTTTATCCCTTTGCCCCAGTTGCCTCTCAAGTTGAATTAGCTTGGCATGAATAGCCTCCATCTCTTGCTACAAGGCGCGTATGCATATGTTATTTTGTATGAATAGCGTGCTCAGCTGCTTGATAGATGGAGCTGATAAGAATTTGATGCAGATGAGCTTATCAGTTGTCCTTTCAAAGAGAAGAAGAAACCTTGTGGTTTTCATGCAGCATAAGAGCATGGTCAGCCACCTTGCACTCTTCACCTCCCAGCTCCGATGTGTTGATCTCCAAAGCACCCCGTGTATGTGTAGGGGAGTTATGCTAATACCATAAAAAAGGAAATGAACAGGGTCATATTGCGGTGGAGAGCTCGGTCTGTTAGTTATGAATGTAGCGATAATCTAGATAAAAGAGAAAATATTTGTCTTGAGTTTCCACTGAAATTGTTTTAAACTGATGCTTCCTAATACTAATTTAGGGGGAATACTGCCTGGGTAGCATCTGGATTGAATGAGGGACTGACACTGAAGGTAATTCTAGCATTAAAACTGGTAGTACAGATAGATGATCTGAATTTCACATTGTTTTAACTCCCACCTACTCCCTCCGTCCGGAAATACTTGTCAGCGAAATGAATGTATCTAGACATATTTTAGTTCTAGATACCTCCATTTTTATCCATTTATGCGACAAGTATTTTCGGACGGAGGGAGTACATGTTTTGGCTTGTAAAGCAGGGCATGTACTCTTTGATACTGCCTCTCTGAGCATGTGTTGTCCATGATGAGTAAAAACAGAATTAGGCATTCGACATACTACGCTCTTTTCAGCGTGCATTTGACATTGCCATCTGTAATTTCTTTTTGATAACTGCGGACATCCGTGTTCATTTCCAAAATGATACTCTAATGTTCAGGTGAAAATTCAGCAGTCTGAAAACTAAAAGTTTAACATGTTGTAGAGTTCAGGTAAGAAATGCAGGACCCTACCTTCTCCATGTCATGCAGCACAGGCAGCTTGTTCTCTCCACCTGTCATGTCCAGTGTGTTGACCTCCAAAGCATCATGTGTGGGACCATTATCCTAAGACAATAAAAACAGGACAAGACTATGTCAAGATGGCGAAAGCAAATAACCCGGGTCATACTGCGAGGGGAGGTGGCTTTGTTGGTTATTATTGTTAAGGAGTATTAATGTACCAACAATCTAGCTAAAAAGAACAAACATTGGTGTCAATATGTAGAATTTCCACTCAAACTAGCTGCAGCATGCTCCCTCATTCAGGCAGTGGACATGCAAACAAACCAATCTTCAGTGTTGAGAAGGTTTGAGTTAAAAATTCGAGCATCAAACCTTTTTAGATGAACTATGGTGGCCTGTAAGCAGGGCAGGTGCTCTCTGTTACTGTTTCTCTGAGCATATGCTGAATTGTGGTCCATGGTCAATACAATATTAATTCGGCACACAATTCCAATTTTTGGCTGAAAAAAAATGCATTTCAAGCCTAGCCGGATTTGGAAATTCCACGTACTATACGCAATTGTTCTTTTGTAATGGCCGATATCGGTGTTCTTTTGCAAAACGACACTATGAATTGAGGTGAAAATTCAACACCCTGAAAACTGAAAGCAAACTGACACTTATGCTAATTCTGTAGATGATTTGGATTTATAGTGTTTTTGCCCCCAGCTGCATGAAAACTATCAGTTCAATGAAAAAAGTTGACATGCCGCTGTAATTTTTTGGCTATAAGCAATTCAGAGTTAATTTATAAAAATGCATTTCACGCCCTTTTCAGAAAGACTTGAGCATTCGGCATTGCTATCTGTAACCCCATTTATTTTGATAACAGCTGATGTCGGTGTTCATTTGCAAAACGACACTCTGAAGACGTGAAAATTCAACACTCTGAAAACTGAAAGTAAAATGAAAATTCAACACTCTGAAAACTGAAAGTAAACTGACACTGATGCTAGTTCTAGATGATTTGAATTTATACTATATTTGGTTGCTTCATTTCAGTGTCTCTCTGGACATATACGATGTCGATGATCACTTCAGTAACAAAATTTGACACACCGCTGTAAATTTTGCGTATAAACTTGCAACTCAGGCCTCACTCATCTGTAACTTTTTGTTAGGTACTGATACTGGTGTCAACTTGTAAAAAGACATTGTAGAGCTGAGTTAAAAAGTTCAGCCCTCTGAAAGTAAGACAGTATTTTAGAGTTCAGGTGAAAAATGGCATGAGCCTACCTTCTCCAGCTCTTGCAATTCTGCAATCTTCTCCATCTTCCACTCGAGCTCTTTCATCGCGGCGTCCAGTTCCGCCCTGAGCCTCTGATTCTGCTCATCCGGATCCTCACAGTTCAACTCTGGTATGATCTCGTCAGATATGATCCTTAGCTCTGGCATGTAACGACCCAACAAGATTAACATTTGCCTAAATAATCAGATCATTATCGAGCTCATAGCACGACCAATCCATGGAGTATTATCGGCGAGCTCGTCGATGAGGCAGCTAATGTCCTGCTCCGTCGCCCGCACCGCCGCGGCCGCCTCCTCGCGCCTGGCCTCCAGGAGCCTCGCCCTCGCATCGTACTCGTCGGCGATGGCGTCCTCGGCCCTCTTCACCGCGGCGGCCAGGAAACTCCCCGCGGCGTCATCCCCGCGTAGGTCCAGGAAGTGGTGGTGGAGCTCGGGCGGCACCAGTTCCTGGGCTGGCGCTGTGGTCTTGACGGCGGCCGGGTGCTGCTGGGCGTCGGAGGCCAGGGCGCTCTCTGTGGCGAGGTGGTGCTGCGCGTCGGAGGTCATGGCGCTCCCGGCAGCCGGGTGGTGGTGCGCGTCGGAAGCCAGGGCGCTCTGGGCAGCGGGATGGTGCTGCGCGTCGGAGGCCAGGGCGCTCTCGGCGGTGGGGTGGTGCTACGCGTCGAAGGCGTGGGTGCTCATGGCGGTGGCGTCGAGGACCTCGCCGGCGTCAGCGTCGGCGTCGGCCATGGGCACGTCGTCGTCGCTTGACATGCAGATGCAGAGAGTGGGTTTGCGTTGGGTAGGATGGATTTGCACTTTCTGGAGTACTACAGCATACAGTACTAGTTCAGTCGATGGTTTATAAAATTCAGCGTATTTCTTTTGCAAAGCTTTCTTTATCATACCATCTTCATGCACAAATATCTTATCTAGAACTATTTCAAGCACTGTTGTTGTTCAGGGAGAAATTATGATTGACGAGTGTTGTCAGCATGAGGGGAGTGTTTGATAATGGAGTGTTTGACAAATATCTTCTCTACAAATTCGATACGCCGCTGTAAATCTTGGGTATGTGAGGCCTCGCATCCGTAGCTTTTAATTTTGTTAGGTACTGATAGTTTGATACTGGTGTCAATTTGTAAAAATATACTGTAGAGCTGAGTTGAAAAGTTGAGCACCCTGAAAGTAAGACAGCATTCTGGAGTTCAGGAAAGAAATGGCATGAGCCGACCTTTTCCCGCTCCTGCAATTCTGCAATCTTCTCCGTCTTCCACTCGATCTCTTTCGTCGTGGCCAGGGCGCTCCCGGCGGCGGTGTGGTGGTGCGCGTCGGAGGCCAGAGCGCTCTTGGCGGCGGGGTGGTGCTGCACGTCGGAGGCCAGGGCGTTCTCGGCGGTGGGGTGGTGCTGTGCGTCAGAGGCCAGGGCGCTCTCGGCGGTGGGGTAGTGCTGCGCGTCGAAGGCGTGGGTGCTCATGGCGATGGCGTGGAGGACCTCTCCGGCGTCGGCGTCAGCGTCGGCCATGGGCACGTCGTCGCTTGACATGCAAATGCAGTGGAGCGGAAGCCTTGGAATGGGTTTGCGTTTGGTAGGATGGATCTGCACTTTCTGGAGTAGTACAGCATAGTTGAGTGGATGATTTATTAAATTCAGTGCATTTCTTTTCCAAAGCTTTTGTTTATTAGCATACCATCTTGGTGCGCAAATATCTTTTCTAACCCTATTTGAAGCACTGTTGTTGTTCAGGGATAAATTCTGCTTGTGTTGTCACTTGTCAGCATGAGGGGTGGACCTCCATGCATGCTAGTGTTGACCGACTGATTCTTTCCGAATTGGGTTTTGCTGGTGTTGTATTATTATGTCCAAAGATGGAGCCAGAAAGCAGTAGAGGTGCCACTGCCAATAATCACCTTCAACCGAATCCGATGGAAACCCAAATAAGCTAAGTTGATGCTACCTTTGCGTCCTTACGAACTTTTGGATCTGCATAGTGATTTGTTTATCCCTCGAGAGCATCCAAGTGTTCGTATGAAGGAATCTTGCGCAAGTTGGTATGATGGAATCAACGTCGCCTCTCCTCGCTTAATAAGTAAACCTACGACGCTGCTCGACATGATCAACTGCGGCATGTTGGATCTGGCGCCTCCATCGACTGCCATGGTCGCCTCCTCTCCTCTGCAAACCTCCTGCTCACTCTTGGTACCCGCTCCGCTCCCCGCTCCCGGTGCTCCACCGAGTCCACCATGATGCTAACTACCACTGGCACCTAGCTAGGCCAGTGCTTATTCCCACGCGCCCGATGGCTGTGTGGCCGCCGTGAGGAGCAAAGTAGCTAGAGCACCACAGGACGAGGGTGACGATGGCGGATGGTCTAGATGGAGGTGTGGCCACGTGAAGAGGCCATGGTCGAGAAATTGCAAAGCGTGCGTCATCTGTGGTGGTGCAGCATCCCCATAGTCCACGCATGTGTGATTTGGTCAGATGGATAAGACTAGAGAGGTGCTCGGCCGGGTTGAACACAGAAATCATCTTTGCTTGTGTCCGGGTCCGGCCACATTCGTCAGATTTGGGTTTCATATGCACGTGTGTTTTTCTCTGGCATGCATTGTTTTCCTTTTGTACATATATATATAGATCGGCCTTCGTGTACGTGCATGTGTTTCTCAGCAAGATTAGGACGTTATAATGAATTTGTTCTCTAGCAAGATTAAGTCTGAGTTGTTTGTATAGCTAGACATGAGAGATTGCAACGATTTTGTTCATGAAGGTTTTTCCTGTTTGATGCTGCTCCCTCTCAACCCATACTTGCACATGCTCCGATGCGATGCTCAGCCAAGCCGAATCGTTGCTTCTCTTGCTGGATGATAACAAGGCTCTAACCCACACAAGTGGAATGATCGTCGGATTATCCATATGTATTTAGAAGCTGGCTACCTCAACAAAAAAATCGGTGGCTATTTTTTGATCGTGCAAGTTCGCTCGGGCAGTTTGGGCCATGGTCCAAGTAGCTTCCAATTTATACCCACCACGTAGTGCACGAAATATGTTCGGCAACTGGTTGCGGGGTATTGATAAACAATTTTCTGCACATATTCTTGGAGCGGGCGGCCTTATGCTTTGGGCAATGTGGCTTACCAGGAATGATGTGGTTTTAACAATAAATGTGTCTCATCTCCTATGCAGGTTATCCATGTTTGTACCACGATGGCTCCGTACGTGGTCTATCCTGCAGAAGCCGGAGGACATGGACCTTTTTACGATGGCGTCTACACGGCTGGAGCGTACGGCCAGGGAGGTTTTCTACCCACATGGATGGCGGTGTGATTTACGGATAGGATCTACCTTTTCTTAGGATGGACACGTTTTATTGCTTGGCATTGTATCGAATTATTTTAGTTTTAGGGTGCTCTGAATTTTTTGGCTGTGTGCATCTAGCTATGCAGAGGCCGGGCTTTCTTTCAATACGATTGTATCACCTCGATATATCTATTCAATGAAAAGTCCTTTATCGAAAAAAATTTTTGATCGTGCAAGGTCTTCGTGTTTGATTCCTTAGTGAAAATAGATAATTAAATTATAAGATTGTAGCATCTGAAACCAAACATATAATTTTACTTGGACGGTTGTAGTTGATTAGGCTTTGAAATGCATAATTGCATAAGATTGAATGGAGTATAAAACAAACAACACTCATTGCAACGTACCGGGCAAATTATTAAAGAAAATACCTATGTAATTCTTTAGGACTCCCTTTGTCATAAATAAATGACGTTGATTTAGTACAACTTTGTATTAAGCACTATATATCAGCGGCACTTATTTTGGATGGAAAGAATATTTTATATATGTTCTTATATGTGCTAACATTTTTTCGGTAGAGATGCACATGATGTGCTACTTGCACATACAATTCTCACTAAATTTAAATACATGAAAATTCCCCTTCCCGTTGCAACGCACGGGCATATGTGCTAGTATGTTACAACAATTGTAACACTTTTGTTGCATAGCCGGTTCCAAGCCCAGGAAAAGGACTAACATGTCGCAGCAAGTGTACTGAAATAGTAGCAAAACAGAGTTTGTTCCAGATTTAGGCTTTAACAGTAGACCAGCACCAGGATTACATAGTCTACCTGTGCACACCACATCCATTGTACTAAAATGAGAAGACCAGCACCAGGATTCAAGCATCTAGTTTAAGTTTGGCAGACACTCTACCGACTGTCGTTCATCAACTGAAATAAGCAAAAGAAACTCATAACATAACAGAGTCAGCACAAGCATCTATACCTAGATGAAACATTACATAGCATGGTGAGTCCTGATAGTTAGCCCATCTTGACGTAGGTGCCAAGAGCGTTGAGGAGCCCCCCGGAGCGGCCGTGGAATCCAATTATTCTGCCGCCAGCCGCCGGGAGCTCGAATGGCTCACCTTTGCCCATACCATATGGCCCGAAGGTGCGCCGGTTGCTGACAATAGTGACTGATCCAACAAGGAAACACCCACCATAATTGCCTAACCGACCTTTTACGCATGTGAGATACTCGTCTGAGTCCAGACAGATCTGCACAATCCACAAACATACCGATGATAGTATTAGTTTCTCTCAAAGAAAATGTGATAATGTAGGTATTACCTCTGACCGCTCTCCTTAAGCTTTTCCCCACTGCCTGGTCTGCTCCTCCTGGCCATCCCGCTCGTATACCACTGAGATGGCGTCAACCGCACCGCAGTGCCACAGGATCAACTTGACAATACGGTCGACGCCGCGCACGTCCATCTCCCAAACGTCGCCAAAGCCGCCGCCACAAGGGCCCATCTTCAGAACTGATCCCTGCATTTGAGAAACAAAGCCAGGAGGTGCCTTCAGCAGGTATGCTATTAACATTGGGAGGTAGCCAGATTGAAAGTATCATAATTTTTCTATGCTGGTTGCGCCATACCATTGGGCTCTTGTCACCACAGGTTTTCTTCTTGCTCTCACAACAATTGATAGTGATGTTGATGCTGGTGGATGGAGAAGCCTTTGGGATAACAAGTGTATCCTTCTCGAGGAGCTCCTCATAGCAGGTCAAACAAAGAGGACGACCAGCTGCACACTGTATATAACAAAGGAAATGTGCCATGCATGGTCTGAGAACCTCATTATTTAAGAAACTGAATGCTGAGTATGCTGAAAAGTGAAGACATAAACCTTGTAAATTTGGTCCAGTTACTGAAAATTACAGTTGATGGAGTAACTTGGAAACATTGCCCTTTTCCAAAAAATCTTGAAAACATTGTACAGGGATTCATTAACTTGAAAATTATTTAAGAAGGATGCATGGTTGGGACTTGGAGATTCTTTTTTTGATAGGAGGCATTTTAAAGATCTGCCAGAACAGATCCCCCCCCCCCCCCTCTCGAGCGACCGCGTCGTCCCATTGAGCGACCGGCGCTCGGCGCCCCCCCCCTCCTCTAGAGCACCCCTTCCCTCCCTCCCTTCCGCCGCCGCCCGGCTGACCGAGGCGAGCCCGGCAGCGGGTGCCGGCGGCCTCCTGCCCTTCCCTCTCGATGCTCCCGTGGCGAAGCGGTGTGCGTCGGGAGGTGCTCTTCAGCGGCGGCGGTCCGACGTGGTGGCGGAGATCTCGGCCTTGGCGTGGGTGGACGGCGGCGGCAGCGTCGCCGTTAAGCGGCGAGGTGGCCTTGGCGGCTTGATCCAGCCGCTTGGCGGTCTGGGCCCCGGGCCCCATCTGGGTTTGGCGGGCGGCGGCGTGGCCTCCAGGAGGCGGGAGAGCGGCGTTGACGGCCGGGAGCGGGCGGCGCAGGTGCCGGCTTGTCGCAACATGGCGGCGGGGCTTTGCGGGTCCGCTAGGACTGGCGGGCGAGGTGGCTGGTGTGCCCCATCGCCACTTCCGGCCGGCGACCACGACGTCGCCGGGGCTCGGGCCTCCCGCGTCGGCGGGGAGGTGGTTCCCTCCCGCTTGGCTTCGGTGTGGTTCCTCCCATCGCTTGGCGCTTCTTTCCGGCCTCCTTGGCCTCGTGGTGGTGTTCGCAGCGGGGCGGCGTGGATGTGTCCAAGACCGTGGTGGCGCGTGCTTGCGGGTGGCTTGATGGTTGGATGGCCCCGGTTCGAGTGGGTAGCGGTGCTTGGGGATGCGGGAGAAATCTCTGCCGGTTCTTCCGGCTCCGACGCTGGTGACACCGAGGGTGCCATCGTTCCTTCTTGAAGGGCGTCGGCGCTACCCATCCCCCGCTCCTCCAGTATGTCGGGAAACCCTAGGACACGTCCGGGCAGCAGCGTCGTTGGCGTCGCATTCCTTCTTGGAGGTGCTGCTTGGTATGCGGCGGGCCGGTGCCATGGCATGTGGTGGGACGAAGATGGAGGGCGCAGCGGTGGCGGATCATCTGTGCTTGCCGAGCTGCCGTTGTTGGCTTTTATTTCTTTTTTTTTTTCTCTTTTGGGCTTGTTGTGCCGTTCGCCCCGGCAGTTACCCTGTGATCGGTGTCTTGTGCTTTATAATATAAAGTGGGGGGAAACACTTTTTCGATGAAGATCTGCCAGAAACTACCCAGTGCAAACTCTAAGCAAAGAAAAATCATACATGATGTTTAGAGACAATGCAGAACAGAGTCATGAAGAGGTTGCGAAGGAATTTATGAATACTTCATTCATCTGAAGCTAGGAATGGGAAATATGGAGGCTGCAGATCCTGTCTGGAAATATAAGCTTTTCTCAGTAAGCGAGGAAGAAATATTAATCAACGCAATACCAAGTTACACCATGTTTCCTGTTCCAAGGTTTTAGTGCAGGCAGCAGGGCGGCAGGGTTAAGAGAACAGAGTACATTTGTTCAGTTGGGATAAGTAAGTTGCTGAAATGAAAGAACGTGGGTGGCATGGGCCTCCAAGACCTTGATAAAATGACTCAACTACTAGGGCGACAAGTGTGGTGATTGTTTCTATATAACCCTAAATCAGTCTGCCATAAAGTTCCCTCGTGGTGATTGAATAATTGGGCCGAACTACTCTATTTGTCTACTAAAAACTGTAAATCTGGCGACAACTTGCAACTCCGCAGCTGGCTCAAAACTATGACAAAAATTAAAAGAAAAAAAAATATGAACGAGAGCGCGGGAGTGCTTTGCCTCCCCGAGCGACGGCACCCCCCTCCGCCGTCGGCGGAGCAAACCCTAACATTACAACGCGAAGCTCGCTTCACCCATCTCCCCTTCATCTTGAAGCCACCCATCGACGCGGGCAAGAATAGCGGTAGATCAAACGAGACAACTTAGTCGATTGAAGGTTGCTCGAGTAAGCAAGGGCGGATCTTGGATTAAAGGGGAGTCAAGGGGTGACTGGAAGACCGATGGCCGAGGGAGGCGGCAGAGCAGTGCATTCAAGGCCCTCTGTGTCGACGGTGGCGTTGGGGCGGCGACCTTCATCTTCCCCTCGCTGCTCTCACCTCCGTCGCCTCGCCGTGTTGATTCGCTTGGTTGGTTGCTGGTACCAGAGCTGGTCAAAATGTAGCGGACGCCGGAGGGAGGGACTGAGAGCAAATTCAGCAGCACGCCGAAACCCTCCCTCATCGCTATTTTAGGGGAAAAGAGCAAAATAACTGCTTCCAGCAGTTCCCCCATCCTCTCCCCGTTTTTTTGGCCTCCCCGATATCGCCCTCTCTCTCCCCCCTCTATCTAGGGGAACCACGACCTCCCCGATCCCCTCCCCGACTCGCTGGCCGATGCAACCGCTGCCTCCGGAAAGCTCCGTCCCGCCACAACGCCTTCTCCTCGTCATCTCTGGTTGGTCTCCTTTCCTTGATTTTTTCTCAGATCAAGCATTGGAGAGGCACATGTGTGGCGGGGATGGTGGCCGCCGCACCATATGTGACCGCATCTGAGAGGGTGGAGGGGAGATAGCAGAGAGGGAGGGGCAGGAGGCCGACGCCGGCGTGGGAACGGTACCGGAGTGCTTGCTTGATGTGTGTGTTCCATCGGCCGCGGGTGGTGCGTGCTTGGCGGCGGCCAGACTGCCATGCGTAGCTGCCGTAGTGGATGTGTGGTGCGTCCGTGGCTGCCGGCGGAGGGTTTCACGGCGCTGCCAAACTTAATGGTTGCTGCTGCTGGTGCGTGGCTGCCGGCGGAGAGTTTCACGGCGCTGCCAAACTTACTGGTTACTACTGCTAGTTTGTGCTGATTACTGCAACTTTGGTAACGGAAGCTGCTACTACTACTGCTAGTGGACGATTGATGATGTTGCTGATTACTGCAAATTTACATTGAAAACAGAGAACTAGCTAGCTTGCTAGTCTGTGCTGCTGCTATTGCTAGTATTTGTCTCAATATACCCTTGTTTTTGTTTCAGATTTTGGTAATGGAAGATCAGAGTTATTTCGAACTTTTGCAAAGTGATGCCGGATTGAATGATTTGCACTGGACCGAAGAACAACATGTCGATCTTGAAGGGCATGAGGAACAACATGTCGATCTTGAAGGGCACGTAGAACAGCAAACTGATCTCGAATAGCCGTTGCAAACTAGCCGTCGAAAAAATAGCTATTGGTAGTTATGAAATATTTTTAAAGGGACTGTCTATTCTACATCCGGATGAAATCCAATTCGGTTTCATCCATATTTTTCCAGCCAACTGAAGGATGAAAAGTGTCGCTATCCCGTGCTCCGTGTCCCCTGTTCTTTCTGTCCCTCGCTTGTAAAACAGGACCACACTGCAAACTTTAAACGGGTCCACAGCCTAAACTTTTTCAAACCCGCACACATCAGGGGGTGCTAAGCTAACTACAAGAGGAAAAGGACCAAAACTGATGACATCTAACCACACTGCTGAATAATTACAGTTGTTGTTGCTGTGAATGAACTAGTACATACAAATTAAAGGGCTAAAAATACACTAACAATACCACTGATAACGACATTGTAGAAACCGCTAAAAATGCACAGTAATTCCACTAAAAATACTGAAATTCCACTAGTAATGAAACTTGCAAAAAACAGTGTATAATCACTAATGATTTACAGTGTAAATTCCGCTTGAAATACACAAAAGGAATTACACTGTAAATACTGCTTAAATAACAGTACAAATTCCACTGAGAAAGTACTAAAATTATACTAACAAATACACTAATGAATTACAAAGGAAAATCCACTTAAAATGCACTATAATCCACAGAGAATTACAGTGTAAAATAACCTAAAAGTACACCAAAATTGTACTAAGATTTACAGTGTAAATCATATCAAAGCTGCAACATCGACAAAGAACTACACTGAAAAACCAGCAAGTAGTACACTGTAAACCCAGATATGAATTACGGTGTAAATTCAGATAGAAATTACAGTGCAAATCCACTTATAAAAAACACTATAAACCACTAATAAATACACTGTAATTTCATCAGTTTTACAGTGTAAAATCCACTCAAAAAAGTTAACTGCACTGACAAAATGCACTGGAACAACCACATATACGTGGACGAACATGGAGAAGCGCCACCAGAGGGTGATTCCGCCAAGATCTGGTACACAAACTTCAACAACATGGTTGGAGAAGCAGGAAAAACATAGGTAAACACCCCTTCTCCCCCCTCCTATGCATTCATCACCTCCTATCGTCTCCCTCCTGCCTGAAGAAATCTGGAAGAAAGAACAGATGGAAAAAGAACATAAGCACACTAAGAAAGAACCAGGACAAATCCTAGGAACAACTAGGACATGGTCGCATGTACTACTAGTCTATGATCACAGGAACACTATATACTGAAAACTAGATGCCTGGATTATAGGTTTCAAGATCTGCAGAACAGGAACACACTAGAGGGGACAAAAGCACACTCAAGATCACTAGGCTAGCAATTCCATTTAGGGGACAAATACAGGGGACAAAAACACACTACTAGGCTAGCAATTCCATTTAGGTAAGACTAGTTGAAAATATACAAGGTTGGGGATTACTGCAGTTGAGAGAATATGTGACTATTTGCACAAACTTTGGAAACTGAAAAACTAAACACTGTTAAGAAACTTTGATCTACTAGTTTAGACACTTCCTCCCTGTTCATAAATAGCTGTGATTGAATGACCGAATATAAGTAACTTTGGAAGTGTAAACTGCTATGAACTGATACTTGTTTACACTGAATATTGATTAGCATTAACATAAACTCTCAAAATAGAAATTATCAGAAAAATTGAGTAACACAATCAGGCTAAAAACACTAAGGTTACAGTGTAAAACCCACTGAGAATTATAGTGTAACTCCACTAAGAATTACACTGTAATCCAATAAAGATTACAAAGATCACTAAGGATTACAGTCTACCTCTACTAAGAATTACACTGTAATCCAATAAAGATTACAATGTAAATACACAAAGATCACTAAGGATTACAGTGTAACCCCAATAAGAATTACACTGTAAAAATCAAAGGATTACAGTGCATAACCAAATAAGAATTACACTGTAAAAATAAACTAAAAACTACAGTGTAAATCCACCAAGAATTACAGTGTAAAAACCCACTAAAAACAGTGTAAATCCACTGAAATTACAGTGTAAATCAACTAAGAAGATGTCAACAAGCCCATATCAGCACTTTGGTTTGGCCAGACAAAATTACAATTCAAGGGCAGTACAAGATTGTCGATCTCTTTGCTACAAGAATAGCTTAACCAAAAAAGACAAACTACAAACCATGTTACAGCAGTACGGATTGAACCAAGTTCACCTAAAAAAGGGTCCATGAAAATTACATCAAAGCCAAGATCATCACAAAAGCACCGCCAAGGGTTGAAAACACAAAATGAACCGGGGATGATGCTGCATAAAGAAATGGTAAAGAAACTATATGATGACATCTAAATCTCAACATCACAAATCACAGATAGATGCTATCATAACACCACAGGAACAAAGAGGATTTAATATTATGCATCTAAATACAGGACAGACAGTAGTTACGGACAGACCACACCCATGGACTCGGACACTTCCTAAAGGATTACAGTGAAACTCCACTAAGAATTACACTGTAATCCAATTAAAGAATACAGTGTAAATCCACTAACATCACTAAGGATTACAGTGTAACTCGAATAAGAATTACAATATAAAAACCGAGTTACAGCGCAAAACCGAAATAAGGATTACACTATGAAATCAACTAAAACTACAGTGTAAATCCACCAAGAATTACAGTGTAAAAACCTACTAAAAATACAGTGTAAATCCACTGAAAATTACAGTGTAAATCCACTAAGAATCCACTAATAAGCCACTGAAGAATTACATTGCAGATGCCCTATGGATACATTAAAAACTAAACCAGTAAATAACTAAATATCATAGAACAGTAAGTTGAACCAAAAAGTACAGAGTAGACTACACATTAATCCATTTATAATCAGACTGTAAATGGAATGATAGAACCCCATTTATTTTGACCTTGAAGGAATGATAGGAATCGAGAAGGATATGGTTCAAAATTAATTTAGCTTTTTAGGAGAATTGCCGTAAAATAATACAGAAAAAGCAATGAAAACAAACATGGATGCTAGGGTTCAAAATGACAAAAACTTTGTAGGAGTATTGCATTTCTTGTTACACTGTAAATAATACAGAACACATTGCAAAAAAAGAAGTACAGTAGTTTAGTATCAAAACTGGGAGTAGCAAACAACTTGGAGGTTGTGGCGCATTTACTATAGCTTTCCAGGAGAATTACAAGTCCTGTTGCAATGTAAATAATACAGAAGATGCACTGTAAACAAATAACAGTAGTTTGGATCGAGCAACAAACAACTCGAAGACTATGGTTGAAAAATACTATAGCTTTGCATGAGAATTACAGTTATTGTGGCACTGTAAATAATTCTTGGCTAGAACTGGAGTGCGGGTTCGATAGATTGGAGGTTACTGATTGCAGCGATAACCACAGCACAGTCAAATTGATACAGGGGAAATGGCTAGAACTGGAGTGCGGGTTTGGGAGCGGGGTGGTGCGGGGATTGAAGACCTAACTGAAAGACCGGATACTAAACAGAGAACCAGAAACAGACAGACAAACAGACACCTCTGGACCTAATTGAAGACCGGATCTACATGGTATTACGTAGTACTCACTCCCATCCACAACACATAACTATAGTGTAAATCCACTAGCGAATTACACTGTAAAAATCATCTAAATACAGTCAAGAACACTCTATGGATTACAATGTAAATCAACTTACACATAACTGTATTTACAAAAAACAGATACAAAAGCACTCAAAAATTCACTGAAACTAACACATTACTGACGCTTAACTGGTAAAAATTTAGTCCCAATCACTCTAAAAATGCTCAAAATCAACAATACAACACACTGACAGAAACAACTGGCGTCATACACACATACAGTCCAAAACATCTAGGAGCTCATTCAAATCAATTACATCCACACATCCATCGGTTGTGCACATATGCCACATTGGGGGAGCAGAAAATCAAAAGTAGACATGGGCGGAAACCCACTCCTACAACTACATCGACTAGGCGTTGCTGCATCTACATCTACTGAGATGTTGCTCCCTCTCCAACAACAACTGGAAAATCTAGGAACCACCACAAGAACAACCTATGAAGCGCTGGATCCATCACTCCACATGGAAACAAAAAACGCAACTACGCTAGATCTAGTAAAATCCTACAGAAATTGCATCAAAATGAAGACAGGAGGGGAGGATATTGGCAAAACAGACCTCGTTGCGGGAAGAAGGGAGGCACAGGCTTGGAGAACACCACAACAACAGGAGGGGCGACGCGAAATCAGCGGAAGCAGACGAGACACCGCCGCCGAATCACCATGCGTCGACTTCTCCTCTTCCTCGACGAGCTTCGAGGAGAAGTAACAAGGAGGGGGAGGAGGAGGAGGACCGAACGCCAACCACAGACTCGGTCTCCAGAGATCAGCGACCTAACAACCGAAAATCGCCATGGCTCTCTGCTCTCTGCTCTCTGCCTCAGCGATCTCACCGCTCGAAATGGGGAAGAGAAACAGACAAAGTCACCGCAGGAGATAATAGGTAATTCAAAAAATAAAACTCGGCTGGTACAAGGACCCGTTCGGGATTAACGGGTCTCCAGGGGCATGGTTGCGGGCCCGGTAACGAGCAAATGGAACCCCGAAACGTTTTCCTAGGGTTTCGAGTGGTATGGCGGCGCACGAGGCGATCTCGGGGCGCAATTTCTAGGGTTTGCTGATCGCTGACCTCCGGCTGCCCGCGATCCCCGCTCCCTGCAGCTTGCTTGCTCGGGGTGATCAAGGGGGGATCCTTGCATCCCTACCCACTCTTGGCGGCCATGAGAAGGGGTTGGTGAGGCGAAGCATAGATGGCGGAGTCTAGCGCCACGGGAGGAAGGAGAGGGAAGACGACGGAGTCAGCGTCAGTGGAGGAGATGATGGATAGACTGGATCTGACAGAGAAGGAGAAGGCAAAACTGGTAGTTGATGATGAAGAAGGTCAGAGGAAGGGTGAGCTCCATGCTTTGATCGAAAAAGTGTTGCACAGGAAGGTACTTCATGTGAATACCATTGGAGATGCGCTACGCCCAGCATGGGGTAATCCAAGGGGACTGAATTTCAGGCCGTCGGGCGAGAACGTCTTTGTGGCGAGTTTCATGAATAAGCGTGACAGTGACCGGATCTTCGATGGGGGGTCCATGGATGGTTGGAAAGCATTGTGTGGTTTTGGAAAGGTTTAACATCAGATCGCGTCCCTCGGAGCTGAAGTTTGAAAAGATTAAGGTATGGGTGTGGGTGATCAACCTTCCGTTCAACTTGTTGTGTCCACCATGGCCGAAGCGCATTGCAGCTATGGTTGGAGAAGTCATAACCCTTGATGCGGATGAAAAAGGGTTTGCTTTTGGTGACTGCTTGAGATTCAGAGCATGGATCCGTGTGGATGAACCTTTGATGCGTTGGGTGCAATTGGAAAAAGCAAAGACAAAGGTAACAGAGTTTTTTGACATCCAATACGAAAATTTGCCCTACTTTTGCTTCTCTTGTGGGCTGCTGGGACATGCAGAGTTAATGTGTCCTACACCTGCGGGGAGGGACGAATATGGGCGACCACCATACCGTGAGGCTTTGAGGCACTCTCTGAATAAGAGCAGGGGTTGGGGTGGAGCTCCATCCTACAAGCAAGAGGGCACCGGTAATGGTGGGAGACAGAGAGAATCAGATGCTACAGAGGAGGAGGTGGAACCGGGGGTGGAAGTTAATTCACCTCAAAAACAGGCCGAGGGCAGGGTGAAGCAAACGGTCTATCAGTTCAATGCTCGAGGCAGGGGGTCAAATGGTCGAGGAAACCGGGGAGGGCGAGGCCCAAACACGGTCCATCGACGAGTTGATATGGATAACACGAATGTGCGTGAGCGGAGTAGCACCGCTCTACTGCTGCAGGATAGTGAGACAGTGCTCAAGAAGAGACAGAACGAGGAGAGCGAGTCGTCGGGCTCAAGGGATGACAGTCGCGACTCCAAGAAGAAAAAAACAGTTGATGGGGCTGCAAATGTGATCGCGGAGGCTGTGCAGCAGCCCCGCGGTTCGCAATGAATTGCTTATCATGGAACTGTCGCGGGCTTGGGAACCCGGAGACAGTTCGAGAGCTTCACGGTCTAGTGAAGATGGAAGGTCCCGCCCTGGTCTTTTTGTGTGAGACAAAGATCGAGGGGAGAAGAGTTAGTGAGCTTACTAATAGGCTTGGTTTTGAAGGTTGTTACCCAGTTAATAGCGCCGGTCTGAGCGGCGGCTTGGCTTTGTTCTGGTCAAAAGATGTAGATGTGGCTCTGAATAATTTCTCAGATCAACATATTGATGTAATGGTGAAAAACATAAGTGGAGACAATAAAGCGTGGGCGGTTTACAGGCTTCTACGCGAAAGCAAGAAGAAGTGAACGCGCGGAAAGTTGGAACTTGTTGCGTTGTCTTAAGGCTCAAAACGATGCACCTTGGTTGTGCGGGGGAGACTTCAATGAAATCACACATAGTTCTGAATACTTTGGAGCCCATGATCGGCCGGAATGGCAAATGGATGGTTTCCGTCAGTGTCTTGATGATTGTGAGCTACAAGACCTGGGGTACCAGGGAGTCCCTTTCACTTGGGATAACATGCAGCATGGAGATTCAAATGTGAAAGTAAGACTCGACAGGTTTTTAATGAACCCAGCAATGATGGCGTGGAAATCGGCATCGGTTGTCAAGCATGTGATTAGCCCAAAATCTGATCATTGTTTGCTAGCTATAAACTTGAAGAGGGTGGCAGAGGCGACGGACAGACATAAACGCACTTTCATGTATGAGGAAGCTTGGCAGAAGGATGACACATATGATACCACCGTTCTTCAAGGGTGCCGCCAAGGTGCGGGTCTGCAGGGCTTACACGGCATAGAGGAGGCCCTCTCTACCATGCAAACTCAGCTTACATGCTGGAAGACGAAGAATTTTGGGGACGTTAGAAGGAAGATAAAGAAAGTACGTAAGGAGTATGAAACGGAAAGGTCGAAGTCACTGTTTAGGGGACCGACCAAGAAGGAAAAGGATCTATGCCGCCAGCTCTCTGATCTCTTACACATGGAAGAAATCATGGCCCGTCAAAGATCGAGAGTGGACTGGCTTAAGGCGGGTGACCGTAACACGGGTTTTTTCCAAGCTCGTGCTGCTGCTCGCAAGAGTAGGAATCGTATACAAAGCCTGCAAGCTGTGGATGGTTCGGTATGCGAGACCAAGGAGGACATACATGCAGAGGTACATCAGTTTTATACTAGCTTGTACACGGTGCAAGAACAGACAGATGTTCAAGCAGTTCTTCACCATGTGCCACATAAAATTACAGAATCCATGAATGAACGACTGCTGCGGCCGTTCAAGGAGGAAGAAGTGAGGGCTGCAGTTTTTGCTATGGGACCTTCGAAGGCGCCCGGGAGGGATGGCTTTCACGCTGCCTTCTACCAGAAACATTGGGAGCTGATAGGGCCTGATGTTACTATGGTTGTCCTAGGTTTCTTGAACGGAGAACAAATGCCGGAAGCAGTGAACAACACGATTATTGTTCTTATACCAAAGGTGAGAAATCCGCAAAATATCACTCAGTATAGACCAATATCTTTGTGTAATGTTCTCTATAAAATATGTTCGAAGGTGCTTGCTAACCGTCTGAAAGAGATTCTCGATGAGATTATTGCAGAGGAGCAAAGTGCTTTCGTTCCAGGATGATTGATTACCGACAACATCCTAGTGGCTTATGAATGTATACATTCGATGAAAAGGAAGAGGGGGAAGCAAGGATGGTGTGCGGTGAAGATTGATATGATAAAGGCATATGACCGAGTGGAATGGTCGTATTTGGAAGGGATAATGCACCAACTGGGTTTTCATGAACGATGGATTTCTCTTATTATGAGATGTGTAAACACCGTAAGCTTCCAAGTGAAGGTTAACAGTGAGTTGTTACCAGCCTTTTTACCTTCAAGAGGCTTTCGTCAAGGAGACCCAATATCGCCATACCTATTTCTTCTTTGTGGGGAGGGTCTGTCTTCTATGCTCCTAAACTACGATGGTGGCTGGATAGATAGGGGCATCCGAGTGAGTGCTTCTGCACCTTGGATATCACATCTCCTCTTTGCAGATGATTGCTTGATCTTCATGAAAGCTGACTCGAGGAGTGCTACCAGGTTAAGCGAGATTTTGGAACAATACAGTGTGGGCTCGGGGCAAAGTGCAAATAAAATGAAGAGCTCGGTTTATTTTAGCCCAAACAGTGGGGCGTCCGTTAAGAGGGGTGTTAAGTGCGCCCTCCAGATAAATAGGGAAGCAATGTCCGAGAAATACCTTGGCCTTCCAAAGGCCGCAGGGAGGATTACTGAGCAAAGTTTTGAACACATCAACGAGCGGTCAAGGTCGAAGGTGCAAGGGTGGTGTGAGAGGAAGATGTCATGCGCTGCAAAAGAAGTTCTCCTAAAATCAGTGGTTCAAGCCTTACCGGCCTTCTCTATGAGTTGCTTCAAACTCACAAAAGGTCTGTGCAAGAAACTGACGACGAACATGTCAACATATTGGTGGGCTGGATCACTTGATAAGAAGGGAATGCACTGGCAGACGTGGGATAAGATGTGCGTAGCAAAGTCAAAAGGAGGTCTCGGATTCCGGGACTTTGAAATCTTCAATGATGCGATGCTGGCCAAGCAAGCTTGGAGAATTCTTGACAATCCAAACAGCTTGTGTGCCCGAGTTCTAAAAGGGAAGATATTTCCCAAATGAGGGGTTCCTTACTGTTGGTTGTCCAAAGAGTGCATCTAAAACATGGAAGGCTATAATCGTAGGGAGAGAGATACTCAAGAAAGGACTAATTCATCGAGTTGGAGATGGATCCACAACTGAAGTGTGGCATGACCATTGGATAGAGGGTTCCATGTCCATGACTCCAATGGGTGCGCTCAAGCCAAATTCTATTCAGCTTGTGGCTGACCTGATTGATCCGGAGACAAACCAATGGGACGTAGATAACATCCGAAGTCTGTTTTTCCCCCCGGATGCGGATGCGATCTTGGCCATGCCTAGACCGAGAATAGGAGGTACAGATATATGGGCATGGGTCTGGGAGAAGTCGGGCATTTTCACAGTCCGGTCAGCCTACCGGCAGACGATGCAAGCAAAACTTCAGCTGTCGGCAATGGCAGGTTCATCTTCTGGCGATGAAGGAGTATGGCGTGCATTGTGGAAGCTGAATGTGCTTCCTAAGATTCGAGTTTTCTGGTGGCGAGTGCTTAAAGGCTTCCTACCAAATTTTGGTGAGCTTCGACGACGCCATATCAAGCAAACGCCGAACTGTCCCATGTGTGGACATGAAAATGAAACTCTGTTTCACTCACTGATGGAGTGCGACCATGCGGTATGGTTCTGGGAGGCGGCGGAGCGTTTCTTTGACATTCAAATCCCAAGGCTACACCCGAATACGTGGTCCAGGGATCTGATCGATCATGAGCTGTTCAAGCAAGAGGATGCTGCTATTATGGTTACAGTGATGTGGGCGGTGTGGCACTCAAGAAATAGATATACACATGGTGAACAAGTGTATCAGCCGTCGCAATCGATGATCATCATAGAAGAGATAGTGCGAGCGCTGGAGTTCCCCGTTACTGTGAAGAACCATCATGTCTGTCCCCCTCGGTGGCTGCCACCAGACGAGGGTTGGGTCAAGATCAATACAGATGGAGCTACACACTCGGCACAGATGCGAGGAGGAACGGGTTTCGTTGCCCGTGATCATCATGGCTTCTTTCTTAGAGCGGGAGGCTCAAGGTATGAGGGGATATTTGATCCATTGACACTTGAACTCCTTGCATGCAGAGATGGGTTGTCCATGGCATATTATATGGGACTTAATCAAGTGGAAGTCCAAACAGAGTGCCAGGAGATTATACGGCTGTGGGAGTCACCGCCAGAATCGTCATGTTATCATCTCTTGAAAGAGATTGAAGTTTTGAGTACTTTTTTCCAGGGATTTAAGCTACGGTTTGCCGACCGGTGTTGTAATTGTTGGAAATATGCCCTAGAGGCAATAATAAATTAGTTATTATTATATTTCCTTGTTCACGATAATCGTTTATTATCCATGCTATAATTGTATTGATAGGAAACTCAGATACATGTGTGGATACATAGACAACACCATGTCCCTAGTAAGCCTCTATTGACTAGCTCGTTGATCAATAGATGGTTACGGTTTCCTGACCATGGACATTGGATGTCATTGATAACGGGATCACATCATTAGGAGAATGATGTGATGGACAAGACCCAATCCTAAGCATAGCACAAAGATGCGTAGTTCGTATGCTAAAGCTTTTCTAATGTCAAGTATCATTTCCTTAGACCATGAGATTGTGCAACTCCGGATACCGTAGGAATGCTTTGGGTGTACCAAAGCGTCACAACGTAACTGGGTGACTATAAAGGTGCACTACAGGTATCTCCGAAAGTGTACATTGGGTTGTACGAATCGAGACTGGGATTTGTCACTCCGTGTAAACGGAGAGGTATCTCTGGGCCCACTCGGTAGGACATCATCATAATGTGCACAATGTGACCAAGGGGTTAATCACGGGATGATGTGTTACGGAACGAGTAAAGAGACTTGCCGGAAACGAGATTGAACAAGGTATCGGGATACCGACGATCGAATCTCTCAAGTACAATACCGCTAGACAAAGGGAATTGTATACGGGATCGATTGAGTCCTTGACATCGTGGTTCATCCGATGAGATCATCGTGGAACATGTGGGAGCCAACATGGGTATCCAGATCCCGCTGTTGGTTATTGACCGGAGAACGTCTCGGTCATGTCTCAGATGGTTCCCGAACCCGTAGGGTCTACACACTTAAGGTTCGATGACGCTTAGGGTTATAAAGGAAGTTTGTATGTGGTTACCGAATGTTGTTCGGAGTCCCGGATGAGATCCTGGACGTCACGAGGAGTTCCGGAATGGTCCGGAGGTAAAGATTTATATATGGGAAGTCCTATTTTGGTCGCCGGAAAGGTTTCGCACTTTATCGGTATTGTACCGGGAGTGCCGAAAGGGGTCCGGGGGTCCACCGGGGGTCCACCTGCCTGGGGCCACATGGGCTGTAGGGGTGCGCCTGGCCTATATGGGCCAAGGGCACCAGCCCCAAGAGGCCCATGCGCCAAGGAAACTTGGGGAGGAAGAGTCCTCAAGGGGAAGGCACCTCCGAGGTGCCTTGGGGAGGATGGACTCCTCCCCCTCTTGGCCGCACCCCTTCCTTGGAGGAAGGGGCAAGGCTGCGCCTACCCTCTCCCTTGCCCCTATATATAGTGGAGGGAGGGAGGGCATCCACACTGAGCCTCGGCGCCTCCTCCCTCCCGTGACACCTCCTCCTCTCTCGTAGGTGCTTGGCGAAGCCCCGCAGATTGCCACGCTCCTCCATCACCACCATGCCGTTGTGCTGCTGCTGGATGGAGTCTTCCTCAACCTCTCCCTCTCTCCTTGCTGTATCAAGGCATGGGAGACGCCACCGGGCTGTACGTGTGTTGAACGCGGAGGTGCCGTCTGCTCGGCACTTGGATCTCCGGTGATTTGGATCACGGCAGTACGACTCCTTCAACCCCGTTCTCAAGAACGCTTCCGCTTAGCGATCTACAAGGGTATGTAGATGCACTCTCCTTCCCTCGTTGCTAGTTTCTCCATAGATAGATCTTGGTGACACGTAGGGAAAATTTTGAATTTCTGCCACGCTCCCCAACAAAGTGGCATCATGAGCTAGGTCTATTGCGTAGATTCTTTGCACGAGTAGAACACAAAGTAGTTGTGGGCGTTGATGTTGTTCAATATGCTTACCGTTACTAGTCCAATCTTGTTTCGACGGTATTGTGGGATGAAGCGGCCCGGACCGACCTTACACGTACTCTTACGTGAGACAGGTTCCACCGAATCGACATGCACTTGGTGCATAAGGTGCTTATGGGTGCCGCCTCCCACTTTAGTCGGAACGGATTCGATGAAAAGGGTCCTTATGAAGGGTAAATAGCAATTGGCATATCACGTTGTGGTTTTATGTAGGTAAGAAACGTTCTTGCTAGAAACCCATAGCAGCCACGTAAAACATGCAAACAACAATTAGAGGACGTCTAACTTGTTTTTGCAGGGTATGCTATGTGATGTGATATGGCCAAGAAGAATGTGATGAATGATATGTGATGTATGAGATTGATCATGTTCTTGTAATAGGAATCACGACTTGCATGTCGATGAGTATGACAACGGCAGGAGCCATAGGAGTTGTCTTTATTTATTGTATGACTGCGAGTCATTAAACAACGCCATGTAATTACTTTACTTTATTGCTAACGGTAGCCATAGTAGTAGAAGTAATAAGTTGGCGAGACAACTTCATGGAGACACGATGATGGAGATCATGATGATGGAGATCATGGTGTCATGCGGTGACAATAATGATCATGGAGCCCGAAGATGGAGATCAAAGGAGCAATATGATATTGGCCATATCATGTCACTACTATATAATTGCATGTGATGTTTATTATGTTTATGCATCTTGTTTACTTAGAACGACGGTAGTAAATAAGATGATCCCTTACACAAATTTCAAGAAGTGTTCTCCCCGATCGTGCACCGTTGCTACAGTTCGTCGCTTCTAAGCACCACGTGATGATCGGGTGTGATGGATTCTTACGTCACATACAACGGGTGTAAGACAGATTTACACAGCAAAAACACTTGGGGTTAACTTGACGAGCCTAGCATGTACAGACATGGCCTCGGGAACACAGAGACCGAAAGGTCGAGCATGAGTCGTATAGTAGATACGATCAACATGAAGATGTTCACCGATGTTGACCGGTCCGTCTCACGTGATGATCGGACACGGCCTAGTTGACTCGGATCATGTAATCACTTAGATGACCCGGAGGGATGTCTATTCGAGTGGGAGTTCATAAGATGAACTTAATTATCTTGAACATAGTCAAAAGACCTTTTGCAAATTATGTCGTGAAGCTCGGCGCTTTAGTTCCACTGTTTAGATATGTTCCTAGAGAAAATATAGTTGAAAGTTGAAAGTAGCGATTATGCGGACAGAAAGCTTATGTCCTTAATGCACCGCCACAGGTGTGCTGAACCCCAAACGTCGTTTGTGGATGTTGCGAACATCGGACATACACGTTTTGATAACTACATGATAGTTCAGTTAAACGGTTTAGAGTTGAGGCACGAAAGACGTTTTCGAAATGTCGCGGAACATATGAGATGTTTCGAGGGCTGAAATTAGGATTTCAGGCTCGTGCCCACGACAAGAGGTATGAGACCTCCGACGATTTTCTTAGCCTACAAACTAAGGGAGAAAAGCTCAATCGTTGAGCTTGTGCTCAGATTGTCCGACTACAACAATCACTTGAATCGAGTGGGAGTTGATCTTGAGATGAGATAGTGATGTTTCTCCAAAGACATTGCCACCAAGCTACTAGAGCTTCGTGATGAACTATAACATATCATGGATAGATATGATGATCCTTGAAGTGTTCGCGATGTTTGACACCGCATGAAAGTAGAAGTCAAGTAGGAGCATCAATTGTTGATGGTTGGTAAAACCACTAGTTTCAAGAAGGGCAAGGGCAACAAGGGATACTTCATGAAACGGCAAAACGATTCTTGCTCTAGTGAAGAAAACCAAGGTTGAACCCAAACCCGAGACTAAGTGCTTACGTAATAAGGGGAACAACCATTGGAGCAGATTTACCCTAGATACTTGGTAGATGAGAAGGCTGGCAAGGTCGATAGAAGTATATTGGATATGCATTATGTTAATGTGTACTTTACTAGTACTCCTAGTAGCACCGTGGGTATTAAGATACCGTTCGGTTGCTAAGTGTTAGTAACTCGAAATAAAAGCTACGGCATAAACGGAGACTAGCTAAAGGAGAGCTGACGATATGTGTTGGAAGTGTTTCCAATTTCGATGTGATCAAACATCGCACGCTCCCTCTGCCATCAAGATTAGTATTAAACCAGAATAATTATCATTTGGTGTTTGCGTTGAGCATAGACATGATTGGATTATGTCTATCGCAATACGGTTATTCATTTAAGGAAAATAATGGTTACTCTATTTATTTGAATAATACCTTCGATGGTCTTGCACCTAAATAAATGGTTTATTGAATCTCGATCGTAGTGATACACATTTTAATGCCAAAAGTATAAGATAGTAATGATAGTACCACTTACTTGTGGCAATCGCCATGTAAGTCATATTGGTGTAAACGCATGAAGAAGCTCCATGTTGATGGATCTTTGGACTCACTGCTTTTGAAAAGTCTGAGACATGCAAACCATGTCTGTTGGTGTATACGCATGATGAAACTCCATGCAGATGGATCGTTTGGACTCACTTGATTTTGAATCACTTGAGATATGCAAATCATACCACATGGGCAAGATGACTGAAAAGCCTCGGTTTCAGTAAGATGGAACAAGATAGCAACTTGTTGAAGTGACACATTTTGATGTGTGCAGTCCAATGAGTGCTGAGGCATGCAGTGAATATCGTTATGTTCTTACTTCACGGATGATTCGAGTAGATACTAAGTGTATTTACTTGATAAAACACAAGTCTGAATTATTGAATGGTTCAAGTAATTTCAGAGTGAAGTTGAAGATCATCATGACAAGAGGATAGAATGTCTATGATATGATCATAGAGATGAATATCTGAGTTACGAGCTTTGGCACACAATTAAGACATTGTGCAAATTGTTTCACAATTAATACCGCCTGGAACACCATAGTGTGATGGTGTGTCCGAACATCATAGTTGCACTCTATTGGATATGGTGTGTACCATGATATCTCTTATCGAATTGCCACTATCGTTCATGGGTTAGGCATTAGAGACAACCGCACTCACTTTAATAGGGCACCACGTTACTCCGTTGAGATGACACCGTATGAACTATGGTTTAGAGAAACCTAAGCTGTCATTTCTTAAAGGTTTGGGGTCATGACGCTTATGTGAAAAAGTTTCAGGTTGATAAGCTCGAACCCAAAGCGGATAAAATGCATCTTCATAGGACACCCAAAAACAGTTGGGTATACCTCCTAATTCAGATCCGAAAGCAATAAGGATTGTTTCTTGAATCGGGTCCTTTCTCGAGGAAAAGTTCGTCTCGAAAAGTTGAGTGGGAGGATGGTGGAGACTTGATGAGGTTATTGAACCGTCACTTCAACTAGTGTGTAGCAGGGCACAGGAAGTTGTTCCCGTGGCACCTACACCAATTGAAGTAGAAGCTTATGATAGTGATCATGAAGTTTCGGATCAAGTCACTGACGTACCTCGAAGGGTGACAAGGATGCGTACTACTTCAGAGTGGTACGCAATCCTGTCTTGAAGGTCATGTTGCTAGACAACAATGAACCTACGAGCTATGGAGAAGCAATGGTGGGCCCAAATTCCGACAAATGGTTAGAAGCCATGAAATCCGAGGTAGTATCCATATATCAGAACAAAGCATGGACTTTGGTGGACTTGCCCGATGATCGGCAAGCTATTGAAATAAATGGATCTTTAAGAAGAAGACGGACGTGACGGTAATGTCACCGTCTATGAAGCTCGACTTGTGGCAAAGAGTTTTCACAAGTTCAAGGAGTTGACTACGATGAGATTTTCTCATCCGTAGCGATGCTTAAGTCCGTCGGAATCATGTTAGCATAAGCTGCATTTATGAAATATGGCAGATGGATGTCAAAATGAGTTTCCTTACCAGTTTTCGTAAGGAAAGGTTGTATGTGATACAATCGTAAAGTTTTGTCGATCCTAAGGATGCTAAAAGGTATCTTGACTCAAAGAATCCTTTCTAAGGACCGGAGTAATCATCTCGGAGTTGGAATATGCACTTTGATAGGATGATCAAAGATTTTGGGTTTATACAAAGTTTATGAGAAACTTGTATTTCCAAAGAAGTGAGTGGGAGCACTATGGAATTTCTGATAACAATATGTTGTTGACATATTGATGATAAGAAATGATGTAGAATTTCTAGAAAGCATATAGGGATGTTTGAAAAGTGTTTTTCAATGGAAAACCTGGATTAAGCTACTTGAACATTGAGCATCAAGATCTATAAGGATAGATCAAAAATGCTTAATGGTACTTTCAAATGAGCATATACCTTGACATGATCTTGAAAGTGTTCAAGATGGATCACCAAAGAAGGAGTTCTTGCACGAGATGTAAGGTATGAAGTTAAGAGTTAAAGCTCGATCATGCGTAAAAGAGAGAAAGGATGAAGGTCGTCCCTATGCTTCGCATATAGGCTCTATAGTATGCTATGCTGTGTACCGCACCGGATGTGTGCCTAGCCTTGAGTCAGTCAATGGGTACAAGAATGATCCAAGAATGGATCATTGGACAGCGGTCAAAATTATCCTTGGAGTAAATAAGGAAATGTTTCTCGATTATGGAGGTGATAAAGAGTTCGGCGTAAAGGGTTACGTCGATGCAAGCTATAACACCTATCCGAGTGACTCTGAGTAGCAAACCGGATACGTATAGTGGAGCAACCATTTGGAATAGCTCCAAGTGGAGCGTGGAAGCAGCATTTACAATATGACATAGAGAATTGCGAAGTACACACGGATCTGAAAGGTCTCGAGACCCGTTGACTAAAACTCGTTGACTAAAACCTCTCTCACAAGCAAAACATGATCAAACCTCAGAACTCATTGAGCCTAAATCACATGATGATGTGAACTAGTTTGCAGACACTAGTGAACTCTTTGGGTGTTGGTCACATGGCGATGTGACCTATCAGTGTTAATCACATGACGATGTGAACTAGATTATTGACTCTAGTGCAAGTGGGAGACTGTTGGAAATATGCCCTAGAGGCAATAATAAATTAGTTATTATTATATTTCCTTGTTCACGATAATCGTTTATTATCCATGCTATAATTGTATTGATAGGAAACTCAGGATACATGTGTGGATACATAGACAACACCATGTCCCTAGTAAGCCTCTATTGACTAGCTCGTTGATCAATAGATGGTTACGGTTTCCTGACCATGGACATTGGATGTCATTGATAACGGGATCACATCATTAGGAGAATGATGTGATGGACAAGACCCAATCCTAAGCATATCACAAAGATCGTAGTTCGTATGCTAAAGCTTTTCTAATGTCAAGTATCATTTCCTTAGACCATGAGATTGTGCAACTCCCGGATACCGTAGGAATGCTTTGGGTGTACCAAACGTCACAACGTAATCGGGTGACTATAAAGGTGCACTACGGTGTATCTCCGAAAGTGTACATTGGGTTGGCACGAATCGAGACTGGATTTGTCACTCCGTGTAAACGGAGAGGTATCTCTGGGCCCACTCGGTAGGACATCATCATAATGTGCACAATGTGACCAAGGGGTTGATCACGGGATGATGTGTTACGGAACGAGTAAAGAGACTTGCCGGAAACGAGATTGAACAAGGTATCGGGATACCGACGATCGAATCTCGGGCAAGTACAATACCACTAGACAAAGGGAATTGTATACGGGATCGATTGAGTCCTTGACATCGTGGTTCATCCGATGAGATCATCGTGGAACATGTGGGAGCCAACATGGGTATCCAGATCCCGCTGTTGGTTATTGATCGGAGAACGTCTCGGTCATGTGCGCATGGTTCCCGAACCCGTAGGGTCTACACACTTAAGGTTCGATGACGCTAGGGTTATAAAGGAAGTTTGTATGTGGTTACCGAATGTTGTTCGGAGTCTCGGATGAGATCCTGGACGTCACGAGGAGTTCCGGAATGGTCCGGAGGTAAAGATTTATATATGGGAAGTCCTATTTTGGTCGCCGGAAAGGTTTCGCATTTTATCGGTATTGTACCGGGAGTGCCAAAAGGGTCCGGGTCCACCGGGGGTCCACCTGCCTGGGGCCACATGGGCTGTAGGGGGTGCGCCTTGGCCTATATGGGCCAAGGGCACCAGCCCCAAGAGGCACATGCGCCAAGGAAACTTGGGGAGGGAAGAGTCCTCAAGGGGAAGGCACCTCAGGGTGCCTTGGGAGGATGGACTCCTCCCCCTCTTGGCCGCACCCTTCCTTGGAGGAAGGGGCAAGGCTGCGCCTACCCCTCTCCCTTGCCCCTATATATAGTGGAGGGAGGAGGGCATCCACACCTGAGCCCCCGGGCGCCTCCCTCCCTCCCGTGACACCTCCTCCTCTCCCGTAGGTGCTTGGCGAAGCCCTGCAGATTGCCACGCCTCCATCACCACCATGCCGTTGTGCTGCTGCTGGATGGAGTCTTCCTCAACCTCTCCTCTCTCCTTGCTGGATCAAGGCATGGGAGACGCCACCGGCTGTACGCGTGTGTTGAACGCGGAGGTGCCGTCCGTTCGGCACTTGGATCTCCGGTGATTTGGATCACGACGAGTACGACTCCTTCAACCCCGTTCTCATGAACGCTTCCGCTTAGCGATCTACAAGGGTATGTAGATGCACTCTCCTTCCCTCGTTGCTAGTTTCTCCATAGATAGATCTTGGTGACACGTAGGAAAATTTTGAATTTCTGCTACGTTCCCCAACAGTAATAAGGTGGCTCACCGGGTAGCTAGACTATCTTTAGAACTTTCTTCTTCTCAGATTATGTATGAGACAATCCCTGGGTGGCTGGCTGATTCTTTACAGTCAGACATGCTAGCGCCAAATGAATAAAGAGCCAAGTGGCGTTTTAGCTTAAAAAAAAACGAGCAAAGCACTCACGAGGCTTAGAACCGAACGCGAATCTTGACGCGGGAAATGGACGGACAGAAAAACGGATGAAAGTGAATTATTTTCATCCGGATGAAAAATAGCGATTCCGTTCTTAAAATATAGAATAAGGGAGATGTTTAGGGAAACTGCTGGAGTTGAGCAATTTTTAGGGGAGAATTTTTTTAGGAACTGTCTAATTAACATCTGGCTGAATACGGTTTCAGTCAGATTTTTCAGCCAACAACGATGTGACAACTGGCTATGTCTCCTGTCCCTGTATGTCCTTTTTTCTGTCCCGCTTTTCTAAACCCAAACTTTAACGGGCCCGTCCGCTCCTTTTCCAAACCCAATCAGAAAAGGCAACAAAAAGGGAGGGAGGGCGGTAGCCACACCCATTGTTCACAGTTCAAAATCCTCACGTAGTTGCTGGCGAGGGGCAAAAAGAAGAGCTTTGAAACTGTACCTTTTTTCCTTTTTTTGTGAATTTCTGGAACTGTACTTACGTGTCACTAACAAACACACTAGTAACACTAGGACCAAAGTAGTGTAGGGAAAACAGCAACATAGACTACTTGCAAGTTTTTGAAAATCTGGAAGAGGACATAACCAGAATTACAGTGAAAAATCAAACTTAGAAATTCCATTAGTTATTAATTCCACTTTATCAGTTCAGCACATGCCCTGGGATGGGTACGCACCCAATCTTTATCAGTAACACTAGAATCCTTAAACTTCTTAATACTGCCACTCATATACCAATCTAGATAAATCATAGTTACAGAACTACAATCTCTGAAAATGTGGAGATATTTGGGACTGGGAGAAAGGCTTGAATTTGGACACAAGAAAGTTGACAAGGCAATACACATGAAGCAGATGAAAATGTCTTCATCAGGCAATTCTTCAGATTTGAGTTTATTGCAGAAGAAAGAAACTGGTGGGATGCTAGTCAAGTTGAAATGGGACAAGATAAACTCACGCCCAAAGATCAGCGTCGGACACAACAGGTTCACCATCAACAGAAGACCTAAGATGTCATGGATGACATATTTGGAGATCGGAATAAACTTCTTCCTAATCTGAATCTACGAAGCACGAACATCAAACTTGGATGCTAACCATTTGACAAACCTAAGAGGTACCTCTGTCCTCACAAAATTCAGAAGGCAATCTGCCCTATAACTCTGAAGAACACGGACTTGCCTAGGAGACAAGCCAGCAATAACAAAGGAGAATAACTTGCGGAGTATCTAGTGAATGTATTGGCTACAGGAAAATCAGAAGACCTCTTGCGCTTCTACAACACAACAAGAAAAAACAAAAAGAAAGGATCAGGGATAAATTACACTAAAATTAAGCAAAAGAAAAGGACATCTAGAAACAATAACTAGAACTAGAACTAGGTTCTCATCTAGATGGAACATCAAAGAGAAGTTGCATGCAAAAAAAGGAAATAAAAACAACAAAAATTAAAATACCACATTGCGAGCTCCAGCATTTGCAATCTTCCGTTTTAAGCAATTCACTTTCTGCAAAAAGATAAAAAAGAGGACTTATCCATTAACTACAAACATGCATTAACTGATACAAAAATGAAGCTGGTAGAAAAAGTATTAATAGAAGAAACTGGTACAAAAGCATTAACTACAACATAACACTTACATGAGACACGTAGAACTCGTACAATGCTTTATCGAAATCAGCATCATCCATTCCTTCCTGGAGTTAACAGATGAACCACTGAATGAACTGAAAAGCGGAACAAATAAGCCATCAAACAAGAATGAAAGAAAAAAAATCAAATTAGAAATATAACCTCCAAAGCTTGAAAAGGATCATCCTCAGCAAAATCATTGGGGACAAAAGGATCCCCATCTGAATCATCATAATCTTCAACAAAAGCAGAAGTGCCCTTACCAAAATCCTTCATGAGTCTCCCCATACTTTAATATATGACCTAAATATATACAAACACAAGAAAAAGGAGAAAAAAGTATGAGATGAAAATGGCAGAAAGGATAAACATAACAAAAATATAAATAAGAAATGCATGATAGAATTTACAGTCTACATCTCTTTTATTTTACTATATAACCACTATAAAACCCACTACCAACTACAGTGAAAATCCACTGTAAATCCCAGGCAAATTACACTGGAAGTCCACTCACGAATACACTGTAAAACCACTCGCAATCCAAGGCAATTACTGAAAAATACACTCGCAAAAGGCATTGTAAATCAACTACCAATTACAGTGTAAATCCACAGCAAAATACATTGTAAATCCGCTCGCAAAAAATACACTGTAAAATCAGGAAATTCCAACCTGTAAATCTAAAAGGAATTACATTGTAAATCCAAAAGGAATTATGCTGTAAAACCAATAAAAGGAACTGCAATCAAATGAGAATTACAGTGGAAAACAAACAGGAATTACGCTGTAAAAATCCACTAAGATATGTAAATCCAAAAAGAAATTACACTGAAGATACAGTAGAATTACGGTGTACTTGTTGTAGATAAATAGTGTGGTTTACACTGTAATTTCATCAGATTTACAGTGCAATATATTGTAGATTCCCAGTAAAAAAGTCAATCCTCAGTGACACTTTACATTAGAATTACAGCGTAAAAAGAACAATAGTATAATAGTGCAAATGACAGAAGAATCACAGTGAGTTCTCCAGCAGATTATTTAGATTAGATTGGAGAAGGAATAGGGAAAAATAGTAAACTAGTTTGGTTGGTAGGTAAGTGATGAAATGAGGATCCCCACATGTCCAGGCGCATGACAACGAGCCAAATTCAAACCGACAATCTAGCTCACACAAACATGCATTTATATTCAACATAGCTGCAGGAAAATACCAGAAAATGGGGAGAGAACTATCGATCAGGTAAAACTCGTCGAACACGAAAAACAGGACCAGTAACACCGGAGTGGGAAAATGCAGTGTAAATCCACCAGATTCTAATTATAGTGGAACTGCACTAAGAACAAACGATCTGGTAAAACTCACATGACCATAAACGCCGGGTGGGTTTACAGTGGAAGTCCACTTAGAAATTACACTGTAAATTAGATCCACTGGATTCTAATTACAGTGGAACTCCTCTAAGAAAAACACTGTAAATCCAGTAGGAATTACAGTGTAAATATACTTAGAATTACAGTGGAACTCCTCTAAGAAAAACACTGTAAATCCAGTAGGAATTACAGTGTAAATATACTTAGAATTACAGTGAAACTCCTTTAAGAAAAACACTGTGAATCCAGTAGGAATTACAGTGTAAATATACTTAGAATTACAGTGGAACTCCTCTAAGAAAAATACTATAAACCCTGTAGGAATTACAGTGTAAATGTACTTAGAATTACAGTGAAACTCCTCTAAGAAAAACACTGTAAAATGTAGTAGGAATTACACTAGAAAATCCAAACAATGAGAAGTAAAATCTACTAGTAATTACACTGAAAATCCAGACAGGAATTACACAGCAAAATCCTACAAGATTTACACTGCAAAAATACAGTAAGAATTACAATCACAAATCCCCAAGGCGACCGGCATACCAACCGTGACAAACAAACCATTGAGAATTACAATCCTCATCCCATAGGTTGATAGCTAGCACAAATTACAAGAGGGATATGATATGTACAGAGAACATGGGAGAAGGTTCAGACTAAACTCACACATCACACACGACATTGATAGTCACCCTGTCAGAGCACACACAGAGCACACACACACCCTGCCACAAAATTGGCTCATCAGTCAGCCTACCACACCCGCTCATATGCTAGAACCCTCTGGAAACAATCAAACTGACCGTTGCATACTACATCAACGCATGTATCTTCAGGTTTCAGGCGACTCTGTCCGCACTCGGGGAGTCAAACCCAGAACCATCAACCGATGAAGGCGTACAGATCAATGAAACTAACAAACCAACCAGAAAACCCTAATAAAAATCGCATGCACATACGAGATTTAAACACAGGAACGGCGCAACCTCAGTACCTCACACATCTAGACGACAAGCTGCGGGAGATTAACACAAGCAAACAGATCTGACCAAGAGAACACTACATGCTAACAAACATAGCTGAGAATCAAAGCAAACAAGGGGGGGGGGGGGGACAAACCGAATCGAACAAAAACGACGAGCGGATGCGGGGCGGGGCGGGGTGAATGCGGGGCGGAGAGATGTTTCGGCTTGAGAAATGACGACGAGGCGGTCGGAGAGAGGCAGCGGGAGCGGGAGCGCCGACGAGTCACCGCCAAACAACGACGGCCGAGCAGGAGCTCCCAATCGCCATGGCTATCCCTCCCGGTCGCCTCCTGGGTTGCGTGTTTGAAATAAAAAGGGGATCGAGCGGGCGAGACGAAGAAACAGAGGAAAGGAAACACCAACACGGGACAAAGATGGGTACTAACGGGTATGCTCCACAAACTCAAGCGGCCCGATAACAAACTCAGCGCCGCACAGCGATGAAAAAAAAAGAAAGAGCACGAATCTTGCAACAGAGATCGCACGGCTTAAAAAACGACTGAAAACGAATTGTTTTCATCCGTATGAAAAATAGCAAACCCGTTTTTTTAAGGGAATCCTCTATTTTGAGATATAGGGGAGAAAATGTAGGGGAACTGCTGGACTTAGCTCTGAGGAGTGACGAGACGGACGGGGGAGGCTTTTCCTGTACAACTTCTCTCGTGACGACGGGCAGGAGCTCCGTTCATTACAGCAGAATAAAATAACTACATTTTGCACTACTCGCTAGGTATATTTGAGTGCTTCAACTTCTCCCGTGACGACCGACGGCCACTGCTTCAAAAGTTCAAATTGCAAATCAGTGCGGCTAGATTCTTCTAGTGCTCATTGGGTTTAGATGATTTACTAATTAAGCGAACAACTAAACTAAAGAACTGAGATGCCTATCCACTTCAATTCTTATGACTTTTTACATCGGATCTCACCTAATGCTATTTGGTTTTTTAACTACGGAATCTATAAACAAATGTTTCACATAGGAAAAAGAAAATCCCCTGAGAAGAAATCCTGCGAGAATCCTCTATGGCCTTCCTTGATTCAATTTTTTTTTTGTGAAGTGCAATAGGAAATTTTCCCTTGGCGGCCCTATCAAGCCTTTGGCTCAAAGTAATATAGCAAATGAAAAATGGAGGAAATTTTCCTTTACTCCTAGCAGTTTAAAAAGCATAAATTTTACAATCTACTTGAACATCCTCTTCAAACTCCTATGCACAAAGGACAAGACTAAGATCTTTAGTGGGGTAATAACATGCTACTCCCTCCGTCCGGAAATACTTGTCATCAAAATGGATAAAAAGAGATGTATCTAGAACTAAAATACATCTATATACATCCTTTTTTATTCATTTTGAACATAAGTATTTCCGGACGGAGGGAGTACTTATACTTTTTCATGTGGTTTGACTTTTTGTCTCTGTTTATTTGGATTCATGAGTTCTTTTAATTCTTGTGAATCAAACATTCGAGTCTACAAAATTCCTACATTTTCCAATCATGTGAACGAAAGGAGGGCCTATAAAATCCTACAAACCGTAGGAGCCAATATCCTATATCAAAATCAGGAACCTATTTCTCTCCGTAATGCACTTTATCATGTGACATGCATGGAAAAAACTTGAGCTCAACATGCGATCATGCACATAAAAGATCTCACATTAACATACAAACATGCATGAGTATTTAATAAACATTTTACAATTATAGAATAATTCAACAAAACAAATCATATGTATTTCTAGTTTTAGTTATCATATTATTATTCAAATATTCATGTTTCATACAACCAAATCTCACTAAAATATGTTGCAAAACATCCCCGCAACAATGTGCAGGTTGTCATCTAGTATAAGAGAAATGGACGAACCCAACTATAGCTAGCTAGGGGAAAAACTCATTAGGGCACAAACCAACTAGGCTTAGTTGAATACTCGTTGTAGTCATATGTAACACCCCGAATGTAACTTGTCATATTTGTAACTCCAACTCTTGCCATTTTCGGCTATGTGATATGATATTCCCTCCGTGGTTGGGTTTTCCTCCGTTTTGCATTTTGCCCGTGTCATGCATTTCATACCATGTCATCATGTGCATCGCATTTGCATACGTGTTCGTCTCATGTATCCGAGCATTTTCCCCGTTGTCCGTTTTGCAATCCGGCACTCCTATGTCCCCCGGCGTCCCCTTTTACCTTTTTCCGTGAGCGGGTATTAAACTTTCTCAGAATGGGCCGAGGTTTGCCAAGCGGCCTTGGTATAGCACCGGTAGACCGCCTGTCAAGTTTTGGGTCATTTGGAGGTCGTTTGATACTCCAACGGTTAACCGGGTAACCGCGAAGGCCTCTTTTGGGTTGCAGCTCAACACCCCTCCAAAACAGCCCAATAACCCAGCTAAGTCACTTCCATCCTCTCCGCCGTTCGATCACGATCGTGTGGGCAAAAACCGCACCCCATTTGGAGTCTCCTAACTCCCTCTACCTACAAATATGTGCACCCCTCCGAAAATTCCGGATCCCGAAACCCTAGCCCCGCTCCCTCCGCGCGCCGGACACGTCCGATCGCGCGGGCAAATCCGCCGCCGCCGCCAACATAGCGCATACGTGCACTCCGGCCTCCGCCCGCCGCCCGCCGCCGCGAGCCAGCGGGAGGCCCAGCAGCCCATCTCCCGCTCCGACCGCCCGGATCTCGCCGCCGCCCGGCACCAGCCTCCGCCGCCCGCGGCTCGCCGCGCCGCTTTCGCCGTGATCGCCCGCCGTCGCCGGCCTCGCCAGCGCCCTCCTCGCCTCCGGCCCGGCTGGCGCCTCTCGGCCGCGCCGCCCGGCCCTCCGACTCGGCAGGCGCTGCGAGCTCGGCGGCGAACCTCGATCCGCGCCAGATCGGATCTGAGCAAGGGTTGACTTCTTCTCCGCCCCCGTTTTTCGTCTAAGTCATTATCTGTGACAATTTTGTTGCATCTTCATCGCCCCGCAACTTTGCAACCGTGGCTCCGTTTTGGGCGTGTAGCATACCCAATTGTTGTATCGACGAGTACATCATTTTATCTCATTGCATCATTTTCATATGAGCTCATCCTGATGTCCTAAATGCTGTTGGAAGAGGACTATGTGATGTTAGTTTCAGATTCTTATCAGAACATGCACTTTTGTCATTTTTTCCATTATTGATGTGTGCATCCTATGAACTTGAGTCCTACATGTGTTTCGATCTATGCCATGCCATCGTTACAGGGGTGTGTGCCATGAATTTTTGTGATCTCTGTGGTGACTAGCACAAGCATGCAAACTAGGCATGATAATGTTGCTGATTTCAGGGACTTAGTATTTTCACTAAGCCATGCCCTGCTGTTACTTTTTATGCCATGTGTTCATGTTGATAAAAAGAGATCCATGCCTATTTTGAGCATGATCAGTAAGGATGTTTTGAATATATGGATATGCTCTATCCATCCGTTCCTTTGTTTGCAATTATGGAGTGCTATAGCTTGAGTTAATCAAGCTCTAGTTTTGCTATAAAATGTTCCTGGCAGATTGTTTACGGGTTATTCAATTTTGCCAAGCTTGTTGTAGTTGATCCGTGTATGCTATGTTGTTGTTATTGCCATTTCTAACTTCTATGCCATGTCTTCTTGATGTATGTATGCTTATTTTATCATGAAATGCTCTGTCGTGAGTGCATCATGCTCTTAAACATGCCTACTTGTTATCTGTTTTTACCATGTCCAGTTTTCTGCTAAGTCTGAAATCTGTAACGAAACTTGCTATATTTACATGTGTGCCATCATGTCTTCTGATCCTTTTTGGCTCATGGTCAGTAAGGGACTTTTGTTCTGTGCTTTGCGTAGATTCATGTCATGCCTTGTTTTGCTATTATAAGTTCCTGTAGCATGTTGTTTTCTTGCTCTGAACATTGCTTCCTGATGCTGATTCTGCCATGTTCAGTATTTTCACCGAGTCTGTGAAGCTGATATCTTTTGCATTTTTGCCATGCTTGTTTGAACCTGTTAATATGTGATTTAGACGTAGCTCACTGTTCATCTTTTGTCAAGCATCTTCCGTAGATCACTGCCATATGCTTTGTTGTTATGTTGGGGTGTTGTAGCCCAGTTTCTTGTTGCACGCTAAGTAGCATCGTGCTGTTAATCGCAGATTGGTGTCATTCTTGTTTTGATTGCCATTTGCAAACCGTGCATCCGTTTCCGGTGATCTTTATTTCGATTTCAACCAAAATCATCTCATCTTTCCAGCGACATACTTGATTTGCCAAGTTGATGCCTTGTTCATCCTTTTTCCTCACGGAGCACGCATACGCATTGCATATCACATCTCGCATATCATGCCATGTTTTGCTTCATGTTGCTTGTGCATTGCACCGTGATTTATTGTGTTTCCATTGCTTGTGTTCTTGCTTTGGGTAGAGCCGGGAGACGAGTACGTGAACGAGGAACCTGTTGAGAACGCTTACGAGGATCAAGCTTTCGACAACTCTGAGAACTTTGCAGGCAAGATGACCATACCCTCGAAATCACTTCTATCTTTGCTTGCTAGTTGCTCGCTCTTTTGCTATGCTGCGATACCTACCACTTTCTATATCATGCCTCCCATATTGCCATGTCAAACCTCTAACCATCCTTTCCTAGCAAACCGTTGTTTGGCTATGTTACCGCTTTTGCTCAGCCCCTCTTATAGCGTTGTTAGTTGCAGGTGAAGATGAAGTTGGTTCCATGTTGGAACATGGATATTTTGGGATATCACAATATCTCTTATATAATTAATGCATCTATATACTTGGTAAAGGGTGGAAGGCTCGGCCTTATGCCTGGTGTCTTGTTCCACTCTTGCCGCCCTAGTTTCCGTCATACCGGTGTTATGTTCCTTGATTTTATGCTCCTTACGCGGTTGGGTGATTTATGGGACCCCTTGACAGTTCGCTTTGAATAAAACTCCTCCAAAGAAGGCCCAACCTTGGTTTTACCATTTGCCACCTAAGCCTTTTTCCCTTGGGTTTTCGCGAGCCCAAGGGTCATCTTTATTTAACTCCCCGGATCAGTGCTCCTTCGAGTGTTGGCCTGAACTGAGCTGCCTGCGGGGCCACCTCGGGGAAACTTGAGGCTTGGTTTTACTCGTAGCTAGTCTCATCCGGTGTTGCCCTGAGAACGAGATATGTGCAGCTCCTATCGGGATTTGTCGGCGCATCGGGCGCCTTTGCTGGTCTTGTTTTACCATTGTCGAAATGTCTTGTAAACCGGGATTTCGAGACTGATCGGGTCTTCCCGGGAGAAGGAATATCCTTCGTTGACCGTGAGAGCTTATAATGGGCTAAGTTGGGACACCCCTGCAGGGTATTATCTTTCGAAAGCCGTGCCCGCGGTTATGAGGCAGATGGGAATTTGTTAATGTCCGGTTGTAGAGAACTTGACACTTGACTTCATTAAAATGCATCAACCGCGTGTGTAGCCGTGATGGTCCCTTCTCGGCGGAGTCCGGGAAGTGAACACGGTTTGAGTTATGCATGAACGTAAGTAGTTTCAGGATCACCTCTTGATCACTTCTAGCTTCACGACCGTGCCTTGCTTCTCTTCTCGCTCTCTTTTGCGTATGTTAGCCACCATATTGTGCTTAGTGCTTGCTGCAGCTCCACCTCATTACACCTTCCTTCCTATAAGCTTAAATAGTCTTGATCTCGCGGGTGTGAGATTGCTGAGTCCCCGTGACTCACAGATTCTACCAAAACAGTTGCAGGTGTCAACGATGCCAGTGCAGATGACGCAACCGAGCTCAAGTGGGAGTTCGACGAGGAACGTGGTCGTTACTATGTGTCTTTTCCTGATGATCAGTAGTGGAGCCCAGTTGGGACGATCGGGGATCTAGCATTTGGGGTTGTCTTCTTTTCATTTGAACTTGACCGTAGCCGGTCTATGAGTGTATTTTGAATGATGTATGATCTTAATTTATGTATTGTGTGAAGTGGCGATTGTAAGCCAACTCTCTTTATCCCATTCTTGTTCATTACATGGGATTGTGTGAAGATTACCCTTCTTGCGACAAAACCACTATGCGGTTATGCCTCTAAGTCGTGCAGCGACACGTGGGAGATATAGCCACATCGTGGGTGTTACATCATACTTAGGTGGCTGATAAATGCGCTTTAGCTTGTTATCTTGCATGTTGTAACAGTGTCCCCAAACACAACTAGCAGTGCCAAAGAGCTCGTTATCAACATGATATATTTGAGTTCCGCTCCCCGTCACCGTTGTTGCTATAGGTAGCGTGGTAAGCATCCATCAATATTTCGTAGTTGCCACCGACACCTTTGTCCGTTGTCCCTCTGCGCCAAGCGAGCCCTTCGTCATCCTCAGACCCAGACCCCAACTCGAAGACATGGAACCCATATGGGGCATATGGGCCATGTGGCTGGTTGCGATACATCAAGACCTTGACCAAAAGCAGCTTGTGCGGTAGTGCAACAAGGTGAGGGTACTCAAACTCCTCTCCATCGCTGCCACCGCACAATTTGAAGCCAAAGTTTAACGTCGCTAGTGGCACCTCGATCTGGTAGAGGACCTCGAGTGTCATGGCATCGAACACCAACGTGACACAGTTGCTGTCCATAGAACATCTTGCCATCGCAGTAGGCAAAATCGACTAAGATGGTGTCGGAATTAGGGTTACCAACCATTGTCCAAGCTGTGTCCCCGGGCCGGCAAAAAACTATGCCCTTACTCCCGTGCAACCTGTGATACATCATGATGACCATGCCTTCCGTGCTACCTGTCGGCGTACCAGTTGGGATATGAACGGCGAAGCGGAAGTAATTTGAAAGTCCGTGGTAGTTGCCGTAAGAATGATGACCGTGGGGGCATGGATCTTGATCTTATGCTGCTGAGGATAATGATACACCACCGGTGATATATTATATTTTCTATATAAGCTATCCATGTCGAAAGAATCCGCTTCATCATCCGTGAACTGCTCTTCCAGATCCTCGGAAGAAGGCGCTTCATCATCTATGGGTTTTTCGTCGAGATCTTCGCAGACGCTCTTCTCACAGGAACTCCCCTCGTCCGCAGAGGGTGCTTTATCATCGTGATCTTCACACGCCCTGTCCTTGCTGAATGAAGGCGCTTCTGTATCTGGGATGTAGTCCTCCTTTTGGTCTTCGCACGACAAGTCGTCGTAGGAAGAATGCACGTCTTGATCTATGGATTGATTGTCGGCATCTCCTGCGCCGTCGACATCAGGGGGAGGAATTATTCGCTCGGAGCACTCTGCGGCTGGATCTTCGGAAGAGAAAAGCACTTCTAGATCAGAGAGGTGCTGATAAAACAGATGCCTGATCTCGGACACGGCGCCGCCATTGCAGACAGCGTTGAGCTTGGGCAGGGCAACCGTGGTGCCCGTGGCGAGGTGCGACAGGTGGCTGGAGACATCACGGGCAACGATGACGATGGACCACCCGCGCGACAAGGGGTATACGAGCTTGTAGTCAGAATTGTCTAGCACATCTGCGACGTTCTGACGCGAAGGAGGCAGCAGGCGCGGCACTGGTCCCACGGCGGCGCGCCACGTCCGGCAGACTGAGCGGAAGGTGGTGAGCCCCTTGACGGCGTTGCGGGTCCTCTGCGCGATGAGATTCAGAGCCAATCGGGCTGCTCGTGCTCCGCCATCGTCGTGTTGCTTTGTCCGACGAGAGGCTGATTTTATTTAAAGGACGCGACTTCGAAAACTTGATCAAAGAGGAACTGATCGAAATCTAATACTCGTACGTGTGTTTGTTGGACTATATACTACAACTCTAACTGACGCATCCGGACAAGCCGGCTAGTATTTGCAGTTGCGTAACCACACCGGCCGGACCATGTCCCGACTCGAGCTTCTTTTTCCTTTTTCTTTTCCGCCACATACGCAAACATTCGCTTCCATCTTTCCTTCATTCCATCATTTTTTCTCTCTCTCACAGAAAAAGAAAAGAAAAAAGGTCTCCGAGTTGAGCTGGGGAAAAGAGGCCGCTTTCGTCGCCCGACCTTTCTTCACCGATTCCGGCCACGGTTGCCACCGATGCCTCCGCTTCTCCACTCTTCACCTCACCAACGACCAAATATGGTCGCCGCCAGGCCAGGGAGACTGTACGTAGCCTGCGGTCCGCCGGAAACGGAGTCGCCGGGGCTCCCTCCCCGCCGCCACCACCTACGTACATATGCTCTGCTCTCTTCATCCCCTGTTCCTGTTCCCGGCGGCGTGCCAATGAGAATTGAGAAGAGAAAAGAACTAACTCCGGCGATCGTTGAAGCCATCAGTATTTTACTATTCTACACAAGAGATGCCGAGTTGCCGACGCCTCCGCTGCTGGCTCCATTCTTCACCTCCAATTTGGCACCGACCAAGCTCGATCTGGCTCCTCCCAGCCCACGCTCATGCTCATCTACTCGCCGCCCAACCGCTTCAAAAATGTTTGATTTTCTTTCTTTCTTTTCTTTTCACCAACGGAGCAGCAAGCCAAGCCATCCATCCAGACGGAACAGCCAAATCGCCCACCCAACGGATCTCGCCGTCGTGCCTGACTGCAACTGCAACTGCCACTGCCATGCCAGCCATCCGTCGCGCGCCCACTATTCCTCATCTCAGACACATCATAACACTGCGGCCACCGCCGCCGACAGCCGTGTCTCCGACTCGTCGCCCCCACCGCGACCATACGTACCCCCGGATCGACATTGCCCTCGCTCGATTTCACGCTCCCTCCGTAGTCGGGAAACGGAACTGACGGAACTAACTAGACATAAACACACGCGCTTTTGAATATGATATGATTGTGCAAAGGTTTTTTCAGACGGCCAAGTAGGTTCATACTCAAAAGCATCAGAAGAGGAAGGAAGATCTTACATATGATCCACATGGCATGGCAGCAAGGCTGACCTGACGCCATTGACCAAGACCTCGCCATGCATCCACGATGTCTTTGAGCAGAGGGTGGATTTGCGACGGCACAACAACCCCACGAGAAGGAGAGCATCGCCCCAAGTCCTAAGTCGCACACGCACCCCGCACACGGATGGATGAATATTTCGTGTATATATATAGGCATGGTCTTAGAAGGCACAGTGAAGCCGCGATGCCATGGATCAGTGAGGTGGCGCAAGCCGGATCCTGGCTGACCGCTGGACTTTCCTAGGGCCTTCAATGACATGTTGAAGATGATCCATTTCCAAGAAAGAGAATCATTAAGTACCTGTGGTAGTGTGTCTCTGAAATGCATGCAAGCCCATGCGGAAAACTCTAGGCTGGGGCCCTCCAGCGAGGAGGGAGAGCGACTTTATTTCTTCAGGACGACCAAGAAAGAAAGGAAGAAAGAAAGAAAGAGATCTGGCGCCTCGAGCCATCTACGGCGCTGCCGTCGGCATCCACGAGGTGACTTTTGCAAATGCAGCTGCTGGCGGTTCGACCTGCTGCTTGATGACACGTGACGGCATGCTTCGAGCTGGATAAGACTGGCCGACCGCCGATGGTGATGAAGTCGTGGATGAGTGGACGTTGGCGCGGCTTCGTCCCGCGGTTCGCGCCATGACCAAGAGCTTCAGGCTTTCATTGCTCCTTCTCAAGGACGCGATGACGGCGGTGAACGGTAGCAGGAGGAACACGACGGTGGATAAGAGCTGAGAAAGATGGCGCAGATGGGATAGGTGACAATGGGAGTACAGAGGTCGCCAGAGTCGTGTCCTGGACGGTGGCTGGTTGGCCAGCCTGACGAGGAAAGGGGTGGGAATCGTTGGAGAAGGTGGCTGGTTGGCCAGCCTAACGAGGAAAGGGGCGCAAGAAGGCCAAGTCCAGTAGTAATAATCGAGGGATGTACGTACGTGGGTGCGGCGGCATTGCTCGCAGATGCTTAATTGTGTTGTACAATGGCCTGTATGATGTCAAGAATGTTACACGGACTTCAAGTTCATCTGTTTGTTAGCAAACTTTCCAAGTTAGTCAGTTATGCTCGTTTCTTCAAAGATGTCAACAACAAAAAACCGGCGTTGAAGGGCACTCTGTTTTCTCGTATTTCAAAAGAAAAGGGAAAAAAGATAAGCTCACTTGATCTAGATCTTGTTATTTCTATGTTACTAAATTTTAAGCCTTCTTTGATGTTGATGGGCATGGGGCACTCTCTTTTCTCATATTTCATAAGAATAACAAACAACCAGGGGGCCCACGAGCTAGGGGGCGCGCCCCCAGGGGGCGCGCCCCCCACCCTCGTGAGCAGGGTGTGGCCCCCCTGGCCTTCATTTTTTGCGACTATTTTTCTTTATTTATTTTAAGACATTCCGTGGAGTTTCAAGACTTTTGGAGTTGCACAGAATAGGTCTCCAATATTTGCTCCTTTTCCAGCCCAGAATTCCAGCTGCCGGCATTCTCCCTCTTCATGTAAACCTTGTAAAATAAGAGAGAATAGCAATAAGTATTGTGACATAACGTGAAATAACAGCCCATAATGCGATAAATATCGATATAAAAGCATGATGCAAAATGGATGTATCAGTTTCCTACGGGGATGGGCTAAGCACCTTAGTGGGATTTATAAGGTTGAAAAGGAAAGGCTCCTTTCTCTTATTCAGACCCTAGATTTAAAAGCCGAATCCACGATTTTGCAAGCCGCAGAGCTTCAGGTTAAACTAGATCCGGAGATGAGGTTGAGAGAACTTCTCCGCGAAGAAGAATTGAAGTGGCCATTGCGGGCTAAGGTCCGCAAAGTTGTCCAGGGGGACGCGAACACTCAATTCTTTCACTTGATTTCTAATGGCAAGCACAGAAAGAAGAGAATCTTTCAGCTTGAACAAGATGAAGGAACTATTTTAGGACAGAACAACCTAAAACTTTACATAATCGAGTATTAAAGCAGTTATTTGGACCTCCGGAGGATAGTTGTGTGTCCCTCAATGAGTCCATGATTGAGGATGTGCCTCAACTAACTGCTAATGATAATGATATTTTGGTTGCCCCGTTCTTGGAGAAGGAGGTGTTTGATGCTATAGCGCAGATGAAAAACAATAAGGCTCCCGGGCAGATGGTTTCTCGGCGGAGTTTTACAAAAAGTGTTGGCATATTATTAAGGGGGATTTGCTACCAATGTTCAATGATCTATTCTCTGGACATCTTCAGTTATTTCAATTAAATTTTGGAACAATAACACTGCTTCCTAAGAAAACGAATGCGGTGAGAATTAAGCAGTTCAGGCCGATCTGCCTTCTCAATGTTAATTTCAAAATCTTCACCAAGGTTGGGACTAATCGGCTCACACAGATTGCGCATTCTGTGGTGCAGCATTCCCAAACTGCTTTCATGCCGGACAAAAACATCCTAGAAGGGGTGGTGGTCCTTCATGAAACACTCCATGAAATCCACTCGAAAAAATTAGATGGGGTTGTTTTTAAGGTGGATTTCGAGAAAGCGTACGATAAGGTCAAATGGCCATTCCTCCAACAGGCATTGCGTATGAAAGGTTTTGATGAAGCCTGGCGCCGCCAGGTTGAATCGTTTACGCAAAAAGGGAGTGTTGGAATTAAAGTGAATGACGAAATAGGTCATTATTTCTAGACACATAAAGGCCTGAGACAAGGGGATCCGATGTCCCCTATCCTGTTTAACATTGTAGTTGATATGTTGGCAATTATGATAGGGAGGGCTAAGGAAGCTGGTCAAGTGGGTGTCCTGGCTCCTCATCTCGTTGATGGAGGTGTGTCCATCCTTCAGTACGCCGATGATACAATCATCTTTATGGAGCATGACTTGGCCAAAGCGAGAAATATGAAGCTGGTGTTATGCCTATTTGAACAATTGACCGGGTTAAAGATTAACTTTCACAAAAGCGAGTTGTTCTGCTTTGGTAGAGCCAATGACGAACAAGAGGCATATAGGCAATTGTTTGGGTGCGATTTGGGGGCTTTACCTTTCACATACTTAGGAATACCAATCCACCATCATAGGCTGACAAACAGAGAATGGAAGTGCATCGAGGACCGATTTGAAAAGAAACTGAGTTGCTGGAAGGGCAAGCTCATGTCATACGGAGGCCGATTAATTCTGATAAATCCGGTTCTCACGAGTATGCCTATGTTTCTTTTGTAGTTCTTCGAAGTCCCAATTGGAGTCAGGAAAAGACTGGACTTTTATCGATCACGATTCTTTTGGCAGGGTGATGAACTAAAACGAAAATACCATCTAGCCAAATGGGATATCATCTGTAGACCGAAAGACCAAGGGGGTCTTGGTATTGAGAATCTTGAAGTTAAGAACAGATGTCTTCTCAGTAAGTGGCTGTGGAAGTTATCAAGTGAGACTGATGCCACTTGGGCGCAAATTCTCCGTAGCAAGTATCTTCAAACCAAAACTTTGTCTCAGGTGACAGTAAGGCCGACTGACTCACTTTTTTGGTAACGGTGCTAGTACGCGATTCTGGGAGGATACTTGGCTCAGAGAGACACCCCTAGCCATTCAATACCCGTCTTTGTATCGTATTGTTCAACGACGTGAGGTGTTCGTTGTAACGGTATTTCAATCTATCCCCCTTAATATTCAGTTCAGAAGGGCGCTAGTGGGCAATCGTTGGGAAGAATGGCTCTTGTCTAGTAAGTAGACTGATGGAGGTTCAGCTTTCTCAACAACCCGATGAATTATGCTGGAAGCTTAGTCTGGAGTTTTTTAAGTTAAATCAATGTATGTTGATGTTATCAATTCAAGCTCGATTCCTAGTTCCAAATATGTTTGGGCTGTCAAAGTTCCTTTGAAAATCAAAGTGTTTATGTGGTTTGTCCATAAACAAGTTATTTTAACCAATGACAACTTGATAAAGCGTAATTGGACAGGACCTACTAGGTGTAGTTTCTGTGATCGGGATGAGACGATCAAACACCTTTTTCTTGATTGCCCGCTAGCCAAAGTTTTATGGCGGACGGTCCATATTGCTTTTAATATTAGTCCACCGAATTCTGTCAACACGTTATTTGGAACGTGGCTTAACGGGATAGAGCCCGATTTAGCGAGACATATTCGCGTAGGAGTCTGCGCCTTGTTGTGGGCTCTCTGGAATTGCAGAAATGATTTGGTTTTTAATAGGACAACACTCATTCATTTTTTGCAGGTTATTTTCCGAGCCACAACGTTGATCCGTTCGTGGTCGCTACTCACTCCGACGGAGGCCAGGGAGCGTTTGGTTACTGGATCTATCCGCTGGAAGATGGTAGCTCGGGATATCTTCAACCGGTTTGGATGGCGGTCATGTAATAGGATAGGCAATTAGTTTACCTATCTCTCTTTTTGCCAGCCGGTTGTGGCGTCCTTTATTTAGCTAGTCTGTCTTCTAGCCTTTTTGGCTCTGTGTGAGCTCTTTTTTATTTTTATTTGGAGACTTTAAGACCTTGTTGGTACCTATTTATTTGTTTAATAAGAGGGCCGTATGCATCATTCTGATGCAGAGGCCTGCTGAATATTAGTTGGGCTACAGGCCCACTTAACAATTTCAGAAAATCCCTAAGGGCCCATGCTGTCAATTGAGTGGTGGGAAGTTTAGTCCCACATGGCTAGTTGAGAGAGATGTACACCAACTTATAAGGTGAGCTCTTCTCCCACTAGTATGAGTTGGTGTGAAGGAAGGAGAGGTGTTCCACACGCGCGCACCTCCTCCGCCGCCCGCCTCGCCACTGATGGGGAACGTTGCAGAAAATTAAAATTTTTCCTACGGTTTCACCAAGATCCATCTATGAGTTCATCTAGCAACGAGTCATGGGAGAGTGATTGCATCTACATACCACTTGTAGATCACGTGCGGAAGCATTTAATGGAACGAGGATGATGGAGTCGTACTTGGCGTGATTCAGATCACCGATGACCTAGTGCTGAACGGACAGCACCTCCGCGTTCAACACACGTACGGAGCGGATGACGTCTCCTCCTTCTTGATCCAGCAAGGGGGAAGGAGAGGATGATGATGATCCAGCAGCACGACGGCGTGGTGGTGGATGCAGCAGAACTCCGGCAGGGCTTCACGAGCAACTACGGGAGGAGGAGGAGGTGTAGCAGGAAGGGGAGGCGCCAAGCCTTGAGGGTGCGGCTGCCCCTCCCTCCCTCCCTTTATATAGGGGCAAGAGAGAGGCGCAGCCTTGCCCCTTCCTCCAAGGAAGGGTGCGGCCAAGGAGGGAGGAGTCCATCCTCCCCAAGGCACCTAGGAGGTGCCTTCCCTTTAGGACTCTCCCTCTCCCTCATCTCTTGGCGCATGGGCCTCTTGGGGCTGGTGCCCTTGGCCCATATAGGCCAAGGCGCACCCTTCAGCCCATGTGCCCCCGGGCAGGTGGACCCTGGTGGACCCGGACCCCTTTCGGCACTCCGGTACAATACCGATAACGCCTTGAAACTTTCCGTGACCAAATAAGACTTCCCATATATAAATCTTTGCCTCCGGACCATTCCGGAACTCCTCGTGACGTCCGGGATCTCATCCGGGACTCCGAACAACTTTCGGTTTGCTGCATACTCATATTCATACAACCCTAGTGTCACCGAACCTTAAGTTTGTAGACCCTACGGGTTCGGGAGACATGCAGACATGACCGAGACTGCTCTCGGGCAATAACCAACAGCGGGATCTAGATACCCATGTTGGCTCCCACATCCTCCTCGATGATCTCACCGGTTGAACCACGATGTCGAGTATACAATTCCCTTTGTCAATCGGTATTTTACTTGCCCGAGATTCGATCGTCGGTATCCCAATACCTCGTTCAATCTCGTTATCGGCAAGTCACTTTACTCGTACCGTAATGCATGATCCCGTGACCAAACACTTGGTCACTTTGAGCTCATTATGATGATGCACTACCGAGTGGGCCCAGTGATACCTCTCCGTCATACGGAGTGACAAATCCGGTCTCGATCCGTGTCAACCTAATGTACACTTTCGGAGATACCTGTAATGCACCTTTATAGTCACCCGATTCACGTAGTGACGTTTGGTACACCCAAAGCACTCCTACGGTATCCGGGAGTTACACGATCTCATGGTCTAAGGAAGAGATACTTGACATTGTAAAAGCTCTAGCAAAACGAACTACACGATCTTGTGCTATGCTTAGGATTGGGTCTTGTCCATCACATCATTCTCCTAATGATGTGATCCTCGTTATCAACGACAACCAATGTCCATAGTCAGAAACCATGACTATCTGTTGATCAACGAGCTAGTCAACTAGAGGCTCACTAGGGACATATTGTGGTCTATGTATTCACACGCCAGACACGATTTCCGGATAATACAATTATAGCATGAATAAAAGACAATTATCATGAACAAGGAAATATAATAATAATACTTTTATTATTGCCTCTAGGGCATATTTCCAACAGTCTCACAGTTGCACTAGAGTCAATAATCTAGTTACATTGTGATGAATCGCACACCCATAGAGTTACGGTGTTGATCATGTTTTGCTCATGGAAGAGGTTTAGTCAACGGATCTGCGACATTCAGATCCGTATGCACTTTGCAAATTTCTATGTCCCCATCTTGAACATTTTCACGAATGGAGTTGAAGCGACGCTTGATGTGCCTGGTCTTCTTGTGAAACCTGGGCTCCTTGGCAAGTGCAATAGCTCCAGTGTTGTCACAGAAGAGTTTGATCGGCTCCGACGCATTGGGTATGACTCCTAGGTCGGGATGAACTCCTTCACCCAAATTGCTTCATGTGCTGCCTCCGAGGCTGCCATGTACTCCGCTTCACATGTAGATCCCGCCACGACGCTCGCTTGCAGCTGCACCACCATCACTGCAGCATTCAACATATACACGATACGGTTTGTGACTTTGAGTCATCCAGATCTGTGTCGAAGCTAAGCGCCGACGTAACCCTTCTGACGAGCTCTTCGTCACCTCCATAAACAAGAAACATGTCCTTTGTCATTTTCGGTACTTCAGGATATTCTTGATCATTGTCTCCGGTGTTCCTTGTCGGGATTACTTTGGTACATACCTACCAAACATAATGCAAGCTTTACATAAGGTCTGGTCCACAGCATGGCATACATAATAGATCCTATGGCTGAGGCATAGGGGATGACACTCATCTCTTCTTTATCTTTTGTCGTGGTCGGGCATTGAGCTGAGCTCAATTTCACACCTTGCAAAACAGGCAAGAACCCTTTCTTGGACTGATCCATTTTGAACTTCTTCAAAATCTTATCAAGGTATGTGCTTTGTGAAAGACCTATGAGGCGTCTTGATCTATCCCTATAGATTTTGATGCCTAATATGTAAGCAGCTTCTCCAAGGTCCTTCATTGAAAAACTCTTATTCAAGTAGGCCTTAATGCTGTCCAAAAGTCCTATATCATTTCCCATCAAAAGTATGTCATCTACATATAATATGAGAAATGCTACAGAGCTCCCACTCACTTTCTTGTAAATGCAGGCTTCTCCATAAGTCTGCATAAACCCAAACGCTTTGATCATCTCATTAAAGCGAATGTTCCGACTCCGAGATGCTTGCACCAGCCCATAAATGGATCGCTGGAGCTTGCATACCTTGTTAGCATTCTTAGGATCGACAAAACCTTCCGGCTGCATCATATACAGCTCTTCCTTAAGGTAACCGTTAAGGAATGCCGTTTTGACGTCCATCCGCCATATCTCATAATCATAGTATGCGGCAATTGCTAACATGATTCGGACGGACTTAAGCTTCGCCACGGAGAGAAAGTCTCATCGTAGTCAATCCCTTGAACTTGTCGATAACCCTTAGCGACAAGTCGAGCTTTATAGATGGTAACATTACCATCCGCGTCCGTCTTCTTCTTAAAGATCCATTTGTTTTCTATCGCCGCCGATCATCGGGCAAGTCTGTCAAAGTCCATACTTTGTTTTCATAAATGGATCCTATCTCGGATTGCATGGCTTCAAGCCATTTGTTGGAATCTGGGCCCGCCATCGCTTCTTCATAGTTTGAAGGTTCACCGTTGTCTAACAACATGATTTCCAGGACAGGGTTGCCGTACCACTCTGGTGCGGAACGTGTCCTAGTGGACCTGAAGTTCAAGAGCAACTTGATCCAAGTACCTTGATCATCATCATTAATTTCCTCTCCGATCGGTGTAGGCACCACAGGAACACTTTCTGAGCTGCACTACTTTCCGGTTCAAGAGGTAGTACTTCATCGAAGTTCTACTTTCCTCCCACTTACTCCTTTCGAGAGAAACTCTTTTTCCGAAAGGATCCGTTCTGGCAACAAAGATCTTGCCTTCGGATCTAAGGTAGAAGGTATACCCAATGGTTTCCTTTAGGGTATCCTATGAAGACGCATTTTTCCGACTTTGGGTTCGAGCTTTTCAGGTTGAAGTTTCTTGACATAAGCATCGCATCCCCAAACTTTTAGAAACGACAGCTTAGGTTTCTTCCCAAACCATAATTCATACGGTGTCGTCTCAACGGATTTAGACGGTGCCCTATTTAAAGTGAATGTAGCTGTCTCTAGAGCGTATCCCCAAAATGATAGCGGTAAATCAGTAAGAGACATCATAGATCCACCATATCCAATAGAGTGCGATTCTGACGTTCGGACACACCGTTACGCTTGAGGTGTTCCAGCGGCGTGAGTTGTGAAACGATTCCACATTTCCTTAAGTGTGTACCAAATTGCGTGACTTAAATATTCTCCTCCACGATCTGATCGCAAGAATTTTATCTTTCGTCACGTTGATTCTCTACTTCATTCTGAAATTCCTTGAATTTTTCAAAGGTCTCAGACTTGTGTTTCATCAAGTAGACATACCCATATCTACTCAAGTCATCAGTGAGAGTGAGAACATAACGATATCCTCCGCGAGCCTCAACACTCATCGGACCGCACACATCGGTATGTATGATTTCCAATAAGTTGGTTGCTCGCTCCATTGTTCCGGAGAACGGAGTCTTGGTCATCTTGCCCATGAGGCATGGTTCGCATGTGTCAAATGATTCATAATCGAGAGACTCTAAAAGTCCATCAGCATGGAGCTTCTTCATGCGCTTGACACCAATGTGATCAAAGGCGGCAAGTGCCACAAGTATGTGGGACTATCGTTATCAACTTTACATCTTTTGGTATTCACACTATGAACATGTGTAACATTACGCTCGAGATTCATTAAGAATAAACCATTGACCATCAGAGCATGACCATAAAACATTTCTCTCATATAAATAGAACAACCATTATTCTCGGATTTAAATGAGTAGCTATCTCGTATTAAATGAGATCCTGATACAATGTTCATGCTGAAACTTGGCACTAAATAACAATTATTGAGGTTTAAAACTAATCCCGTAGGTAAATGTAGAGGTAGCATGCCGACGGCGATCACATCGACCTTGGAACCATTCCCAACGCCAAGATCGTCACCTCGCCCTTTGCCGGGCCTCCGTTTATTCCGCAGCTCTGCTGTGAGTTACATATATGAGCAACGGCACCGTATCAAATACCTGTGGAGTTACTACGAGTAATCGGTAAGGTACACATCAATTATATGTATATCAAATATACCTTTAGTGTTGCGGCCTTCTTGTCTGCTAAGTATTTGGGGCAGTTCCGCTTCAAAGGACCCTTCCCTTTGCAATAAAGCACTTCGATCTCGTGCTTGGGTCCATTCTTTGACTTCTTCCGGCAATCGGCTTACCGGGCGCAGCAACATCCTTGCCGTCCTTCAAGTTCTTCTTTCCCTTGCCCTTCTTGAACTTAGTGGTTTTATTGACCATCAACACTTGATGCTCCTTCTTGATTTCTACCTCTCACGACTTCAGCATTGAAAATACTTCAGGAATAGTTTTCACCATCCCTGCATATTGTAGTTCATCACAAAGCTCTTGTAGCTTGGTGGGAGCGATCAAGGATTCTGTCAATGACCGCCTCGTCCGGGAGGTTAATGTCCACTGGGACAAAGCGGTTGTGCAACCTGACATTTTGAGTATGTGCTCACTAACAGAACTATTTTCCTCCATCTTGCAATCAGAGAACTTGTCGGAGACTTCATATCTCTCGACCCGGGCATGAGCTTGGAAAACTAGTTTCAGCTCCTCGAACATCTCATATGCTCCGTGTCGCTCAAAACGCTTTTGGAGCCCCGGTTCTAAGCTGTAAAGCATGCCGCACTGAACGAGGGAGTAATCATCAGCACGAGACTGCCAAGCGTTCATAACGTCTTGGTTCTCTGCGATGGGTGCATCACCTAGCGGTGCTTCTAGGACATATTGTTTCTTGGCAGCTATGAGGATGATCTCGTGTTCCGGACCCAGTTCAATAGTTGCTGCCATCATCTTTCAGCTTGGTTTTCTCTAGGAGCAGCGTTGAAGTTTATGGTGACATGAGCGTTGGCCATTTGATCTACAAGATATTTTGCAAAGATTTTAGACTATTGTTCATGATAATAAAGTTCATCTAATCAAATTATTTAATGAACTCCCACTCAGATTTGACATCCCTCTAGTCATCTAAGTGTTACATGATCCGAGTCGACTAGGCCGTGTCCGATCATCACGTGAGACGGCACTAGTCATCGTCGGGGAACATCTCCATGTTGATCGTATCTTCCATACGACTCATGTTCGACCTTTCGGTCTCTTGTGTTCCAAGGCCATGTCTGTACATGCTAGGCTCGTCAAGTTAACCTAAGTGTTTTGCATGTGTAAAACTTTCTTACACCCGTTGTATGTGAACGTAAGGATCTATCACACCTGATCATCACGTGGTGCTTCGAAACGACGAACTTTAGCAACGGTGCACAGTTAGGGAGAACACTTTCTTGAAATTGTTATGAGGGATCATCTTATTTACTACCGTCGTTCTAAGTAAACAAGATGCATAAACATAATAAACATCACATGCAATTATATATAGTAGTGACATGATATGGCCAATATAATATAGCTCCTTTGATCTCCATCTTCGGGGCTCCATGATCATCCTGTCACCGGCATGACACCATGATCTCCATCATCATGATCTCCATGATCGTGTCTTCATGAAGTTGTCACGCCAACGACTACTTCTACTTCTATGGCTAACGCGTTTAGCAATAAAGTAAAGTAATTTACATGGCGTTCTTCAATGACACGCAGGTCATACAAAAATAAAGACAACTCCTATGGCTCTTGCCGGTTGTCATACTCCTCGACATGCAAGTCGTGATTCCTATTACAAGAACATGATCTCATACATCACATATATCATTCATCATTCATCACAACTTTGGCCATATCATATCACAAAACAATTGCTGCAAAAAACAAGTTAGACGTCCTCTAATTGTTGTTGCAAGTTTTACGTGGCTGCAATAGGGTTCTAGCAAGAACGCTTTTCTTACCTACGTGAAAGCCACAACGTGATTTGTCAACTTCTATTTACCCTTCATAAGGACCCTTTTCATCGAATCCGCTCCAACTAAAGTGGGAGAGACAGACACCCGCTAGCCACCTTATGCAACTAGTGCATGTCACCGGTGGAACCAGTCTCACGTAAGCGCACGTGTAAGGTCGGTCCGGCCGCTTCATCCCACAATACCGCTGAAGCAAGATAAGACTAGTAGCGGCAAGAAAGTTGACAACATCTACGCCCACAACAAATTGTGTTCTACTCGTGCAATAGAGAACTACGATAGACCTAGCTCATGATGCAACTGTTGGGGAACTGCAGAAAATTAAAATTTTTCCTACGGTTTCACCAAGATCCATCTATGAGTTCATCTAGCAACGAGTCATGGGAGAGTGATTGCATCTACATACCACTTGTAGATCGCGTGTGGAAGCGTTCAATGGAACGGGGATGATGGAGTCGTACTCGCCGTGATTCAGATCACCGATGACCTAGTGCTGAACGGACAGCACCTCCGCGTTCAACACACGTACGGAGCGGATGACGTCTCCTCCTTCTTAATCCAGCAAGGGGGAAGGAAAGGTTGATGATGATCCAGCAGCACGACGGCGTGGTGGTGGATGCAGCAGAACTCCGGCAGGGCTTCGCTGAGCAACTACGGGAGGAGGAGGAGGTGTAGCAGGAAGGGGGGAGGCGCCAAGCCTTGAGGGTGTGGCTGCCCCTCCCTCCCCTCCCTTTATATAGGGGCAAGAGAGAGAGGGGGGCGCAGCCTTGCCCCTTCCTCCAAGGAAGGGTGCGGCCAAGGGAGGGAGGAGTCCATCCTCCCAAGGCACCTAGGAGGTGCCTTCCCTTTAGGACTCTCCTCTCCCTCATCTCTTGGCGCATGGGCCTCTTGGGGCTGGTGCCCTTGGCCCATATAGGCCAAGGCGCACCCCCTTCAGCCCATGTGGCCCCCCCGGGGCAGGTGGACCCCTGGTGGACCCCCAGACCCCTTTCGGCACTCTCGGTACAATACCGATAACGCGCGAAACTTTTCCGGCGACCAAAATAAGACTTCCCATATATAAACCTTTACCTCTGGACCATTCCGGAACTCCTCGTGACGTCCGGGATCTCATCCGGGACTCCGAACAACTTTCGGTTTGCTGCATACTCATATTCATACAACCCTAGCGTCACCGAACCTTAAGTGTGTAGACCCTACGGGTTCGCGGGACATGCAGACATGACCGAGACGGCTCTCGGGCAATAACCAACAGCGGGATCTGGATACCCATGTTGGCTCCCACATGCTCCTCGATGATCTCATCGGTTGAACCACGATGTCGAGTATACAATTCCCTTTGTCAATCGGTATTTTACTTGCCCGAGATTCGATCGTCGGTATCCCAATACCTCGTTCAATCTCGTTACCGGCAAGTCACTTTACTCATGCCGTAATGCATGATCCCGTGACCAAACACTTGGTCACTTTGAGCTCATTATGATGATGCATTACCGAGTGGGACCAATGATACCTCTCCGTCATACGGAGTGACAAATCCAGTCTCGATCCATGTCAACCCAATGACACTTCGGAGATACCTGTAATGCACCTTTATAGTCACCCGATTACGTTGTGACGCTTTGGTACACCCAAAGCACTCCTACGATATCCGGGAGTTACACGATCTCATGGTCTAAGGAAGAGATACTTGACATTGTAAAAGCTCTAGCAAAACGAACTACACGATCTTGTGCTATGCTTAGGATTGGGTCTTGTCCATCACATCATTCTCCTAATGATGTGATCCTGTTATCAACGACATCCAATGTCCATAGTCAGGAAACCATGACTATCTGTTGATCAACGAGCTAGTCAACTAGAGGCTCACTAGGGACATATTGTGGTCTATGTATTCACACGCCAGATACGATTTCCGGATAATACAATTATAGCATGAATAAAAGACAATTATCATGAACAAGGAAATATAATAATAATACTTTTATTATTGCCTCTAGGGCATATTTCCAACAGCCACGACGCGCGCGCGCGCCGCGGTTTGCGGGAATGAGCCGAGCCGATGCAATATTTTGCCGGTCAAATTTGGAGAGTCCATTACAGACACAAAATGAATGTGAGACTTCAGATTCATTGCGGAAATGAAAACGTCCATCATAAATACATTTTTATTGTGGAGATGGAAACGTCTGTAATTAAATGGTTTTATTGCTGGACCGTTCTCCTACCCGACTGGCTATATATATGAGGCATCGCAGCTTAGCTCCAGGCGCTACACACCTCCACTGCTCCCTGGTCGTTCCTTTCACTGCTGCTGCCCTCGGTGATCCCATCCCGTCTACAGTGCACACAGCCGATGGGAGAGCCGGCCTCCGAAACCCCACTTCTCCAGATCCTGTACGGGAGAGAGGCGAATATGTTTTTGGGGAGCGTCTCCTACGCGACTGCTCGCCTCGGTTCAACTACTTCATCTACGTCGACTACTTCTACGTCAGCTTCGTATTCACCATGAGCACTGACTCCGATCGTGCGGTTGCCGAGAAGGCCGCTGCGGACAAGAGGATCGCAGACAAGGCCGACGCCTCCGCTGCCATTTAATCGACCGGCCCATCGGAGGGTATAACACATTTACACCGCTCCTGTTTACTTTCATGTGTGCAGTACTAGTGGTTTGCATAAATGTTTCTACTATCAGCCTAGTACGTGCGTACATCATCAAAATTCAGTATGTCATTAGCACTGCCTATGTCATGTTCATGATTTATTATTGGATTAAATTAATCGAACAATTGCTTAATTTCTCAACAATCCAAAAACCTAATATGTGTAGGCAATTTTCGATCCATGGTTTTGCTGCTGATCAAACCAGTCCCATTTACGGGACGCATTTTAAGCATTGGCGCATAAAAACCGTCTTATGGCTCACGGCAATGAACGTGTTACGGTCGCCGTGTCACTCCCACGGAACGATCGCTCTGAACAGGAGAAGGCGTTCAGGAGGCCACCGTCGTCTTTGTTGGATGTGTTACGGCGTGATCGGAGATAAGCTGGTTGATTCATACTTACATATGCGGGTTGCCAATCAGATGTGGGAGGCTCTCGAATCTAAATTCGGCGTAACGGATGCTGGAAGTGAGATGTATATTATGGAGCAGTTCCACGATTACAAAATGGTCGAAAACCGTTCTGTATTGGAACAGGCTCATGAGATACAGTGCATTGCTAAGGAGCTTGAGCTTCTCAAGTGTGTGCTGCCGGGCAAATTTGTCACGGGTTGCATTATCGCTAAGTTACCCAATTCCTGGAGGAACTTTGCCACTACTCTAAAACATCATAGGCGTGAATTCTCAGTTGAGGATGTCATTGGTCATCTGAGTGTCGAGCAGAATTCGAGGGCAAAGGACTCGCATGGAAAAGGGACCGTAGGGACCTCTGTCGCCAATGTGGTGCAGAAGAACTTCCACCCCCAAGCCCAAGGGGAAGACTGGTGTCCAACAGAATACCGAGTTTAAGAAGAAGGGCAAGAAGACCTTCAAGAAAGATAAGAAGAAGGGTGGTTGTTTCACTTGTGGTTCAGATGAACATTGGGCTGCCAAGTGCCCAAACAAGTTTAAGAAGCCAGGACAGGACTCCAAGACTGTCAACATGATTGTGAGCAACGATGAGAGTGGGCCATCTGGGTACGGTAATTTGTTTACTGTATTTTCAGTTTGTCAGTCTACCGATTGGTGGATTGACACAGGTGCAAATATTCATGTGTGTGCTGACATTTCATTGTTTTCTTCTTATCAGGCCACAGGGAACGGGTCCGTACTGATGGGGAACGACGCGAGTACTTATGTTCATGGTGTTGGCATGGTCGATCTGAAGTTTACTTCGGGAAGGATCGTGCAACTGAAGAACATGCAGCATGTTCCCGCTATCAAGAAGAATCTCGTTAGTGGTTTCCTTCTATGTAGAGAAGGGTTTAAATTGGTATTCGAGTCTAATAAAGTAGTTGTTACAAAATATGGACTGTTTGTTGGAAAAGGTTATGACTACGGAGGTCTTTTCCGCTTTTTCCTCGCTGATTTTTGTAATAAAGTCGTGAACAATATTCATTCGAGTGTTAATAAAACAGAAGTTTGGCATTCACGTCTTTGTCACATTGGTTTTGGTAGTATGACGCGGTTAGCAAAATTGAATTTAATCCCAAGTTTCACGTTAGCCAAAGGTTCTAAGTGCCATTCGTGTGTGCAAGCAAAGCAACCTCGCAAGCCCCATAAGGCTGCGGAGGAGAGAGACATTGGTATGTTAGAACTCATACATTCGATCTTTGTGAGATGAATGGTGTATTGACTAAAGGTGGAAAAAGATACTTCATGACACTGATAGATGATTCTACTAGATATTGCTATGTATATCTTTTAAACACTAAAGATGAGGCTCTACACTACTTTAAAATTTATAAGGCAGAAGTTGAGAATCAACTTGAAAAGAAAATAAAACGAGTTCGGTCAGATCGTGGTGGAGAGTATTTCTCTAATGAGTTTGATTCTTTCTGTGCGGAACACGGTATTATTCATGAGAGGACGCCTCCCTATTCACCTCAGTCAAATGGGGTTGCCGAGCAGAAAAACCGTACTCTAACTGATTTGGTTAACGCCATGTTAGATACATCGTGTTTATCCAAGGCATGGTGGGGGAGGCTATATTGACGGCATGTCATGTCCTGAATAAAGTTCCGACAAAGGATAATGAGATCACTCCCTATGAGAAATGGGCGAAGAGAAGGACAATACTTTCGTACTTGCTTACTTGGGGCTGTTTGGCGAAAGTCAATGTGCCGATCCCAAAAAAGCGTAAGCTTGGACCCAAGACTGTGGACTGCGTTAATTTGGGCTACGCTAAGAACAGCGTTGGCTATAGATTTCTAGTAGTGAAATCCGAGGTACCTGACCAGAAGGTTGGTACAATTATGGAGTCTAAGGATGCTACATTCTTTGAGGATATTTTTCCTACGAGAGATATGCAAAGCACTTCTAGACAGGAATCTGAGGAGACTCCTAAGCCTGCCATTCCTATGGATTATTATGAACAAACACATGATGAAAATCCTGAGGAGGATGACGAGGAAACCCTTGGTAGGGGCAAGAGACAAAGGACTGCAAAGACCTTTGGTGATGATTTCATCGTGTACCTCGTGGATGATACTCCCACTTCTATTTGAAGCGTATGCCTCTCCGTAAGCTGACTCTTTGGAAGGATGCGGTCCGTGGCGAGATGGATTCCATCATGGCTAACGGGACATGGGAGATCATCGGCGTCCCTATGGTTGCAAACCATTAGGATGTAAGTGGGTGTTCAAAAAGAAGCTTAGACCCGATGGTACGATTGAAAAATACAAGGCTAGGCTTGTGGCCAAGGGCTATGACCAGAAAGAAGAGGAAGATTTTTTCGACACTTATTCACCTGTGGCTAGACTGACCACCATTCGAGTATTACTCTCGTTGGCGGCCTCGCATGGTCTTCTCGTCCACCAGATGGATGTTAAGACGGCTTTTCTGAATGGAGAGCTAAACGAGGAAATCTACATGCAACAGCCAGATGGCTTTGTTATAGATGGTCAGGAAAGAAAGGTGTGTAGGTTGCTGAAATCTTTATATGGCTCAAGCAAGCACCTAAGCAATGGCATGGTAAGTTTAATACAACTCGACATCTGTTGGTTTCATTGTTAATGAGGCCGACAAATGTGTATACTATCGCCATGGTGGGGGCGAAGGAGTTATCTTGTGCTTGTATGTTGATGACATACTGATATTCGGAACCAACCTCAAAGTCATTGAGGAGGTCAAGTCGTTTCTGTCTCAAAACTTTGAGATGAAAGACCTTGGTGTGGCTGATGTTATCTTGAACATCAAGCTACTGAGAGATAATGAGGGTGGGATTACACTTCTGCAATCCCACTATGTTGAGAAGGTGTTGAGTCGTTTTGGATATTCAGACTGCACACCATCTCAAACACCTTATGATCCTAGCGTGTTGATTCTAAAGTCCAAAGGCACGGCTATTGATCAATTGAGATACTCTCAAATCATTGGTTCACTGATGTACCTAGCGAGCGCCACGAGGCCTGACATCGCGTTCTTGTGAGCAAAAGCCAGGCAGTTTGTTTCCAAACCGGGTGATGTACATTGGCATGCTGTTGAAAGAGTTATGCGCTGTCTGAAGGGTACTATGAACTATGGACTTCACTATACCGGATACCCGTCGGTACTTGAAGGGTAGAGTGACGCGAATTGGATCTCACGATCTTGATGAGATGAAGGCCACAACTGGGTATATGTTTACTCTTGGAGGTGGCGCTGTTTCCTGGAAGTCTTGCAAGCAAACGATCTTAACGAGATCGACAATGGAAGCAGAATTAACAGCATTAGACACATCTGGTGTCGAAGCAGGATGGCTTCGAGATCTTTTGATGGACTTGCCATTGGTTGATAAACCGGTTCCGGCTATCCTTATGAACTGTGACAATCAGACTGTTATCACTAAGGTGAAGAGTTCAAAGGACAACATGAAGTCCAACAAACACATAAGAATGAGATTAAAAGCTGTCAGAAAATTAAGAAACTCCGGAGTGATAGCGTTGGAATATGTCCAAACGGCTAAGAATCTGGCAGATCCCTTTACAAAAGGGCTATCCCGTGTGGTTATAGATAATGCATCGAGGGAGATGGGTATGAGACCCACATGAGTTGCCATGGTAGTAACCCAACCTATGTGATCAGAGATCCCGTGAAGTAGGACCTGGGAAAACAAGCTAGTGGTCAACCGAGAAGAGTATTTTAACTAACCCACTCCGTTGGAGATGCACAACTCTCGGTAACTGTATGGCAGGTTGACTTTTGTCTTAATGTGTTCCAAGGCTTGTAAAAGCAAGATGCTATCCTACAGAGCGATCTTTGGAGGAACACACGTATATAAGCCTGACTACTGGTCATAGTCTGTGAGATTAGGGTGATCTGTAGTAAGTTCATGAACAGGCCAGGAGTGACCAATATGCTCCACCCGAGGGGTCAGCCTTCGGCAGCCTAGTACTGGTAAGAAACTTGGTGAAACTCCTTCACGCCAAATTGATAATTCAAGGCCTAGTCCATTGTTCAGTTGTGGAGGAGTGTAGCTATTTGTTCTAGGTGGATGTTCAACCTTAACGGGTCTCCACTGAAAATACCGGTAGCCTCGCTACAAGACAGCCTTGGCGCCTTCTGCACGGGCGCCCGCACCTTTTAACACCCGCCTCATTGGGCTGGCTCGGTGCCACCGCCGGGCCCTCAAGGTTCTGGTTTTTTTAAATAAAATAAAATATATATATAGAAATAAATAAATAAATAAATTAATTAATTAAATAGTTAATCAGCTTAATTGACTCGGGATTAATTAGCCTAATCACTAGTTTAGTTAACTAAACTGTTAGGCTAGGCTAATCAGTGCATGACAGGAGGACCCCACCCCCTGTTGACCAGTCAAACGTTGACTGGTCAAATGGGACCCCCTGGCCCACCTGTCAGCCTCTGGTACACTTATGTGTACGCAGAGCTGGGTACCCATAGCTTTTTAACAATTAATTTCGAATTAATATTAATTTCAGAAAATGTTTTAATGTTTGAAAATTCATATAAATTAAACCGTAACTCGGATTAAAATATTTTGAACATGAAAGTTGCTCAGAACGACGGGACGATTCCGGATACGCAACCCGTTCGTCCGCCACACCCCCTAACCTATCGAACTCGCAACTTTCCCCCTCCGGCTCCTTCGTCAAAGCGAAACACCGGGAATACTTCCGGATGTTTCTTAACCGTACCACCTCATACCACGTTAGGGCACACCTAGCACCGCTCATTGTCACGTCACGCATCGTCGTGTTTATGTTTGCATTGTATTCATTGTTTCTTCCCCTCTTATCTCCGGTAGACTACGAGAGACCGGCCAGCTGCTGCTTGCCCGGTTCGACTACGGAGTTGACGACCCCTCTCTCTTGCCAGAGCAACCAGGCAAGCCCCCCCTTGATCACCAGATATCGCCTACTCTCCTCTATACTGCTTGCATTAGAGTAGTGTAGCATGTTACTGCTTTCCGTTATTCCTATCCTGATGCATAGCCTGTTTTTGCTACTTCTGTTGATACCTTACCTGCATTCCTACTTGCCTAGTATAGGATGCTAGTATTTCCATCTGTGGCCCTACATTCTTGTCCGTCTGCTGTGCTATACTATCGGGCCGTGATCACTCGGGAGGAGATCACAGGTATATACTATATACTTATACATGATACATGTGGTGACTAAAGATGGGTCGGCTCATAGGAGTGCCCGCGAGTGGATCTTTGAGGCAGAGCGACAGGGCAGGTTGAGACCGCCTAGGAGAGAGGTGGGCCTGGCCCTGTTCGACGTTCGCGGATACTTAACACGCTTAACGAGATCTTGGTATTTGATCTGAGTTGGGTCGTTGACCTTATACGCACTAACCGCCACGTGGGACAAGATATGGGCAACCGGCGCCGTGGTATTAGCCGGCACTTCGTGACGCCAATCGAGCGGCGCTGCTACCGGATTGGACCGGAACGCCACTAGGCTAGGTCTGCTTTCGGCCGCGTTAACGTGCGAGGTGTGCTAAGGCGATGGGCCTGCACCCTGTGGCGCTTAGGTTTAGACCGGCGTCTTGACCTCTGTTGTGCCTAGGTGGGGCTGCGACGTGTTGATCTTCCGCGGCCGGGCATGACCCAGGAAAGTGTGTCCGGCCAAATGGGATCGAGCGTGTCGGGTAATGTTGTGCACCCCTGCAGGAAAGTTTATCTATTCGAATAGCCGTGATCTTCGGTAACATGACGACTTGGAGTTGTACCTTGACCTTATGACAACTAGAACCGGATACTTAATAAAACACACCCTTTCAAGTGCCAGATACAACCCGGTGGTCGCTCTCTCTCGGGGTTACGAGGAGGGGATCGCCGGGTAGGATTATTGCTATGTGATGCTACTTGGAGGACTTGATCTACTCTCTTCTCTTGTTGCAAGACGGAGGCTGCCGAAGCGTAGTCTTGATGTGATTAGCTATCCCCTCTTATTCTGGCATTCTGCAGTTCAGTCCACTGATATGGTTTACACATATATCCATGCATATGTAGTGTAGCTCCTTGCTTGCGAGTACTTTGGATGAGTACTCACGGTTGCCTTGTTCCCCCTTTTCCCCCTATCTCTACCCGATTGCTGCGATCAGATGTCGGAGCCCAGGAGCCAGACGCCGTCGACGACGACTACTACACTGGAGGTGCCTACTACGTGCAGCCCGCGGACGACGATCAGGAGTAGTTAGGAGGATCTCAGGCAGGAGGCCTGCGCCTCTTTCGTTCTGTATCCCAGTTGTGCTAGCCTTCTTAAGGCAAACTTGTTTAACTTATGTCTGTACTCAGATATTGTTGCTTCCGCTGACTTGTCTATGATCGAGCACTTGTATTCGAGCCCTCGAGGCCCTCGGCTTGTATTATGATGCTTCTATGACTTATTTATGTTTTAGAGTTGTGTTGTGATATCTTCCCGTGAGTCCCTGATCTTGATCGTACACGTTTGCGTGCATGATTAGTGTACGATTGAATCGGGGGCGTCACATAGTAGGTCCTTGATCGGTTTTGCGAACCACCTAGAAGCTTCATGAATTTTATGTTTTCTTTACTAGTTTTTCAGTTTTGTTTTCTTTTTTCTGTGTTATTTTTCTTTATTTCTTTTCCTTCTCAAAATTTCAAAATATATTCAAAATCATCATAAATAGTTTGAAATAAAAAAATATTCACTTTTTTCAGAAAATGTTTGGTATTTCGAAATTTGTGCATGTTTTAAAATATTGTTTTGAATTTCAAAATTAGTTCACAATAACAAAAAATGTTAAGATTTTTCAAAAAATGATCAGAATTTCAAAACTTGTTCACAATTTCAATAGATGTTTACAAAATTTCTTTTTTATTCTGAATTTCTGAAAAAAATTGAATTCACAAATATTTTTCAAGTTCATGAGCATTTTTTGAATCTGCGAATAATGTTTGAATTCATGAAATCTTTTTCGAATCCTCAACAGTTTTTTGAAATCCTTGAACAATGATTGAATTTGCAACAATTTTTCAATCCTTGAACATTATTTCAAATCCACAAAGATTTTTTGAATACATAAACACCTTTTGAATTCACGACCACTTTTTGAATTTGCGAACATTTTTCGCAATGGATGAACATTGTTTCAAATCCACAAGCATTTGTTTTATTTAGTGAGCTTTTTTCAAATTCCTGAACATTCTTTGAAAATACGAACATTTTTTAAGCTCATGGTTTGTTCCATTTCACTATTATTTTAAAAATCGTGAAAAGTTTTTGATGCCGAGGAAAAAAAAACAGAAGGAGAAAACCCAACAGTAAAACCTACGCTACGCTACATTTTTTTTTCCTTTTCTTTTGAGACAAACGTTACGGTACGTTACAGGTGCTAGCAATCCAAGGTGAGGGCCTTTAGTCCCGGTTCATGAACCGGGACTAAAGGTTTGGTACTAATGCCCTGGCCCTTTAGTCCCGGTTCAATCTAGAACCGGGACTAAAGGCCGCGGCCACGTGGAGCTCCACCTTTACTCCCGGTTGGTAAAGGAAAATTTATGATTTTTTTTTTGTTGAATTTTTTTTTGAAATTTCTTTTGAATTTTTTTTATTTTCAAATTTCTGAATTATTTTAACCTCTAATCTCTAATCATCACCCCTCATCACTGCCCAATTTATTCTCTAATCTCTAATCATCCCTCATCATTCCAAATCATCTAACTTCCCGAACGGTCACCCATCCTCCCACTCCCCCAGCCTAAGCACGCTTAACTTCCAGGTTCTATTCTTCCTCGTTTTCAAGTCTGCACTTGTTGTTTTCCTGACAATAGTAAGATGTCAATCCTATTAACCCTCAGGAATTTTGCTTGAGCATGAAGTGACACATTTCACTGTTTGAGTTTGAAACTATTTTTTTTAAAACAATAATTATTTAAAAAACAATAGTTATTTTGAATAATTAGTTTGACCATTGTTTGACCATAGTTTGACCAGATTTGACCAAAATTCAAAATAACTAAAATAATTATTTAGTAACACTAATATTCTAGAATAATTAGTTTGACCACAGTTTGAAATTTTTTTGATTTTTTCCACTCTAGATCTTAAAAATCCCGTAACTTTTTTTCTGTTAGGTTTTTGAGGATTTTGAAAATGTTTAACGGGGTTCCCCCGGGTAAATTCGGATGTAACTTTTCGAGTAGATAATTTTTCATATAAAAAACTTTTTCATCCGAGTAAGGTATATATTGGAGAATTTGAGGTTGGATTTGGAAACTCTTCCTATGGTAAGCCCGATTCTTTCTTTTTACTAAGAAGACGGAGTTGATACTACCAGATTGTGATATATACTAACAACATGGACCACGTTCCCCATCCTCCATGGAAACATAACCATTCGCCACCATCGTGCCGATCTGATGAGATCATGCTGGTAACACATTCAGCGCAACAAAGCAACAATTTTTTTTGTTCCACCACAAAAAAGGGTGTCTGCGCTACACGTCAGGATTTATTTCCAGGAGAAATCGGTCAGCTCGGGAGCCATCGGATCTGGAGTCATCGAGGCAATATCTTGCTCTAGTTCCCTTCCTTCCTTGCTCTAACCGTCGCCATAAGCATCAGTACATGAAAGCAAATATACTCATTAAGTGACATGAAAGCATACAAAATATTACAGAGAAATCTCATGTGTATTTTGAAATATATAAGAATACTAAGAACTAGTGATCTTTGTTATGCCTTGACCAGGACCATCAGTGCAGCTCATGACGAACAGTACAGCAATAGGCTTCAATTCTCCTTGGCTATATTCAAAGTCATAAACGGGCAAACACCCGACCTGAACATCTACAACAGAAAAGCCAAATCAAACTGGGGGCGTAACATTTCCATGCAACTGGCTCTAGAAGTAGCTAGAGATCTGACTCATACTCAACATCTGGATTTTAGGAAGGCAGCCACGAGTTCCATGCATGTTTAGTTACCATCTGATAACCATTCAGCGAAGCAGGGAGTGTAAAGACGATACGGTTGCCAGTGGTATCCTATATCGCCGTAGACAACGTGTACATTCCGGCTATCCATATCGTACGAGATAAATTTCTCATGTTCCATGTCTACCAAGAAAATCAAATCACAGTCCGGATGTATACCAACAACTCTATAGGGCTCACCAAATTCGTGAACATGCATTCCTATCAGTTTTGAAAGATTTACAGTGTGCTTTAGAGTCCAATTTCCACTAGCATCCTCAAGAACCCAAACTGAAAGTAGGAATCCATCATCATTATAGTGATCTATGTCCACAACATGCAAGCATCTCTGAGACTGCCCAATACATTCCCAACCAGGGAATGCCCTCGAGATTCTCCGCCAAGTCTTGCCACCCGTGTCTACCGTGACGATAGAATAATCTTTAGTGATCAAATGCAGAGTGCCTTCACCGGCATTGTTGCCATCCAGCACGATCACGAAGACCGCGAAGCAGGAGGGATCGGCGGGGTCGAAGCCGAGTAGGATGATGTTCTCCGGGCGCAGTTCCTCAGTGTGAGGCAACACGGTCCAATCCTCGGTAGCCGGATTGCACACGACGTAATCCATGCCCGGGGGAGATGACGTGAAGCACTTGCCGAGGAGGAGGCCGCCGCAGCAATCCATGACTTTGAAGCCATGGGTATAGTCGCCGCCGTGCAGGAAAGGGAGGGATGGATCGACCAGGGGCCGCTGGCCTGACCTGCTGGCTGGAAAATTGAGGAAAAGCAGGTGGCAGATGTTTTGAGAAGTGCCACAAAAGAAACCGGCGAGGGTCTGCGGCGATCGTCTGAGGAGGCCGCAGTCGGAGCAGAGGGCATGCCATGATGGCGACACGCACCGGAAGCGGCAGAGGGAACGGTAGGGCACCCGCGCCAGGATCTCCATGAGGAGCTCTTCCGGGAGGGTCGCCACCGGCTGGGACATCTGTTCCATTCCTTCCTAAGGCAACGGCGGAATTTGGGGACGAGAAGAAGAGTTGTTTTCTAAGGGTATATTTATAGTACTACAAAAATCAAATCTTAAATATAATCCAAATTTGAGAAAAAAACAGTCTCTGTTTTTTTGACTTTTTACTAATTGATGGTTATATTTAGTAAAAGAAATATCATCCAAATCTTAAATATAATCTGAATTTTATTATACAAATTTTAACAAGAATTAATGAGAAATTTTGTCATTGGTTTTTTACTTCTAGGTGTAGATCTTACTTGTTGATTGTTATTTTTAGTAAAACTTAATTATCTGAAACTTAATTATATTTGAAGTTTAACAAGAATCAATGTCAGAAAATCGGTCTCTGGTTTTGATTTCGAGGTGAAGATCTTACTCATCGATGGTTATATTTAGTAAAAAATATCATCCAGATCTTAAATATAATCTGGATTTTATTATACAATCTTTTAACAAAAATTAATGCTAGAAAATATGTCATCGGTTTTTTTACTTCTAGATGTTGATCTTACTCCTCATTAGAATTTTATTATTCAAATCTTAAATATAATCCGAATCTTGACAAGAACCAATGGTAGAAAAATAGTCTTTTTCCTTCTAGGTGTACAAATTACTCATCGATGGTTATATTTAGTAAAATTTGATTATGTAAATCTTAGACAATCTGAATTTTATTACCCGGATGTTAACAATAATCAATGATATGAAATCGGTTTGTTGTTTTCACTTCTAGGTGTAGATCTTACTCGTCGATGGTTATATTTAGTAAAATTTTATTATCCAAATCTTAAATATAATTTTCATAGACTAAACATCACTTGGTGAAATTTGACGTTTGATTCTACCTCCCGCCTTTTTTTTTCCTTTTGAGTGCATTGTTGTTTCTTGGATTTTCTTGAATCCTTGGCAAAAGGCTGACACACATGTGGCGGTCCATCGGACGGCTTTTATGGGCTCCATCCAACGGCTAGGAGAGGCGGTCGATCTTCTCAAATCAACACCGGGCTGACACGTCGCCCCCACCCTCCAATTGCATTTTTTACTGTCAAGCACGACTATATATTTGTTTTACATATTTTGTTAATTTCAACAATTGGTGGATGTTATTGGCTATTAAGGAGCATCAAGTGGATACAAACTCAAAGAGCACACAGCCAGCCTCTGTATAGTTATGATGCACATAGCCAACACTAATGCACACATATAAAAATACACCAACAAATTGCAAAGTCATATAAGACCAAAACTATGTGTAGGCGAGTAACAAAGAAAAAACAAAGTGGTCAGGACGTGATCGGCAAACTACAACAATGAACATATTTGCACCAACCATCTTTACACCACGCAGACAACGAGGCTCTTGAATAGTAACGCCTTCAAGAAGGAAACAACATTCAAATGCGAAGTCGCCGGATCCAAGTAGCATGGCGAATTTAGGCTTTCACCTGAAGAATCAATCCGAGCATATCAGAAATGACTCCAACAAGATAACAACATTAAAACATCGCCATCGCCAGGTATAACCAGCTCGGGTGAGGGCTAGCCTTTCATCACGGAGCTCACGATCGGCTGCTCGAGTAGCACCATCGAAGTCACTCAAGTGTTGTCGCCATCACTTTTACGCGATCCCAGCAACTACAAGTGATGCAACCGCCATCGCTGCACAACTATCCCTCTGCATAATAGTCGTCGTCCATAATTTGCATCTCACCGCCGCAGTCAACCACTCAATCTTTAGAGTTGAACACTCCCGATCTTTCGGTGACCAATGCCATCATGACGCCGTATGAGGTTGCTGCAACATAGTATGCAATCAACCCCACTCGGCCAACTAGATCTGAATCACCACCACCAAACCATGGAACATAGCGTCGTCGACCAGTCATAGCCTGCGCCAAAATCGGACACCTTGCCGACGCGGTCCACTTCTCAGCAGAGAGCCGGACGTAAGCACCAAGCCACGCCATGAGCGCCAATAGCGAAAGTTGCAAGGACCCATGTGTACCAGGCAAAGCCACAGAAAAAACGAAGGGTGCACTACCAGAAAAACTGGGGTTGCCGACGGCAAAATCTATGCCGACGGCCCCCGTCGGCATCTATGGACCTATGCCGACGGCCACGGAAAGGTCTGACAGAGAAAGGCCGTCGGCATACATCGATCTATGCCGACGGGCCGTCGGCATAGACAAGGCCGTCGGGACCGCCCGAAATGCGCCTCTGAGGGCCCGTCGGCATATCCGCGGGCCCACCCGCCCGCCGGCCGACCATTTGGCGGTGTTGACCCTCGACGGCCAGGCGATCGGCGGCCGTCGGCATATCGATGGCGAGACGATATGCCTACGGCCAAGCCGTCGGCATAGGCCCTCTGCCACGCGTCGACAATCCGTGTGCCACGCCACGTCAACGATCCGTGGGACAGCCTCCGTAGGTAGACAGATATGCCGACGGCCCCGCCGGCATAATCGGTATTTTACTTTATTTTTATTTTTACTCTGTTTTGTTATTTTTACTTTATTTTAGTTTTTGTTTTGTATAAGATAATTATGCCTTATCTAAAAAACATACCCGATGGTATATCGATTGCCCCCTGCTATTTAACGTCGCTATCGCCGTGTCACGGAGGGGAAACGGTCAACACGGAAGGAATTACGGTTGGTGGGGGATTCGGGGTGTAGCTATGTCACGAAACATCGCACGGGTCCCGATGCATATGTGAAAGTGTTCATGCATGCGTCGCCCGTCTTGGGGCTCGGGGTGTGCCCTCATGGACGGCGCTGCCGGCTTTGGAGAAGCGGACGTGTCGGGTCTACGGAGGATCTTGCCGTAGGTCAGGCCGGACCCACGGCAAGATCCTCCGTAGACCCGACGCGTCCGCTTCTCCGGCGGCGCCGTCCGTGAGGCACACCAGTTCTGCGTGCCGCCTCTTCAGACATGCCACCACACCACCCCGCATGTATGAGGGCCCGGTACGACGCTCCGGTGGCATTGCTACCCCCCAGTGCCCCCGTCCCACCTAACCCTGTAGCGTTTGACCACGCGATCTAGCCCTTTGACTTTGCACGGACGGGCTTTGACCAGTGGACCTCTCCATCCGGTTGTGTCAGTTCGGCCCATAGGGACACCCGGGAGCAACATCCGGGCCAAACCCACAGCTACATCCACTCCGTGTAGACCCGACGCGTCGTGCTTCCCCCTCTAGGTGCCGTGGCGGGCGCCGTCCGTGAGGCGGGCACACCGGAGACGCTGCGCCGGCATTTGCAACCGCCACAACACTTCCGGACTTGTGAGAGGCCGCCACGCAAGATTTGACGGTATGCTAGCCGGAGGCCGCCATGACCCACGGTCGTGAAGCGAAGAGCAATCCGGCGTAGAGGAAGTGTTCGAGATACTTCTCCATCACGAAAAATTATGAAAAATTACCATCGGTCCTATAGCACATGTGCCCACGTCATGTAAAAACTCATGATTTTATCGCGCTCCGAGTATTTAATAATATTCACGCCGCATCGTTTCCATGAGCGTCTACTACCGTGTCATCGCCGTCCGTGAGGGGGGCCACACCGGAGACGCTGCGTGCGCCTCTTCGGACATGCCACCACACCACCCCGCATGTATGAGGGCCCGATCGACGCTCCGGTGGCATTGCTACCCCAGGGCCCCATCCCGCCTAACCCTATAGCGTTTGACCACCGGATCTAGCCCTTTGACTTTGCACGGACGGGATTTGACCAGTGGGCCTCTCCACCCGGTTGTGTTAGGTCAGCCCATAGGAACACTTTGGAGCAACATCCGGGCCACACCCACAGCAAGATCCCCTCCGTGTAGACCCGACGCGTCTGTTTCCCCCCTCCAGGTGTCGGCGGCGGCGCCGTCCGTGAGGGGGGGCACACCCCGGACACGCGTGCCGCCTCTTCAGACATGCCACCACACCACCCCGCATGTATGAGGGCCCGGTACGACGGGCAGGCGGCATTGCTACCCCCAAGTGCCCCCGTCCCACCTAACCCTGTAGTGTTTGACCACGCGATCTAGCCCTTTGACTTTGCACGGACGGGCTTTGACCAGTGGACCTCTCCACCCGGTTGTGTCAGTTCTGCCCATAGGGACACCCGGGAGCAACATCCGGGCCAAACCCACAGCTACATCCACTCCGTGTAGACCCGACGCGTCCGTTTCTCCAAAGCCGGGCGGTAGCGCCCGTCCGTGAGGGGGGGCACACCGAGACGCTGCGGCGGGCATTTGCAACCGCCACAACACTTCCGGACTTGTGAGAGGCCGCCACGCAAGATTTAACGGTATGCTAGCCGGAGGTCACGGGCCACAGTCGTGAAGCGCCAAGAGCAATCCGCGAGAGGGAAGTGTTCAGATACTTCTCCATCACGAAAAATTATGAAAAATTACCATCGGTCCTATAGCACATGTGCCCACGTCATGTAAAAACTCATGATTTTATCGCGCTCCGAGTATTTAATAATATTCATGCCGCATCGTTTCCGCAGAACGTCTACTTCCGTGTCATCGCCGTCCGTGAGGGGGGCCACACCCCGGAGACGCGTGCCGCCTCTTCGGACATGCCACCACACCACCCCGCATGTATGAGGGCCCGATGCGACGGTCCGGTGGCATTGCTACCCCAGGGCCCCCGTCCCGCCTAACCCTGTAGCGTTTGACCACCGGATCTAGCCCTTTGACTTTGCACGGACGGGATTTGACCAGTGGGCCTCTCCACCCGGTTGTGTTAGGTGAGCCCATACGAACACTTTGGAGCAACATCCGGGCCACACCCATAGCAAGAACCCCTCCGTGTAGACCCGACGCGTCCGTTTCCCCCCTCCAGGTGCCGGCGGCGGCGCCGTCCGTGAGGGGGGGCACACCCCGGACACGCGTGCCGCCTCTTCGGACATGCCACCACACCACCCCGCATGTATGAGGGCCCGGTACGACGGGCCGGCGGCATTGCTACCCCCAGTGCCCCGTCCCCGCCTAACCTGTAGCGTTTGACCACGCGATCTAGCCCTTTGACTTTGCACGGACGGGCTTTGACGGTGGACCTCTCCACCCGGTTGTGTCGATTCGGCCCATAGGGACACCCGGGAGCAACATCCGGGCCAAACCCACGGCTACATCCACTCCGTGTAGACCCGACGCGTCCGTTTCCCCCCTCCAGGTGCCGGCGGCGGCGCCGTCCGTGAGGGGGGGGGGCACACCCCGGAGACGCGTGCCGGGCATTTGCAACCGCCACAACACTTCCAGACTTGTGAGAGGCCACCTACGCAAGATTTGACGGTATGCTAGCCCCCGGAGGCCGCCGGCCACAGTCGTAGACGCGCGAAGAGCAATCCGCGTAGAGGGAAGTGTTGAGATACTTCTCCATCACGAAAAATTATGAAAAATTACCATCGGTCCTATAGCACATGTGCCCACGTCATGTAAAAACTCATGATTTTATCGCGCTCCGAGTATTTAATAATATTCACGCCGCATCGTTTCCGCAGAACGTCTACTACCGTGTCATCGCCCGTCCGTGAGGGGGGCCACACCGAGACGCGTGCGCCTCTTAGGACATGCCACCACACCACCCCGCATGTATGAGGGACCGATCACGACGCTCGGTGGCATTACTACCCCGGGGCCCCGTCCCCGCCTAACCTGTGGCGTTTGACCACGGATCTAGCCCTTTGACTTTGCAGACGGGATTTGACCAGTGGGCCTATCCACCCGGTCATGTTAGGTCAGCCCATACGAACACTTTAGAGCAACATCCGGGCCACACCCACAGCAAGATCCCCTCCGTGTAGACCCGACGCGTCCGTTTCCCCCTCCAGGTGCCGGCGGCGGCGCCGTCCGTGTGAGGGGGCACACCCCGGAGACGCGTGCCGCCTCTTCGGACATGCCACCACACCACCCTGCATGTATGAGCTGGTAACGTGTGGATTCGTGAACTATTTAATCGGGTCAACGTGCTTTCCCTCGGCGGTGGGACTATTTAAAAAAATTGTGGTTTGCATATATGCGGAAGCTGGCCGTCGGCGCAAACCCACCTATGCCGACGGCCTGTCCGTCGGCATATGTGCACGTTATCCACTCCCCCGGGCTGCTGACGCGTGGGGCCCAGGAGGGCCAACCTTATCCGCACCGCACCCGACCTCCTCCACACATTTCTCCCTCAACCGCACCCGACCCCGACCCCTACCGCCGCCGCCCACCTCCTCCGCCCGCCACCGCCCGAAACACTTGGCGGCGCCTCCCGCTCCAACCAGCGCCGCCCACCGAGCCGCCGTCGCCCGCGCCTCCTCGCCCGACCGAGCCACCCCGACCCCAGGCGGCCGCCCCGCCTCGACTCATGGCGCCCAGCGCCGGCCGCCGCCCGCCCGCCTCCGACCTTCCGCCCGACCCGCACCGCCCGCCCGACCCCTTGGCCGCCCGCCCCGCCCGCCTCCGACCTTCCGCCCGACCCCGCACCGCCCGCCCGACCCGCATCGCCCTTGACCCCCTTCGGCCGCCCGCCCGACCCCTCCGCCTCCCGCCCGCCCGAACCCCGTCGACCTCCCGCCCGACTCGCGCCTCCCGCCCCAACTCGGCCGGCCCTCTCGAAGGTGAAAATTTTATGTATTTTTAGTGTTTTTTTAGTAAGTTTGTAACTAGTTAGATAGGTATTTAGATAGATATTTAGATAGTTAGATACCTAGTTAGATAGATAGTTATATAGATAGTTAGATAGGTAGATAGTTAGATAGTTAGATAGATAGTGAGATAGTTAGTAGGTAGATAGTTAGATAGATAGTGAGATAGGTAGTAAAAATAATTGGTTAGATGAGATGCTATATGTTGCATATCTTGCAAAAAAATTTGGTTCGATGAGATGAATCAATGATTATGACGAATAGGTGATAATGATGATGATGAATATGTGATGAGGATGATGAATATATTGTTAATGTTTTTAGTTTTTTGCCTACATGATGCAAAAATAAATGAATGCATGTTTAAATGTTTTAAATATGCTCTATGAGTTGTGATGTTCTAAATTTTTTGTCCCGATGGAATTTGCAGGCTTTGTGGTGTTGCATTTCATCAAAGTGACCGTCGTCCGACGCTTTGTTCCCTGAGCATCCCTACATTTGTTCGACTCCTTCCCTACAGCCGAGGGTGAGCTACAAGTCCATCTCCTCCATTTTTGATGTCACTAGATTTCATTCTCAAGTCAACTGGGCGTAACCTAAGGCGTCTCCCGTCCGAAAGGGTTGCATCGATAAATATGCATTCAATTGCATATTTATCACGGCAGCTGTTTCGGATTGTCCAGTGTTTTCCACGGACAGCCCGAGGATGTGTAGATTGGGTATGTTCTCCATGTTCTACCCCGTTCCGAGACAGGATTTCGGCGCCGCCTCCCCATTGTTCTCCGGAGCACATTCTCTCGGCTATTTGACGAGACGTGTATCTGGAGAACAGCGGGGAGGTGCTTGAAATTTTGTCTCGAACGGGTAGAATGGAGAACGTACTCAATCTACACATCCTCGGGTGGGATTAGGACCCATCTTTACCTATTAGAGATGTAGGTGGATTCAACGCGGTAGAAACTGAAAATTTGATGTGATTAAATTAAGTGAATCCTTAATTATGTTGTGTGGTTTGCAAAATAGCAGAGGATGGCAGATAATCAGTGGATGTACAGTGGTTTTATCCACGGAATCGAGTAACATCGAGTGGATCGCGAAAACCGATGTGTATTTGAAGGAGATATTCCGTCGTCCAATGAGAATTATCCCACCATGCCCTGTGCGAGATGTGCGACGTCACCGTAGAAATCAGACGGACATGAGTGAGCACCTTCATACGCACGGATATATGCCAAACTTTGACATGCCGCCGATAAACATAGCCGATCGGGACCGTGGTAGAGAGGAGGTGATGCGACAACGCATCGATGGATATGAGGACGACGGGGTCGAGGACATGCTAGATGATGTCATTGTTGCGAAGCAGCCGTCGACACCTTCAGAGAATGAACCGGAGGAGCCGGAGGCAACCGCAAAGGCCTTCTTGGAGGTCTTGGCCTCGTCGAAGAAACCTCTTTATGCGGGTGCAAAAATATCTCGGTGGATGCCATCTATGGCTGATTGCGGTCAAGGCTGAGTACGGGTCAGAGCCAGAAATGCTTCAAGTATTCACAGGAGTATGGGCTAACAGCCTCACGAGGGTCATGAACTGCCGAAAAGCATGTACGATACAAAGAAAATCATGAAGGCACTCTCTATGGATTATGAGAAAATAGATGTTTGCAGAAGAATTGCCTTTTGTTTAGGCATGAGTATCACGGATGACAAATCTTGTAGGAAGTGCGGTTCGTCTCGGTACATTGAGGTGGTCGGTGAGGATGGTGAGAAAAGCAGCTAACCATCCCCGTTAAGGTTCTTCGGTATCTTGATTTTATAAAAAGACTGCAACGCCTTTTCATCACGAAGGAGTCTGCCAAAATGATGAAGTGGCACAAGGAAGGTATAAGGTACAGTCCAAAAAAATCGTACATCCATCGGGAGGGGAAGCATAGAAGTCATTCGATGAAGAATACCCGAGGAAGCAGCCGAGGTGGGAATGTCGAATAGCCATATCGGTGATGGGTTGAATCCATATGGTATGTCGTCCAATCCATACAGCTGCTGGCATGTGTTTGTAATTCCGCTCAATCTTCCTCGGTGCCCTAATGCAGCGGAAGACCATGTTCTTGTCGCTCATCATTCCGGGGCACGACTACCCGGGAAGCAATTGGGTGTGTTTATGCAGCCGCTTGTGGATGCTTTGCACCATTCTTGGTACTTTCCGAGGTTGACATACGACCGGGATCTGCGGAGAAATTTCTTGATGAAAGTTTGGTTGCACTATTGCATGCATGACTTTCCCAGCTATGCTCTATTCTGCGGATGGTGTACAAGTGGTAAGATGCCATGCCCAGTGTGCATGCAGGCTCTGCGAATGATTTGGCTGAGTAAGGGTGGCAAGTATGTAGCGTTTGACCTGCATCGACAGTTCCTCCCTCCAGACCATCCAGACAGGGAAGATAAGAAGAACTTCACGAAAGGCTGGGTTGTTCATGAAGTAACCGAGATTCCAACATTTTCGGGGGCAGATGTTCTTGCTCAGCTAAAAGCTCTGAAGCCTAAAGTCAAAGGCAAAGGCAAAGCCAAAGACAAAGGCTTCGAGGGATATGGTGAGACGCACAACTGGACTCACATTACCCCTTTCTCGCAGCTTCCCTATTTCAAGGACCTCAAACTTCCTTACAATATTGATGTGATGCACACGAAAAGAATGTGGCGAGTCCCTTTTCCACACGATCCTCAACATTCTGATAAGACAAAGGATAACGTAAAAGCTAGAGCCGATCAACAGAGAATTTGTGATAGACCACTTTGAACATGAAGCATCCCACAGGCGGTCGAAAAAACTGGTTCAAGCCAGATGCTGACTTTGTCCTTAAACCGCCAGAAAAAAAAAGTACTTATCTGGCTGAAACAAATTTTGAAGTTCACCGATGGTTATGCATCGAATATAAGTAAGGATGTCAATCTTTCAACGGGCAAAGTGACCGGCCTGAAGAGTCATGACTATCATGTATGGATTGAGCGGATAATGCCGGTGATGGTTCGAGGCTATGTCCCCGAGCATGTCTGGCGAGTGCTTGCCGATCTTAGCCATTTATTCCACGCTACGTGCTAAAGAAGTAAGTAAAGAGGTGATTGAAAAATTGCATAAGAAGGCACCGGAGTTGATAGTCAAGCTAGAGAAGATCTTTCCATGAGCTTCTTTACTTTGATGACACATCTCATTACGCACCTCATGAGCGAGGTATTGTTGGGGGCCCTGTGCAAAATCGGTGGCGACGGCCACGAGAGGCAGAACAAGCATCTCCGGCGTAAATGTGGAAACAAAGCTAAGATTGAAGCTTCCATAGGCGAGGCAGTTATCCTAGAGGAGGTGTCAGACCTCAGGACATCATACTATCCAGACCACGTTCCCCATCTTCATAACAAGGTGCCTCGATACAATATAGAAGAGCCCAAGTATCAACCCAGGCTCAATCTATTCAACGCGCAAGGTGGGAGGGCTGGGGCCTCGAAATCTTATAACATGCCACGACAAGAGTGGGAGGACCTCATGTTCTATATCTTGCACAACATCAAGGAAGTTGAGGAAGTGTGGATGAGGTAATACCACTACACCATTCCTTTATGTCTTCCACATCATCATGTTTCATGTTCACTTAGTCGGTCTAACACCGCTTATCTTTTTTAGTGATTTCGTTCAAGAGGAATGGGCGGAGTGAATCCTCCCTCGAGGCGGAGGCACTTACTCTTCTCCGTCATGGAAACCACAGACGTAAAAATTTTGTTGCTTGGTTCATGGAGAAAGTAAAATTCCACACTCCCCTATTAAATACCTACTTCAACATTTATTAGTTAACCCGAACTAATGCACGCAACAATTTCCATTATACTTGTAGGGAAAAGATCCGAACATATCTATGGATGATGAATTGAGATGGGTTTCCATGGGTTTTGACCCTGCCGTCATGACATGTACAAAGTATGATGTGAATGGGTATCGCTTCCATACAGAGGAGCACCAAAACAACCGCCCCGATCCGAAAACTATAAATACTGGAGTGTACACCCCCGGTCAAAATTCAGTAGACTACTACGAAAGGGTACAAAATATATACGAGGTTAAATTCCGCCAAGGGCGTGAGACCCTAAGTCTGCCTGTGTTCAAATGCCGATGGTTCGATCCGCGGGAGGGGGTAAAACATACGCCTTCCATTGGTTTGGTCGAAGTTAAACCATCAACCGTCTATGCCGGAGCCGATCTCTTCATTGCGGCTACCCAAGCTACACAAGTATATTATCCGCCTTACCCATGCGGAAAGTGTATCTAAAGGGTTGGGAAGTTGTGTTCAAGGTGTCGCCACATGGTAAGCTACCGGACCGAATGAAGACGATTACTACAACATTAACCCCATGACATACGAGGGAGTGTTCTATCAAGAGCAACCTGATGATGATGATGATTATGTGGTTAGAAACGATGATGCTAGACCATTGGGTGATGATGATGTGGACCCAAACGTCGACGATGCACGGAATGATGGTGAGACCATTGTCAATGAAAATGACATACTTATGCTAGAAAAGTTAAACGAAGATCTTTGACGAGGAGGAAGAGCCTCCACCTCCGTCGGACAACGAAGATGATATGATTGATAGTGATGATGAGACGGACCGAGAAAGAGGTTACAACGGTGATGATTCATATGGGTTCTAGCGGATGTACGTTTCAAGTTTAGGAATATGCCTTTTTATGCATTTTTATTAATGTGTTTATTATCATGCCTTTTTCTTCATTTCATTAATTTACTAATTGCTTTTCTCTTTTCAATGCAGGTTTGTGGAACATGGGCAAGGGAAGGCCGACGGCGTGGGTTTCCTACGCAAGGTCGTCGGCCCGCCTAGTCGGAGTGGTCGAGCACGTAATCCTCCCCTCGGCTACTGACGATGACTCCTCACGGGGAGGTCGAGGGAGAGGTGCCCCTAGAGGAGGAGGGGCGGGGAGAGCCTCTAGAGGACGAGTCTTTGGGGAGAGCCACTACCAGGGGTCGCGGCCAGAAAGAGCGCACCCTCACCGACTTAGGGGTGTTGTCTTCGAGGCCCTCCTCTAGTGAGGTACCCTCCTCTAGTGAGGTACACTCTAGGGAGGAGGAGGAGGAGGAGGAGGAGGTGGTGGTGGAGGAGGAGGAGGAGGTGGAGGAGGAGGCACTTGAGGAGGAGGAGGAGGAGGAGGAGGAGGTTGGGAGGGAGAGGCGGGCGAGGAGGGGGTGGTGGCGGGGATGATGGTGGTGATGGGAAGGGGTTGACAACAAGGGATGGCTGCGTGGCAACGCATAAAGCTACCAAAGCAGGTTCCTGCTCTTGAGGAGCGTAAGTGGCTCATTGAGCCCACGGGAAAAGAGTAAGCGGTTCCTTATTTTGCTTTTCACATGCATATTCGGTTGTTATTTATTTTGCTTGTCACATGCTAATAGTTCATTCTTTTGCAAAGAATGGATATATTCTAAAGGGGTCCGTATTCCCAACGGCCTCATCACCGTCTTCTGCTGAAGTTATCTTGGCCGGGGTTGTCTTGTCCGGATCGATCGAGGCAGCCGGACCGTCGGGTTTTGGCCACAGCTGGGACCACTGGAAGCGGCCCTCCACGCGGACCATGAGACCCATGCCAAGGCCGTAACCACTACTTTACAGGTGAGTTCTCTTGAGCACAAGTCCATTCTAGTTTCATGAATGATTTAACTCATGGCTTCTTCCATTCTTGTTTCGTGCATGATTCTAGAAATTCTATCGAGTTCTTCGAGCAGGGCTAGAGCGGACCCGGATCGTCTTTGCGCCAATGCAAGAAGAAGGCCCGCCAGATGCGATCTGAGGTGCGCTATGTGGCCATCTCGACATACTACCACGATGTTCTTGGTGTGAAGATGACCAAGGAAGAAGCGCGGAGGATGGGCATTACCTTGGAGAGGCACGAGTACTTGGCGGTAAGTATAAAAGATTTTTCATTATGCTTTCATATATTATGCTTTCATTACCATGTGGTACATTTCACCGTTTCATGTTGACATGCCATTATGCTTTTATTATGTAGGTGTGTCCAAATTGGTGTTATGGAAAAGACGAGTCCTGGGCGGCATTGGTGGATCTTTGGTGTGATGAAATTTGGAGCACAGGCGGCTATGAGAATAAAAATAAGGCTAACCGAGGGAATGAGGGAGTACATGCTCAGGAAACCGAAACCACTATCTCCACAAGGCGATTAATGTATGACTAACCCCATTAAACATTCTTCTTCTATTTACCATCACTTTCTTATGTATGACTAACATCTGTTTGGTGGTGCAGGAGGAGAAGGCGGCCGCTCTCGGACATGCAGGCGTGGAGATCGCCCATACGCGGAAGTACCCCAAGCTGGCGAGCCCAAGTACTCTGACAAGAAGACCGCGTGGAGGAAGGAGGCCTACTCCATGGCGTGTCTGAAGTTACATCTGACACACCTGACCCCATTGCGGCGGATCACGGGCGACAGGCGGTGGTGAGCATGGGGCCCAAGGAGCAGTCGGGAGGCGGTTCTCGATCTTGTGGTCACTCCGACTATCTCCTACACACGGCTTCGTCGGATCGACCCGAGCTGAGCAGCGCATGAGCCAGCCGGTGTCCAGTTCCACGGTCCCTCTTTCAGGAGCAACAACTGTAAGTATTTTCCCTCTTATCTTCATTGCTCACTTTATTTTCCGCATCTAGTAGTTTTATGAGTTCCATCATGTCATACCGTAGGCCTACGGAGTACACACGCCAGAGACCATGGCGTGGCATCGGAGGCATCATGAACACCAAGTGCGGAGGGATCGCCACCGAGCAGGCTTTTCAGGAAATGGCGGCCGGCGGTGTCCTCGATTGCTGACCGGCACCATGCCCTCCAAAGGCACAACCAAGGTCACGACCTTTGAGGAGTTTGTGGCACGTAATCAGCGGCCCCTCGCCGGTTAGTTCATCCCCAATCTATTCACCCAAAGCATGTCATGCCTTTCAACACGATCATATATCCCATTAATATGTCTTTTCAACATCCGAGGAACAGGTGGATCTACCATTGGCGGTGGTCTTCGCGACACTCGGAGACACGGAGCCCGACCACTCCGATCCACGGAGGCGGAGGCGGAGGTGGAGGCGGTCTTGGCTGATAGCGTGGCGGAAGCTGCGGCGACACAGGCTTGGCGCTCTTAGCGGTGGCGACCTCGCGGTGCTTTCGGCGTCTGGCGCTTAAGCCATTCGGGGACTTGTGTGCTTATGCTTATGTTTTTTAGATGACTTGTGTGTGGTGATGATCCTTTAGATGACTTGTGTGCTTCTCTATATGCTTATGCCTTATGATTGTGCTTATGTCTTATGATTGTGCTTATGCTTATGATTGCGATGATGCTTATGCATATATTGTTGTGCTATCTTTGCTCCTTCAAGTTACGTGATGTCGCTTCTTATATATCTGTTGATATTCAAATGAACCGTAGTGAAAAGAAACAGAAAAAAGAAAAAAAATCTGGACAGAAACTATGCCGACGGCCTAGCCGTCGGCATAGGACTGGCGTGAGCTCCCAGTGGCTGACACGTGGCAGCCTATGCCGACGGCCTGGCCGTCGGCTTAGTTCTGCCCCAGGGGTGCCCGATGGCGGAAACCGTGGCGCGTCTATGCCGGCGGCCTGGCCGTCGACGTAAATACTAAACTAAGCGGCGGCACGGCGTCGGCATGAAATAACACCGAACAGCGGCGGCTAGCCACGTGGCACCTCTATGCCGACGGCGAGCCGTCGGCATAGTTCTAAACTAAGCCGGCGAGGCCGTCGGCATAGTTCTAAACTAAGCGGCGGCGGGCCGTCGGCATAGAGGTGCCACGTGGCGAGCCGCCGTTGCTTTCGGCGATTGTGGCGGCCGCGATTGGCGGCAACTGCCGGCGATCTGCGTCGGCATATATATCTGACCACCGTCGGCATAGGGTCTATGCCGACGGCCATTCTATGCCGACGGTCATCACAGCTACGCCGACGGATATGTTGCCGACGGCCCTATGCTGACGGGGGCCGTCGGCATAGGCCTGTCCCGACGGCTAGTCAGGGCTATGCCGACGGCCCTGGCCGTCGGCATAGGGTGCGTTTCCCGTAGTGGTGTAAGTTAGGGTGGACACGGTCCGGGCCGGTCCGGGCCCTGACCGAGCCGCCGTCTGGCTGGCAGCCGTGAGGGCCGGACCGACTGGCCGGCGATGCAGCGATGCACTTTCATGGACCGGACCGGCGGTGGTAAAGCTCGAGCCGGACCGAGAGGACCGCCCATGGCGTCGTACGGCGACGGCGAGCGGTGGCGCATGGCGACTGCGAGCTCCCCTGCGGGAGGTTACGGGGCACGGGGAGGAGAGGAAATAGAGAAACACAGCCGCATGCCCATCATGAGCCCGTTTGAGAGGCCGGGGAGGACAGATACATGACGACGGCGATGAACAGAGGTGTTGCCATGGAGGAGGCGGCCTCGCAGGAGCCGGTGGAGGTCACCTCGACCTGGGGCTGTTGGAGTTCTTCATCTGGGAGGCCCCCGAGCGAATGAAGTCCAAGGGCGGGTCTGTTCCTCGCGACACGCAATTAATCTCGTTGCCTTGTTGTTTCCTGTTTCCTTTTTTCTTAAGGATGTTTCCTATTTTCTGTCACGTTAATATTGTTTGTTTTTTGAAAGTATCATGTTAAATCTGTTGAGTCGATAAGAGTCCATATTGTAGGCATAGTTGCATGTGACCTGGAAAAAATCCAAAATAAACCTTAAACTTGTAGATGAAAGCTAAATTGAACTCTAAACTTGTAATCCCGGAAATTGGCACACCAAACTATTCAATTCCGGTCTATTTTGAATCTTCAAAGCGTTTCCAAACAGGGATTGGCAACGTGGCAGATCGAATCCTGGCAATGTTGTGTGCGTTCGTTACTGGGCCGGCCCAACAGACACGAAACAAGATTTCGTTTCTTTTTCATTTTTTTGAGGGATTTATTTTTTTGTAAAACGCAAAGTAAAAATACCGAAAGGGTACGGTCGCAACTGGTCTGGGCGAATAGACACGAGGCGATTTTTTTTCTTTTTTGTAAAACACGCATAGTAAAAAACACATAAAAAAGAGAAAACTAGGATTCGTAGTCGCAACCTAACGCTGCTGATTTGCTCCCACTAGCCACTACAATCATTTGACGTTGATGTTTTGATGTGAGGCCTGAAGATTTAAACCACATAGAGCAGCGCCGAGATTTAAATCATTTTTTGAAGGGCAAACAAATATTGAAAACGTGCAGGCCCGAACAATCGTTAAAATATCCGTTTCTTAAGTGGGAATATTTTTTTAAAAGTACGATCATTTATTTAAAACAACCAATTTTGAAAAACTGAACACCGTTTGAAACATATATTTTTTAAAACATGGGAACAAATTTTCCAAGCTGATTTTTTTAAAAATAAATAAACAATTGTAAGAAATTGTCGTATAATTTTCTGAAATCTTTATGTCATTAATAAAATGTAATACACGTATTTGGCAAAATGTTACCGTGTCACATTTAAAAAATTGTATTTTCGTGAAATATTTCTGTTAAACTATTATCGGTATTTAAAAATTGTTCATAATGTTTTTCAGGAATGTTTCGAAATTTTCCAGGAACGCTTCTATCAGTTTTTTAATATATGAACGCTTCTAACAGTTTTTTAAAACGACGCAATATTTAAAATCACCAGGAGCCATCAGGGTTATTGGCTAGGTGCGATCTGTGCTAGTGCGTTTTCCTGAGTTCGAGTCTCCTAGTGAAACTTAATTTTGCGGCTGCTTATATTTTTTGTTGAAAAAAACACACTACAGAGTAGAGTAAGCGAGCGACTGTGCTGTTATTTTTGCGGCTGCTTGTATTTTTTGTTGAAAAAAAATCAACAGAGTATAGAGCAAGCGAGCGACTGTGCTAATGCGCCGGCCCAATTTGTCCTAATGTCCAGCCAGCCCTTGCCACGTCAGCAAATACCAGCTAAATACCGTCAAGGTTTAAAATAGACCGGGATTAGGAAGTTCGGTGTGCTGATTTTCGGGATTGCAAGTTTAGGGTTCGATTTAGCTTTCGCCTACAAGTTCAAGGTTCGTTTTGGACTTTTTCCCATATGACCTAATTATCCTTTTTACAATTTGCATGTTACAAATAAATAGAGCCTGTAACGTGTATGCCCATATACAAATGTACATTTAGTCGTACAAATACTGATATGCACAGGTCAATAGGATCGTGGGGAGGTGTAGAAAGAACGCATCTGATCGAGCCCACCTTTCTCATTCTTTCTGTTTCTGCTCCGTTGAATAACAGGAAAACTCCGACATTCTAGGCAATAGAATTCCTATTCCTACGAAGTAAATCGTGGAGTGAATCGTGGAGATAACTGTCTCTCCAATAACGTGGAGTAAATCGTGGAGATAACTCTCTTCTACCTCGAGCCAAAGAGAATCCATCGCGTCAGTTCATTCGTGCGTAAGAAACAACCGAGCTCGTTCGGTCCTGTCGAGTTTAACCGAGCTAAGACCAGACTGGACCGGTCGATTTTTGAGCCGAAATTCCGAGCTCGGACCGGCGAGTTTTTCCAACAGGCCGGGACCGATCGGTCCACGAGCGGGCCAAAAAGCCCGCTCGATACGTCTGTAAGGAATATGTACTCGACCATGACTACCGCAACTGCCCTGAGAAGCACAAGCACTCTTCGTCTTGTTCTGAGGAAGATGAAAGTGATGGCTCCAACTAACAGCCAGTGAAATTATGTTGTGTTAATACCTCATAGTACGATTTAGTTAGGTAGATTCTGCTCACATGGTAACGCCGTTTGTTGCTTTTACTGATGCTTTTACGGTTATGCGAGCTCTAGTGGCTGCTAGTTACTACTTATCTTAGAAATGGGTTTGCGGCAGAACATTAAGATGTCTGCACTTGTTGATCTGTTCAGTCTCCTCTGGTGTTTATCTGAACTTAGGTGTCAACATATTATTCGTAATGAATCTGTTGGGCAACGACTGACTAGAAAAGGAATGGTTTTACGGTTACATGTTGATCTGATTGGTTGTTAATCACTCTGTTGTCAGCAAATCCTCCATGAGGTTGGTTCTAATAGTAGTAACATAGCTAGTATCATGCATGTCAACTAGGCAATTTTGATGAGGTGCCATAGAATTAAATGAAGAAAAAGAGGGTTGAGTATCATGTAGTACTTTGGTTCTAGATAGTTTTTGAACATCGGATCGTGATCCGACGTCCAGGAAGATGGTTAGGTCTTAGAGCAACTCCAGCTGCGCCCCCAACAGGGCGACTTTTTACGCGCCGGTACCGAAAAAACGCCCAGTCCCAAGACGGCGAAATCCGCCAGCTCGGCCCGTTTTTGGGCCCGGCCCGGCGCACTGGGGGGCGCTCGGGGGCTCCGGCGAAGAGAAAAACACGTCTGGGCCACACTGTCAGGCGAAAAGTCAAGCCAACCATCCAGATTCGCCTCCCACCCCCCGCGCGCTCGGCCGCCACCCTGCCGATTCAGGCGTCGCCCACCGCCCATCACCGCTAGGTAGTGTTGGGGAACGTAGTAATTTCAAAAATTTCCTACGCACACGCAAGATCATGGTGATGTATAGCAACGAGAGGGGAGAGTATGTCCACGTACCCTCGTAGACCGAAAGCGAAAGCGTTAGAACAACGCGGTTGATGTAGTCGTACGTCCTCACGGCCCGACCGATCAAGCACCGAAACTACGGCACCTCCGAGTTCTATCACACGTTCAGCTCGATGACGTCCCTCGAACTCCGATCCAGCCAAGTGTCGAGGGAGAGTTCCGTCGACCTGACGGCGTGGTGACGATCTTGATGTTCTACCGTCGCAGGGCTTCGCCTCAGCACCGCTACAATATTATCAAGGAGGACTATGATGGAGGGGGGCACCGCACACGGCTAAGAGATCAAGAGATCAATTGTTGTGTCTATGGGGTGCCCCCTCCTCCGTATATAAAGGGGGGGAGGAGGAGAGGGCCGGCCAAGGGGAGGAGGCGTGCCCAAGGGGGGCAATCCTACTCCAAGTAGGATTCCCCCCTCTTTCCTAGTCCAAGTAGGAGAGGGGAAGGAAGGGAAGGAGAAGGAGAAGGAAGGAGAGGGAGGAAAGGAGGAAGGGGGCGGCCCCTAGTCCAGTCGGTTTGGGCTAGGGGGCCGCGCGCCTCCTCTCTTCCACCACTTGGCCCATGAGGCCCATTGCTTCTTCCTCGTATTCCCGTAACTCCCCGGTACCCCGAAAATACCCGAATAACTCGGAACCTTTCCGATGTCTGAATATAGTCGTCCAATATATCGATCTTTACTCTCGACCATTTCGAGACTCCTTGTCATGTCCCCGATCTCATCCGGGACTCCGAAATACCTTCGGTACATCAAATCACATAAACTCATAATATAATCGTCATCGAACTTTAAGCGTGCGGACCCTACGGGTTCGAGAACAATGTAGACATGACCGAGACACGTCTCCGGTAAATAACAAATAGCGGAACCTGGATGCTCATAGTGGCTCCTACATATTCTACGAAGATCTTTATCGGTCAAACCGCATAACAACATACATTGTTCCCTTTGTCATCGGTATGTTATTTACCCGAGATTCGATCGTCGGTATCTCAATACCTAGTTCAATCTCGTTACTGGCAAGTCTCTTTACTCGTTATGTAATGCATCATCCCGCAACTAACTCATTAGTCACATTGCTTGCAAGGCTTATAGTGATGTGAATTACCGAGAGGGCCTAGAGATACCTCTCCAACAATCGGAGTGACAAAACCTAATCTCGAAATACGCCAACTCAACATGTACCTTCGGAGACACCTGTAGAGCTCCTTTATAATCACCCGATTCACGTTGTGACGTTTGGTAGCACACGAAGTGTTCCTCCGGTAAACGGAAGTTGCATAATCTCATAGTTATAGGAACATGTATAAGTCATGAAGAAAGCAATAGCAACATACTAAACGATCAAGTGCTAAGCTAACAGAATGGGTCAAGTCAATCACATAATTCTCCTAATAATGTGATCACGTTAATCAAATGACAACTCATGTCTATGGTTAGGAAACTTAACCATCTTTGATTAACGAGCTAGTCAAGTAGAGGCATACTAGTGACACTATGTTTGTCTATGTATTCACACATGTATTATGTTTCCGGTTAATACAATTCTAGCATGAATAATAAACATTTATCATGAAATAAGGAAATAAATAATAACTTTATTATTTCCTCTAGGGCATATTTCCTTGAGTCTCCCACTTGCACTAGAGTCAATAATCTAGTTCACATCGCCATGTGATTTAACACCAATATTCACATCTGTATGTGATTAATACCCATAGTTCACATCGTCATGTGATTAACACCCAAAGGGTTTACTAGAGTCAATAATCTTGTTCACATCGCTATGTGATTAACACCCAAAGAGTACTAAGGTATGATCATGTTTTGCTCGTGAGAGAAGTTTAATCAACGGGTCTGTCACATTCAGAGCCGTATGTATTTTGCAAATATTCTATGTCTACAATGCTCTGCACGGAGCTACTCTAGCTAATTGCTCCCACTTTCAATATGTATCCGGATTGAGACTTAGAGTCATCTGGATCGGTGTAAAAGCTTGCACCGATGTAACTCTTTGCAACGGGCTCTTTTATCACCTCCATATTCGAGAAATATTTCCTTAGTCCTCACTAAGGATATTCTTGACCGCTGTCCAGTGATCTACACTTAGATCAAAATTATACTCCCTTGCCAAACTCAGAACAAAGTATACAATAGGTTTGGTACACAGCATAGCATACTTTATAGAACCTATGACTGAGGCATAGGGAATAATTTTTCATTCTCTTTCTATTTTCTGCCTGTTGGGGAACGTTGCAGAAAATAAAAAATTCTACGCTTCACCAAGATCAATCTATGAGTTCATCTAGCAATGAGAGAGAGGAGTGCATCTACATACCCTTGTAGATCGCGAGCGGAAGCGTTCAAGAGAACGGGGTTGAGGGAGTCGTACTCCTCGTGATCCAAATCACCGATGATCCTAGTGCTGAACGGACAGCACCTCCGCGTTCAACACACGTACGGTTGGGAAGACGTCTCCTCCTTCTTGATCCAGTAAGGGGGAAGGAGAGGTTGATGAAGATCTAGTAGCACGATGGCGTGGTGGTGGATGCAGCAGCGATCTTGGCAGGGCTTCGCCAAGCGTCTGCGAGAGGGAGAGGTGTAGCAAGGGGAGAGGGAGGCGCCAAGAGCATGGGTGTGTCTGCCCTCCCTCCCCCCTCTTTATATAGGCCCCCTAGGGGGGGGGGCGGCCCTGGAGATGGGATCTCCAAGGGGGGCGGCGGCCGGGGGTGGCTTCCCCAAGCCGGTGGGCGCCCCACCCCTAGGGTTTCCCAACCCTAGGCATAGGGGGCCCAAAGGCGCACCAGCCCACCGAGGCTGGTTCCCCTCCACTTCAGCCCATGGGGCCCTCTGGGATAGGTGGCCCCACCGGTGGACCTCGGGACCCTTCCGGTGGTCCGGTACAATACGGTGACCCCAAACTTTCCCGATGGTCAAACCTGACTTCCTATATATAATTCTTTACCTCTGGACCATTCCGGAACTCCTCATGACGTCCGGGATCTCATCCGGGACTCCAAAAAACTTTCAGGTTACTGCATACTCATATCTCTACAACCCTAGCGTCACCGAACCTTAAGTGTGCAGACCCTACGGGTTCGGGAGACATGCATACATGACCGGGGCGCCTCTCCGGTCAATAAACAACAGCGGGATCTGGATACCCATGTTGGCTCCCACATGCTCCTCGATGATCTCGTCGGATGAACCACGATGTCGAGGATTCAAGCAACCCCGTATACAATTCCCTTTGTCAATCAGTACGTTACATGCCCGAGATTCGATCGTCGGTATCCCAATACCTCGTTTAATGTTGTTACCGGCAAGTCACTTTACTCGTACCGTAATGCATGATCCCGTGACCAGACACTTGGTCACATTGAGCTCATTATGATGATGCATTACCGAGTGGGCCCAGAGATACCTCTCCGTCATACGGAGTGACAAATCCGATCTCGATTTGTGCCAACCCAGCAGACACTTTCGAAGATACCCGTAGTGCACCTTTATAGTCACCCGATTCACGTTGTGACGTTTGGCACACCCAAAGCACTCCTACGGTATCCGGAGTTGCACAATCTCATGGTCTAAGGAAATGATACTTGACATTTGGAAAAGCTCTAGCTAAACGAACTACACGATCTTTGAGCTATGCTTAGGATTGGGTCTTGTCCATCACATCATTCTCCCAAAGATGTGATCCCGTTATCAATGACATCCAATGTCCATAGTTAGGAAACCATGACTATGTGTTGATCAACGAGCTAGACAACTAGAGGCTCACTAGGGACACGTTGTGGTCTATGTATTCACACGTGTATTATGATTTCCGGATAACACAATTATAGCATGAATAATAGACTATTATCATGAACAAAGAAATATAATAATAACCATTTTATTATTGCCTCTAGGGCATATTTCCAACAGTCTCCCACTTGCACTAGAGTCAATCATCTAGTTACATTGTGATGAATCGAACACCCATAGAGTTCTAGTGTTGATCATGTTTTGCCCTAGGGAGAGGTTTAGTCAACGGATCTGCTACATTCAGGTCCGTATGTACTTCTACAAATATCTATGTCTCCATCTTGAACATTTTCACGAATGGAGTTGAAGCGGCAACTTGATGTGCCTGGTCTTCTTGTGAAAGCTGGGCTCCTTGGCAAGTGCAATAGCTCCAGTGTTGTCACAGAAGAGTGCGATCGGCCCCGACGCATTGGGTATGACTCCTAGGTCGGTGATGAACTCCTTCACCCAGATTGCTTCATGCGCTGCCTCCGAGGCTGCCATGTATTCTGCTTCACATGTAGATCCCGCCACGACGCTTTGCTTGCAACTGCACCAGCTTACTGCCCCACCATTCAAAATATACACGTATCCGGTTTGTGACTTAGAGTCATCTAGATCTGTGTCGAAGCTAGCGTCACGTAACCCTTTACGACAAGCTCTTCGTCACCTCCATAAACGAGAAACATATCCTTAGTCCTTTTCAGGTACTTCAGGATATTCTTGACCGCTGTCCAGTGTTCCTTGCCGGGATTACTTTGGTACCTTCCTACCAAACTTACGGCAAGGTTTACATCAGGTCTGGTACACAGCATGGCATACATAATAGATCGTATGGCTGAGGCATAGGGGATGGCACTCATCTCTTCTTTATCTTCTGCCGTGCTCGGGCATTGAGCCGAGCTCAATCTCACACCTTGCAATACAGGCAAGAACCCTTTCTTGGACTGATCCATATTGAACTTCTTCAATATCTTATCAAGGTATGTGCTTTGTGAAAGACCTATGAGGCGTCTTGATCTATCCCTATAGATCTTGATGCCTAATTCATTGAAGAACACTTATTCAAGTAGGCCTTAATGCTGTCCAAAAGTTCTATATCATTTCCCATCAAAAGTATGTCATCTACATATAATATGAGAAATGCTACAGAGCTCCCACTCACTTTCTTGTAAACGCAGGCTTCTCCATAAGTGCATAAACCCAAACGCTTTGATCATCTCATCAAAGCGAATGTTCCAACTCCGAGATGCTTGCACCAGCCCATAAATGGATTGCTGGAGCTTGCATACCTTGTTAGCATTCTCAGGGTCGACAAAACCTTCAGGCTGCATCATATACAGTTCTTACTTAAGATGGCCGTTAAGGAATGCCGTTTTGACGTCCATTTTCCATATCTCATAATCATAGTAGGCGGCAATTGCTAACATTATCGGACGGACTTTAGCTTCGCTACGGAGAGAATGTCTCATCGTAGACAACCCCTTGAACTTGTCGATAACCCTTAGCAACAAGTCGAGCTTTATAGATGGTAACATTACCATCTGCGTCCGTCTTCTTCTTAAAGATCCATTTGTTTTCTATCGCTCGCCGATCATCGGGCAAGTCTGTCAATGTCCATACTTTGTTTTCATACATGGATCCTATCTCGGATTGCATCGCTTCAAGCCATTTCTTGGAATCTGGGCCCGCCATCGCTTCTTCATAGTTCGAAGGTTCACCGTTGTCTAACAACATGATTTCGGAGACAGGGTTGCCATACCACTCTGGTGCAGAGCGTGTCCTCGTGGACCTACGAAGTTTAGTATTAACTTGATCCGAAGTACCTTGATCATCATCATTAACTTCCTCTTCAGTTGGTGCTGGCACCACAGGAACATCTTTCTGAGTTGCTCTACTCACCGGTTCAAGAGGTAGTTGTCACGACCGGTTTTCCGGGTATTGATTTCCCAGAAAATGGCCCTTGTGCTCACCAGCCCAAGGATTACTGTTAGCTGATGAGGCACCAACTTGATACAGAAATTCCAAGCAAAATACAAAATATGTGGTACAAGACCATTCTGGCCTGTGAGTACAACAAATGGTTTCTAGTGGTTGATGGCGGAAGCGGTTTGTGGATCATCGGCGTCTATGGGACTCCATTTCCCACGGGAGCAGCTGACCAGGCTCACTCCTATCTTCGCGAGGCTACTATCATCATGTGCGGAGGTTGCGGGGCTGTCATCGCGTCGCTCCTCTCCAGGCAAGAAATCTGGCCAAGACAATAGCGAGGACAAGCAGTGAGTACTTTGAATGTACTGCATAAACATTATGAACACAGGTATAATATAACAAAACATGTTACGAAATATTCTATGATCACAACGTCAGTCATAAAATAAAAATCTCTGATGCATGCACGCCGGTTATTAATATGTAACAATGAATATGTAATGACAGAGTAGGAATAAAATGCACTATTCGGATGTCTGAAGCGACGTCTCGAAATGATGGTAAATAACGAGCATGCCTCAGTCGGGCGTCTGAGCGACACCACATAAAGGGCTTATAAAGTAAATAAATAGCAAGCATGCCACAGTCGGGCGTCTCAGTGACACCACATAAAGGGCTTATAAAGTAAATAATTAACAAGCATGCCACAGTCGGGCGTCTCAGCGACACCACATAAAGGGCTTATAAAGTAAATAAATAACAAGCATGCCACAGTCGGGCGTCTCAGCGACACCACATAAAGGGCTTATAGAGTAAATAAATAACACGCATGCCACGATCGAGGCGTCTCAAATGACACCACATAAAGGGCTTATAAATAATCACAGGGAATATCCAGGAGGTAGAACCATCCGGGGATACTCGATAATTCAAATAATATAACGGGTTAGTCCATAACAAAATAATAATCATGGTCCTCAGAAGTCACAAGTCAGGCCCCAAGTTTGGTTTAACAGTTTCTCCTCCGAAGACCGACACTAAGACCGACACTAAGACCGACACTTGACCCATCCTAGACTGTAGTCCTTAACCATGGACCCGGCTATTCGAATAGGTTAAACCTCTGCAGAGGGTGTACTCTTTACCCACGAGTAACGGATTCCTTTAGCCCATCGGGACTAATTCCGTCTATGGACTTTTAGTTGAAAACACACCTAACTTGCACACACCAGCTTAACTTACCGGTGTCTGGAATCACCCACGACACTTGTCAAGCAAAACTCTAAGTGGGGAGGCTACAACCTCGCGTAGCATGGGATCAAATTTATATCGCGCTCTAAGGGGTGGCCTCCTCTCGGTCCCAACCGGAAACACCCATGCCCCGGACCAGGTGGCCCGCCTACCCGGCTACAACGGTATCTTCCACCATGGCCTCTACATGCGGTGTGTGCTAGAAAGGTGTTGACGACTTCTTGAACCGTACCCTACTTGTTGTAGAGACAAGTGGTAGTCTGAAACAAGTATGGGAGTTCTTTGGAACAAGACTCGATCTATGGTCGACTCAGGAGGTTTAAGTATTCCCTGCGTGATTAGCATAACGAATATATTTCATCCAGCAGACAGAATCACCACTCATCATACCCCCTCATGCCATGCCGGACACACTCGTCTCGACGAGGAACTAGGGACAAGCTCAGGTCTACCCAAGACAGTGACTTTCCCGGCTTCCTTCCGGCAGGCACGAAAGGTATACGAGGATGATCACTATCACAAGCCTGTCCATTTCCAACAACAAGGAAATCTCCAACATGCATTCATGCAAAAGATCAAATCACCACATAAAATAACGAGTTCTACGTATTGAGGTGGTGGTATAATCGTGTCAAACGATGCATGAAATATATTACGCCAGGGTTCAGAATGCTTGCCTTCAAGTTGTGGGGAGGCAGGGTGCATTCCAACACTTTGAAAGTTTTCTCCTCTCTCCGACAATCCTATTTTTGAAAATATTCGAATTAACACATAGTTTAAAAACAGTACAAAAAAGAATTTGAGGAAGGTAGGAAAAAGAATCAACTCATTTGGTGTTTTATTTAAAAAGTTATGGCCAGTCAAAGTTTAGTCAATATCCTGATTTTAAATAAAACAGAAAAATAAAAGAAAAACGTTTCGAACAGGTACACGTCGAATACGTACTTTGCCTTTACGCCTTCACTTAACCCACGTGGACCGGTGCGGTGTCACTGACAGTGGGTCCAGGGGGCCCACTGGTCAGGTTTGACCGGTCTCCCCCGCCTCCTTCCTCCTCTGTCCGAACAGAGGCGGGGGCTCTGGCGATCGTCGCCGGTGATTGGCGGCCCCTCGCTGGCTCCGGTGGGCAGGGATGGATCCGCCTGACCGGGGCGGTCCTCGCGGTGGTCGTTGGGTCGTCGGGGGTGGAAGGAGTCGCCCGGCGAAGCTCATGGCCAGACGAGGTTTCGGGTGGTTTGGGGTTTTCGCTCTATGGTGGTTCCCCGTCGCAGCTGAGGGCTTGCGGCTCCGCAAGGGCATGGGGAGTCGGGTGGTGGTGCTGGTTGGACGAGGAGGACTCTGGTTGCAACGAGCGGAGCCGGAGGGTGGCGGCGGCCGGACCTGCCGGAGCTGGGGAAGAGAGCTTCCCGTCGTCGATTGCTGACCAGGGGAGCGAAGGTTGGCTTGAAGGTTGCACGAGGTGCAGCGAGCTTGGGGGTCCTTAAATAGCGCAGCCATGTCGGTTCGCGGCGGCCGTGGATAGGATCGCCGGCGAACCGCCTCTCTGTTTGCTGCAGGAGGGCGTGGCGGCGATGAGCGCTTGCGGACGAGCTGTGGATAAGCTCGGACTGCTCCATGAGCGAGCTGGCGTGTTGGTGTGGCTCGGGCGGCGCCGACCAGTGCAGAGGCTGTCGGGCGGCGGTGATGTAGGGCACCAGGAGGGGGCCAGGGTGGCCCTGCGGTGAGGGAGGGGTCGGGCGCGACGACTGGGAGAGGGAGGAGGCCAGGACGGGCGCGGGTAGGCGGCAGCGGGATGCGGCGACCCGCGGGCACGCACGTGCAAAACGCGTGCTCTGGGCGCGCCCAGTGCATGCACGCTATGTGCTCGATGCAATGCCAGGGCTTGCTAGGGGATTAGGACGAGGCTGGGGATTAGCAGGCCTGGGTTAGGGTTAGCTAGGAGCTTAGTGGACATGGTGGTTAGGCAAAGTAAGCAGGTCCATAGTGCAAACTAAAACTCATGTCAAAACTGATCATGCCCATAAGGTGTTTGGCAAAATGCCAAGGGCACTTAGGCATTTCTTGGGGTGTCCAAACTCTCCAGGCTAGTGTCTCTTTAATTGCAAAAGAGGGTGGTAAGGTCATTTGGGCAAAAGAAGAAACTTGCTAGTGGAAGTTTTTCAAAACCTCAGTTCTGGACAGAAGGTAAATGGCATCATTGTATGGACCAAAAATCTCCCAATGGGTCCAATCTCCTGGACTTAAGGGTTTGGTAAGGTGTACTACAAGCAGGAGAAAGCTCATGGGTAAAGGAGCAAGTTAGAAGATGGTTGTAGTACAAATCACCAAGTTGCACCAGAATGAAGATGAGGATGATTCACTCAAATCTTTCAAAGAACATCCCTGGATTTTTGCATAAAGTTGAAAAATATGCTCCTACTGACCTCCCCTAATTTTGGTAGAAGTTTTAAAGAAATATTTAAATAGGTTGTAGTGTAAAATTGCCCACTGGACCAGATTAGAAAACTTGGTATAGAACTCAAAATATCCCATGAATGAAATATATCTTTGCATAAAAGCTATTTAAAAACATCACCTTACATCCCCAAATTTTGGTGGAATTTTTGAATGACTTTATAAAAGGGTTGCAGTGCAAATGGGACCCTAAACTTATGAAAAACCCCTTTGGAGAAATAAAGCTCAGGGAAAGATAATTATATAAATAATCCTACTGATAAAAGAATTGTTTTATTTGAGAGGGTAACTGAGTCCAATAATGGTTGAAAAGTTTTCACTTGGGGTAAAAACTCCATAATAATAGAGAGAAGAATGGTTCTGAAATCAAGAGGGAATCCAGAAAATAAATTTTTAAGTTTCCTGGCAAAATTTTAATAAACAAAACATGGTTAAATTTTTGGGGCGTCACAGTAGTACTTCATCAAGTTCCACTTTCCTCCCACTTACTTCTCTCGAGAGAAACTCTTTCTCCAGAAAGGACCCGTTCTTGGCAACAAAGATCTTGCCTTCGGATCTGAGGTAGAAGGTATACCCAATGGTTTCCTTAGGGTATCCTATGAAGACGCATTTTTCCGACTTGGGTTCGAGCTTTTCAGGGTGAAGTTTCTTGACATAAGCATCGCATCCCCAAACTTTTAGAAATGACAGCTTAGGTTTCTTCCCAAACCATAATTCATACGGTGTCGTCTCAACGGACTTAGACGGTCCCCTATTTAAAGTGAATGTAGCTGTCTCTAGAGAGTATCCCCAAAATGATAGCGGTAAATCGTTAAGAGACATCATAGACCGCACCATATCCAATAAAGTGCGATTACGACGTTCGGACACACCGTTACGCTGAGGTGTTCCAGGCGGCGTGAGTTGTGAAACGATTCCACATTTCCTTAAGTGCATACCAAATTCGTGACTTAAGTATTCTCCTCCACGATCTGATCGTAAGAACTTTATCTTTCGGTCACGTTGATTCTCTACCTCATTCTGAAATTCCTTGAACTTTTCAAAGGTCTCAGACTTGTGTTTCATCAAGTAGATATACCCATATCTACTCAAGTCGTTAGTGAGAGTGAGAACATAAAGATATCCTCCGCGAGCCTCAACGCTCATTGGACCGCACACATCAGTATGTATGATTTCCAATAAGTTGGTTGCTCGCTCCATTGTTCCGGAGAACGGAGTCTTGGTCATTTTGCCCATGAGGCATGGTTCGCATGTGTCAAATGATTCATAATCGAGAGACTCTAAAAGTCCATCAGCATGGAGCTTCTTCATGCGCTTGACACCAATGTGACCAAGGCGGCAGTGCCTAATTATGTGGGACTATCGTTATCAACTTTACATCTTTTGGTATTCACACTATGAATATGTGTAACATCACGTTCGAGATTCATTAAGAATAAACCATTGACCATCAGGGCATGACCATAAAACATATCTCTCATATAAATAGAACAACCATTATTCTCGGATTTAAATGAGTAGCCATCTCGTATTAAGCGAGATCCAGATACAATGTTCATGCTCAAAGCTGGCACTAAATAACAATTATTGAGGTTTAAAACTAATCCCGTAGGTAAATGTAGAGGCAGCGTCGACGGGCGATCACATCGACCTTGGAACCATTCCCGACGCCAAGATCGTCACCTCGTCCTTGGCGGTCTCCGCTTATTCCGCAGCTCCTGTTTTGAGTTACAAATATGAGCAACGGCACGGTATCAAATACCGGGGAGCTACTACGAGTCTTGGTAAGGTACACATCTATTACATGTATATCACATATACCTTTAGTGTTGCCGGCCTTCTTGTCCGCTAAGTATTTGGGGCAGTTCCGCTTCCAGTGTCCGCTTCCCTTGCAATAAAAGCACTCTGTTTCAGGCTTGGGTCCATTCTTTGACTTCTTACCGGCAACTGGCTTACCGGGCGCGGCAACTCCCTTGCCGTTCTTCTTGAAGTTCTTCTTACCCTTGCCTTTCTTGAACTTAGTGGTTTTATTCACCATCAACACTTGATGTTCCTTCTTGATTTCTACCTCTGCTGATTTCAGCATTGAATATACCTCCGGAATGGTCTTTTCCATCCCCTGCATATTGAAGTTCATCACAAAGCTCTTGTAGCTCGGTGGAAGCGACTGGAGGATTCTGTCAATGACCGCGTCATCCGGGAGATTAACTCCCGGTGAGTCAGCGGTTGTGCAACCCGAGCATTTTGAGTATGTGCTCACTTGTGAACTATTTTCCTCCATCTTACAACTGAAGAACTTGTCGGAGACTTCATATCTCGACTCGGGCATGAGCTTGGAAAACCATTTTCAGCTCTTGAACATCTCATATGCTCCGTGTTGCTCAAAACGCTTTTGGAGCCCGGTTCTAAAGCGTAAAGCATGCCGCCTGAACGAGGGAGTAATCATCAGCACGAGACTGCCAAGCGTTCATAACGTCTTGGTTTTCTGGGATGGGAGCTTCACCTAGTGGTGCTTCTAGGACATAATCTTTCTTTGCAGCTATGAGGATGATCCTCAGGTTCCGGACCCAGTCCGTATAGTTGCTGCCATCATCTTTCAGCTTGGTTTTCTCTAGGAACGCGTTGAAGTTGAGGTGGACATGAGCGTTGGCCATTTGATCTACAAGACATATTTGCAAAGGTTTTTAGACTAAGTTCATGATAATTAAGTTCATCTAATCAAATTATTTAATGAACTCCCACTCAGATTAGACATCCCTCTAGTCATCTAAGTGATACATGATCCAAGTCGACTAGGCCGTGTCCGATCATCACGTGAGACGGACTAGTCATCATCGGTGAACATCTCCATGTTGATCGTATCTTCCATACGACTCATGTTCGACCTTTCAGTCTCTTGTGTTCCGAGGCCATGTATGCGTACATGCTAGGCTCGTCAAGTTAACCTAAGTGTTTATGCATGTGTAAATCTGTCTTACACCCGTTGTATGTGAATGTTAGAATCTATCACACCCGATCATCACGTGGTGCTTCGAAACAACGAACTTTCGCAACGACGCACAGTTAGGGGGAACACTTTCTTGAAATTATTATGAGGGATCATTTTATTTACTACCGTCGTTCTAAGTAAACAAGATGCAAAACATGATAAACATCACATGCAATCAAATAGTGACATGATATGGCCAATATCATATAGTTCCTTTGATCTCCATCTTCGGGGATCCATGATCATCTTCGTCACCGGCATGACACCATGATCTCCATCATCGTGTCTCCATGGGGTTGCTCGCCAACTATTACTTCTACTACTATGGCTAACGGTTTAGCAATAAAGTAAAGTAATTACATGGCGTTGAATCAATGACACGCAGGTCATACAATAATTAAGACAACTCATATGGCTCCTGCCGGTTGTCATACTCCTCGACATGCAAGTCGTGATTCCTATTACAAGAACATGATCTCATACATCACATATATATCATTTCCTTCGAACTCCAACCAAAGTAGATTCGAAGACAAGTCACTTCAATTATCCTTTTAAGTTCTATTCTATCTTCTGTCTTTCCCTATTTCATCTTGTAAAGTTCCGCTTTCATGATTTGGTCAAGAAAGTTAGACCTAATCCAACAAACAATACAAGGATTAATTACGAATTATGAAAGGATAGATTTCACATATACTTGTCCTTGTATTGTGTCAGTATGAGAATATCCTTCCTAAATTATTTATCCAAACCTATTGATCATTAACTTAGATTTTCCCAAGATTTTGGCTGCTATTCAAGATAGAGCAAGATACAGAAGTGTAAAAGAAAGTGGATTCATCAGATGATACATGAGTCCCTAATTCCGAATCAAGAGATTTGTTGTGGAATTTGTCAATTGAGTAAAGTAATAATATTAAGAACTAGATCATCTAACCCCATTGAATGAAAAAATGAAATTCGATTTTCAAGGAAATTTTTGAATAAGAGATAAATAAACAATTGAATTTGAAAAAAAACTTCTTTCTATTTTGGATAATTTCTTTTTCAATAGGACCCTCTTTTTGGAGTGAACGATCGAATATTCCCCTATTCCTTCTTATTTTAACTGATTGTATTCCATATGGAATAAGAGGAGAACAAAAGCATTCCACGACCTACCAAGGGGCTGTTAAAAAAAAGCTATCATTCATCACAACTTTTGGCCATATCACATCACAATCACATGCTGCAAAAACAAGTTAGACGTCCTCTAATTGTTGTTGCATGTTTTACGTGGCTGCAATAGGGTTCTAGCAAGAACGTTTTCTTACCTACGTAAAAGCCACAATGTGATTTGTCAACTTCTATTTACCCTTCATAAGGACCCTTTTCATCGAATCCGCTCCAACTAAAGTGGGAGAGATAGACACCCGCTAGCCACCTTATGCAACTAGTGCATGTCAGTCGGTGGAACCTGTCTCACATAAGCGTACGTGTAAGGTCGGTCCGGGCCGCTTCATCCCACAATACTGCTGAAGCAAAATAAGACTAGTAGTGGCAAGAAAGTTGACAACATCTACGCCCACAACAAGTTTGTGTTCTACTCGTGCAAAGAGAACTACGCATAGACCTAGCTCATGATGCCATTGTTGGGGAACGTTGCAGAAAATAAAAAATTTCTACGCTTCACCAAGATCAATCTATGAGTTCATCTAGCAACGAGAGAGAGGAGTGCATCTACATACCCTTGTAGATCGCGAGCAGAAGCGTTCAAGAGAACGGGGTTGAGGGAGTCGTACTCGTCGTGATCGAAATCACCGATGATCCTAGTGCTGAACGGACAGCACCTCCACGTTCAACTCACGTACAGTTGGGAAGACGTCTCCTCCTTCTTGATCCAGCAAGGGGGAAGGAGAGGTTGATGAAGATCCAGCTGACGACGGGCGTGGTGGTGGATGCAAAGACGATCTCGGCGGGGCTTTGCCAAGCGTCTGCGAGAGGGAGAGGTGTAGCAAGGAGAGGGAGGCGCCAAGAGCATGGGTGCGGCTGCCCTACCTCCCCTCTTTATATAGGCCCCCTAGGGGCGCCAGCCTGGAGAAGGGATCTCCAAGGGGCGGCAGGGGTGGCTTCCCCCAAGCAGTGGAGGCACCCCCACCCCTAGGGTTTCCCAACCCTAGGCACAGGGGGGCCCAAGGTGGGGCGCACCAGCCCACCAGGAGCTGGTTCCCCTCCCACTTCAGCCCATGGGGCCCTCCGGGATAGGTGGCCCCACCTGGTGGACCCCCGGGACCCTTCCGGTGGTCCCGGTACAATACCGGTGACCCCCGAAACTTTCCCGATGGCCGAAACCTGACTTCCTATATATAATTATTTACCTCCGAACCATTCCGGAACTCCTCGTGACGTCCGGGATCTCATTCGGGACTCCAAACAACTTTCGGTTCTTGCATACTCATATCTCTACAACCCTAAGCGTCACCGAACCTTAAGTGTGTAGACCCTACGGGTTCGGGAGACATGCAGACATGACCGAGACGCCTCTCCGGTGAATAACCAATAGCGGGATCTGGATACCCATGTTGGCTCCCACATGCTCCTCGATGATCTCATCGGATGAACCACGATGGCGAGGATTCAAGCTACCCCGTATACAATTCCCTTTGTCAATCGGTATGTTACATGCCCGAGATTCGATCGTCGGTATCCCAATACCTCGTTTAATCTCGTTACCGGCAAGTCACTTTACTCGTACTGTAATTCATGATCCCGTGACCAGACACTTGGTCACATTGAGCTCATTATGATGATGCATTACCGAGTGGGCCCAGAGATACCTCTCCGTCATACGGAGTGACAAATCCCAGTCTCGATTCGTGCCAACCCAATAGACACTTTCGGAGATACCCGTAGTGCACCTTTATAGTCACCCTGTTACGTTGTGACGTTTGGCACACCGAAAGAACTCTTACGGTATCCGGGAGTTGCACAATCTCATGGTCTAAGGAAATGATACTTGACATTTGGAAAAGCTCTAGCTAAACGAACTACACGATCTTTGAGCTATGCTTAGGATTGGGTCTTGTCCATCACATCATTCTCCCAATGATGTGATCCCGTTATCAATGACATCCAATGTCCATAGTTAGGAAACCATGACTATCTGTTGATCAACGAGCTAGTCAACTAGAGGCTCACTAGGGACACGTTGTGGTCTATGTATTCACATGTGTATTATGATTTCCGGATAACACAATTATAGCATGAATAATAGAGTATTATCATGAACAAAGAAATATAATAATAACTATTTTATTATTGCCTCTTGGGCATATTTCCAACACTGCCATGGTCGGGTTTTGAGTCTTGCTCAACTTCACACCTTGCAACACAGGCAAGAACTCCTTCTTTGACTGTTCCATTCTGAACTACTTCAAAAACTTATCAAGGTATGTACTCATTGAAAAATCTTATCAAGCGTCTTGATCTATCTCTATAGATCTTGATGCTCAATGTGTAAGCAGCTTCACCGAGGTCTTTCATTGAAAAACTTTTATTCAAGTATCCTTTTATGCTATCCAGAAATTCTATATCATTTCCAATCAACAATATGTCGTCCACATATAATATCAGAAATGCTACCGAGCTTCCACTCAGTTTCTTGTAAATACAGGCTTCACCGCAAGTCTGTATAAAACTATATGCTTTGATCAACTCATCAAAGCATATATTCCAACTCCGAGATGCTTGCACTAGTCCATAGATGGATCACTAGAGCTTGCACATTTTGTTAGCACCTTTAGGATTGACAAAACCTTATGGTTGCATCATATACAACTCTTCTTTAATAAATCCATTAAGGAATGTAGTTTTGACATCCATTTGCCAGATTTCATAAAATGTGGCAATTGCTAACATGATTCGGACAGACTTACGCATCGATACGAGTGAGAAAATCTCATCGTATTCAACACCTTGAACTTGTCGAAAAACCTTTTGCGACAAGTCGAGCTTTGTAGTTAGTAACAATACTATCAGCGTCCGTCTTCCTCTTGAAGGTCCATTTATTTTCTATGTCTTGCCAATCATCGGGCAAGTCCAACAAAGTCCACACTTTGTTCTCATAAATGGATCCAATCTCAGATTTCATGGCCTCAAGCCATTTCGCGGAATCTGGGCTCATCATCTCTTCCTCATAGTTCGTAACGTAGGGTAGCAAGCATAGGAGCCGGGCAACCCAACTATTGACCAAAGACATGATTCGGAGCCAATGCATATAATGCTAAATTCAGGGTGCCAAACTTATCTATAAGAAGTGTTCGGACTAGGTTCGCCACAGTCAAGTAACATGACCTCCAGAATAGGATTACCGTACCACTCTGGTGCGGATCTTACTCTGGAAGACCTACGAGGTTCTGTAGTAACTTAATCTGAAGCTTCATGATCATCATCATTAACTTCCTCACTAATTGGTGTAGGAATTACTGGAACTAATTTCTGTGATGAATGAACTACTTTCCAATTCGTGAGAAGGTACAATTACCTTATTAAGTTCTACTTTCCTCCCACTCACTTCTTTCAAGAGAAACTCCTTCCCTAGAAAGGATCCATCTTAGCAACGAATATCTTGCCTTCGGATCTGTGATAGAAGGTGTACCCAACAGTTCCCTTTGGGTATTCTATGAAGACGCACTTCTCCGATTTGGGTTCGAGCTTATTAGGTTGAAACTTTTCACATAAGCATCGTAAATCCAAATTTTAAGAAACGACAACTTTAGTTTCTAGGCAAACCATAGTTCATAAGGCGTCGTCTCAACGGATTTTGATGGTGCCCTATTTAAAGTGAATGCAGCTGCCTCTAATGCATAACCCCAAAACGATAGTGGCAAATCGGTAAGATCCATCATAGATAGCACCATATCCAATAAAGTGCGGTTATGACGTTCGGACACACCATTACGCTGTGGTGTTCAAGGTGGCGTGAGCTGTGAAACTATTCCACATTGTTTTATATGAAGGCCAAAATCGCAACTCAAATATTTCTTGTTACGATGATTCTCCACTTCACTCTGAAATTCTTTGAACTTTTTCAAATGTTTCAGACTTGTGCTTCATTAAGTAGATATAATCATATCTGCTCATTTGTGAAGGTCAGAAAATAACGATACTCGCCATGAGCATCAACACTCATTGGACCGCATACATCGGTATGTATTATTGTTGGAAATATGCCCTAGAGGCAATAATAAAAGCATTATTATTATATTTCCTTGTTCATGATAATTGTCTTTTATTCATGCTATAACTGTATTATCCGGAAATCGTAATACACGTGTGAATACATAGACTACAATACGTCCCTAGTAAGCCTCTAGTTGACTAGCTCGTTGGTCAAAAGATAGTCATGGTTTCCTGACTATGGACATTGGATGCCATTGACAACGGGATCACGTCATTAGGAGAATGACGTGATGGACAAGACCCAATCCTAAGCATAGCACAAAGATCGTGTAGTTCGTTTTGCTAGAGCTTTTCCAATGTCAAGTATCTCTTCCTTAGACCGTGAGATCGTGTAACTCCGGATACCGTAGGAATGCTTTGGGTGTACCAAAGCGTCTGGCAATGCTGGGTGACTATAAAGGTGCATTACAGGTATCTCCGAAAGTGTCTATTGGGTTGACACGGATCGAGACAGGATTTGTCACTCCGTTATGACGGAGAGGTATCACTTGGGCCCACTCGGTAATGCATCATCATAATGAGCTCAAAGTGATCAAGTGTCCGGTCACTTTGGATCATGCATTCTGATGCAGTAAAGTGACTTGCGGTGTGAGACTAAACGAGGTATTGGGATACCGACGATCGAAGTCTCGAGCAAGTAACATACCGTCGAGACAAAGGGAATAGCATACGGAGTTGCTTGAACCCTCGACATCGTGGTTCATCCGATGACAACATCGAGGCGTGTAGGAACCAACATGGGTATCCAGATCCGCTGTTGATTATTGACGGAGAGCGTCTCGGTCATGTTCGCATGTCTCCCGAACCCGTAGGGTCTACACACTTAAGGTTCGGTGGCGCTAGGGTTAATAGGAAGACTTGTATGTGATTATCGAATGTTGTTCGAGTCCGGATGAGATCCCGGACGTCATGAGGAGTTCCGGAATGGTCCGGAGGTAAAGATTTATATATGGGAAGTCGTCAAGCGGACACGGAAAAGTTTGGTCATATCGGTATTATGGAGGGTCCAGGAAAGGTTCCGGAGGACCACGGGAGGCCACCCCTTTCGGGGCCACTTGGGCTGCGTGGGAGGCAGCCAGCCCCTAGTGGGCTGGGCGCACCTCCCCTTGGCCCATGCGCCTAGGGTTGAGGGAACCCTAAGGGGCGCCCCCTTGCTTGGGGGCAAGCCCCTCCCTTGGCCGCCGCCCCCTCTAGATGCATCTAGAGGGGCCGGCCTCCTCCTCCCTTCCCCTATAAATAGAGGGGTGAGGGAGGGCTGCACACACCATTGAAGGCGCAGCCTCCCTCCCAACACCTCTCCTCCTCCGCATAAGCTTGGCGAAGCCCTGCTGGGGCTTGATCCTCCATCTGCATCACGCCGTCGTGCTGCCATTGGAGTTGTCTTCCTCAACCTCTGCTTCCTCCTTGCTGGATCAAGACGAAGGAGACGCCGTCGTCCCGTACGTGTGTTGAACGCGGAGGTGCTGTCCGTTCAACACTTTGTCATCGGTGATCGGAATCACGTTGGGAACGTCTTCATCATCACCACTCCCTCGAACGCTTACTTTCGATCTACAAGTGGTATGTAGATGCAAACTCTCTCTCTTGACTCGTTGCTTAGTAGAACTCATAGATGGATATTGGTGAAACGGTAGGTAATTTTTTTATTTTCTGCATAGTTCCCCAACAGTGGCATCATGAGCTAGGTCTATGCGTAGTTCTCTATTGCACGAGTAGAACACAATTTAGTTGTGGGCGTGGATCTTGTCAATTTACTTGCCTCTACTAGTCTTATCTTGCTTCCGCGGTATTGTGGGATGAAGCGGCCCGGACCAACCTTACACGTACGCTTACGTGAGACCGGTTCCACCGACTAACATGCACTAGTTGCATAAGGTGGCTGGCGGGTGTCTGTCTCTCCCACTTTAGTTGGAGCGGATTCGATGAAAAGGGTCCTTATGAAGGGTAAATAGAAGTTGACAAGATCACGTTGTGGTTATTCGTAGGTAAGAAAGCGTTCTTGCTAGAACCCAATTGCAGCCACGTAAAAGATGCAACAACAATTAGAGGACGTCTAACTTGTTTTTGCAGCAATTGTCATGTGATGTGATATGGCCAAGTTGTGATGAATGATGAATGACACATTGTGATGTATGAGATCATGTTCTTGTAATAGGAATCACGACTTGCATGTCGATGAGTATGACAACGGCAGGAGCCATAGGAGTTGTCTTTATTTTGTATGACCTGCGTGTCATTGAAGAACGCCATGTAACTTACTTTACTTTATTGCTAAACGCGTTAGCCATAGAAGTAGAAGTAGTCGTTGGCGTGACAACTTCATGGAGGCACAATGATGGAGATCATGATGATGGAGATCATGGTGTCATGCGGTGACAAGATGATCATGGAGCCTCGAAGATGGAGATCAATGGAGCTTTATGATATTGGCCATATCATGTCACTACTATATATAATTGCATGTGATGTTTATTATGTTTATACATCTTGTTTACTTAGAGCAGCGGTAGTAAATAAGATGATCCCTTCCAACAATTTCAAGAAGTGTTTCCCCTAACTGTGCACCGTTGCTAAAGTTCGTCGCTTCTAAGCACCACGTGATGATCGGGTGTGATGGATTCTTACGTTCACATACAACGGGTGTAAGACAGATTTACACACGCGAAAACACTTAGGGTTTACTTGACAAGCCTAGCATGTACAGACATGGCCTCGGAACACGGAGACCGAAAGGTCGAACACGAGTCGTATAGAAGATACGATCAACATGAGAATGTTCACCGATGATGACTAGTCCGTCTCACGTGATGATCGGACACGGCCTAGTCGACTCGGATCGTGTAGCACTTAGATGACTAGAGGGATGTCTAATCTAAGTGGGAGTTCATTTAAATAATTTGATTAGATGAACTTAATTATCATGAACTTAGTCTAAAACTTTTGAATGATATGTCTTGTAGATCAAATGGCCAACGCTCATGTCAACTTGAACTTCAACGTTCCTAGAGAAAACCAAGCTGAAAGATGACGGCGACAACTATCTGGACCGGGTCCGGAACTTGAGGATCATCCTCATAGCTGCCAGGAAACAATATGTCCTAGAAGGACCGCTAGGTGACGCTCCGTCTCTGAAGAACCAAGACATTATGAATGCTTGGCAAACTCGCTACGATGATTACTCCCTCGTTCGATGCGGCATGCTTCTGACTTAGAACCGGGGCTCCAAAAGCGTTTTGAGCATCACGGAGCATATGAGATGTTCGAGGAGCTGAAACTTGTTTTCCAAGCTCACGCCCGGTTCGAGAGATATGACATCTCCGACAAGTTCTATAGTTCTAAGATGGAGGAAAACAGTTACTGTCGGTGAGCACATCTTGAAGATGTGCAGGTTGCACAACCGTATGACCCGGTGAATATTAACCTCCACGATGAGGCGGTCATTGGCAGAATCCTCCGATCGCTCCCACCAAGCTACAAGAGCTTTGTGATGAACTACAACATGCAGGGATTGTAAAGACCATTCTGAAGTGTTCTCTATGCTGAAGTCGGCCGAGGTTGAAATCAAGAAAGAACATCAAGTGTTGATGGTCAATAAGACCACTAAGTTCAAGAAGGGCAAGGGTAAGAAGAACTTCAAGAAGGACGGCAAGGAGGTTGCCGCGCCCGGTAAGCAAGTTGCCGGGAAGAAGTCAAAGAATGGACCCAAGCCCAAGACGGAGTGCTTTTATTGCAAGGGGAAGGGTCCTTTGGAAGCGGAACTGCCCCAAATACTTAGCGGACAAGAAGGCCGGCAACACCAAAGGTATATTTGATATACATGTAATTGATGTGTACTTTACCGATTACTCGTAGTAACTCCCGGTATTTGATACGGTGCCGTTGCTCATATTTGTAACTCACAACAGGAGCTGCGGAATAAGCGGAGGCTGGCAAAGGGCGAGGTGACGATCTTGGCGTCGGGAATGGTTCCAGAGTCGATGTGATCGCCGTCGACACGCTACCTCTTCATTTACCTACGGGATTAGTTATGAACCTGAATAATTGTTATTTGGTGCCAAGTTTGAGCATGAATATTGTATCCGGATCTCGTTTAATGCGAGATGGCTACTCATTTAAATCCGAGAATAATGGTTGTTCTATTTATATGAGAGATATGTTTTATGGTCATGCTCCGATGGTTAATGGTTTATTCTTAATGAATCTCGGCGTAGTATTACACATGTTTATAGCGTGAATACCAAAAGATGTAAAGTTGATAACGATAGTCCCACATACTTGTGTAATCGCCGCCTTTGGTCACATTGGTGTCAAGCGCATGAAAAAGCTCCATCTTGATGGACTTTTGGAGTCTTTAGATTATGAATCATTTGACACATGCGAACCATGCCTCATGGGCAAGATGACCAAGACACCGTTCTCCGGAAGAATGGAGCGAGCAACCAACTTGTTGGAAATCATACATACCGATGTGTGCGGTCCAATGACCGTTGAGGCTCGCGGAGGATATCGTTATGTTCTCACTCTCACAGATGACTTGAGTAGATATGGGTATGTCTACTTGATGAAACACAAGTCTGAGACCTTTGAAAGGTTCAAGGAATTTCAGAATGAAGTAGAGAATCAACGTGACCGAAAGATAAAATTCTACGATCAGATCGTGGAGGAGAATATTTAAGTCACGAATTTGGTACACACTTAAGAAAATGTGTAATCGTATCACAACTAACGCCGCTGGAACACCTCAAGCGTAATGGTGTGTCCGAACGTCGTGTCGCACTCTATTGGATATGGTGCGGTCTATGATGTCTCTTACCGATTTACCGCTATCATTTTGGGGATACGCTCTAGAGACAGCTACATTCACTTTAAATAGGGCACCGTCTAAGTCCGTTGAGACGACACCGTATGAATTATGGTTTGGGAAGAAACCTAAGCTATCGTTTCTAAAAGTTTGGGGATGCGATGCTTATGTCAAGAAACTTCAACCTGAAAAGCTTCGAACCCAAGTCGGAAAAATGCGTCTTCATAGGATACCCTAAAGAAACCATTGGGTATACCTTTTACTTAAGATCCTAGGGCAAGATCTTTGTTGCCAAGAACGGATCCTTTATGGAAAAAGAGTTTCTCTCGAAAGAAGTAAGTGGGAGGAAAGTAGAACTCGATGAAGTACTACCTCTTGAACAGGATAGTAGTGCAGCTCAGGAAAATGTTCTGTGATGCCTACACCAGCCGAAGAGGAAATTCATGATGATGATCAAGGTACTTGCCGGATCAAGTTGCTCTTGAACCTCGTGAGGTCCACAAGGACACGTTCCGCACTGCAGTGAATGCGGCAACCCTGTCACGGAAATCATGTTGTTAGACAACGGTGAACCTTGAACTATGAAGAAGCGATGGCGGGCCCAGATTCCAACAAATGGCTAGAAGCCATGAAATCCGAGATAGAATCCATGTATGAAAACAAAGTGTGGACTTTGGTGACTTGCCCGATGATCGGCGAGCGATAGAAAACAAATGGATCTTTAAGAAGAAGAAGGGCCAGCGGATGGTAATGTCACTATCTACAAAGCTCGACTTGTCGCTAAGGGTTATCGGCAAGTTCAAGGGATTGACTACGATGAGACTTTCTCTCCGTGGCGAAGCTTAAGTCCGTCCGAATCATGTTAGCAATTGCCGCATACTATGATTATGAGATATGGCAGATGGACGTCAAAACAGCGTTCATAACGGTTATCTTAAGGAAGAGCTGTATATGATGCAGCCGGAAGGTTTTGTCGATCCTAAGAATCTTGACAAAGTATGCAAGCTCCAGTGATCCATTTATGGGCTGGTGCAAGCATCTCGGAGTTGGAACATTCGCTTTGATGAGATGATCAAAGCGTTTGGGTTTATCTTGAGACTTATGGAGAAGCCTGCGTTTACAAGAAAGTGAGTGGGAGCTACTGTAGCATTTCTCATATTATATGTAGATGACATACTTACGATGGGAAATGATATAGAATTCTTGGACAACATTAAGGCCTACTTGAATAAGTGTTTTTCAATGAAGGACCTTGGAGAAGCTGCTTATATATTAGGCATCAAGATCTATAGAGATAGATCGAGACGCCTCATAGGTCTTTCACAAAGCACATACCTTGATAAGATTTTGAAGAAGTTCAAAATGGATCAGTCCAAGAAGGGGTTCTTGCCTGTATTGCAAGGTGTGAGATTGAGCTCAGCTCACTTCCCGACCACGGCAAAAGATAAAGAAGAGATGAGTGTCATCCCCTATGCCTCAGCCATAGGATCTATTATGTATGCCATGCTGTGTACCAGACCTGATGTAAAACTTGCCGTAAGTTTGGTAGGAAGGTACCAAAGTAATCCCGGCAAGGAACACTGGACAGCGGTCAAGAATATCCTGAAGTACTGAAAGGACAAAGGACATGTTTCTCGTTTATGGAGGTGACGAAGAGCTCTGTCGTAAAGGGTTACGTCCGACGCTAGCTTCGACACAGATCTGGATGACTCTAAGTCACAAACCGGATACGTGTATATGTTGAATGGTGGAAGCGATGGCTGGTGCATTTGCAAGCTGAGCGTTGTGGCGGGATCTACATGTGAAGCGGAGTACATGGCAGCCTCGGAGGCAGCGCATGAAGCAATTTGGGTGAAGGAGTTCATCACCGACCTAGGAGTCATACCCAATGCGTCGGGGCCGATCAAACTCTTCTGTGACAACACCGGAGCTATTGCACTTGCCAAGGAGCCCGGGTTTCACAAGAAGACCAGGCACATCAAGCGTCGCTTCAACTCCATCCGTGAAAATGTTCAGGATGGAGACATAGAAATTTGTAAAGTGCATACGGATCTGAATGTCGCAGATCCGTTGACTAAACCTCTCTCGCGGGCGAAACATGATCAACACCAGAACTCTATGGGTGTTCGATTCATCGCAATGTAACTAGATTATTGACTCTAGTGCAAGTGGGAGACTGTTGGAAATATGCCCTAGAGGCAATAATAAAAGCATTATTATTATATTTCCTTGTTCATGATAATTGTCTTTTATTCATGCTATAACTGTATTATCCGGAAATCGTAATACACGTGTGAATACATAGTCTACCAATCGTCCCTAGTAAGCCTCTAGTTGACTAGCTCGTTGGTCAAAAGATAGTCATGGTTTCACGACTATGGACATCGATGTCATTGACAGCGGGATCACGTCATTAGGAGAATGACGTGATGGACAAGACCCAATCCTAAGCATAGCACAAAGATCGTGTAGTTCGTTTTGCTAGAGCTTTTCCAATGTCAAGTATCTCTTCCTTAGACCGTGATATCGTGTAACTCCCGGATACCGTAGGAATGCTTTGGGTGTACCAAACATCACAACGTAACTGGGTGACTATAATGGTGCATTACAGGTATCTCCGATTGTGTCTGTTGGGTTGACACGGATCGAGGCGAGGATTTGTCACTCCGTTATGACGGAGAGGTATCACTTGGGCCCACTCGGTAATGCATCATCATAATGAGCTCAAAGTGATCAAGTGTCCGGTCACGGGATCATGCATTACTGATGCGAGTAAAGTGACTTGCGGTGACGAGACTAAGCGAGGTATTGGGATACCGACGATCGAGTCTCGAGCAAGTAACATACCGTCGAGACAAAGGGAATAGCATACGGGGTTGCTTGAACCCTCGACATCGTGGTTCATCCGATGACAACATCGAGGCGTGTAGGAACCAACATGGGTATCCAGATCCCGCTGTTGGTTATTGACGGAGAGCGTCTCGGTCATGTTCGCATGTCTCCCGAACCCGTAGGGTCTACACACTTAAGGTTCGGTGGCGCTAGGGTTAATAGGAAGACTTGTATGTGATTACCGAATGTTGTTGAGTCCGGATGAGATCCCGGACGTCATGAGGAGTTCGAATGGTCCGGAGGTAAAGATTTATATATGGGAAGTCGTCAAGCGGACACCGGAAAAGTTTGGTCATATCGGTATTATGGAGGGTCCACCTTCCGGAGGACCACGGGAGGGCCACCCCTTCGGGGGCCACTTGGGCTGCGTGGGAGGCAGCCAGCCCCTAGTGGGCTGGGCGCACCCCTCCCCTTGGCCCATGCGCCTAGGGTTGAGGGAACCCTAAGGCGCCCCTTGCTTGGGGGCAAGCCCCTCCCTTGGCCGCCGCCCCCTCTAGATGCATCTAGAGGGGCCGCCTCCTCCTCCTTCCCCTATAAATAGAGGGGTGAGGGAGGGCTGCACACACCATTGAAGGCGCAGCCCCTCCCTCCCAACACCTCTCCTCCTCCGCATAAGCTTGGCGAAGCCTGCCGAGAACAGTCACTCCATCGCATCACGCCGTCGTGCTGCCATTGGAGTTGTATTCCTCAACCTCTCCTTCCTCCTTGCTGGATCAAGACGGCGAGACGCTGTAAATCCCGTCGTGTGTTGAACAGCGGAGGTGCTGTCCGTTCAGCACTTGGTCGCCGGTGATCGGAATCACGTTGGGAACGTCTTCATCATCACCACTCCCTCGAACGCTTCCGTACTCGATCTACAAGTGGTATGTAGATGCAAACTCTCTCTCTTGACTCGTTGCTTAGTAGAACTCATAGATGGATCTTGGTGAAATCGTAGGATTTTTTTTTTCTGCAACGTTCCCCAACAATTATTTCCAACAATTCAGTAGCTCGTTCCATTGTTCCGGAGAACGGAGTTTTAGTCATCTTGCCCAAAAGGCACGGTTCGCAAGCATCAAATGATTCATAACCAAGTGATTCCGAAAGTCCATCTTTATGGAGTTTCTTCATGCGCTTTACACCGATATGACCCAAACGGCAGTGCCACAAATAAGTTGCACTATCATTATTAACTTTGCATATTTTGGCATCAATATTATGAATATGTGTATCACTATGATCGAGATCCAACAAACTATTTTCATTGGGTGTATGACCATTGAAGGTTTTATTCATGTAAACAGAACAACAATTATTCTCTGACTTTAAATGAATAACTGTATTGCAATAAACATGATCAAATCATATTCATGCTCAACGCAAACACCAAATAACATTTATTTAGGTTTAACACTAATCCCGAAAGTACAGGGAGTGTGTGATGATGATCATATCAATCTTGGAACTACTTCCAACACTCATCGTCATTTCCCTCAACTAGTCTACATTTTATTATGTAACTCCTGCTTGAGTTACTAATCTTAGCAACCGAACAAGTATCAAATACTGAGGGGCTACTATAAGCACTAGTAAGGCACACATCAATAACATGTATATCAAATATACCCTTGTTCACTTTGCCATCCTTCTTATCCACCAAATATTCAGGGCATTCCTGTTTCCAGTGATCATTTCCTTTGCAGTGTAAGCACTCAGTTTCAGGCTTTGGTCCAGATTTGGGCTTCTTCGCGGGAGTGACAACTTGCTTGCCATTCTACTTGAAGTTTCCCTTTCTTTCCCTTTGCCCTTTTCTTGAAACTAGTGGTCTTGTCAATCATCAACACTTGATGCTCTTTCTTGATTTCTACCTTCGTCGATTTCAACATCACGAAGAGCTCGGGAATCGTTTTCGTCATCCCTTGCATACTATAGTTCATCACGAAGTTCTAGTAACTTGGTGATGGTGACTAGAGAACTCTGTCAATCACTATCTTATCTGGAAGATTAACTCCCACTTGATTCAAGCGATTGTAGTACCCAGACAATATGAGCACATGCTCACTACTTGCACGATTCTCCTCCATCTTTTAGCTATAGAACTTGTTGGAGACTTCATATCTCTCAACTCGGGTATTTGCTTGAAATATTAACTTAAACTCCTGGAACATCTCATATGGTCCATGACGTTCAAAACGTCTTTGAAGTCCTGATTCTAAGCCGTTAAGCATGGTGCACTAAACTATCAAGTAGTCATCATATTGAGTTAGCCAAACGTTCATAACGTGCGCATACGCTCCTGCAATAGGTCTGTCACCTAGCGGTGCATCAAGGACATAATTCTTCTGTGCAGCAATGAGGATAAACCTCAGATCACGGATCTAATCCACATCATTGCTACTAATATCTTTCAACATAGTTTTTATCTAGGAACATATCAAAAATAAACATAGGGAAGCAACAACGCGAGCTATTGATCTACAACATAATTTGCAAAATACTATCAGGACTAAGTTCATGATAAATTAAAGTTCAATTAATCATATTACTTAAGAACTCCCACTTAGATAGACATCCCTCTAATCATCTAAGTGCTCACGTGATCCAAATCAACTAAACCATGTCCAATCATCACGTGAGATGGAGTACTTTTCAATGGTGAACATCACTATGTTGATCATATCTACTATATGATTCACGCTCGACCTTTCGGTCTCCGGTGTTACGAGGCCATATACGTATATGCTAGGCTCGTCAAGTTTAACCTTGAGTATTCGCGTGTGCAACTGTTTTGCACCCGTTGTATTTGAACGTAGAGCCTATCACACCGATCATCACGTGGTGTATCAGCTCGAAGAACTTTCGCAACGGTGCATACTCAGGGAGAACACTTATACCTTGAAATTTAGTGAGAGATCATCTTATAAAGCTACCATCGAACTAAGCAAAATAAGATGTATAAAAGATAAACATCATATGCAATCAAAATATGTGACATGATATGGCCATGATCATATTGTGCCTTTGATCTCCATCTCCAAAGTACTGTCATGATCTCTGTCATCACCGGCACGACACCATGATCTCCATCATCTTGATCTATATCAATGTGTTGTCACATGGTCGTCTCGCCAATTATTACTCTTGCAACTATTGCTATCGCATAGCGATAAAGTAAAGCAATTATTTGGCGCTTGCATCTTATGCAATAAAGAGACAACCATAAGGCTTACGCGATTGCCGATAACTTCAACAAAACATGATCATCTCATACAACAACTTATATCTCATCACGTCTTGACCATATTACATCACAACATGCCATGCAAAAACAAGTTAGACGTCCTCTACTTTGTTGTTGCAAGTTTTACGTGGCTGCTATGGGCTGAGCAAGAACCATTCTTACCTACGCATAAAAACCAAAACGATAGTTCGTCAAGTTAGTGTTGTTTAACCTTCTCAAGGACCGGGCGTAGCCACACTCGGTTCAACTAAAATTGGAGAAAGCGACACCCTTGACCACGTATTGCAAAGCACGTCGGTAGAACCAGTCTCGCGTGGAAATGCAGCGTAATGTCGGTCCGGGCCGCTTCATCCAACAATACCGCCGAACCAAAGTATGACATGCTGGTAAGCAGTATGACTTGTATCACCCACAACTCACTTGTGTTCTACTCGTGCATATAACATCTACGCATAAAACCTGGCTCGGGGGCCACTGTTGGGGAACGTAGTAATTTCAAAAATTTCCTACGCACACGCAAGATCATGGTGATGTATAGCAACGAGAGGCAAGAGTATGTCCACGTACCCTCGTAGACCGAAAGCGGAAGCGTTAGAACAACGCGGTTGATGTAGTCGTACGTCTTCACGGCCCGACCGATCAAGCACCAAAACTACGGCACCTCCGAGTTCTATCACACGTTCAGCTCGATGACGTCCCTCGAACTCCGATCCAGCCAAGTGTCGAGGAGAGTTCCGTCGACCTGACGGCGTGGTGACGATCTTGATGTTCTACCGTCGCGAGGCTTAGCCTCGGCACCGCTACAATATTATCAAGGAGGACTATGATGGAGGGCACGGCTGCGGCTAAGAGATCAAGAGATCAATTGTTGTGTCTATGGGGTGACCCCCTCCTCCGTATATAAAGGGGGGAGGAGGAGAGGGCCGGCCAAGGGGAGGAGGCGTACCCAAGGGGGCAATCCTACTCCAAGTAGGATTCCCTCCTCTTTCCTAGTCCACGTAGGAGAGGGAAGGAAGGGAAGGAGAAGGAGAAGGAAGGAGAGGAGGAAAAGGAGGAAAGGGGCCGGCCCCTAGTCGAATCGGTTTGGGCTAGGGGCAGCCCTGCCTCCTCTCTTCCACCACTTGGCCCATGAGGCCCATTGCTTCTTCCTCGTATTCCCGTAACTCCCGGTAGCCCCGGAAATACCCGAATCACTCGGAACCTTTCCGATGTCCGAATATAGTCTTCCAATATATCGATCTGTACGTCTCGACCATTTCGAGACTCCTCGTCATGTCCCCGATCTCATCCGGGACTCCGAACTACCTTTGGTACAACAAATCACATAAACTCATAATATAATCGTCATCGAACTTTAAGCGTGCGGACCCTACGGGTTCGAGAACAATGTAGACATGACCGAGACACATCTCCGGTCAATAACCAATAGCGGAACCTGGATGGTCATATTGGCTCCTACATATTCTACGAAGATCTTTATCGGTCAAACCGCATAACAACATACATTGTTCCCTTTGTCATCGGTATGTTACTTACCCGAGATTCGATCGTCGGTATCTCAATACCTAGTTCAATCTCGTTACTGGCAAGTCTCTTTACTCGTTATGTAATGCATCATCCCGCAGCTAACTCATTAGTCACATTGCTTGCAAGGCTTATAGTGATGTGCATTACCGAGAGGGCCCAGAGATACCTCTCCGACAATCGGAGTGACAAATCCTAATCTCGAAATACGCCAACTCAACATGTACCTTCGGAGACACCTGTAGAGATTCTTTATAATCACCCAGTTACGTTGTGACGTTTGGTAGCACACAAAGTGTTCCTCCGATGGCAGAGTTGCATAATCTCATAGTCATAGGAACATGTATAAGTCATGAAGAAAGCAATAGCAACATACTAAACGATCAAGTGCTAAGCTAACAGAATGGGTCAAGTCAATCACATCATTCTCCTAATGATGTGATCACGTTAATCAAATGACAACTCATGTCTATGGTTAGGAAACTTAACCATCTTTGATTAACGAGCTAGTCAAGTGGAGGCATACTATTGACACTATGTTTGTCTATGTATTCACACATGTATTATGTTTCCGGTTACTACAATTCTAGCATGAATAATAAACATTTATCATGAAATAAGGAAATAAATAATAACTTTATTATTGCCTCTGGGGCATATTTCCTTCAGATAGGCCATTCCCCGCCGGAAAAGAGAGGAGGTTTCGCCGTGACAGCCTCTCCACCACCGTCCGGGCGATTTTTCCGGCATTCCGGCCATGCACGGCAGTGTACCGGCTGGTGTGTGCCCACCACGCCCGCAAGGTGTTTGGCGATTTACCTGCCTGGCAATGGACTCGGACGACGAAGAGGCACTCACCACGCTGCTGGAGGAGGAAGCCGATGCCGACGTCTAGGAAGAGGAGCATCTCATGGTCCTCGCCGCCCTCGCCGGCCTGCTCACGAGCAATGAAAGGCCGCGGCGAGGTGGCTCGGCGCCGGGGCGGATGAGAGGAAAGAACCGGCATCGTCTGGAAGGCTACTGCATGCTCTACTCCGACTACTTCATCGACGCTCCACTGCACGGCGATAAAGTATTTCGGCGCCATTATCGGATGAGACAAAAGCTTTTCCTTGGGATTGTGAATTCCATCCGGGAGTTTGACAACTACTTCAAGTGCAAGAAGGATTGCACCGGAAAACTTGGATTCACCTCAATCCAGAAGTGCACAACAACGATGAGGATGCTTGCATACGGAGCTCCCGGTGATTCACTCGACGACTATGGGCGCATGGCCGAGTCCACGACCATCGAGTGTTTCTACAAGTTCTGCATGGCAGTGGTGGCAGTGTTTGGACCGCAATACTTGTGAACACCGGTCACGGAAGACACTGCTCGGATCCTAGCACAGAATGCAGCAAGAGGATTTCCTGGGATGCTTGGAAGCATCGACTGCATGCATTGGAAATGGAGGGACTACCCATTTGCTTGGCAGGGGATGTACAAAGGCGCCAAAGGCGGTTGCAATGTGGTACTTGAGGAGGTGGCCACACAGGACCTCTGGATTTGGCACTCCTTCTTTCGTATGCCAGGAACTCACAATGACACAATGTGCTGCAGTGCTCCCCTGTCTTTGCCAAGCTTGTTGAAGGTCATTCTCCTCTGGTGAACTTCGAGGTCAATGGGCGGCACTACAACAAGGGGTACTACCTAGCTGATGGCATCTATCCTAGATGGTCTACATTTGTGAAGACTATCTCAAACGTTGTGCCAGGAGGCAAGAAGTCCCACTTTGCCAAGGTGCAGGAGGCTTACAGGAAGGATGTCGAGCGGGCATTTGGTGTGCTCCAATCTCAATTTGTTGTTGTCATGTACCCTGCTCAGACCTGGCTGAAAGATCAAATGTGGGAGATCATGACTTGTTGTGTCATCTTGCACAATATGATCATTGAGAGCGAGCAGGAAGAGCCAGTGCTTGACACTGAACCATACTATAGGCAGGGTCCTCTAGCCCAAGTTGATCACCAGCTACCGGCAACCTTGACTGCCTACCTCAATATGCGTCAGGAGATCCGAGACCCACAGGTGCATCAACAACTGCAGCAGGATCTGGTGGAGCACCTATGGAGGATCAAGGGCGACGCCTAGCTCGACGTGTGATGAAATATGAGTTTTTATTTCTTGAACTATATAATTTGTATTGAACTATATGTTGTTGAACTATTTGATTTTTATTGATTTCCTGTGATGAACAATGTGATACAAAAATTATTTATGTTGAGAACTCACGCCGAATATGGGCCGATTCGCGCCGATATCAGGCCATTTTTCGTCCAAAGTGGGCCGAAAAGCGGCCAGAATTGGGTCGATATCGGCGTCTGGGGGCGACGGCTGGGTTCCCAACCGCCTCCAGAGCCGATTCTACCGCCGGCTCGCCCCCAGGCGGCAATTTTTATGCCTTCTTGGGGGGCCAATGGCTGGAGATGCTCTTAGATGGGTCTAGTGGGCTGTGTAGAGTGGCTTGGACTTGACAAGAGAGGGAAATGAGAGGCCCGACAACAAGTTTTAATACTGAAAATGTCTGACAATTTGAAATGGCTATAGTGTCGCTATATTTTAACAGTTGGGGTATCCAACGATCTCCGAATGCGACAAAATTTGGCAGGCAGTCTACATACAATACAATAAGACCGCATGCAAACTTTTAACCCATTCTAAGGACATTTTGTTCCCACTTAGAAAATAATATTTTGACGATGCCGCGGGCTCGTGCAATTGTGGTTCGTCTCAAAACGGTCATCAACAACAATGGGGAGAAACGACAACTATGAACAGATGCAAGTCTGGAAAAATGAGGGCAACGGAGTGCCGATGCAATGCGAATGATGCAATGATGAATGCGATAAACAAATAAGTAACATGCCTACAACAAATATAAGGGGAGGCATCTCGAGCGTCGATTTCGGGCTATTACATATAGGATGTCCCAGATCCGACTAGACTGAGTGGAGAATACAAGTCTCGCACGCTTCGCAAAGCCGCCGTTGGCAAACCTTCGTCTATCAAAACTGAAATCCAGATAACCAAAACGCAAAACCATGTTGGCAGCTTCGCATGAGAGCGCCACCGAGACAAACCTGCAGAAGGAAAAAACCAGATTTAGGGACACCCAATCGTTTACACGTCTTCCGAGGATAGGGGGAAACACCACCGAACACAAGAGCGAGGCGAGAAGATCTGATTCCACGCTAGAGACACTACCATTGTCTCACTACAATCCACCCGGAATGATTTTGAATTTATTTCTAACCCTACCACCAACGCACCGAAGATCAAGGGTCCCTACCCCTCTCATCGTCAGAGTGACACACAGAGGGAGCGGATGCCCGTGCCTCGCTGGGAGTCGGGGAGGATGAGCCATCCCTTGCGCGTATAGGTCATGGGAGCCTAGAGGAAGAAACAACCACGAGCACCAATTAATGGCTAGCGTAGTTTTGTGACACCATTTTGTACGAGTCCACTGATAAATTGGTCTTGGAATAATAAAATATTCCTTCCATCCCATAATATAACAGTGTTTTTGACACTAAAAGAGAAGTGTTATTTATAAATAGGACAATAAAGATTTATTTTTAAACAAAAAAGAGCATAAAGCATTTCTAGCTTGAGGAGAAAAGAAAACTTTATACAAAATTTAAAGTGCAACTATCCCTAGGTGGTTTTGGTAATTCCTAACAACATATAGCTCATTGAACTAACATCATTTCAAGATGAATATTTCAGGAAAAGCTCAATGGATGGCATGGCATGGATGAGAAAAGTGGATCCCTCAAAATGCTAAGGATAAAAGGATTGGCTCAAGCTCAAAAGCTGAAGACTCTACATTTTATATTTTAGTGATCCAAGATCACATTGAGTCTATAGGAAAAGCCAATACTATCAAGGAGGGATGAGGTGTTACTTAATGTGTTTCTTGCTCTACAGTGCTTAGCGATATGCTCCAAAACCCTCAACTACTTTCTCATATCCACATATGACCCAAACCAAAAGTCAAACTCGGCCCCACCGATTCTTTCTACCCGGCGCCACCGAGTTCAGATGTCATAGTGATGCGGAGCATCCTATGGACATCACCGTGTCAAGAATCCCATCGCTAAGAGACACGTTCAACTTCTACTTCAATCATACTAAGGTGAATTCCATCCTTAATGCGTGTCTTCTTAGTTCCCTTGAGGATGGTATACTACTTGACCGTCCTACCATGTGCCCATATAGGTTTGAGCCTGATGATGAGCGTGCCATGGAGGAGGTCATCCTGGCAGCGCCTACATCGTCCTCAAGAGAAGCCTGGAAGCGGAGAAGGAAGCGCCAAGAAGAAGGCAGTAGCTCCCAGGCGACCCCGTGCGCACGGGCCCCTCCGACTCAGTGCCCACGGGCCTCCCAGGCTGGCGGTCCTGAAGACCCCGTGTGCACGGGCGTGTACCGTTCCCACGGGACCCCCATGTCCACGGGCCTCACGGACCCCGTGCGCACTGGCCCTTGCGTCAGGTCTCTGGATACCCCATGCGCACGGGCTCCACTTACCCCATGCACACGGGGCCCCACAGTGTGATGCCGAGCTTTGACCTTGTTTTACCATTTCGCCCCCACTTATCCCTCTCTTTGCCTAGGACTATATATACTCCTTCATCTCCTTCATTTAGACTTAGCTAAGGATAGATCTAAACACTAGAGCCTAGCTCATGTATCTCCCCTTGTGGGATTTCTCTTGAGAGAGAGATACTCCATTGGAGTTCAAGGCCTCCATTGCAGAAGATCCCTAGTGGATGAAGACCCCCTTGAGGGAAGGATCTATCTAGATCATCAAGCCCTCATCTCCTTCATAGGATTTGGGATGAACTCTACCATGTATCTTATTTCCCTTTGTTGTTCATGTACCTTGTGGATCTTGTGTGTTTGATTGTCTATTGGATGTGTGATCGGACTTGTTCTTGAGTGTTCCTCTTGTTTCCCTCTTGTGTTCATCTTGTGCTTGGGGATTCCCCCTCCAATTCGTGAAAGATCTCCCCATAGGGTTCCACCCTACATCATCTTGGTATCATGAGCCATGGTTGATCACGAAATTGGAGCCCCCCTATTTGTTTTCTAGCCTTCTTTTCACTAGTGCAAAACCGGCCTTTAGTGCCGGTTCGTGACGGCCTTTAGTGCCGGTTCATGACGGCCTTTAGTGCCAGTTCGCCAACCGGCACTAAAGAGTGGGGACTAAAGGTCCCCCCCTTTAGTACCGGTTCGTCACGAACCGGCGCTAAAGTGCAAACACGTGGCACGAGCCAGGCCCGTGTGCGCTTAGGTCTTTAGTACCGGTTAGTAACACCAACCGGTACTAAATGTTTGGGTGTTTTCTTAAATTTTTGCTTTAGTTTTGTGTTTCCAATTTAATTTAGTGATTGTTTTACATTATAATGAGTTGTTAAATCATTAGGTGAAAGTACCACGGATTAGTTTCGACTGGAGGATCTAGCTAGCTAAGTGATCAAGAGTATATATATGCCACATCGATATTATACTTGATCACCTAATTAGGTGATCAAGTTTAATATATATGGATATGGCATATATATATATATATACTTGATCACTTAGGTAGGATCCATCTAGCTGAAACTAATCTGTGGTTTCTTTCATTAAATGATATAACAACATTCACTTGTACCAGAAGCAGAAATATCATCGAGTTCAACAAGATTGTCATGATATTATAAGCGTTTATATATAACACCACAAAAGCAAATCACTCTTTGAGATTAAGTTCAGAATGAAGAACACGGACATGAAAGGACAAGTACTAAGAGCAGCATGAACTAGCTAAATCACTCCTGCTAGCTACTCTCTCTCTGGTAAAATAGCATAGAACATGTATAGCTCTCCTGATTCATCATACTGGAGCATGCAGATGAACCTGTCTCCTAATCGTGGGCTGCGCTTCTCATTGCTGCCCCCTAGTACTTCTCTGCGGTCGTTAACAATTTTGCTCCAATCTTTCACTATTAAGCAGTCATCGCTTTTAGAAATCCTGAATGCACTAATGTGAAATGTAGGATATCTTGGCCGTAAGCTAAGCATTGACATGTGACCTTTAGTCTCGATCCATTGAGGCACAACTGTCATCGGGAGTCCCTGTTGAAGAATATCGTTAGTAATTAATATACTTAGCAATGAAAGTTTAGCAAAAAATAATGTATGCAAAAGATGCACTCAGGACAAATAGTAAAAATATTACCATCTTTCGTAAATAGATGTGACCGTAGTTCAATACGATCACTATTGGTCGCACGTTTTGAGTACTAACATTTCTAAGTGCAGGAAGAAAATTTGTCTTGACAGTATGAAGATCCTCAAGTCATGAAATATAATGACTTATCTCCTCGCAGTTTAGATCAGCTCCGGGACAGTAGTAGGTCCTGTCTACCAAGCGCCGAACATGTTTGCTTGAATGGAGATAAGCTATCAATAGAAATTAGTTGTCAATTATTTTTGAATAAGCAATACCAAAGACAAAAATATAGTTGAGAAGAACTCACATAATGGTAGAATTGGAGGCGTCTGCACATCAA